>CM040426.1:159392617-160592617 GCA_022702705.1 Papilionanthe hookeriana x Papilionanthe teres
ACTCGGCAAGGCTCGATTAAAGAAACTAAAAAATCTATGACATCTGTTTTGGTCTGTGATCCCCGATTACAATATGCAAGAGTTTTATCCTTTAATTTTTTTGATAAATTTCTTCCTTTACAACGGTGTGTTGACCTTACTTTTGGTTGATGTATAGTCTTTCTTTAGAATAGTCTAGAGTATAGCCATAGGACTCTCCTGGTGACTTTGTTAGAAGACTAGTCATGGAACCCTCCCCAGAGAAATTCAAACTTTTCTCACTTCACTGGGAGTCTTCATATGCATAAGGCCTAATCTCCAGTTTTTGGGAGGAAGAGACCAAGCATAAGGAAACCCATGGGAAGTTTCCTAATAGGTGGTTAGGCCATAGGATCTACCTCGGGAGGTCTGGAGCTTAGACAACACTCACACTACACACTCACAACCCTAAACAAGGCACACCACTTTGATCCCCTAACTCTTTGAAAACTCATGTAAGTGGTTTTCCCAAGCTTTTAGCCTCAAGCTAGGGTTTAGTTAGTACCAACACATAGAGGACCAAATGCGGGCGACCCTTGGTCCATTGCTCAATTTAAACAGTTCCATATTACTCACCTTCAACCAACCTCAATTTTCCCAAAAATTCCAAATTTCTAACCCCTTTGTCCCAAAATACCTAAATTCCCAAAATGACCAAAATGCCCCTCTTAGCCCAAAATTCTAAAAATTCTAAAAATTCCCATAAATTTCCAAAACCTCCCAAACATTCCCAATTTCATTTCTCGCAACTACCACATGACCTAATTTGGCCAATTTAGCCCAAAAGTGCCAAAATTAAACCCAATGTCTACCCAATTGACCCCCATCTTGCCCAATTTCAATTCCAAACTTTAATTCAACATCTCCAATACTAATCTAAATGAAATCCAAGCCCAATTTGACCCATATTTGAATTTAATTCCACTTGAAATCCAAAATCTCCAATTTGACAAAACGTCAACCAATTCCCCCAAATTTCAATCCTAAACCCTTCATAACACTCATATGAACCACATGCAACATTCAATTGCCCCCAATTTGGACCTTAGCCCCATTCAAACACATTTGAACCAAAATCCCCAAATCTAGCCCAATTTGAACCCTTCTCCAAAATCTTTCAAATTGATTGACCCAAACTTTAAATTGGGACCCAATTTATGTTGATAACTCTTCATCACACTCCCCTAGACCATTTGGGACCTTCAATTAGGTCTATACCCCATTCTAGCCCAACCTAAACTCAAGTTAACCTAACTTGCCCCAAATGGACTAAAATCCCAAATTCCACTAAATTGACCCCTCAATTGAACTCAAAACCACTCCAAGTCTTCATGAAAAATATTCATGACAATCATCTACACAATGTTGCTCAAGATACTTGGGCTCCATTCTAGCCCAAACCCAAGTTAGTCCAATTTGAACCCAAGGTGACCTAATTTAATCAAATTGAACCAAATGTGACCAAACCAACCGCTCCACAGCCACTAAGTTAACCCTAGGGATTGGGCTAGACCCACCTAGCCCACCCTAGTGGAGCCATGGACCAAAGGTCCCCCAAATTAGGGGATCTCCTACCTTAAATGGTTAAATCTAAGGGATGTTTGCCATAATGCCTTAACCATTAAAACCCATTGCACTCATGGCCTGCCCACTGGTGCACCTGACCCACTGGCCACCTCCCCTGGCCTGGCCGGCTGGCCTAGTGGCCGGAAAATGCCAAAACTGAGAGCCACCTCCCCCTTGGCCAAACCCAAATTCCACCCCATGGCCAGCTCAGCCCCCAATTGCCACCAAAGCTCATCTGCACTCCACCTAGGCAGCTCTTTGCATCTGAATTGGAGCCCTGTCAGCCACCTCAGCCATGCTATTTAAGCCACCACCCTTCACGGCCCAAAAAGGGTGTTGAAAGTTTCTTAAAGAAACTCTGCCAAAATCTCACTAGAGCCTCTCCAGACCACCCTGAGACCATTCCAGACACTTTCCCCCTCTGGTTTCCACTGCTTGAGCTCAATTTCAGAGCTTAAACTTGGTCGAAAACCAGGACACTTTCCAATACACCTCCACACATCACCAAATCTCAATTAACTGTACCCACACCTTCACAACAGTGAGAGAAGAAGATCCCTCATCAAAGCCCCATCACAGAGGCCCTCTGCACCAGACTTCCATCAAAGCTCGAAATCGACCTTGGTCACTTTCATACCTAGGCAATTCACCAGAGCAAGAGGCTTCATCCCTGAGCTCCTGGGACTCCAACGAAGGTGTAGAGCATCTCTGATTGAAGCTTCACTTCTCAGAGCTAAGGTATTACCTCCTTCCTCTTCCCGAGTTTCTTTGGATTCTCCATGTAATTAGGGTTAATTTAAACCGTGTTTAATCGTATGGATAAGTTCACCATGCTTAGAAGAGTCCATTGGATCAAACCCTGTGTGATTTAGTTGAGTATCGAGTAAAAAATTAGGGTTTTAGTGTGGACGGTCACGAGATCACACCAGTTGGGGACGAAGCTCGAGCGACGTTGGATCATCTGTGTATTAAATGGAGGGCTAGGATGGCGCCGGATAGGAAGATGAAACAGAACAGCGGAGCCACGTGGCACTGAGCTGGATTGCGGTGCTAAACCAGAGAGCGACGCGTAGCGCTTCGGAGCTGCCGAGGTTAAGTTGGCGCCTACGTGATTAAGTAGGAAAATCCCTATTTTCTGATTTTATTAAATTACCAGAACTTTAAAAATTCATATCTTGACATAGAAAAATCAAAAAAATAAAAGAAAAATACCCCGTTGCTCAGTTAGCAGAGGATAATAATATGGAAATAGTTTGAAACTTATTTGATGCATATTTTATTTTTAATGTTTTAAATACTACTTTTAGTCTTTTAATTCTCCACTGACCATACATTTCACCATGGCTTAAGCTTTGGGGGTCTTATTCTATCTATCATAGGGGATCTTCCCTAATCTTTCCAAAGTCAGAGGGAACCTCTGTGAGGAGATCTTAATTTTTTAAGTTATTATGTATGTTTTGGTCTAAAAATTGAAATAATTAAAATAATAATCAAAAAAATGCAAAGTAAATTTTGGTAGGTCTCTTATGATCAGAGGACCTTAGGATAATTATTTCATGGGCTAAATCACTAAGATATGCACTAATCATCAACTTGACCTAAAATGGACTTTTAATTAATTAAGACAAAATAAAAATTAAATAACCTAAAAATGATTCTACACTGTGCTTCAGGAACAGAGGAACTCCACTAAAAAATTTTGAAGTCATTTGGAGTTAATTTAATAAGTTAAATAATTTTCCTCAGTCCAATGACATTTTTGGCACTTAATTGAATTCTAATAATTAAAATACCACTCAAAAAAATTATAAAATTGGTTTTGAGAGTTCTCTGTAATCAGAGGGATTTTAAAAAAATAAAATTAGAATTTTTATAAATTTTTATTTTTAATCATATTTTAATATTTAAATAATTAAATAATATTAAAAATCAAAAAATATTAAAAATCACCAAATTATTACTTTTGGTCTCTTAATCAGTTAGGGACCATCCTCATAATTTTCCTAAGCTTCAAAATTAAAATACCAATTTTTAAAGGATTAAATGAATATTTAAAAGGCTAAAAATGAATTTTCTTAATTTTGCACTAAAATAATTTTGATAATTAAAAGAAAAATAAAAAAAATATAAAATTTATTTTTCTGGGTTCCCTGACCTAAAAGACATTTTTGAAAAATATAAAATTAAATTTTTAAATTTTTAAATATTTTATAATTAATTAAAACTCCAAAACTAGAAATAATTCTAATAAGTAAAATAAACTTAAAAAAATCATGAAATTTGGTCCAAGTGGTCCTCTAGACTAGATTTACCTCCATTAAATATTTCAAAGTAAAATATTTTGTTTTCATCAAGTTATTGAATTTTCACTAAAAAATTTTATTTTTGCATTAAAATAAATATATAAATTTAATTAAAATTTGAAAATTCACATTTTCTCCTATGATATTTTAATTAGCTCATTGGTGAGGTAAAATAAAAGTTCCAAAGTCATTTGAATTAAATTTAAGGAATTATGAAGTGATAAGGCCCCAAGGGCAAAGTTGTAATTTTAAGGGTTTTAGCCTTAATTAATATTTAGGGTTAATTAAAGGGTAAAATAGGCAATTAATGATCCTAAATAATATGTTTGGATGTTTGAGACATTAAAGGGACAAATGGTAGAAACCAACTTCAATTTTGTCATATCAAAACTAAATGTTTGGATTTTCCTAATTAGTTTTAATTTGGAAAATAATTAAACAAAATGATCCTTAGGGTTGGGGGTTAATCTTGGAGGTTAATAATCCACTAACTTACACCTCTATTTAATATAATAAATGATAGCCCAATATTTTCATAAAAATTTGATTAAACTCATTTAACCTTTTCTAAAAAAAATTACAAATGTATCCATCAAAATTTTAAGGGCTTAGTAGTGAGCTAAGCTTAATCAATCTTGCTAAAAGAAGTTTAGAAAAGCAAACATAGTCAAATTCTAAATACCTGAAAACACTACAAGCCCAATTATGAAATTAATTGGCTAATTTTCCCAAACAAATTAACTTTACCTAAAGGGTTTTTCACCCACATAATCTCTAAATGAAATAACAAATGATAATTACCTTGTCTTTCGGGTTAATTCAAAACACTAACTCACTGAGCATAAGGTTATAAAATAGATAAATTATTTAATAATTATGATAGGTTCAAAATGATCTCAAGGAAGCTCAAAGGAATTGTGAAACATCTTGGTATCTCCTAGAGGCTCTTCACAAGTCTTTTGGACACCTTACAGGACTACTGCACTGATCATATTTATTAAATGAAAATATCTCATAAATAAATAGGACCCGCCGGGTTATGACATAGGATTTAGTATGCTCATGATGAACATATCCATAAGGTTTTATAACCCTGCAAATATAAATGTTTATTGCAAAGAATACTAAAGTTTCAGGTGGAGGAACGAGAAGACTTGCCAGGTATACTTTTATAAGTTTACAGCGCTTTCTTTTCCCGTGTTTTTCCTTACCACACTTTACTTTTCTTGCAAATTGCATGATCAACAATAATGTCACCCTACAAGAAAACTAAAAATTTTTAGGATAACCACAAAATTGAGACTAAAATTAAAATTTAAAAAATCACAACAAGATAAAATCCACCGCCACAATATAAAACAACTCAATATTTAATCACAAACAAAACAAAAACTGCAATTTTAACTAAATTAAAATGTCTCCTTGGATGATCGAAAATTTCTTGGAAGAGGTAACCCACGTGTTGCTAACAGGGTTTTCCCAAGGTCTAAATGAAAGTATGAAACTCATTAAGTTGAGTTTAGTAAATTCATTTCGACTAAGTGAATCCGATGAAAATAGCAGTGCCGGGATGATGGAACCGAGGGACCTTAACCGGCTATAATCAACTCTAATGCTCCCCTAATTAAATTTTAAGACATTTCAATTTAATTATTTCTAAAACATGACACTTCTCTCTCCTCCTCAATTGACACTTCTTTAAACTAAACCTGTGATACGATTGGTTTGAATACACGAATTCGATACCACTACTAGGAGATATAATTCCCCAACAATGACGCCAAAAACTTGATGAAACCAAACTTTACTTCTATATTTTTAAATGCAAGATTTTGTTAACTTCAAATTTATTTATTTTTAATGATTTTGTAAAGTCCAAGCATTCAACATAAATATACGTATCATATCAAGTAATACAGGGCTCTAGTGGAGTCTTAGTTATCGATCCCACAGGGAGGTTTTAAGTTGAAGCAAAGTGAAAGTTTTAACAAGTTAGAATAAAGCACTAAAACTTTCTTCTAACACTACTACTACTATGCAGAAAACAGTAACAACCAATTAAACTACAATTACTTCTAATAACTTTGAAAACAGAACTAACTAACAGACACACTAAACTAAATATTTGAAAGCATTTTGATATATGTGAAAAGTATATTTCTTCTTGCAATGAGAAAATGATGTGTGGATTGATATGGATTAATTATCTAATTTATTGTGCCAAATAGGAGCATATATGATTCTTTACCTTTAGAAGAGTACCCCCTCCTCTAAATAAGAAAAGAACATTGACAAATTCTAAGTTTAGTTTCTAATTCTAAGGCTAGGCTGGGAGAATACCGGCTCTCACTTCGGAGTTTCCACTCACCCTTCATCCGAAGGCTAACCTTTTATATTAGTTACTAATCTTAGAACCAATCTTGGGATTTCAGCTTGTCACCTTGAAATCTCCACATTGAAGTACTTCAGAACACATTTCCCTATTTATTTGCATGCAATTCCAATGAACTACACAATTTATCCATGGAAGTTGAATGGAACTTTCATTATTGTTGTAGGACATTAAATCCTTTCAAACTTAATGTTCAACAACATATTTTAACATTTAAATTAGCCAGATCAAAAGTAAATTAAGTTATAAATGAAAAACCATCACAATTTCTTCATCACATTTAAAGCACATCAAATCCACTTCAAACCATCATCACATCTCTAAGCAAGAAGAAAGAAAAAGAAGACTACTCAGAATTCATGGAGAAGATACAATAAAACATGGATTTATATATAAAAGAAAAGTCATACAAACCACAAAAAGAAATACAACTTATCTCTTTCTCTTCCCCAATGCAAACTCCTTGAAGTTCCTTTGAATCCTCTTCTCTTCTTTTATAACACTTGATTCTCTCTTTAGAATGGAAAGGAAGAAGCAATCTCTCACTTTACTCCTTCTCCTTCACTCCTTAGAGAAAAATCCCTCTCTTCTACACTAAACCCTAACACTAAAAACTAAGAGAAAGTGATGGATTATAAGAGAGCACACTCTAAAACTCTCCAGAACTCCTCTAGCACTCTCTTCCCTCGTCCAAATTCAATTATTTAAGAGATAGGGATGAAATCCCACGAGTTTCCATAGGCATCCCTTCAAAATTTCGCCAAAACTCTCAAAATTCTCAAAATTTGAATTCCTTCAACCTGGCTCCGGCGGCGCTCTATCGTCCATAATATTTTCCGAGCTCTCTGGATTTGGGCGCCGGCGGCACCAGAATACTTTTTCCACCATTTCGCTCCTTTTCGCTCTAAATTCGTTCCTTTTTTATTTTTCGCTCAAATCACCTAAAATCATCATACCTGCAACAAATCATAAAAAAAACATTTCTTTAAAGTACAATATCACCAGAAATAAGTAAAATTAGATAGCATAAACCATATATATTTTTGGTGCAACAAAATCCCCCAAACTTAAACTATTACTTGTCCTCAAGTAATCCTTTTACTACATAAAATATAACTCTAGGCAATGTATTTTTCAATTTTAAGACACTAAAATTTTCATTCAGAAGAGTATAGTGGTTAGATTTTCAGAAAAAAGTTTAGTAACTTAGGTCAAAATTACAGGAATAAGAATATTCAGTAATCAAGTCTAAGAGTTCTAGTCTTCTATTTATTTCAAGATGAACCATAATTTGTCACATTAAGAGTACCTTAAAAGATTATGCGAGAAAGGAGTTCATGCAAACTTTACTAGAATATAGGTTAGTACATTAAATATAAATTCAGAAGTGAAATCAAGTTTTCCCTTTAGGGTGATTCAAGTGAAGCCAATTTTTGATTAAGCATCTCCTCAAGCTTCTCCTCATATATATTTTTCTTTTCTTTTTTCTTTTCTTTTTCTTTTTCTTTTTGGGATTGTTTTTCAATCATTCTTTTTTTTTCTTTTCTTTTCTTGAGGATTACTATATCTGGATAGCCTTTAATGATTTTGAACTTCACTCTCCTCTTTCTAAAGTTCAAACTTAAGTCACCTCCTTACTCTATAGTTAGGTACAGGCTTTATTATTTTTCATAAAGTTACAATCTCTTCTTAACACACAATACTTTGAGACCCTTAACATTTCTAAAATACAATTTTCTTTACTTTAAATAGTTAGTTATAATCAAATCCTTTCATACCAAATATATTACTTCTATAAAATCAACTTTTATTACCAAAAATTTTCATCTTATCCTTCCATAATATTCAACTGAAATAAAAAGTTTTAGTTATCTTACAATGAGGTTTAACTGCCTGAAGTTATGTTAATAAATTTTTGGAAATATAACAGTTGAGAATAAATAAAAGTTTAGTATTTCTCTACCCTCCCCCAAACTTAAATTTTTTCAATGAATTTGAAACAGTTGAGAGTAAAAGGAAACTAATCTTTCTGTGCTGGGACCTTGAAATCTTCAACAGCTATCTGGTATTAATCAACATTTATAACTAGCAGGCATGAAGCAATTTGTAGCAGTGATATAACAATTTTTAAATATTTGCATGGGTAAAGAGAAATTGATAGTAAAAATCTAAACATCCAACAGAACAATACGACAGGAAACAAATAATTTTTTATGTTTTAGTACAACAAAACAGTTCAACATGTAAAGTAAATAATACAACATCACACAATACAACACAACAAGGGTACACATCACATGAAAAGTAAATGTCCACTACATCACATTAGTACAACACATTACAACAAGATTAACAGAAATAACAAACAAACAATCTACCAGTCTTCATTACCAGGATCAGCAGCAGGGTCAAGGTCAGGTCTATATGGTGTATAGCTGGGGCAAGTAGGAAATATTACATTAGACTCCCCCCTCATAAATATAACCTGAGCATCATAATAAGCAATATCAAACTCCACTCTCCTCTACAGATAATCTTCATTTACATCACTCCTTGCCTCAAATACATCCATCCAACCATGGAGTCTATCCATACTAGTACTCTGTAGTCTCAGCTGCTCCATGATATCAGATACAGTAGGTGGCACAGAAGTAGATGGAACACATAACTCGTAGTAGGAATATCAAAACTCCTACGCTCAACTCTAGCTCCTACATGAGACTCATAAGTACGAATCATATTCTTTGTAATAGGTCTCAATGGTATAGCCACTTCCTCAGAACTACTGAACTCAACTCTAGATTGAACACAGAGGGCATGAACTAAAGCAGGATGTCCTAATCCTCCAGTCGTTTCATCTCTAGCAATCGTCTGAATATTCTTGTAAATAATGGATCCAATATCAATATTTTTCATTTTCTGTATGCAGTAGTTCAAAATCGCTATCTCTAGTAACTTCGCTGTGGTGATAAGATGGTAATAACCTTGCAGAAATGAAATAATGTCATACCTTTGAAGCAACATTCAATGTGGAGGCAGGGAAATTTATCAATTATTTTTTGACTTACTTTCCACTCTCCTCGCCCGTCAGTCAGAAAAGCAATAACTTCTCTCATAGTCTCCCTTCCACTGTCATAGTTTTTGTATTCACATACGAACGGTTCTCGAGTCTGATAAAAAGCATTGATGCTTTAAGGAGTAAACTCAACCATCTTTCCTCTAACAAGCACATACTCAATCTTAGTCCAGGGTAAATTCGAGTAGAATTCTCGAACAAATCCCATAACAACATTCACAGTGAAATAACAAAATCTTTCCCAGTTTCACACTACAATTAACTATTCTACAGTTCCGCCAGGACTATCAAAAGCTTGATCCTGATTACACTTCTTGTTGTCAAGGATAGAGTTATAGCGAAATTGGGCTTTGACGTTGATGAATCTCTCCTCATCAAATCCAATTTCCTCTTTCCTCTTGGAGCCATGTGAATTTCTAAAATTTGCAAAAATATTCCAATAAATCCAAAATTCACAATGTATCAACTCCAAACAACAAGTAAGAGCAAATTTCATCTTGGAAATCTCAACATTTGGTTAAATCTCCAAAAATTCCACCATAAACAATGTGAGAAATTTTCATGGTGAAAATCTAAAAATTTTAACTTAAAATGAAGCTCTTACCATGAGAAGCGCAAATCAGGTATCGAATAGCCTTGAAATCTCCTTAAATCCAAGATCTAGCAAGCCCTTGACCTTCAAAGTCGCAAAAATGGAGGTAAAAGACGAAGGAAATGGAAACGTTTGCGGGTCCCAGGGTAAAATTTCTGGGTTCGAGCGCCGGCGGCGCTCTATTTAAATAAATTAGCCAAACTCTCTAAATTTGTGCACCAGCGATGCCAGTCCAAAATATTTTCTGGGTCTGAAATTTTTTTTTAATTTCGATCGTTTCGACATCCACAATGATGTTTATCACTTCAATAGGCTTTTACATTATTCCATAAGCAATAATTAACACATTTCAATACACAAACAACACACAACAATCTTATATATATAAAATTCAAGTTACATCAAACACACTAAATAAGTTCATTCAAACCAACAATTCTTAGATATTTAGTGCAGTAAGTACTCTATGATAGGCAAGCACTAATATCTAAGCACACACTAAAAGTAAACACATCCCAATCCAAGTTCAAATTGTAAAGTAAGTACTACCCAAACCAAACATAACTAAGCATAACAAATCAAACACACAACATAATTGTAGAATCCATCCAAGTTACTCCAGATCAGTATTAGAACTCTCCTCTTCTCTAATATCTCCAATCGATTACTGATGCACAAACATGTTATAAAATGGATGAAATGGAAATTCTTCAGATGATTCTTCAGCAATCATCGTGTTCTTCTTAATCAAATTGACCAAGCCCATTTCCATTCTACTAGTATGATGGAATTGCTCTTTCATTCTCCAATCTAGATGATCGAACAAATCAGAAATGTTGTTGATCACATTCATAATATTTCGTACATCTTTGTCCAATCACTTGATCCTCTGCAATATAATTCTGAAACCTTCAGGAAAGTAGGGTTGAATCGGCTCAGAAGTCTCCGTCGGTTGATCAGTAAGTAGATTCATATCATCCTTATCTCCAACTGTCTAGTAGTCGTATATATTGGTTGGATCAATAGGTCTCCAGGAAGAATAACCTTTTCCCAACTTTCATATGGTACCTGTGACTGACTACATAACTGGAATATGGTGGACTAGTGTCCAAGCCCATATTTTGATCCATGCAAAATTAATCCAAGTACTGATTTCACAATCAGCTTGCCAATGTCAACCAGCCTTCCAGTTTGAATGCAAAAATTCAAAATGGCGCTTCCTTGGTCACCTTACTTATCTTCAATGTAGGAAGCAATTTTGCCGAAATGAAATAGTGCCACTGCTTCGATACTGGATTGAGAGATGCGAATGGGAAACTTACATATCCATTCTCCCAGATTTCTCATTCTTCTCTCTCATCCGTCAGATACCGATACACGTCATTCATATTATCTCGAGTGGCATTGAAATTTGAATAGTGGCAAATAGGAACATTTTCAATCATGAAGAGATCGTTGATTCGTGTAGGAGTGAATTGCACGAATCTACCATGCACGAACACAAACACTTGGTTGCATAGAATTCTTTCACGACGGGAACAACAATGGTGGCGGTAGTGAAACAAAGGACTTCCCAACATCTCTCCTTAATAATTTCTTCAGTTCTAGTAGAAGGATTGTCCATACCTCGATTAATCAAGCCCCGTTCCTTGATAATTCAACTTTTCACCATCACTTTGTTGAACAAACGCTGGGCTTCAAAACTGATGAACTTCCTCCTATTGCAAACGCGAGATCTAGAGGTTTCAATGGCATAGGAATCCATAAGAACTGAATGGGTATTGGTGGTTTCTATTTTTCTGAAGTTTAGAAGTCAAAAATGGAGTTTGGGGAGTTCTAAAGAAGAAAATCCAGCCAAAAACTGCCAAAACTAGCATTTTGAAACTTAAAAATAGTCAGGCAGATTTTGGGTGCCGATGGCGCTTGATAGGCTGCCGGCGGCGCTCAAACAGATAAGTTCAGTTGGGTATAAACGATAAGGCGCTGGCAGCGCCAGTGGTCAAAAACTACATCGAACTTCATTTGATCCAAAATGTTCCAATATCTCGATTCAATCCATCATTTATCAAAATTTTAAAGTATTTAGAAGTAATTAGGATTAGGAAACAAATATCTAAAAAGCACAACTACAACAAACAAGCAAACACACCACAAAGATACATATGGGCTGCCTCTCATAAAGCGCTTGGTTTAACGTGGTCAGCCTGAAAAACCATTTAGTTAATCGAGATGACTCAGCATTAAAACCTCTTTGAAATCAGGTTGAAACCCGTCAAACTGAGGCTTTAATCGATGCCCATTAACCTTGAAAATCTTTCCAGTATTAGGATCTTTAATATCAACAGCTCCAAAAGAATGAACTTTTACAACTGTAAAAGGTCCTAACCATTTAGACTTGAGCTTTCTAGGAAATAACATCAATCTTGTGTTATATAATAAAGCATTTTGTCCAATTTCCAAGTTCTTTTTCAATATCTTCCGATCATGTCATAACTTTCTTTTCTCTTTTTAAATCCTATCATTGTGATAAGATGCATTTCTAATCTCTTCCAATTCATTTAATTGCATAAATCTTTTCTCTCCAGCATTTTTCAAATTAAAATTTAACTCTTTTATTGCCCAATAGGCTTTATGCTCCAATTTAACTGGTAAATGACAAGTCTTACCAAACACTAGTCTATAAGGAGACATTCCTATAGGGGTTTTAAAAACAGTTCTATTGTTGACCTCAATTTTGATGAGGTCTTCTCTTCTTCTTTTTAGTACTTAGGATCTAGCCTTAGGCTTTTCCTTTGTCTATCTTAGAGGATTAGAATTGGGACCCACCACCTAGAAATTCAAACCACTTCTTAGCTCCCTGCAAACTCCACAAACTTGATTGTAGAACCCTAATCACATAGAGGGTTGAAATCAAATGTGGAAGTTTAAAGGATGAGTTCCTATAGGACTCTTTGGCCTTAGGACTACCCTGGGTGGCCTGGTCTGGTGAGGGTTGACTTACACACAATACACTTTCACACACCTCCTAAAACCACACCTATACCCAACTTGACCTCCTGACTCATGAAGGTGATTCACATGGATGGTCCTTAACCCCTAAGCCCTCGCTAAGAGGGTTAGGAACAACATAAGTGAATGCCTCAAATGAGTCCCTTCATGGCTCATGTGGGCTTGATATGGCTTCATGGCTCAACCAAAATGATTTCATTCCAATTACATTCACCCAATCTTCAATTTTCCAAATTTTCAATTTTTGACCCCCGGGACCCCGGACCCGCCTAGCCTACCCAAAGCCCTTGAAATTACCGAAATTTTTTAAAATTCTACAAAATCACCCAAATCCCTCAAAATCAAGCTTAGACATTCTCCCACCACTCAAATTGACCATTTTTACCCAAAATTCCAAAAATACCCCCCAATACCCTCCAAATACCCAAAATGCCCCTCTTGACCCAAAAATCCAAAAATTCATAAAATTCCCAGAAAATTTCAGAAAATCCCAAATATTCCCAATTTCATTTTGTTCAACTATACCATGGGCCAATTTTGTCAATTTACCCCACTTTTGTCAATATCCCCAATTTGACCCATTTTAACCCAAAATGAACCCAATGTCAAACCAAACCTACCCAATTGACCCAATTCTTGTCCAATTCAATTCTAAACTTCAATTCACCATCCCAAATACCAATCTAGACCAAATCCAAGTCCAATTTGATTGGCATTTGAATCCAATTTCACTTTTGACCTTAAAGCCCAATTTGGACCCATGACCCAAACTTAGCCCAAACTAACCCAATTCAACTCCAATTAACCCCGAACCTTTTCTAAACCTTCCTTAACATCCCCAAAAATAAAACACTAACATTATTTGCCCAAAATTTGGACCCAAACCCCACTCAAATTCAACCCAAAACTAAAAGGCCCAATTTTGATCTAAACCGAAACCTAACCCAAATAAGCCCAAACCCCAAAATAAAAACCCAACCAAAGCCAAAACCTCTTTAAAAAATTCCCATAAACATTTCTCAACATTAATTTTACATCAATTTCAACCCTAGCCCAACATTGGCCCAAGTTAGCCCAATTTGACCTACATTGGCCCATTTATCAAATCAACCCAAATTCAACCCAATTCAAACCCAAATCACTCCAAACTTGTTTCAAATCAATCATGACACATACTTAGACAAAACTCAACATTTATTTGGCATGGTCCTTTGCAAAGTTTTCTATTCAAAAGCCCATTTTTAAACCTAAAGGCCCACTTTCTTAAACCACTTTAAAAGCCCACCCAAGACCATTTCAAAAGCCCAAGTTTTCAATCCAAAGCCCAGATGACATTTATCCACATCATCCATTTAATCAAAATCACCCCTAAGTTTCAAAATCATTATTGAACCATTCTAAATCAAGCTTCATGAAAATTCTCCACCAAAATACCAAAATTCCTAAATTCTACTTCCATGAAATTGACCAAGCTTTATCCTAAGCCATAGGCAAGCCATGAAGCCATGCATGAGCCCCATAGGAGCCATGAGAGCCATGGAATCCACTTTCCACCTCACCAAACCATTAATGGCAAGAGAGGGGATCTCTTTCTTAAACCTTTTTTAAACCCTTTTTACCTTAAACATTATACACTCTAAACCATACTTTGCCACCTAATTCTTGATGTGGACTTCACTACCTTTGGTAGGTTGACTCACATGATCCTCCCAGCCCAAAACCAGAACTTGGAAGGGTGCACTAAACCCAAAATGGTGGGTTGACCCATTTGGACCCAAAATAAGCCTCTCACCATACCATTTTAATCCAAGCCCTTTACACATGTCCATGGCCAATTGACTGCACAAACCTCCAGCCCTGACCCACCTGGACCTGAGGGTGACCCATGCCTGCCGGCCAGCCACCTGGGTCGCCGGAAAACACCATGGCAGAGACCTTGGGAGGAGCCAAAGTTTGGATTTCCCACCTGCTGAGCTGCCCCATCCCCAGTGGCCTTTGCAATGTTCTTCTCTTGCCAAGAGCAGCTGATCCCAGTCCCTAACTCCCCCTGGGAGGCCCTCTAGCCTCTCCTATTTAAACACCACCTCTCTCGACCATGGGGAGGTGCTGAATCAACCTTAAGGAAACTCTGCCAAAATCACTCCAGACTCTCCCCACACCTAGAGCATTTGATCCCCACTGTCCTCTTGCCCTAATCCCCATTAATTGAGCTCAATTTTGGAGCTCAATTCTCAGGCCAGAATAGGACACTTCCAAATCCTCCACCAAAGTCAAATTAAACTCACCCATACCTGCACAAGGTCAAGAGGAGAAGTTCCCCAGTGAAAGCCCCATCTCCAGGCCACCCATCTGTTCCAGACTCCAAGCTTTGTAATCGGCTGTGGTCGAAATCATACCTGGACAATTCACCAGGCCAGGAGACTTCATCTAGAGCTTGTTTGGACTCAATCGAAGGTGACACAACCCTCAGATCGAAGCCACACTTCTCTAAGCTAAGGTATGAGCTAACTCTTTATCCCGAGCCTCTGGAGATTGTCTATTCCAAATGCTTTAATTTCAATGCATGATCACCGTATAGATGTGTTCGTCTCTTCAAGACGAATCCATAGAGCACAAGAACACTAAAATCTGTTAAGTATTGAGTGAGATATTAAGGATTTAGTGTGAACGGTTCTAGGGTTAGGAGGCTTGGGGACGATGAACGGATGCCGTTCATTTGATACACGTGCCGGTGGACGATCCAGATTGAGTTGTATGAGGAGATGGAATGATGCAGCGGGTCCCTAGAGCACTGAGTCGGATGGCGGCGTCGAACCAGAAAGCGCCGCGTGGCTGTTCGGGGATGCTAAGGTTGACGCGACGCCGATTCGGATAAATAGAAAATTAGGGATTTTCTTATTTATTAAATACCCAGAACTTTGAAAATTCATAACTTTGTGTAGAAAAATCCTAAAAATAAAATAAAAATGCCCTCTTGCTCAGTAAACAGAGGAGAATAATGTGGAAAAGAAATCATTTAATTTCATGAAGTATTTTATTTTTAATGATTTATTTACTCTCTGCATTATTTTAATTCTCCATGTATATAAGAAATTCACCATGACATGAGACCATAGGGCTTTTGAAGCCTCTAAACTTGGGAACATTCCCTGAATTTTCCAAGGTCAGAGGCCATCCCTATGAGAAATTATTGATTTTTTAAATTTATGTTGATGTTTTGAGTACTTTAATTCCAATAATTAGCATGTTGAGAAATAAATTCTAGGAAAATTTGAGGATGTTTCTTATGACCATAGGACCCTGAGGAAAATAAGTTTCTGAGTTAACTCACTTGAATAACCCTAATTGGCTTGAACACCCAAAATGGAACCTTAATTAATTAGAGCTAATCATACATCAAATTGACTTGAAATCAATTCTCCACTGACCTTTAGGATCAGGGGAACCCACCATAAAAGTTTGAAGTCAATAGGTCTTGGTTAGCCCTATCAAATGGGTTGATTAAGTCATTTAGTCAAACTTAAACTTCAAAAATTCATAACTTTCAAAATACTTTTCAAAAATTCACCAAATTGGTTTTGGAGCCTCTCTGATATCAGGGGAATTTAAGAAAACTAAAATTGTAATTTTCCAAAAAAGTTGATTTTTTACATTATTTTAATATTTTTAATAAATAAAAAATAATAAAAATCACAAAAATAATAAAATTTACCAAAATGTCACATTTTGAATTCTAATCACTTAGGAAACCCCATATTTTTCTTCAGTCTCTATGATGAGATATTAAATTTTAAAGCCCTAAGGTAATTTTAAAATTAAAAAAAATGTATTTTCTAGTATTTCCACTAACATAATTCTAATAAATCAAAGAAAAATCAAAAAATTATAAAAATTAGTTCTCTGGTTTCCTTGATATTAGAGAGATTTTTGAAAAAATATAAAATTCATTTTTCAACCTTTACTTTATTTTTAAATTAATTAATACTCAAAAACTCAAAATAATTATTATAAAAAAATATAATTCAAAAAATTACCAAAATTGGTCCAAGTGGTCCTCTGGTCATTAGGAATGTCCCATAATTTTCTTAAGGACAGAAACTTTCCCTTGGTCATTTTATTAAATTTTCCTTGAAAATTCTTATTTTCCACCAAAAATAATTACATAAATAAGTCAAATACAGAAAAATCACATTTTCTCCTCTAATGTCTTGATTGATGTATGAGTGAAGTCACATAAAAATTTCAAATTCATTTAAGCTCAATTTAGTGAGTTATGAAATTAGTAAGTTTAAAGGGCAAAATAATAATTAAAATCTTAACTTATAATTAAAAAAAAATTTTAGATCTAATTAAAAGGGTGGGTAAAATATTTGATACTCAGTTGATTTTGGGTGTTTGAAACTTAGGTAATTAAAGGGTAGAAACCTACCAAATAAATTTGAAAGTAATTAAAATAAACCTTAATTAAATAATGGTTTAAACTTGGCAGAATAATAAAAAAATTAGAATTATTAAAATAGGGATATTATTAGGAGGAAATTTATTCTTTAATCTAAGAATCCCTAAATTAATCACCTCAATAATATTTAATTCCTAATTAAAATGATAATCCAAATTTAAAATTTAAAATGCTAAAAGACTTAATCATTAAATTAAATTAAAGTAAATCCTTTTAAAATTTCAATTAAATCAATACTTTAACAATTAAAATTAAATCATTTTTAAAACATAAAAAAAAATAATAAAATATTAAATTAAAATTAAAAATAAAATTAAGTTAAAATTTAAATTAAATTAAAATCGAAATAAAATTAAATTAAAATTTAATCAAATTAAAGTTTAAATTAAATTAAATTAAATTAAATTTAAATTTAAATTAAATTAAATTAAATTAAATTAAATTAAATCACATTAAATTAAATTAAATTAGAACATATTAAATTAAATTAAATGAAATAAAAAAATGTATATAAAATCAAGTTAAAATAAAATTAAAAAAATAAAATAAAATAAAATTAAATTAAATTAAAATTAAAACTAAATCAAATTAAATTAAATTAAAATTAAATTAAATTAAGTTGAATTAAATATAACATCACTTAAGACATAAAGAATTCAAAATAAATCTAAAACAACTTGAACACTATTCCAAACTTAAACCCATTCATTGAAATTAAATTAAATCACAAAATCACTTGAACATCGATTTGCCCTCAAAAGCTCATAATGTCATAACTCTTAAATGGAGTGTTAAGTGAAGTGTTACTTCACTCATAGGATATTCAAATGTCCTAGTTCACTGAGCAAGATAACAAAACTTGAACTCCTGGATGATTGATTCATTATGTAATTAAATTCTCTTGGACTTAAAATAATCCTAGAAATATTGAAAAGATGTTTAAGATTCGTCTTAAGCACTTCCTCAATACGATAGGATGTTTATAAGAACAACTGAACTTAATTGCTCTTTGATGAAGAAAATCATCCTTAACAAAACACAAGAACTTAGACGTCATAGGAGATGACTAGCTATAGGATTAGGAACTTGGTAGAAAACCATAACCCTTCCCATAGCTTTACCTAGGAACTTGCTTTAAATGCTTAAATATTCTAAATTGTGTTTAAGTGCAGCCTGGGATGACGGGAAGACCCTTCAGGTACGCTTTTATTTTATTGAAATTTACCTTCTTGTAATTTACTTTATTGCAAATGCACTTTATTTTTCTTGCATGATAAACAACTGTTGCATGAAAACCCACACCTTTAGGGTAGCCCCTAAAACTGAAACCAAAACTAAATTAAAAGTCATTACAAGATAAAATTCACCACCACAACATTTCAAAATATAAAACAACTCAAAATTTAATCACAAATAGAATACAAAACTACAATTACAACTAAATTAAAACGTCTTGTTTGATGATCGGGAATACCTAGGATGATGTAACCTACATGTTGCTAACGGGATTTCCCATTGTCTAAATGAAAGTGTGGAACTCATTTAGTTGAGTTTAGCAAATTCATCCGGACTAAGTGAATCCGATAAAAATAATGATGCCGGAAGGATGGAACCGTGGGATCTTAACCGGTGTTGTTATAATCAACTTTAAGATTTGTTTTAATTAAAACATAAAAAACACTTGGATTTTAAGACTTCTCTAAACAGAACACTTTTCTCATCTCTTGATTTTTTAATCTTCTATAACTAAACCTTCTGCAATAACAAGGAGCTCGGAGCATGGTGGGCAGCGTGGCCATCGTCATCTTGAATCTACATCAACAAAACTTTCTTAGAATTAAACAACAAAGCCATAGGATTTCGAGGTAGTTTGCCTAGTGCAACATAAATCCTCAACCTTTTGTTAGGCATTTGCATTGCAAACTAAACCCTAACCGATCTTAGGATTCCGAGGTAGTCATTTAGTACGACATAAACCCTCATATCTTCGAGGCTATTTGTATGATCATGTCATACGAATATAAGTCCTAATTAATTAAAAAATTGGTAAGATCAAAAAATTAAATAAACATTAGGACTTTCCTAAATTCAAGCCAAACAGTAGGATAGTCGGGAAATTACCGAAGTTCGCTTCGAATCTGTAATTTCTCCTACCTTTCTTCCTTTGAATTCCCAAAACAAAGTGTTCCAAACTTGATCTATTCCCTATTGAAATTCCAAAATTCAATCCCTCGGAAACTTAAACTTTGAGATTCTTGAGAGCAGAACTACTGGTTATTATCGAGAGTTTTCTTAAGTGATTCCCATCATTTAAGATGTAATTAACTATAGGGGCTTGCCCTTATAGGGAATTTTAAGAACCCAGGTAATATAAACCCCGCTTAACTTCTCTGTATTAAGCAGGGGAACTTGTCAGCTTATAAAATTGGTTCGCAGACCAAACGGATGTCACAAATCTTTTAGTTTATTTAGTCGAGCCCCATCATCAAGCAGTGTGTCTACCCTCCGGGATAGATAAACAGTTTGTGGTGAGGTGTTCATTTATATAAACTATTCGGGATGTGAGATCAGTTTGATTTCATATCTTAAAATTTTCAAATTTAAAATTATTTTCAAAATCAAATACTACTTTTCAAATTATTCATTTAAATTAAATTAAAAATTCACCGACAATTTCTGTAGGCGACCTCTTTTCAAAAAATACAACACTCAACCTAAAAATAAGCCGTACAATTTCTGGAGACTTCGCTGGGGATAATTCCTCTCTCCTTTTTTAATCAGATAGTTCTGCTTTCAAAAATTGGTAGTGTATCCATGTCCCTAGTGGATCAAACTACCCTTCTTTCCGTTGGAATACTATGTTCATTTCTACCTTGAACAAGTATAGCCAACATTCTCTCGGATTTAGGAACCACTGTTTAGACACCCCTAAACAGAGAGGTTCCGAGATCCTTTTACCTCATTTTTGAGGTGGGGTGGACCCCCAATAGGTATTAGTTTAGGAGAGGTCTTATTGTCAAAAAGTTTCTACAAGATTTTCTCTTCCTTTTCCGGTTCCTAATCAATTCCTTTTATCCTTCTTACAACTCTCCTTCTTTTAATAATTCTCTGTCCTAACAAACAAATCTTTTCAAAAAAACAATTATCTAAATAAATTTTCTTTTAAAACCACAAATACATTAAGATAAACGGAAATGTGTTCGGACTCTTTCTTTTGCGTCATAAGTTTTACGACAAGAAGAAGCACGATTCGGGGACTAACACTTGGAATCGCCCGCGTAAATGGAAGCCCCAAACCGATCTTCTCCTTCGTCAACGGACCGGACTCTGGTCGTGTTCAAGGACGAATTGCCTGATAATGGAATCATTCGATTCGGACAAGGATTCAGGGACACCGACATCAAAATCCCCAACGTCACTCTCTTTTCACTCACAAGCAAAGTACCGAAAATTGAGAAGCCGTTGATTGAGTTTAACCTCAAGTCAACTCATGAATTCCCTCCTCTGCAAAAGATTCCAACTGAGAGGAGTACTGTTGTTCGCAGAAGGACTGTTGTTGCTACCCCTACTGGTCTAGTTGTCTCTGCACCTACCCCGGCTTCTGCCAAATTAAAGGGGAAGGAAATTCAGAACTTTGATGAACCTGTTACCGTGAAGGGTACAGATCTTCCTGTGAGACCTTCCATTTTTGAGATCAGGTCTAGCTCGAGAATTCCACCACTGACACGGACTTAGAGGAGGAACATAAGTAGAAGGATTGCTAGAGAAGCCAGAGCTGCTGAAGTTGCTTTCCTAGAGGAAATCCTAGAATTGCCCGAGTATACACTGCTGCCTGAATACATACCACTTTTGGGAGGAAGTAGGTTCCATCCCCTCTCCGCCGCAGAGGATGAAGAAAATGTCCGCAAAATTGCCGCTGCATTGCCTCAGCCCGCATATTACAACGATGGCCGTAAGAAAAGGGCTAGAATTACGCCATTTGCTCGACTGCAAACCCTGATAGAAAAGTTAGCAAAGAAAGAAAAATGCCCTGTATCAGAGATTTTAAGAAGGATAGGGTGGGTGCCGGCCAAATCTCATCTTGGGCCGCGAGTAGAGCCTACTATCGCTGCAGAAAAGCCGAATAAGAGAATGAAAGCTAGTCCACCTATCGTTGTTTCAGGACTACAAATTAGGGAGGATACCACCTTCCAGCATTTGGCTGACAGACCATCCGGTCCCAGACCTTCTGCTGCTAGGAGGATGGTATGGCGTCCCACTACCGGACAATTAAGATTAAAACAACAACCTGAGAAGGAAAGTCTCGTCAGGAGACTTGAGTCCGAAGAAAGTGCTACCGCAGTGAAGGGGACTCATGAGAAGGAAACCCGACAGTTATCACATGACAACTGTAAAGATGTACAAAAAAGACCATTAGAAGATGCTATGGAAAAGCTAAGAACTGATATTCGGCGATTAGCAAAAGAAAGAGAAGAAAAATTCGGAGATGAAGTCGACTCGTCAGAGTTCATGGATGATGAATATGCAGAAATTAACATGGTTTAAACACGAGCTTCGTTAGCTTCACAAGGTGCTCCTGCAGCCGCAGAAAGAGAGGAGCCGAAAGTAATGAGGATGCAGCTTCAGGAGAAAGATGATACGATCGCCCAAATGGCAAAAAGGATGGAAGAGATGGCTGCAGCCCTAGCCACTCTCCAGAGTCAGGTTCAACCTCAAAGAGAAACACCCCCAGAAGTTATTCACATTGTAGACGGAGGAAAGGAGATTACATCCGTCAACGGGGATGATCAATTAAAAAAGGATGCAACACAAAGCATGATTCCGGAAAAGGATATCAAGAGCATGGTGGAACAACAAGTGCGAGAAGCCTTGGCACAATCAAAGAGCGGGACATCCATTCGGACGGGTAGACCTTACCCCGAAGAATTCGACGCTGTCCAATACCCGAAAGGCTTCGTACCACCTCTGTTCAAGACCTTTGATGGAACCAGAAACCCTCGACAGCATGTTGCACATTTTTGTGCCAATTGTTGCAATGCTGGCGGAAGTGATACTTTACTCTTCCGACAATTTGTCAGCAGCCTATCAGGGATCACCTTTGATTGGTATGCGGAATTACCGAACGGTTCGGTGAAGACATTTTCAGAATTAGAGAACCTCTTCATCAAACGATTTGCCGGAGCTCAGCACCACATCACTATAGGTGATTTAGTGGTAGAGAAGCAGAAGCCGAATGAAACTTTGATGGACTACATACTTCGATGGAGGAATCTAAGTATGAAGTGTGAACCACAGCTACATGAACAACATGCAGTCGACATTTTACTGAAGAGCATTCAGGGTCCGATAGCACTTCTCCCCAAGGGATTTACTATTAAGACTTTCGAGAAGTTATTAAGCAAGGCCGGAAGCTTGCAAGAGGAAGCGAAGCAATTAAGTTTCACCGACAAAAAGGACAAACAGAAGCCCGTGAAAACTTTTGAAAAGAAGTCCGGGATCGTCGCGGCAGTCGATAAAGGCAAGCAGCCAATACAAATATCATCAGAACGGCCACAATAAATTCAACAGAATCACCAGCAACCCCGACCCAGCTATCAGTCATCTCAACAGCATGAACAACAGCCTCGTCCACAACGTACGTTAAGGGAGCTTCTGAGCAGGGAGTATCCGTTCAAGAATGAGGAAGTACCGAAAATGTTCCGCAGTCTGATGAAGACTCCAGATTTCCAACTGCCAGAACCTAAGAGACCAGAAGAAGTCGACAAGAAAGGTGATCCCAACTTTTGCCCTTACCACCGGATGCTTGGACACAAGATAGAAGATTGTATTACCTTCAAAAGTTGGCTCAATGACAATCTTCGAAAAGGGAATATAATGATCCTGAAGGAGTACATGAAGGAACCCCAGAAAGGAGGTTCCGTCAATGTTATCTCGACGGATCTCATTGTTCCAATAGATCCCTATGCGACTGATGATGGATGGACTACCGCTTGGACAAAGTCTTCGAAGAAGATTTTAGATCGCATCCAAACCACTTCGGTGCGAGCCTCAATTCAGAGTTCGAAACCTGTCAAGTCGGCACTATCACTTGCGATAGGAGAACCACCTCAACAAGAGATGATTGATGAAGAAGAAAAGACCGAGGCTCTTGAGGCTAGACTAGGGGCTGCTTATCCTATGATGGTTGTTTCTGATTCGGGGGAGAAATCCCTCGAACCTATGACTCTGTATGATTATTTGCTCACTCCGGTGGGATCTTATAATGATAAGGGTTATGGCGTTGGCTATGTTTTGACTATTTCTAACGATTACGTAACTAGCGACGACCAACCTAATCCGGACATCGATTCCAATACAAGTAATAATTCTCAAATCATACACAATCTCGACGATCACAATGACAAAGAAGACATCCACCAAGGAGGCTAAGAGGGTTCAACAAGCAATGAATCTATTTGCAATTTTCGAGGAGCTCCAGTCACAATAGAGTTAGAGCCTTCAGACTCTGATGCTAATCCAGAAGAATCTGTCATTTGGATTCAAGAGGAAACACCGACAAACTCAATACTAGGTTCAGAAGAAATTACAGAAGTCAACTTAAGAAGTGGAAGAGTTCTACCTCCAAGAATGGGTCCAAAGGACAAAGGAAAGCAGGTGGTTGTTCAGGAAGAACCAACCCCGTCAGAAGGAATACCCATTCGGGAAGAAATCGAGACACATGGAAATAAAGTGGATTACAACGTACTAGCCCATCTTAGGAAACTACCGGCCAAACTAAGCATCTACGATGCTCTCATCTTATCAAAGGAGATGAGAGAAGCTCTTATCAAGGCCTTACTTGATCCAGAAATTTGCTTAGCTCAAATGACCGTAGATTCCTTAGATGAGGTTTGCTCGTTAAAGGAACAGCGAGGTGTTACCTTCACGGACAATGACCTACTACTTGGGACGCCAGACCACAACTGATCGTTGTACATTTCAGTTACAATTGGGAAGTTTACACTCTCCAGAGTATTGGTGGATCCAGGAGCATCAATCAATATAATGAATCTTCGAACGCTAGCATATTTGGAAATTGATGCTCGCGAGCTCGAAGCGGACAAAATGCTATTAAGAGGATTCAACCAGAAAGGAGAAAGAGCCCTCGGATCAATAACACTGCTAATGAAGACCGGTGACTTGGCAAAGACAACCGCAAAATTTCACATAATTGATTCAGAAACGTCATTCAACGCCCTACTGGGCCGACCATGGATACATGAAAACCGGATGGTACCATCATCTCTACATCAGTGCATCAAATACTACGATGGAGGGGAACAGTGCATCAAAGGTGACTTACAACCATTCTCCATACAAGAAATTGGAATCCATGAAGATGTAGCTTATTACGCACCTCCGAAGAAAACAATCTTCTCTAGAGATACCATAACGAATGAAGCAAAGGAAGTTTTGGACAATGAAGAACCTGAAGTTCTAGTCCAACAGTCACTCACCACTCCCTTACGGCGAGATGGTGAAGGTTTCTCCACAACTCGCATCCGAGGTCGAGGTCGGGGACGAGGTCGTGGTAGAGACGTTAGGACGATTGGACAGAGGAAACCAACCATTAATGTTGATTGGGAAGACAATTCGAAGAAGAAAAAGAGATCAAGCAAGAAGCAGCGACAATAAGTCGGAAGAAGCCGCCATTCAGAATCTCTCTCGAAGATGAAAAGAACGAGGAATATAAGTCGATGTACAAGAAGATTAACCACTATGTACATACTATGACCCTGACCCCGATCCATTCTAATAAGATCGAGGGTATGGTGGTCAAAGAGGTACGTAGCGGCGGTGCAAAGCCCATAAAATTCTACCGTGGTGCTCCTTCCTCCAAAATTGAAAATAATGTACAATTTGAAGATGCTACTTCATCAGAATTAATGGAATTACCTTTTGAGTGGTACTCTCCCTGTGTTCAAAATTTAATTCAGCGTGGTTTCTTACCTCGACAATGGACAAAAGGCCGATCACAACATTTTGAAAATTTATGGAATAACTCCGGTCGTCCACCCAATTCAAAACATGGTCTCGGATTCGACACAGTAGGATCAGTTGGCGATACTGAATTTTGCTTGGTTGTCACTTGCGAGTCTAATAAAAACTGCATGGAAACTACAAAAGAGTTTGAAGATTTACAAATTGGAAACGCTCCACCAGAGTTCGAAGAAGAGATCAAATCTACAATAGATGAGTTAACGGAAGTTAACTTAGGTACTAGCGAAGAGCCTAGACCTACTTTTGTTAGCTCCTTACTCGATAAAGAAGACTCCGAAGAAATAATCAAGTTATTAATGAAATTTAAAGACTGTTTTGCTTGGAGCTACGATGAGATGCCAGGATTAGCTCCAGAGGTCGCAGTCCATAAGCTAGGAGTGGATCCTACATTCGTTCCGATCGACGGGGTCCCAGAAGAATGCGTCTAGAAATCGAACAACAAGTTATAGCTGAAGTTAAAAAGCTAATAGACGCTAAATTTGTCCGTGAAGAAAAATACCCGACTTGGCTAGCCAATGTGGTACCAGTCAGGAAGAAGAATGGTCAGATCTGAATTTGTGTGGATTGCAGAGATTTAAACAAGGCATGTCCAAAAGATGAATTCCCTTTACCGATCCCAGAATTAATGATTGACATTGCTTCAACACATGAAATATTCTCATTCATGGATGGATCTTCAGGATACAACCAGATAAAAATGGCTCCAGAAGATGAAAAACTTACAGCATTCAGAACGCCGATCGGAGTATATTACTACACAGTGTGCTATTCGGACTGAAGAACGCAGGAGCAACCTATTAGAGAGCGATGACAAGAATTTTTGATGATCTCATTCCCAATCAAGTCGAATGCTACGTGGATGATGTGGTCATCAAAAGTAAAGTAAAGGAAAACCACTTGTATGATTTGAGAATTGTTTTCGAACGATTAAGACAATTTAACCTTAAGATGAATCCCTTAAAATGCGCCTTCGGCGTCACCTCCGGGAAATTCTTAGGATTCGTTGTCCGACATCGTGGAATTGAAATCGACCCGGAAAAGATTAAAGCTATCTTAGAAATGCCACCTCCTAAAACCTTAAAACAACTACGATCTTTTCAAGGGAAGCTGGCATATCTTCGACGCATTATCTCAAACTTGTCAGGTAGGTGTTAGCCTTTCTCAGCATTAGTTAAAAAGGACGCCAAATTTATTTGGGAAGAGAAATGCCGAAGGCCTTTGAGGACATTAAACAATATTTAATGACACCTCCTCGTCTTAGCAGCCCTGGTCTCGGGGTAGACCGTTGATACTTTATACCGCAGCTTTAGACGACTCACTCGGAGCCCTGTTAGCCCAGGTCAATGATGAGGGTAAAGAAAATGCTCTTTACTACCTAAGCCGTCGTTTACTTCCGACGGAAATAAAGTACCCCACAATTGAAAAGCACTGTTTGGCCCTAATCTTTGCAGCTCAAAAGCTCAGGCACTACATGCTTTCTCATAAGGTCAACCTGATCTTGAAATTTAATCCATTGTAATACTTGATGACTCGTCCAACGCTTTCTGGCAGACTTGCCAGGTGGTCAATGATATTATTGCAATTTGATATAACTTTCGTGCCTCTTCGTGCCGTAAAGGGACAAGTCCTAACAGACTTCCTCACAGCACACCCTTTGCCGGCAGAATCTCCTCTTAACGACGACTTGCTAGATGAACAAATAATGAGCTAAGAAGACCCTGACGATCGACGTTGGGAATTATATTTCGACGGAGCATCTTCAGCACACAAAGACGAAGAATCGCAAGTGATAGTGCCCGGTAAGGCAGGAATCGGACTAATCTTTATAACACCGGAGCGGGGATGTTAAGATACTCCTACCACTTAACAGAGCTGTGCACAAACAACGAGCGGAATACGAAGCCCTCATAACGATGCGGAATTAGCTATTCAAATGGGGATAACAAACATCAACATCTACGGGGATTCGCAGTTAATCATTCAACAGATCGCCGGACAGTACAAAATTTTAAAGCCAAGACTAGAGTAATACTTCCAGTATGCCATACAGCTGTTGGAACAAATTCCAAATGTGACGATCTACAAAATTACCATAAAAGAAAATGCTTTAGCAGATGCGTTAGCCCGCCTCACAAAAGAATTTTCCTGCTTGCAAGATGAATCAGTGGAAGTGTCAGTTCACGGACGCCAGGTCCTATCACAGCTCGACATAGACACAATACACAAAAGATTGGCGACAGCCATTAATAGACTACTTGTAAACAGGAAACTACCAGACGATAGGTCGTTAGCCCATCAGATCAAGAAAAGAACTCTGTCCTACGAATTAATAAACAACACGTTATACAGAAGGTTGTTGACCTCATTTTTGATGAGGTCTTCTCTTCTTCTCTTTAGTACTTAGGATCTAGCCTTAAGCTTTTCCTTTGACTATCTTAGAGGATTTGAATTGGGACCCACCACTTAGAAATTCAAACCACTTCTTAACTCCCTGCAAACTCTACAAACTTGACTATAGACCCCTAATCACCTAGAGGGTTGAAATCAAATGTTGAAGTTTAAAGGATGAGTTCCTATAGGACTCTTTGGCCTTAGGACTGCCCTGGGTGGCCTGATCTGGTGAAAAGGCTGACTTACACACACACTACATTTATACACTACACTTTCACACACCTATACTCAACTTGACCTCCTGACTCATGTAGGTGATTCACATGGATGGTCCTTAACCCCTAAGCCCTCGCTAAGAGGGTTAGGAACAACATATTGGATGCCTCAAATGAGTCCCTTCATGGCTCATGTGGGCTTGATATGGCTTCATGGCTCATGTGGGCTTGATATGGCTTCATGGCTCATCCAAAATGATTTCATTTCACTTACATTTACCCAATCTTCAATTTTCCAAATTTTCAATTTTGACCCCCGGGACCCTACACCCGCCTAGCCTACCCAAAACCCTTGAAATCCTCCAAAATTTCCAAATCACCCAAAATTCCTCAAAACCAATCCCAAAAATTTCCACATCACTCAAATTGATCATCCATACCCAAAAATACCAAGAATTCCAAAAATACCTCCCAATACCCTCCAAATACCCAAAATACCCCCTTGACCCAAAAATCCGAAATTCAGAAAATTCCTGAAAATTCCAAAACATCCCAAATATTCCCAATTTCATTTTGTTCAATTACACCATGGGCCAATTTTGTCAATTTACCGCACTTTTATCAAAACCCCCAATTTGACCCATTTTAACCCTAAGTGAACCCAATGTCAAACCAAACTTACCCAATTGACCCAAATTCTGGTCCAATTCAATTCTAAACTTCAATTAAACATTCCCAACAACAATTTAGACCAAATCCAAGTCCAATTTTATTGACATTTGGATCCAATTTCACTTTTGGCCTTAAAGCCCAATTTGGACCCATGACCCAAACCTAACCCAAACTCACCCAATTCAACTCAAATTAACCCCAAATCTTTTCTAAAACTTCCTTAACATCCCTATAAACAAAACACTAACATGATTTGCCCAAAATTTAGACCCAAACCCCACTAAATTCAACCCAAAGCTAAAAGGCCCAATTTTAACCTAAACCCAAACTTAACCCAAATAAGCCCAAACCCCAAAATCAAAACCCAACCAAGGCCAAAACCTCTTTGAAACACTCCCATAAACATTTCCCAACATTTATTTTACATCAATTTGAACCCTAGCCCAACATTGGCCCAAGTTAGCCCAATTTGACCTACATTGGCCCATTCACCAAAGAGGTCCAAATCCAACCCAAACCTAGCCCAAACACTTCAAGTTTATTCCAAATCATTCATGAAACATTCTTAAACTAAATTCAACACTCATGGGATCCAATCCTTTGCAAAATTTACATCCACCAATTTGTTTTCAAACCTAAAGGCCCACTTTCCTAAACCATTCTAAAAGCCCATTTCCACCAAATACAAAAGCCCAAAATTGGCCCTAAAGCCCACATGACATTTCCATTTGCCATCCATTTAATCAACGCCATTCCCTAAGTTCGAATCAATCATCAAATGGTTCCAAATCAAGCCATATGCCAAATCCCATCAAATCACCCCTAAATTACCAAAATTTCCAAATTCCATTTTCATGAAATTGATCAAGCTTTTCCTCAAGCCAAAGACAAGCCATGAAGCCACATGCAAGCCATGGACAAGCCACATGAAGCCATGGAAGGTTTGACATGTGATCAAGCCATTAATGGCAAACGGAGGAGCCTCTTTTAAGCCCCCTTAAAAAGGTTTTAACCCTTTTAATGCTTCACCTTAATCCATGATTAATCAAAATATTCATGGATGGTGACTTCTCTACCCTTTTCAAGCTGATTCACCTGATCCTCCCTCAGCCCAAATCAGCCATGGAAGGGTGCACCAAACCCAAAATGGTGGGTTGACCCATTTGGACCCAAAATGAGCCTCTCCCCATACCCTTTTGATTCAAACCCTTTACACATGTCCATGGCCAATTGATTGCACAAACCTCCAGCCCTGACCCACCTGGACCTGAGGGTGACCCATGCCTGCCGGCCGCCAGCCTGGGTCGCCGGAAAACACCATGGCCGAGACCTTAGGAGGAGCCGAACTTTGGAATTCCACCTTCCTCAGCTGCCCCATGCCCAATGGCCACCATGGTCGTTCTTCCCATGCCCGGAGCAGCTCGATCCCAACCCTTGGCCATCCCCGCGAGGCCCTCCAACCACCTCTATTTAAACCCGACCCCCTCACGGCCATGAGAGGAGAGTTGCACAAACCTTGCCGAAACTCGCCAAAATTGTTCCAAACCCTTCTCCATACTTAGAGCGGCTTGATCCCCGGTGTCAATTTGCCCTAATCCCCACCAACGAATCCAATTTCTCAACCGAAATTTCACCCAAAACGAGGACACTTTGTCACGGTGAGCCAATCCTCAAATTGACTGGTCCTACACCTTCACCGGACCAAGAGGAGAAGTTTCCCACCGAAAGCCCCATCTCCGAAGCCACCTAGTTGCTCCAGCCTCCAAGCTTTGTGATCGGGCGTGGTCGAAATCCTACCTGGGTAATTCACCGAGCCAAGGGACTTCATCCGGAGCTTGCTGGGATCCAATCGAAGGTGACACAACCCTCAGATTGAAGCCACACTTCTCTGAGCAAAGGTATGAGCTAATTCTTCATCCCGAGCTTCTGGAGATTCTCCATCTCAAATGATTTAATTTCAATGCATGATCACCGTATAGATGTGTTCGTCTCTTCAAGACAAATCCATAGAGCATAAGAACACGAAAATCCATTAAGTATTGAGTGAGATATTAGGGATTTAGTGTGGACGGCTCTCGGGTGAGGACGCTTGGGGACGATGAACGGATGCCGTTCATTTAATACACGCGCGGACGGACGGCCAGGATCGCAGGAGACGGAACGATACAGCGGGGCCCCGGAGCGCTGAGTCAGATGGCGGCGTCGAATCGGAGAGCGCCACGCGGCGTTTCGGAGCTGCCGAGGTTGACGTGGCGCCGCGTGGATAAATAGAAAATTAGGGTATTTTTTGATTTATTTAATTCCCTAAACTTCAAAAATCCATAACTTTGTGTAGGAAAATCAGAAAAATAAAATAAAAATACCCTCTTGCTCAGTGAACAGAGGAGAATAATGTGGAAAAGAAATTATTTAATTTCATCAAGTATTTTATTTTTAATGATTTATTTCCCTTCGCATTGTTTTAATTCTCCATGCATATAGGAAATTCACCATGGCATGAGACCAAAGGGCTTTTGAAGCCTCCGAATTTGGGAACATTCCCTGAATTTTCCAAAGTCGAGGCCATCCCTATGAGAAGTTATTGATTTTTGAAATTCATGTTACATGTTTTGAGTATTTTAAATCCAATAATTAGCATGTTGTGAAATAAATTCTAGGAAAATTTGGTGATGTCTCTTATGACTAGAGGACCCTAGGAAAAATAGGTTTTGGATTAGTTCATTTAAAATAACCCTAATTGGCTTAAACACCCAAAATACCTCGTTAATTAATTAGAGCTAACCATATATCAAATTGACTTGAGATCAATTCTTCACTGACCTTTAGGATCAGAGAAACCCACCATAAAAATTTGAAGTCAATTGGACTTGGTTAGCCCTACTAAATGGGTTGATTAAGCCATTTAGTCAATTTGAACTTTAAAAATTCATAACTTTCAAAATACTTTTCAAAAATTCACCAAATTGGTTTTAGAGCCTCTCTGATATCAGGGGAATTTAAGAAAATTAAAATTTCATTTTTCTAAAAAAGTTGATTTTTTAGTATTATTTTAATATTTTAATAAATAAAAAATAATAAAAATCACAAAAATAAAAAAATTCACCAAAATTTCACATTTTGAATTTTAATCACTTGGAAACAAATCCCATATTTTTCTTAGGTCTATTTAATGAGATATTAAATTTTAAAGCCCTAGGGTAATTTTAAAATTAAAAAAATGTATTTTCTACCATTTTCACTAACATAATTATAATAAATCAAAGAAAAATAAAAAAATTACAAAAATTGATTCACTGATTTCCTTGTTATCGGAGAGATTTTTTAGAAATATAAAATTTATTTTTCAGCCTTTATTTTATTTTTAAATTAATTAATACTCCAAAACTTAAAATAATTATAATAAAAATAATATAATTTAAAAAATCACCAAAATTGGTCCAAGTTGTCCTCTGGTCATTAGGAATGTCCCATAATTTTCTTAAGGACAAAAACTTTTCCTTGGTCATATTATTAAATTTTCCTTGGAAATTCCTATTTTCCACCAAAAATAATTACATAAATAAATTAAATACAGAAAAATCACATTTTCTCCTCTCATGTCTTTATTGGCATATGAGTGAAGTCACATAAAAATTTCAAGTTCATTTAAGCTCAATTTAGTGAGTTATGAAATTATTAAGCTTGAAGGGCATGAAAACCCACACTTTTAGGATAGTCCCTAAAACTGAAACCAAAACAAAATTAAAAGTCATTGCAAGATAAAATTCACCGCCACAACATTTCAAAATATAAAACAACTCAAAATTTAATCACAAACAGAACACAAAACTACAATTACAACTAAATTAAAACGTCCTGTTGGATGATCGGGAATACCTCGGATGATGTAACCTACGTGTTGCTAACGGGATTTCCCACGGTCTAAATGAAAGTGTGGAACTCATTCGGTTGAGTTTAGCAATTTCATCCGGACTAAGTGAATCCGATAAAAATAACGATGCCGGAAGGATGGAACCGTGGGATCTTAACCGGTGTCGTTATAATCAACTTTAAGATTTCTTTTAATTAAAACACAAAAAACACTTGGATTTTAAGATTTTCTCTAAACCAAAACACTTCTCTCATCTCCTGATTTATGACTTCTAAAACTAAACCTCTGCAACAATAAGGAGCTCGGAGCATGGTGGCAGCACGGCCATCGTCATCAGCAAAACCTGAGTCTACTCCAGCAAAACTTTCTTAGAATTAAATAACCAAGCCAAAGGACTTCGAGGTAGTTTGCCTAGTGCAACATAAATCCTCAACTCTTCGTTAGGCATTTGCATAGCAAATTAAGCCCTAACCGGTCTTAGGATTCCGAGGTAGTCGTCCGATACGACATAAACCCTCACATCTTCGAGGCTATTTGTATGATTATGTCATACGAATATAAGTCCTAAGCGGGTTTCTGTTAGGCGACCCCCTTTTTTCAAAATACAACACTCAACCTAAAAATATGCCGACAAAGGTCTTTCGATCAAATGTGGCTAAGGTGCCTAAGCGGGTCCGAGGCCCGTGAAATTGTCAAAGAGGTGCATTCAGGACTCTATGGCGCTCACCAGTCGGGTCCGAAGATGAAAATGAAAATTAAAAGACTAGGGTACTACTGGCCCTCGATGATGACCGACTGCATGAAAATCGCCAAGAGCTGTCACCAATGCCAAGTGCACGGAGTGGTTCTACACCAACCTCCAAATGTGCTACATCCGACAATTGTGTCGTGGCCATTTGAATGTTGGGGCACAGATATAGTGGGTCCAATAGAACCACCATCTTCAAAAGGACATCGTTTCATTCTTGCGGCTACAGATTACTTTTCCAAGTGGGCAGAGGCAGTTCCGCTTAGAGAAGTGAAAGCACACCACGTGCTACAGTTTTTCAAGTACCAAGTTATCTACCATTTCGGAGTGCCGCGCAGGATCATCTCAGATAATGGATCAACATTCAGAAGCACGCAAATCAACAATTTTGTCAGGAGACACAGAATCGACTGGCGGTATTCAACAATTTACTATCCAAGAGCAAACGGCCTGGCTGAGGCTTTTAATAAAACTCTCGTTCAAATTTTAAAGAAAAATTTGGATGATAATAAGAGAAATTGGCAGGAGAAGTTATTAGAAGCCTTATGGGCCTACCAGACAACCTTCAGAACTCCTACTCAAGCTACACCTTACGCTCCGGTGTATGGGTCCGAGGCGAGTGTTACCCTTAGAGGTCCATCTTCCTTCACTCGAATTGCAGCTTGCAAACAAAATCACGACAGAAGAGAATGTGAAATTACGACTAGAGGAATTAGAAAGCCTGGAAGGGAAAAGACTTGCAGCGCAGCAGAATTTAGAGCTATACCAAGCTAAGATGGTTTAAGCCCATGACAGACTGGTCCGCCTAAGAACCTTCAAGGTTGGTGAATTAGTTCTCGTTCTCAAGAGACCTATTCTTGCACACCGCAAGATAGGAGGAAAATTTGAACCCACTTGGGAAGGACCGTTTATGGTTGAGGCAGTCTACTCAGGAGGCTCCTACCAGCTTGTGAATTGCCAAGGAGAAAGACATATGCTTCCGATCAACGGATGATACTTGAAGAAGTATTACGCTACCTGATGTTTCGAAGGAATGAATTCTTCATCCCTAGAAGCACGGGCGAAGTAATTACTTATGACTGGGTCCGAACCCAAAAATAATAAAAAATGTGCCAAAATAAATAAAATCGTGATAATAAAGTTTTCCTTGTTCTCTCTTCCAAATCAAAATCTTTTTTCAATCTTTTCCCACTTCATTCCTGTTGAATTTAAAAAAAAAATACAAAAGAAAACTCTGTCTCCAATAAACATTTTCTTAATGTTCTTGTTCTTAGTACAACCCTTGATCCTTTTCCTTGTCTTTTCGCAGGGAAATGTCGAACGGGCGGTTGGTCCTGAACTTTAGAAATTGCGTAAGCCTTGCACTCGACGAAAAGAGGGTGAAAGATGGAGCAATAATAGAGATTGACTCAGACTTCGCACCGGCGGGCTCGCAATACGATGAAGGTGACTCGGATCCCGATTGACCGAGAGGAACCGCCCGATCGGACGAGTAATGAAAGTGGGTGGCCCAAGCCACCAACCCGGCGAAAAGAAAAGGAAAACAAACACTAAGGAGGACAAAAGAATCAAGTACGTAGTCGCTACGGCGGAGGGCAAGCTTGTCGGCGTTGCGCCCGCGAGATTCGGGAAGTACGAAGAGCTACTCTCACGACGAACTCGGCAAAGAAATAAAAATCGCCGTATCCGCAAGATGTTAACTAAACTAGCGACGAGACCGAGCGCGACGAGGCGAGTTGCTACTACCGGTGCATATACCTCGAGGATTCCGATTGGCCGGGAACACCGAAGAAAGGAGGCCAGCTCCGAGGATAACAGAAGAGACCAGGGAAATCTCAAGGAGATCAGAAGAAGGAAGGCTACCAAGCCATCAAATAAAGCCACCAATAATGCATAACCTTGTTGCAGAAACAACCCCAGAGGATGTCCCGACGGAGACTATCCCTGAGGAGCTGAGGTATGCAGGAGAACGCGAAGGGATTGAGCCATATATCCCACAGTACGTCACCAGGCCTCGCCATTTGTAGATTATTCCAGAATACGAGCTAGAGAGAATGCAAAATGTCTAGAAGCAAACTTTTGAATACTTCGAGAGAATCAGAGGCAGGAGGATCAATATATTAGAAGGCCTCGAGCTACATACAAACGTGTTCTCAGAATACGAACAACAACAAATTGTGGACTGCATCCGGGATTTGAAAAGAATGGGTCGAGCAGGCCGCCTAAGAGAAAACACTTACTCGGAACCCCGGAGATGGATGCCAGGGAAAGGGAGAATTACAATACAATGTGGATGCTGCTACAACTTCGCAGAAGACAGGAAGGGAAACCCACCGGGAATACTCCGTCATGGTAAGGTAGATCCAATGCCATTGTTCATCAAAAGGATGGTAAAGAGAATGATAACATGGAGGGTACTGCCAGCAGATTGCATACCCAACAGTTGCATCATTAACATTTACAAGCAAGGTGACTGCATACCCCCGCACATAGATCACCACGACTTTGTCGGACCTTTATGCACGGTTTCGTTTACGAACGAGTGTAATATCATGTTTGGATCCGACCTCCGGATAGCGAGGCCCGAGTGAGTTCGAGGGCCGGTAAAGATACCATTACCGGTAGGTTCCGTCAAGATACTAAAGGGCAACGGAGCGAGATGTCGCTAAACATTGCATACCGGAGTACCAATGAAGCGGATCTCAGTTACTTTTAGAAGGATGGATGACAGGAAAGCACCTTACCACTTCCAGCCAGACTCGTAGCTAGAGAGCCTCCGGCCTTATGAGCTGTGAGTTACATGGAAAATATCACACCTCCAACGTACATCCATACGACATCCTTGCCGAGGATGACTTGGAAGGTGATGTTATTGACCATGTACCTCACTATTCAGACATGGATTTTTGACAGATGCCTTTTTGGATGGATCAACAAAGATCATACATAGTCCGTTTTGAGTCTACATGGATTGTATGAGATGTATTCCAGATCGAGTTGTATGATGTATCTTTAACATGATTGGAATGAAAGTGACCATGTCACATTTTTGGCCTTCACCTCTTTTGTGCAAGTTGACTGGAAAACGCCATTAAAGATAAATGAACTTCGAACAAAGAACAGAAAAGAAACAAAAAGAATAAAAGAAAACTTTCCTTAAAAATAATGATGAACGCCAAATTCACATGAACATTAAATGAATGATTAAATAAATTTGAATCGTTAAAGGACAAACAAAATGAACACAAATTTTAAATCAAATCTCAATCAAATTTCAATTTCAACCTTCCAGATCTCAAGTCAAATCTCAATCAAATTCAAACTCAACATTCTAAATCTGAAATCCAATCCGTTCTACTCTCTCCCTTGTCTGGGATGGAAGCGGTCGATTCCATTGACACGGAGCCACGAGGTTTTCGATTCGGATCTGATGGCGAGGAATTGTATCCGATCCAAACCAGCAATTTTCGATCAACTCTTTTGAATGGGATATGTAACATCTACATGTTCCTTCCTAACCTGTTTCTTTCCACAAAAATCTTTTACAACTTTCATGAAATCCTCGAAACACCAAAATTCCACACTTTTCAAATCAACACTACAAATCTTTGCAAAATTAATTACCATTAAAATCAAATTTTTAGGGTTGAGGATTTTACATTCGAGACTGCATTGCTTTAGGATTCTTTCCTTATCGCAATGAAATACATCAAAATCTCACCTTTGGGGTTGAAGATTTTACATCCGAGACTGCATTGCTTTAGGATTCTTTCCCTATCACAATGAAATACATTAAAATCAAATTTTTGGGGTTGAGGATTTTACATCCGAGACTGCATTGCTTTAGGATTCTTTCCCTATCGCAATGAAATACATCAAAATCCAACTTTTAGGGTTGAGGATTTTACCTCCGAGACTGCATTGCTTTAGGTTCTTTCCCTATCGCAATGAAATACATCAAAATCAAACTTTCAGGGTTGAGAATTTTACATCCGAGACTGCATTGCTTTAGGTTCTTTCCCTATCACAATGAAATACATCAAAATCAAATTTTTGGGGTTAAGGATTTTACATCCGAGACTGCATTGCTTTAGGTTCTTTCCTTATCGCAATGAAATACATCAAAATTAAATTTTTGAGGTTGAGGATTTTACATCCGGGACTGCATTACTTTAGGATTCTTTCCCTATCGCAATGAAATACATCAAAATCCAACTTTTGGGGTTGAGGATTTTACATCCGAGACTGCATTGCTTTAGGTTCTTTCCCTATCGCAATGAAATACATCAAAATCAAACTTTTGGGGTTGAGGATTTTACATCCGAGACTGCATTGCTTTAGGATTCTTTCCCTATCGCAATGAAATACATCAAAATCCAACTTTTGGGGTTGAGGATTTTACATCCGAGATCGCATTGCTTTAGGTTCTTTCCCTATCGCAATGAAATACATCAAAATCAAACTTTTGGGGTTGAGGATTTTACATCCGAGACTGCATTGCTTTAGGTTCTTTCCCTATCGCAATGAAATACATCAAAATCAAATTATTGGGGTTGAGGATTTTACATCCGAGACTGCATTGCTTTAGGATTCTTTCCCCATCGCAATGAAATACATCAAAATCAAATTCTTGAGGTTAAGGATTTTACCTCCAATACCGCATTGCTCTGACATCTCTCCTCATTGTATTGGTTCAATCCAATCAATTCAATTTTCTTTTAAGGTTGAAGATGTTACATCTAAAACCACAAAATTCCAATTTTCATTTCAAGTTCAAATCCCTTCAAATTAATTTTAACAAAACTTCAATCTAAATTGAAACTCAAACTAAAATCTAAGCTCACACATCAAAACTTAAACTGAAATAAAATGAAATTTAAATCAAAATTCCCCCAGATCATGCGATTTGGGATTCACCTCCTTTTCCTTTCCCCAGCGAGAGTTCAGGAATCTCCAGTCTCAGAGATATACTTGACACTCCCCAGTGGAAACTCTTCTACTCTGTCCCAAGTTTGTCACTTGGACTTCTGTGTTGGTTTTGTTGATCGCTTTGGTCAACGCCAATACGCGCGGTGTGCTTGGATAGCACACCACACCTATTGGGGGTCCATTTGTTGACCTCAATTTTGATGAGATATTCTCTTCTTCTTTTTAGTACTTAGGATCTAGCCTTAGGCTTTTCCTTTGACTATCTTAGAGGATTAGAATTGGGACCCACCACCTAAAAATTCAAACCACTTCTTAGCTCCCTGCAAACTCCACAAACTTGATTGTAGAACCCTAATCATCTAGAGGGTTGAAATCAAATGTGGAAGTTTAAAGGATGAGTTTCTATAGGACTCTTTGGCCTTAGGACTACCCTGGGTGGCCTGGTCTGGTGAGGGTTGACTTACACACACTACACTTTCACACACCTCCTAAAACCACACCTATACCCAACTTGACCTCCTGACTCATGAAGGTGATTCACATGGATGGTCCTTAACCCCTAAACCCTTGGCTAAGACGGTTAGGAACAACATAGTGAATGCCTCAAATGAGTCCCTTCATGGCTCATGTGGGCTTGATATGGCTTCATGGCTCAACCAAAATGATTTCATTCCACTTACATTCACCCAATCTTCAATTTTCCAAATTTTCAATTTTTGACCCCGGGACCCGGACCGCTAACTCTACCCAAAACCCTTGAAATTACCCAAATTTTTTAAAATTCTACAAAATCACCCAAATCCCTCAAAATCAAGCTCAGACATTCTCCCACCACTCAAATTGACCATTTTTACCCAAAATTCCAAAAATACCCCAAATACCCTCCATATACCCAAAATGCCCCTCTTGACCCAAAAATCCAAAAATTTCTAAAATTCCCAGAAAATTCAATAAAATCCAAAATATTCCCAATTTCATTTTGTTCAACTACACCAAGGGCCAATTTTGTCGATTTACCCTACTTTTGTCAAAATCCCCAATTTGACCCATTTTAACCCAAAATGAACCCAATGTCAAACCAAACCTACCCAATTGACCCAAATTCTGGTCCAATTCAATTCTAAACTTCAATTCACCATCCCAAACACCAATCTAGACTAAATCCAAGTCCAATTTGATTGGCATTTGAATCCAATTTCACTTTTGACCTTAAAGCCCAATTTGGACCCATGACCCAAACTTAGCCCAAACTAACCCAATTTAACTTCAATTAACCCAAACCTTTTCTTAACCTTCCTTAACATCCCCACAAATAAAACACTAACATGATTTGCCCAAAATTTGGACCCAAACCCCACTCAAATTCAACCCAAAACTAAAAGGCCAAATTTTGATCTAAACCAAAACCTAACCCAAATAAGCCCAAACCCCAAAATCAAAACCCAACCAAAGCCAAAACCTCTTTGAAACATTCCTATAAACATTTCCCAACATTAATTTTACATCAATTTCAACCCTAGCCCAACATTGGCCCAAGTTAGCCCAATTTGACCTACATTGGCCCATTTATCAAATCAACCCAAATTCAACCCAATTCAAACCCAAATCACTCCAAACTTGTTTCAAATCAATCATGACACATCCTTAGACAAAACCCAACATTTATTTGGCATGGCCCTTTGCAAATTTTTCTATTCAAAAGCCCATTTTTAAACCTAAAGGCCCACTTTATTAAACCACTTTAAAAGCCCACCCAAGACCATTTCAAAAGCCCAAGTTTTCAATCCGAAGCCCACATGACATTTCTCCACATCATCCATTTAATCAAAATCACCCCTAAGTTTCAAAATCATCATTAAACCATTCTAAATCAAGCTTCATGAAAATTCTCCACCAAAATACCAAAATTCCTAAATTCTACTTCCATGAAATTGACCAAGCTTTATCCTAAGCCATAGTGCAAGCCATGAAGCCATGCATGAGCCCCATAGGAGCCATGAGAGCCATGGAATCCACTTTCCACCTCACCAAACCATTAATGGCAAGAGAGGGGATCTCTTTCTTAAACCTTTTTAAACCCTTTTTACCTTAAACATGATACACTCTAAACCATACTTTGCCACCTAATCCTTGATGTGGACTTTACTACCTTTGGTAGGTTGACTCACATGATCCTCCCGACTCAAAACCAGAACTTGGAAGGGTGCACCAAACCCAAAATGGTGGGTTGACCCATTTGGACCCAAAATGAGCCTCTCCCCATACCATTTTAATCCAAGCCCTTTACACATGTCCATGGCCAATTGATTGCACAAACCTCCAGCCTCGACCCACCCGGACTCGAGGGTGACCCATGACCTGTCGGCCGGCCGCCCAGGTCGCCGGAAAACACCATGGCCGAGACCTTGGGAGGAGCCAAAGTTTGGAATTCCCACCTGCCGAGCCGTCCCATCCCTAGTGGCCATTGCAGCTGTTCTTCTCTTGCCAAGAGCAGCTGATCCCAGTCCCTAACTCCCCCTGGGAGGCCCTCCAGCCTCTCCTATTTAAACACCACCTCTCTTGGCCTTGGGGAGGTGCTGAATCAACCTTAAGGAAACTCTGCCAAAATCACTCCAGACTCTCCCCACACCTAGAACATTTGATCCCCACTGTCCTCTTGCCCTAATCCCCATTAATTGAGCTCAATTTTGGAGCTCAATTCTCAGGCCAGAACAGTACACTCCCAAATCCTCCACCAAAGTCAAATTAAACTCACCCATACTTGCACAAGGTCAAGAGGAGAAGTTCCCCAGTGAAAGCTCCCTCTCCAGGCCACCCATCTGTTCCAGACTCCAAGCTTTGTAATCGGCTGTGGTCGAAATCATACCTGGACAATTCACCAGGCCAGGAGACTTCATCTGGAGCTTGTTTTGACTCAATCGAAGGTGATACAACCCTCAGATCGAAGCCACATTTCTCTGAGCTAAGGTGTGAGCTAACTCTTTATCACGAGCCTCTGGATATTGTCTATTCCAAATGCTTTAATTTCAATGCATGATCACCGTATAGATGTGTTCGTCTCTTCAAGACGAATCCATAGAGCACAAGAACACCAAAATCCGTTAAGTATTGAGTGAGATATTAAGGATTTAGTGTGAACGGTTCTCGGGTTAGGAGGCTTTGGGACGATGAACAGATGTCGTTCATTTGATACACGCGCGGGTGGACGATCCAGATTGAGTCGTATGAGGAGATGGAACGATGCAACGGGCCCCTGGAGCGCTGAATCGGATGGCAGCGTCAAACTAGAAAGCGCCGCGTGGCTGTTCGAGGATGCTAAGGTTGACGCGGCGCCGATTCGGATAAATAGAAAAATAGGGATTTTCTTATTTATTAAATTCCGAGAACTTTGAAAATTCATAACTTTGTGTAGAAAAATCCTAAAAATAAAATAAAAATGCCCTCTTGCTCAGTGAACAGAGGAGAATAATGTGGAAAAGAAATCATTTAATTTCATTAAGTATTTTATTTTTAATGATTTATTTACTCTCTGCATTATTTTAATTCTCCATGCATATAGGAAATTCACCATGGCATGAGACCATAGGGCTTTTGAAGCCTCCGAACTTGGGAACATTCCCGAACTTTCCAAGGTCGGAGGCCATCCCTATGAGAAGTTATTGATTTTTTAAATTTATGTTGCTGTTTTGAGTACTTTAATTCCAATAATTAGCATGTTGAGAAATAAATTCTAGGAAAATTTGAGGATGTTTCTTATGACAAGAGGACCCTAGAGAAAATAAGTTTTGAGTTAACTCACTTGGAATAACCCTAATTGGCTTGAACACCCAAAATGAAACCTTAATTAATTAGAGCTAATCATACATCAAATTGACTTGAAATCAATTCTGCACTGACCTTTAGGATCAGGGGAACCCACCATAAAAGTTTGAAGTCAACTGAACTTGGTTAGCCCTATCAAATGGGTTGATTAAGTCATTTAGCCAAACTTAAACTTCAAAAATTCATAACTTTCAAAATGCTTTTCAAAAATTCACTAAATTAGTTTTGGAGCCTCTCTGATATCAGGGGAATTTAAGAAAATTAAAATTGTAATTTTCCAAAAAAGTTGATTTTACATTATTTTAATATTTTTAATAATTAAAAAATAATAAAAATCACAAAAATAATAAAATTTACCAAAATGTCACATTTTGAATTTTAATCACTTAGGAACAAACCCCATATTTTTCTTAAGTTTCTATGATGAGATATTAATTTTAAAGCCCTAAGGTAATTTTAAAATTAAAAAAAATGTATTTTCTAGTATTTCCACTAAAATACTTCTAATAAATCAAAGAAAAATCACAAAATTATAAAATTTGGTTCTCTGGTTTCCTTGATATCAGAGAGATTTTTTAAAAATAGAAAATTCATTTTTCAACATTTATTTTATTTTTAAATTAATTAATACTCCAAAAATAAAAATAATTATAATAAAAACAATATAATTCAAAAAATCACCAAAATCGGTCCAAGTGGTTCTCTGGTCATTAGGAATGTCCCATAATTTTCTTAAGGACAGAAAATTTTCCTTGGTCATGTTATTAAATTTTCCTTGAAAATTCTTATTTTCCACCAAAAATAATTACATAAATAAGTTAAATACAGAAAAATCACATTTTCTCCTCTAATGTCTTGATTGACATATGAGTGAAGTCACATAAAAATTTCAAATTCATTTAAACTCAATTTAGTGAGTTATGAAATTAGTAAGTTTAAAGGGCAAAATAATAATTAAAATCTTAACTTATAATTAAAAAAAATTTTAGGTCTATTTAAAAGGGTGGGTAAAATATTTGATACTAAGTTGATTTTGGGTGTTTGAAACTTAGGTAATTAAAGGGTAGAAACCTACCAAATAAATTTGAAAGTAATTAAAATAAACCTTAATTAAATAATTGTTTAAACTTGGCAGAATAATAAAAAAATTAGAATTATTAAAATAGGGATATTATTAGGAGGAAATTTATTCTTTAATCTAAGAATCACTAAATTAATCACCTCAATAATATTTAATTCCTAATTAAAATGATAATCCAAATTCAAAATTTAAAATGCTAAAAGACTTAATCATTAAATTAAATTAAAGTAAATCCTTTTAAAATTTCAATTAAATCAATACTTTAACAATTAAAATTAAATCATTTTTAAAACATAAAAAAAAATATTAAATTAAAATTAAAAATAAAATTAAGTTAAAATTTAAATTAAATTAAAACGTGAAATAAAATTAAATTTAAATTTAAATTAAATTAAATTAAATTAAAATAAATTAAATCACATTTAATTAAATTAAATTAAAACATATTAAATTAAATTAAATTAAATAAAAAAATATATAAATTCAAGTTAAAATAAAATTAAAAAAATTAAATTAAATTAAAATTAAAACTAAATCAAATTAAATTAAATAAAAATTAAATTAAATTAAGTTGAATTAAATATAACATCACTTAAGACATAAAGAATTCAAAATAAATTTAAAACAACTTGAACACTATTCCAAACTTAAACCCATTAATTGAAATTAAATTACATCACAAAATCACTTGAACATCGATTTGCCCTCAAAAGCTCATGATGTCATAACTCTTAAATAGAGTGTTAAGTGAAGTGTTACTTCACTCATAGGATATTCAAATGTCCTAGTTCACTGAGCAAGATAACAAAACTTGAACACCTGGATGATTGATTCATTATATAATTAAATTCTCTTGGACTTAAAATAATCCTAGAAATATTGAAAAGATGTTTAAGATTCGTCTTAAGCACTTCCTCAATACGATAAGATGTTTATAAGAACAATCGAACTTAATTGCTCTTTGATGAAGAAAATCATCCTTAACAAAACACAAGAACTTAGACGTCATAGGAGATGACTAGCTATAGGATTAGGAACTTGGTAGAAAACCATAACCCTTCCCTTAGCTTTACCTAGGAACTTGCTTTAAATGCTTAAATATTCTAAATTGTGTTTAAGTGCAACCGGGATGACGGGAAGACCCTCCAGTGTACGCTTTTATTTTATCGAAATTTACCTTCTCGCAATTTACTTTATTGCAAATGCACTTTACTTTTCTTGCATGATAAACAACTGTTGCATGAAAACCCACACCTTTAGGGTAGCCACTAAAACTGAAACCAAAACTAAATTAAAAGTCATTACAAGATAAAATTCACCGCCACAAAATTTCAAAATATAAAACAACTCAAAATTTAATCACAAACAAAATACAAAACTACAATTAAAACTAAATTAAAACGTCTTGTTGGATGATCAGGAATACCTCAGATGATGTAACCTACGTGTTGCTAACGGGATTTCCCATTGTCTAAATGAAAGTGTGGAACTCATTTAGTTGAGTTTAGCAAATTTATCTGGACTAAGTGAATCCGATAAAAATAACGATGCCGGAAGGATGGAACCGTGGGATCTTAACCGGTGTTGTTATAATCAACTTTAAGATTTGTTTTAATTAAAACATAAAAAACACTTGGATTTTAAGACTTCTCTAAACAGAACACTTTTCTCATCTCTTGATTTTTAATCTTCTATAACTAAACCTTCTGCAACAACAAGGAGCTCGGAGCATGGTGGGCAGCGCGGCCATCGTCATCTTAAATCTACATCAACACAAATTTCTTAGAATTAAACAACAAAGCCATAGGATTTCGAGGTAGTTTGCCTAGTGCAACATAAATCCTCTACCTTTTGTTAGGCATTTGCATTACAAACTAAACCCTAACCGGTCTTAGGATTCTGATGTAGTCATTTAGTACGACATAAACCCTCATATCTTCGAGGCTATTTGTATGATCATGTCATACGAATATAAGTCCTAATTAATTAAAAAATTGGTAAGATCAAAACATTAAATAAACATTAGGACTTTCCTAAATTCAAGCCAAACAGTAGGATAGTCGGGAAATTACCGAAGTTCACTTCGAATCTGTAATTTCTCCTACCTTTCTTCCTTTGAATTCCCAAAACAAAATGTTCCAAACTTGATCTATTCCCTATTGAAATTCCAAAATTTAATCCCTTGGAAACTTAAACTTTGAGATTCTTGAGAGTAGAACTACTGGTTATTATTGAGAGTTTTCTTAAGTGATTCCCGTCATTTAAGATGTAATTAACTATAGGGACTTGCCCTTATAGGGAATTTTAAGAACTCAGGTAATATAAATCCTGCTTAATTTCTCTGTATTAAGCAGGGGAACTTGTCGGCTTATAAAATTGGTTCGCAGACCAAACGGAAGTCACAAATCTTTTAGTTTATTTAACCGAGCCCCATCATCAAGCAGTGTGTGTACCCTCCGGGATAGATATACAGTTTGTGGTGCGGTGTTCGTTTATATAAACTATTCGGGATGTGAGATCAGTTTGATTTCATATCTTAAAATTTTCAAATTTAAAATTATTTTCAGAATCAAATACTACTTTTCAAATTATTCATTTAAATTAAATTAAAAATTCGCCGACAATTTCTGTAGGCGACCTCTTTTCAAAAAATACAACACTCAACCTAAAAATAAGCCGTACATCTATAAGCCCATAAAGCAGTATCTAATCAAGCAGACCAATCTAATTTATGAGTATCCACAGTTTTCTCCAAGATTCATTTAATTTCACGATTAGATACTTCTGTTAAACCATTTGTCAGGGGATGATAAGCAGTAGAGATTGACCCGACCACAGCGCTTAACGCAGTAATGTTTGCTCCCAAAAGATAGCCAAAAAGCTTTGACTCGATTTATAAATAGCAGTTAGTGTATAAAATTAATATTATATAAGTAATATTTTTACACACTAGGGGTACTACGCAAGTATACGTATCATTTCAAGTAATATAGAGTTTTTAAACAAAGACCCCAAGTATCGATCCCACGAGGAAGATTTATAGAAATAAATTTTCTATAAAGCGAAAGAGAAATATAATAGTAAAAATATTTTTATTTTGATTATAAATTACTATTAATTTACTAGATGCAATTTAAAGAAAACAATAATAAGAAAATGATTTTATAAACTCTATATAAAATAAACAACTTTCTTTCCTTCAATTAATCTAAGATTTTTAAGATAATTTAATATTCATTGGAGAATTTAATTTATGGTATTGTACAAATAGAAGCATTCATATTCTTTACCCTTTGATCCAGGTGTAAAGAATATTGACTAATTTACAGAATAGGTCTGGATGTATTGTTAGTAGAATGGGTTAATCTAGGCTCACACTTCTAGATATCCAAGGGTGGCTATGGTCGGCCCTACTAGTGACCCTTTCCTAGTCTATAAATCAAATTATAAGAACTTAGTCTGTCACTCTAAAAACTTATCAATTATACGCCCTTTAAATATTATCTTCCTATTTATTTGCACTTCACCATGAATAGCCCGCACATGGCCTTCGACTACCCAAGGATTCATGTGACATTTACAAGTTAAGAGTTCTTCTCCTACAAGGTTTTTAAACTCTTCAAAAGGTTTTAACAATTCAAACGGCCAATTTAAAAAGTAAAGTAAGATCAGTATTAATGTCATCACAATGTTTTGAAAATATTTTGAATTTTAATTCTCCATCGAATTTTTATATTATCTTATCTATCTCTTCATAATTGAAGTAAGAAAGTAACTAACTACTCAGAAACATTGAAAATAAATAACAAAACATGATAATTAAACTTTGTATCAAATGTAAAAATATACTTATCTCTCAAATATTTCTTCTACAGATCTTCTGATTGCTACTGACTCCACAGTGTAATGAACTCCAGATGCAATAACTTGAAAATAAACTCACTAAACTAAACAAAAGTGGCCCTAAATTTCTCTCTCTAATTCTCTCTCTAAGGATGAGAGATCTTAAAGTAGATAAGAGAAAGGGGTACAATAGGAGGGGCACGTTTTCTGAAGAATTGGACCTCTATTTATAGGCTTCAAGAGTTGCCTTGAGGCACCTCTTCAAAACATGTCCACATTCAATGAATCTTCTAGAAGGTCGGTCTGGCGCCTAGGCGCCGGAATCTGGCGCCTAGGCGTTGGACACCGCGTCAAGTTCTTCGCACCTCTTCACTTTGGCTCGCTCCTCTTCGCGATTAAAACCGTTTTAGAGCGTCCAAATACAATGTATCACATGTCCTATTATCAAAGAATAACTGCCAGCCTTCTAGAATGTCCAATAAACGCTCACTTCGTCAAAATAACCGATCAAACGTTGTCAAAAACTTGACAGTTTTGGTATCGAGTCTGGCGCTTAGGCGCCAGTTTTTGGCGCCTTGGCGCCAGCGCTGAGCCATATTTTTTTATACTTTTGTTATTTTGCTCCATTTTTTCTCCTTTTTGCTCCTTTTTTCTTCTTAGACGTTTTTACATTACCTACATCCAAAAACACAAAAATACCTTTCATTAAAGCATAATATTCTTAAAAAGTGATAAAAATCAAGGCATAAAAATATGTATTTTTCTTCATGGATCAAAATCCCCCAAACTTAAATGTTACTTGTCCTTAAGTAACTCTTCTTACTACATAAAATATAACTTTTGGAAATAAAAGATAAATATTTAAGATTCCTTATAATTTTTGATTTTATAAAGTCTTTAGTAAATTATTAACCCAATTTCACTAACTAGGTTTAATTTTAAGAATTTAAAGAATATTTAACTACCAAATCATAAGATTTCAAACTTTGCATTCATTTTGAAAATAATAGAAATCTATTATATTAAGCTTTCATAGATTATTTACAAGAAAAAGATCTTCTTGAAAATTCATTTTTAAATGAATATTCATGTCTAAAAATTAAGTAAGATATGTAACTAGTTTTCTTCCTATAAGATAATTCAAGTGAAGCCAATTTTTGATTAGGCATTTCCTCAAACTTCTCCTCTCTTTTTTTTTCTCTTTATATATATATATATATATATATATATATATATATATATATATATATATATATATATATATATATATATAGGATTACTATATCTGGATAGCCTCGTTAATGGTTTTGAACTTCACTATCCTTAACTTATATTTTTAAAACTTATACATTTTCACTTAATTATTATAACATAAATAAGAATTCAAAAAGAATTCCAATCTTTTCTTTTTCAAGTGATAATTTTTTATTACTTAATATTCCTAAAATTCTATTATTTCTATCATAAATAGAAAAATTCTTTTTCTCATTCTTCTTTAAGTTAAATAATTCTATTCTTAAAATCAATCAAAGTTAGTAAAATTTTGGTTAATTTTTTCTAATTTGTTTATAATTTCAAAAATAAAAGTGATCTCAAATAAATTCTTCATTCCTTAAGTTATGTTAAAAAGTTTCTATTTTTAAGAAAGTATTAGCTCTTTAAGGACAAATAAAATTTAATTTTGAATGGATTTTCCCTTCCCTCAAACTTAAGTTTTGGTATACTATGATAATTTGAAAGTATGAGAGAAAGAAAATCATAAGTAATTTTAGTAAGTATGTAAAACAAAAAAAAAACAAAAGAAAAATTAACTTCTAAACATGCTTTTATGAATAATTAATACAAAATTGAAGCATGCATATAGAAAGGTAAGCAGGCTAATTTTATGATGATATTAAATTTGACACAGAATTAAAACAGAGCAAAATAATTAAGTACTAAACATTAAACTAAAACAACATATAAACTAATTCTAAATTCAGTCTTAACACAACAAAATCCTAATACTGAACAGTCAACATACATCAAATACAAAACTAACAGACAATCCAAATAAAACAAACTAACATAGTTACACATAAAAGAAATCGATAACAACTAATCACTAGCTATAGCCTCATCATCATCTTCATCACCAAAGGAAAATTCTACGTCCTTAGGATCAATAAATAGTGTAAAGCTGGGAAAAGTAGGAAAACTAACATCATGTTCACCCTTCAGAAATCTGACTAGGGCTTCATCGTACTCAGCATCATAATTACTCTTCCTCTGGGTATAATCGGATAAATGATCTAGTTTTCTATCAATAGTATCAATCCCGCAGCTGAGTTTGAAATAATTCCTCGCCGTTGTTCTAAAAAATGATCATGCATTGATTCCCGTAAATCGATGGTGGCTCGACAGAAGTAGAGGGTCTAGAAGTAGAAGGTCTACCTGAAGTATGTGCAGAAGTAGAAGGAGTGGTCGATCTCTTCCCTCGAAGACGATCATAGATACTAACACTCTCCTGCCCAATTTACTTAGTAGACTTCAGCTTCTCCTCAGAATTATCAATAGTGACTCCATTACTAACACATAGTGAATAGATCAAAGATGGAAATCCCAATCCAACAGAAGTGCTGGATCTCGCAGTAGACTCCACAGAATCATAAATAATGCTTCGGACATCAATAGGCTTCCTTTCCTGAATGCGGTAATTCAAGATCGCTCGATCTCTAGTCACTTCACTCAGGTGGTTGGAAGGTAACAATCTTGCAGAAATAAAGTAGTGCAATGCTTTAGATACACCATTTAATTTAGAAGATTTGAAGTTTACCCTCTTTCCGTTCCTGATCTTCCAAGATCCAGTACCGTTAGTCAGATAAGCAATAATCATGTCCAAATCTCCCTCAGATGGTGATAATCCAGAATAATAGCACTCAATAGTCGGTGGCAGGCCATAGAATATGTTGATTCTTTCTAGAGTAAATCCTACTCCGATTCCTCTAACAAAGACTTCAGAATCTTCAGCATCCAGAAAATTTGCATAAAATTCTCGAACAATCGGGATACCGACGAATAACGATGAAGTAACAAAATTGTTGCCAGTTGTGCGCAACGATAGTGTTTTCGATCATCTCCCCAGGATCATAAAAACTTCATTCCGAGATGAACTTTCTCGACGACGCAAGTTCGTGGAAGCAAAAATGCACAGCCGCAATTGGAAATTTGCTGCTATCAAAATTTTCTCGTCCTTCGCCGCGCTTAGATTTTAGAGTCATCTAAACGTGAAAGAAAACAAGAACTAATTTAGGAATTAAAGATTTAAACTCTTTTTAAGTTTATAAAACTTAAAATAAGTTTAAAAATCCAAAGAAATAACTAAAAATCGAATATTTTCTTAAATTTTTGGTTCTTAGCAAAACTTAGGGAAATCTATGGTGAAAATCGAAAATAAATGGTTTAAAGTGTAGATCTGACCTTGAGACGAAGAAATCGAGTGGTTTCGCGCTCAAATCCTAGATGTTTTGACCTCAAAATGGATATAGAGGATGTATTTTTGCGAAAATGGGGAAGAAGATGAAGCTTAGGCGTCAAAAATGGCTTTTGGGGGTTTAAATGGTAATCTTTGGGTAGCAGGCCGAACTGGCGCTTAGGCGCCGAATTCTAGAGCCTAGGCGCCGGACTCGCCTTTCACAAAAATTTTTTTAAAATTTATTTTTCCACCAAAATTCATGAATTCAACTTCCAATTACTCATATCATAGTATGTCTTCAGTTTCTAACTTCCACAACATTTTTCAAAAATTTATAAAAATTAAATATTGAATCCACCAGTCAAACATAAGGTTTTCAATCAAACTCACTAATTTCCATTTAAAATCTTCAATTTTGACTCAATACATTCCAGATAAGTACTATATTTGATTCAAGTTCCTAATACACACTCAATCATAACAAGTTCAAAGCAAATACAACACACATTGAACATGAAAGCAAATATACTAACAAGCACAATCGATTCTCTAAATCGATACAACGAGTCAACAAATCATAATAACTATCTTTTTACCAGAATATTCTAATCTTCATAAGGGAAATTGTGTATTCCACTTGGAAAGAAGACTAACGCTCTCAGGAAATCCTTAGCTGCCTTTTCATTAATCCACTTGTTCTTCGCATACATTTCAACTTGAGCACCTTGATAAGCCGCAATATGATCAAATTGAAGTTTTATTTATTATTCTAGATGTTCAACTTGATGAAACATCTCATGAAGGCGATCTCCAATCCTTTTAAAATCTTCTTCAAACTTATCTAAACGACTAGAAATTTTTTCTAAACTTACAACAATGAAACCATTGAAGTAGGGTTGAGGATCCCTTGAGACCTTGTCCCTAGCCTCTTCTTCATGATTTCTCCTTTCCATTTCTTCAAAAATTTCTCAAATCTCTCAAGAATGAAATGGAAGGGATGTAATTTTGATTGTTTGATGGTTAGGGAAGAAGATGGGTAGATTTAAAGGGGAAAATCATGTGAAAAAATGAAAATTTTTGGTTTTTGCATGACCCAATAACCGTGGCGCTTAGGCGGCGAATCTGGCTCCTAGGCGCCGGACCTATTGATACATAGTTGATTCTGGCGCTTAGGCGCTGAATTCTGGCGCCTAGGTGCCAGAACTATTTTCAACTCCGTTTCGCCTAATCGTCAAATTTTCAAAATTTTGTTCTCCAAGATAGGTAAATTATACTGGTAAGAGTAATTTAGACTCGATAACTCACATTGTAAACTATCATAATGAAGGTTAACTTGATCTCCTTTTTACTCATATTTAAAATAGAGTGATCCTATTTTTAAATCTTACATACCTAAAAATAATTTTCCGCCTAAGTCAACCAAGACTTATGAGCATCAAATTTTTCTAAAGTAATATAAAATTAATCAAGATCGAGGCATAACCTTACATTAAAACACAAAAACACAAGATAATTATGGGTTGCCTCCCATAAAGCGCTTGGTTTAACGTCGTCAGCCCGACTTAAGTAAATCTTTAATCAGATTGACTCAATTCATAAGCCTCTTTATAAATCTTTTTAATATTTCCCAAATAAGGCTTCAATCTTAATCCATTTACTTTAAAAAATTTTCCAGTTTTGGGATCTTTAATATCCACAGCTCCATAATGGTATACTTTCTCAACAAAATAAGGTCCAATCCATTTAGATCTTAATTTTCCAGGAAAAAGTCTTAAACGAGAATTAAACAGTAAAAATTTTTGTCCAGGCTCAAAAATTTTTCCTGAAATTTTCTTATCGTGCAACATCTTCATTTTCTCTTTATAAATCCTCGCATTTTCATATGATTCGTTTCTAATTTCTTCCATCTCATTTAGTTGCAATAATCGTTTTTCTCCTGCTTTATTCAAATTAAAATTAAACTCCTTTATCGCCCAATAAGATTTATGTTCAAGTTCTACAGGTAAGTGACAATGTTTATCATAAATTAACCTGTAAGGTGACATTCCCATTGGTGTCATATAAGCTGTTCTATAAGCCCATAATGCAGAATCAATTCTATCAACCCAATCAGTTCTTTTAGGATTAACAGTCTCTTCTAAAATTCTTTTAATTTCTCTATTTGATACTTCAGCCATTCCACTAGTTTGAGGGTGATAAGCAGTTGCAATTTTATGTTTGATTCCAAAATTTTGAAGTAATGATTGAATTCTTATATTCCTGAAATGACTTCCACCATCAGTGATAATTACCTTAGGCATTCCAAATCTTGAAAATATCATTTTCTTTAAGAATTTTGAAACACTTTTGGAATCACAGTTTGGTAAAGCAACAGCTTCAATCCACTTTGAAACATAATCAACTGCTAATAAAATATAAATTTTTTGAGATGATGGAACAAATGGTCCCATAAAGTCTAATCCCCATATATCAAAAATTTCAACTTCCAATATATAGTTTAACGACATTTCATATTTCCTAGATACATTTCCCATCCTTTGACATCGATCACATGTTTTCACATATTGTCTCACATCGTTAAATAAGGTAGGCCAATAAAATCCAGAATTTAAAATTTTAAATGCAGTTTTATCTATGCCAAAGTGTTCTCCAAAATAAGAATCATGACATTTTTTAATAATAGCAAAAGTTTCCTCATAAGGTACACATCTTCGAATCATAGAATCTTTACCAATTTTAAATAAATGAGGTTCTTCCCAAATATAAGATTTAGCATCATATTTAAATTTCTTAATAAATTTGTTATCCAAGTCATAAGGTAAAATATTGCTAACTAAATAATTAACAATATCAGCATACCACAGTGTTTTGTTTCTTTGAATAACATATAAAGATTCATCAGGGAATTTCTCATTTATATTTTCTTCCGAAATAATATCATTTTTAATTCTAGATAAATGATCAGCAATTTGGTTTTCAGTTTCTTCTCTATCTACTATTTGAAAATCAAATTCTTGTAGAAGTAAAACCCATCATATAAGTCTAGGTTTAGAATCCTTCTTAGATATTAGATATTTAATAGTAAAATGACCAGTATGAACTATGCATTTAGTACCAAGAAGATAAGGTCTAAATTTATCAAACACATATACTATAGCTAGAAGCTCTTTCTCAGTGGTAGTGTAATTTCTTTGTGTTTCAGTGAGAGTTTTACTAGCATAATATACAACTTTGAAAACTTTCTCATATTTTTGTCCTAATACAGCTCCAATTGCAAAATCACTTGCATCACACATTAATTCAAAAGATTTATTCCAGTCAGGTGCAACAATGATAGGTGCAGTTATTAATTTTTCTTTTAGAATATGAAAAACATTAATACACTCTTCATTAAATTCAAATTGTGCATCTTTTTCTAATAAATGACAAAGAGGTTTAGCAATTTTAGAAAAATCCTTTATATATCTTCTATAAAATCCAGCATGACCTAGAAAACTTCTCACCTCAGTAATAGTAGTAGGTGGTTGCAATTCAGCAATAATTTTCACTTTTGCATGATCTACTTCCATCCCTTTTCGTAATACTTTGTGTCCAAGTACAATGCCTTCTGTGACCATGAATTGACATTTTTCCCAGTTAAGAACTAAATTTGTTTCTTCACATCTTTTCAGAACTTTGGCTATGTTTTCTAAACAAGATTCAAAAGAAGTTCCAAAGACTGAAAAATCGTCCATGAATATTTCTATTCCTTTGTCAATCAAATCACAAAATATTGACATCATACATCTTTGAAAAATTGCAGGTGCATTACATAAGCCAAAAGGCATTCTTCTAAAAGCAAATGTTCCATAAGGACTTGTAAATGTTGTCTTTTCTTGGTCCTCAGGAGCAATAAGTAATTGATGATAACCAGAATATCCATCCAGAAAATAGAAATATGAGTGTCCAGCTAATTTATCGAGCATTTGATCCAAGAAAGGTAAAGGAAAATGTTCCTTTCTAGTGGCTTTATTTAGTTTCCTTTAGTCAATACAAATTCGCCATCTAGTAACTTGTCTTGTAGGAATAAGTTCATTTTTATCATTAACAATGACAGTTACTCCTCATTTCTTCGGAACACAATGAATAGGACTTACCCATTGACTATCCGAAATAGGATAAATAATACCATCATCTAACCATTTAATAATTTCTTTTTTAACAACCTTTTTCATAATAAGATTTAATCTTCTTTGCGTTCTATAGTAGGTTTAAAATTTTCTTCCATTAAAATTCTATGCATGCAAATGGAAGGGCTTATTCCTTTTATATCAAGCAATAGTCCAACCAAAAGCTTTCTTATAATTCTTTAACACACCTAGTAATTTTTCTTCTTGATCTTTACTCAGTTCAGAAGAAATAATAATAGGTAAAGTTAACGAATTTCCAAGAAAAGCATATTTTAAATGGGAAGGTAACATTTTTAATTCCAGTTCAGGTGCTTTTTTAATTGAGGGTAAAAGTATATCATTTTGAGTTATGTCTAAAGTTTCCCAATTATCTTTAATAAAATGAGTCTCTTCTTCTTCTACTATTTCATCTTCATCAGTTAAAAATTCAAATTTTTCTTCAGAAATAACTTTACATTTTTCTTGATAATGTTTTTCAATTAAATAATCAATTATATCCATTCAATAACATTTCTCTTTATCAGTGTACTTCATTGATTTAAGAACATTGAATTTAATTTCTTGATCATTGACTCTCATGGTTAATTCTCCTTTTTGCACATCAATCATAGCTCGTCCGGTAGCTAGAAAAGGTCTTCCTAAAATAATAGGTATCTATTTATCTTCTTCCATATCAAGTACTATGAAATCTACAGGGAAGATAAATTTATCCACTTTAACAAGGACATCCTCTATAACTCCTTTAGGATAAGTGATAGATCTATCAGCTAACTGAAGAGTTACAATGGTGGGAGTAATATCTCCTAAATCCAATCTTCGATAGATAGAAAATGGCATGAGATTTATACTTGCTCCTAAATCACATAAAGCTTTTCCGCAAAAAATTTCTCCAATAGCACAGGGTATATTGAAACTTCCAGGATCCTTAAGCTTTTCAGGTAATTTCTTTTGAATTATTGCACTGCATTCTTCACTTAATGCAACAGTTTCAAAAGCTTCAAATTTTCATTTTTTTGCTTAAAATATCCTTCATAAATTTTGCGTAAGTTGGCATTTGTTCCAAAGCTTCAGCAAAAGGTATGTTAATAGTAAGTTTCTTAAAAATTTTAAAGAACTTAGAAAATTGATGATCAAGTTTCTACTGTTTAAGTCTTTGAGGAAAAGGTGGTGGTGGTTTTTCAACATCCACATTAACGAGTATAACGATCGATCTTGACTAAGAGAGAGAGTTTCTTTAGGTTTTTCAATCTCTTCAACCTCAATCTCTTTTTCAATTTCATTATGCAATCTTTCTTTTAATTCCTTTCCACTTCTAAGTTGCACAGCTTTAACTTGTTCATGTTCTTTTCCAGTTTCCTTTGGATTGATTTCAACACTAGGAAGTGTTCCTACAGGTCTGTTATTAATTAAAGTAGCAATTTGCCCCCATTTAATTTTCTATATTATGAATAGCAGTATTTTGATTTTGTAATTGATTATTCATTTGCATAATTAATTCTTCTATTGATAACTTTTTCTGTTTATTATTAAATCCAGGAGGTTTATAATTTGAATTAACTTGATTATTCCAATTTCTAGTAGGATGAGATTGATTTTTACCCCATTATTGTTGTGAATTGTTCCAGTTAAAATTAGGATAATTTTTCCACCCAAGATTATAATAATTTGAATAAGGATTATTTTTACTTGCAATAGCTTGTAAAGTTTCAATAGTTTGAGGATCATCAATATTAGCAGAGTTATTATGCGAAATAATAATTGCAAAATTATCTAATTTCTTAGATATTGTTGCAACTTGTGAAGCTATGATAGAAAATGCTTCATTATCTTGAATACTAACCATCTTTTTAGGGTTAATCCTTTCGGAAGGCCATTGAAAATTGTTATTAGCCATTTCTTCAATTAAAGTGTAAGCTTCTTCAAATGATTTAGACATTAAAAAACCTCCAACAGTAGCATCAATAATTGATTTTAAAGATCCAATTAATCCATTATAAAATGTTTGAATAATCAACCAATCAAGTAAAGTATGATGAGGAGATTTTCTTAATAGTTCTTTAAATCTTTCCCAAGTTTCATATATTGTCTCCCCGTCAAATTGACTAAACGAAGTAATATCATTTCTTAATTTAGCAGTTTTAGAAGGAGGAAAATATTTAGCAAGGAATTTTTGTGCCATTTCAGCCCATGTTTTAATAGAACCGGTCGCTAATGAGTTTAACCACATCTTTGCTTTATCTCTTAAAGAAAAAGGAAAGAGTCTAAGTCTAATAGCATCATCAGAAACATTGTTATATTTAAAAGTAGCACAAAGTTCTAAAAAACTAATAAGATGTAAATTTGGATCCTCATTTGGTGATCCACCAAATTGATTATTTTGCACCATTTGAATAATAGACGGTTTAAGTTCAAAAGAATTAGCATCTACAGTGGGTATTTGAATACTACTATGAAGTTCATCAATTGTAGGGTTAGCATAATCCCTTAATGGTTTATAAACATTTTGATCATTAAGTTCAATTGGATTTTGTAAAGTAGCCATTTCTTGAAATTTTTGAATTGTTTTCCCTTTTTAATTTTTCTAATTATTCTTTCTAATTCAGAATCTAAAGGTATTAATCCTTCAGAACCAAATCTTCGCATAAAACAAGCAATACAATTTAACTATTTTATTTCTTTCTTCCTTTGATTTCGATCCCCGGCAATGGCGCCAAAAATTTAACCCGACCGCCGCGCTTAACGCAGTAATGTTTGCTTCCAAAAGATAGCCAAAAAGCTTTGACTCAATTTATATAAGTAATATTTTTACACACAAGGGGTACTATGCAAGTATATTTATCCTTTCAAGTAATATAGGGTTTTAAAACAAAGACCCCAGTATCGATCCCACAGGGAAGATTTATAGAAATAAATTTTCTATAAAGCGAAATAGAAATATAATAGTAAAAATATTTTTATTTTGATTATAAATTACTATTAATTTACTAGATGCAATTTAAAGAAAACAATAATAAGAAAATGATTTTATAAACTCTATATAAAATAAACAACTTTCTTTCATTCAATTAATCTAAGATTTTTAAGATAATTTAATATTCGTTGGAGAATTTAATTTATGGTATTGTGCCAAATAGAAGCATTCCTATTCTTTACCCTTTGATCCAGGTGCAAAGAACATTGACTAATTTACAGAATAGGTCCGGATGTATTGTTAGTAGAATGGGTTAATCTAGGCTCACACTTCTAGATGTCCAAGGGTGGCTATGGTCGGCTCTGCTAGTGACCCTTTCCTAGTCTATAAATCAAATTATAATAATTTAGTCTGTCACTCTAAAAACTTATCAATTCTACGCCCTTTAAATATTATCTTCCTATTTATTTACACTTCACCATGAATAGCCCGCACATGGCTTCGACTACCCAAGGATTCATGTGACATTTACAAGTTAAGAGTTCTTCTCATACAAGGTTTTTAAACTCTTCAATAGGTTTTAACAATTCAAATGGCCAATTTAAAAAGTAAAGTAATATCAGGTATTAATGTCACCACAATGTTTTGAAAATATTTTGAATTTTAATTCTCCATCGAATCTTTATATTATCTTATCTATCTCTTCATAATTGAAGTAAGAAAGTAACTAACTACTCAGAACACATTGAAAATAAATAACAAAACATGATAATTAAACTTTGAATCAAATGTAAAAATATACTTATCTCAAATATTTCTTCTACAAATCTTCTGATTCCTACTGAATCCACGAGTGTAATGAACTCCGGATGCAATAACTTGAAAATAAACTCACTAAACTAAACAAAAGTGGCCCTAAATTTCTCTCTCTAATTCTCTCTCTAAGGATGAGAGATCTTAAAGTAGATAAGAGAAAGGGGTACAATGGGAGGGGTACGTTTTCTGAAGAACTGGACCTTTATTTATAGGATTCAAGAGTTTCCTTCAGGCACCTCTTCAAAACATGTCCACATTCAATGAATCTTTTAGAAGGTCAGATCTGGCACCTAGGTGTCGGACACCGCGTCCAGTTCTTCACACCTCTTCACTTTGGCTCGCACCTCTTCGCGATTAAAACCATTTTGGAGCGTCCAAATGTAATGTATCAGATGTCCTATTATCAAGGAACAACTGCCAGCCTTCTAGAATGTCCAATAACCGCTCACTCCGTCAAAATAACTGATCAAACGTTGTCAAAAACTTGATAGTTTTCGTATCGAGTCTGGCGCCTAGGCGCTAGGCCATATTTTTTTATACTTTTGGTATTTTGCTCCATTTTTGCTCCTTTTTGCTCATTTTTCCTTCTTAGACCTATTTACATTACCTATATCCAAAAACACAAAAATACCTTTCATTAAAGCATAATATCCTTAGAAATTGATAAAAATCAAGGCATAAAAATATGTATTTTTCTTCATGGATCAGAGATTCTATGAATATTATTATATTTATCAATTAATCTCTTAATTTGATTATTCTTGAAATGGGATCCACCATCCGTTATGATCACTCTCGGTATTCCATACCTTGTAAATATATTTTTCTTTACAAATTCTGAAACACTCCGAGCATCACTTCTTAGTAAAGCAATAGCTTCAATCCATTTCGAGACATAATCAACAGCGACCAATATATATATATATTTCCAAATGAAGGAGTAAATGGTCCCATAAAATCTAATCCCCATACATCAAAAATTCAACTTCTAAAGTATAATTTAGAGGCATTCATTTCTTCAAGATATATTACCTACTCTCTGACATCGATCACATGATTTAATATATCTATAAACATCTCTAAATAAAGTAGGCCAATAAAATCCAGATTGTAAAATTTTAAAAGCAGTTTTATCAACACCAAAATGACCTCTAAATTCAGAATCATGACATTATTGAATAATTGAATTTGTTTCTTCTTGTGGCACACATTTCCTAATAATCAGATCCTTACACTATTTATATAGATAGGGCTTAGCCCAAAAATAGAATTTTGAATCATATTTAAACTTTTTGAGTTGTTGCCATGTTAAATCAGGTGGTACAATATCGCTTACAATATAATTCTCAATATCAGCATACTAAGACAAATTTCTTTCCATAATAATATAAAGTTGCTTATCAGGGAAAGTTTCTATAACTTCTTTTTCAAATTCAGATAATTTATCATTTTCTATTCTGGACAAATGATCAGCTATTTGGTTATCAGTTCCCTTCCTATCAACTATCATAAAATCAAATTCTTGCAGAAGAAGTATCCATCTAATGAGTCTAGGTTTCGCATCCTTCTTTTGCATTATATATTTGATAGCTGAATGGTCTGTATGCACAATACTTTTAGTTCCAATTAAATAAGGTCTAAATTTTTCAAAAGCAAATACTATAGCTAATAATTCTCTTTCAGTTGTGGTATAATTAGTTTAAGCCTCATTAAGAGTTTTACTAGCATGGTAAATAACTTTGAAAACTTTATCACACCTTTGCCCCAATTCTACTCTGATTACATAATCACTAGCATCACACATCAGTTCAAATGGTTTGTTCCAGTTGGGTGAAACAATTATAGGTGCAGTGATTAACTTTTCTTTTAACAATTCAGAAGCTTTCAAGCATTCATCATTAAAATCAAACTTTCTATCATTTTCTAAAAGTTGGCATAAAGGTTTAGTAATTTTAGAGAAATCTTTAATATATCGCCTATAAAATCTAGCGTGTCAAAAGAAATGCCTCACCTCCCTCACAGTAGTGGGTGGCGACAATCTCTTAATCACTCTAATTTTAGCAGCATCAACCTCCATACCATGTTAGAAATTTTATGTCCAAGCACAATTCCTCCTGCAACCATAAATTGACATTTCTCCCAATTCAGACTAGATTTGTTTTCTCACAAAGCTCCAAAACTTTTGCTAAGTTTTCCAGGAAAATTTCAAATGAAGTCCCAAATATAGAGAAATCATCCATAAAAACTTCTATTCCATTATCTATCATACTACTGAAGATAGACATCATACATCTTTGAAATGTTGTGGGTGCATTACATAGTCCAAAAGGCATTCTTCTAAAAGCAAAGGTTCCATAGGGGCTAGTTAATGTTGTCCTTTCTTAATCCTCAGGAGTAATAGGTATTTGGTGGTAACCAGTATATCCATCCAGAAAACAGTAGTACTTGTGTCCAGCAAGTCTATCTAGCATTTGATCGAGAAACAGAAGAGGAAAGTGATCTTTTCTGGTGGCGGCATTTAATTTTCTATAGTCAATACAAATTCACCATCCATTAATTTGTCTTGTGGTTATAATTTCATTATTTTCATTCACTTCAACAGTCACTCCTCCCTTTTTCGGTACACAATGTATTGGACTTACCCAAGCATTATCTGAAATAGGATAAATAATTCCAGCATCCAACCATTTTAAAATCTCTTTCTTAACCACTTCTTTCATTATAGGGTTCAGTCTCCTTTGCAGATCAACTCTCAGTCTTGTCGGCATATTTTTAAGTTATGTGTTTTATTTTGAAAAGGGGGTCGCCTACAGAAATTGTCGGCGAATTTTAATTTAATTTAAATAAATAATTTGAAAAGTAGTATTTGATTTTGAAAATAATTTTTAAATTTGAAGATTTTAAGATATGAAATCAAACTGATTTCACATCCCGAATAATTTATATAAACGAGCACCGCACCACAAACCATGTATCTATCCCGAAGAATAGACACACTGCTTGATGATGGGGCTCGATTAAATAAACTAGGAGATTTGTGACATCCGTTTGGTCTGCGAACCAATTTTATAAGCCGACAAGTTCCCCGCTTAATATAAAGGAATTAAGCAGGGTTTATATTACCTGGGTTCTTAAAGTTCCCTATAAGGGCAAGCCCCTATAGTTAATTACATCTTAAATGACGGGAATCACTTAAGAAAACTCTCAATAATAATCAGTATTTCTGCTCTCAAGAATCTCAAAGTTTAAGTTTTCAAGGGATTGATATTTGGAATTTTAATAGGGAGTGGATTAAGTTTGGAACATTTTGTTTTGGGAATTCAAAGGAAGAAAGGTAGGAGAAATTACAGATTCGAAGCGAACTTCGGTAATTTCCCGAATATTCTATTGTTTGGCTTGAATTTAGAAAAGTCCTAATATTTATTTAATGTTTTGATCTTGCCAAATTTAATTAATTAGGACTTATATTCGTATGACATGACCATAAAAATAGCCTCGAAGATGTGAGGGCTTATGTCGTACCGAACGACTACCGCGGAGTCCTAAGACCGGTTAGGGCTTAATTTACAATGCAAATGCCTAACAAAAGGTTGAGGATTTATGTTGTACTAGGAAAACTACCTCAAAATCCTATGGCTTGGTTATTTAGTTCTAAGAAAGTTTTGCTGAAGTAGACTCAGGTTTTGCTGATGACGATGGCCGTACTGCCCACCATGCTCCGAGCTCCTTGTTGTTGCAGAGGGTTTAGTTTTAGAAGATTGTAATCAAAAGAGAAGAGAAGAGTTTGGTTTTAGAAATCTTAAAGTCCAAGTGTTTTTTATGTTTTAATTAAAACAAATCTTAAAGTTGATTATAAGAACACCGGTTAAGATCCCACGGTTCCATCCTTCCGGCATCGTTATTTTTATCGGATTCACTTAGTCCAGATGAATTTGCTAAACTCAACTAAATGAGTTCCACACTTTCATTTAGACCGTGGAAATCCCATTAGCAACACGTAGGTTACATCATCCGAGGTATTTCCGATCATCCAACAAGACGTTTTAATTTAGTTATAATTGTAGTTTTGTTGTTTTGTTTGTGATTAAATTTTGAGTTGTTTTATATTTTGAAATGTTGTGGCGGTGAATTTTATCTTGAAATGACTTTTAATTTAGTTTTGGTTTTGGTTTTAGGGACTATCCTAAAGGTGTGGGTTTTCATGCAACAGTTGTTTATCATGTAAGAAAAGTAAGTGCATTTGCAATAAAGTAAATTGCAAGAAGGTAAATTCCAATAAAATAAAAGCGCACCTGGAGGGTCTTCCCGTCATCCCAGGCTGCACTTAAATATCCAAAACAACTTAATATCAAATATTTTACCCTCCCTTTTAATTAAACCTAAAATTTTTAATTATAGGTTAAAATTTTGATTACTATTTTGCCCTTTAAACTTACTAATTTCATAACTCACTAAATTGAGCTTAAATGAATTTAAAATTTTTATGTGACTTCACTCATATGTCAATCAAGACATTAGAGGAGAAAATGTGATTTTTCTGTATTTAATTTATTTATATAATTATTTTTGGTGGAAAATAAGAATTTTCAAGGAAAATTTAATAACATAACCAAGGAAAAGTTTCTGTCCTTAAGAAAATTATGGGACATTCCTACTGACCAGAGGACCACTTGGACCAATTTTGGTGATTTTTTGAATTATATTATTTTTATTATAATTATTTTAAGTTTTGGAGTTTTAATTAATTTAAAAATAAAATAAAGGTTGAAAAATGAATTTTATATTTTTCAAAAATCTCTCTAATATCAAGGAAACCAAAGAACCAATTTTTATAATTTTTTGATTTTTTTTTGATTTATTAGAATTATTTTAGTGGAAATGCTAGAAAATATATTTTTTAATTTTAAAATCACCTTAGGGCTTTAAAATTTAATATCTCATCATAGAGACTTAAGAAAAATATGGGGTTTGTTCCTAAGTGATTAAAATTTAAAATGTGACATTTTGGTGAATTTCATTTTTTTGTGATTTTTATTATTTTTTAATTATTAAAAATATTAAAATAATGCAAAAAAAATCAATTTTTTAGGAAAATTGTAATTTTAATTTTCTTAAATTCCCCTAATATTAGAGAGGCTCCAAAACTAATTTGGTGAATTTTTGAAAAGGATTTTGAAAGTTATGAATTTTTACAGTTTAAGTTTGGCTAAATGGCTTAATCAACCCATTTGATAGGGCTAACCAAGTCCAATTGACTTCAAACTTTTATGGTGGCTTCCTCTGATCCTAAAGGTTAGTGGAGAATTGATTTCAAGTCAATTTGATGTATGATTAGCTCTAATTAATTAAAGCTCCATTTTGGGTTTTTAAGCCAATTAGGGTTATTACAAGTAAGTTAAGTCAAAAACCAATTTTCCTAGGGTCCTCTGGTCATAATAAACATCACCAAATTTTCCTAGAATTTATTTCACAACATGCTAATTATTAGAATTAAAATACTCGGAATTGTGACCTAGAATTAAAAAATCAATAACTCTTCATAGGGGTGGCCTCTGACTTTGGAAAATTCAGGGAATGTTTCCAAATTCAAAGGCTTCAAAAGCCCTATAGTCTCATGTCATGGTGAATTATATACATGCATGGAGGATTGAAATAGTGCAGAGAGTAAATAAATTATTAAAAATCAAATACTCAATGAAATTAAATGATTTCTTTTCCACATTACTCTCCTCTGTTCACTGAGCAAGAGGGTATTTTTATTTTATTTTTCTGATTTCCCTACACAAAGTTATGCATTTTTGAAGTTTAGGGAATTAAATAAATCAAAAATACCCTAATTTCCTACTTATCCACTGTCGGCACTATTTTTAGGTTGTGTGATATTTTGAAAAGGGGTCGCCTAACAGAAGTTGTCGGCGAATTTAAATTTTAAATTTAATTTAAATATATATATAATTTAGAAAGTAGTATTTGACTTTGAAAATAATTTTAAATTTGAAAGTTTTAAGATATGAGATTAAACCGATCTCACATCCCAAATAGTTTATATAAACGAGCACCGCACCACAAACCGTGTATCTATCCCTAAAGATAGACACACCGCTCGAGGGTGAGGCTCGATCAAATAAACTAGAAGTTTTGTGACATCCGTTTGGTCTCGCGAACCAATTTTATAAGCCGACAAATTCCCCGCTTAATATGAAAGTATTAAACGGGGTTTATATTACCGGGTTCTTTAAAATTCTTTATAAGGGCAAGCCCCTATAGTTAATTACATCTTAAGTGACGGGAATCACCTAAGAAAACTCTCGATAATAACCAATAATTTCGCTCTCAAGAATTTCAAAGTTTAAGGTTTTCAAAGATTGAATTTTGGAATTTCAATAGGGAATGGATCAAATTTTGGAACATTTTGTTTTGTGAATCCAAAGGAAGAAAGGTAGGAGAAATCACCGATTCGAAGTGAACTTCGGTAATTTCCCGACTATCCTATTGTTTGGCTTGAATTTAGGAAAGTCCTAATGTTTATTTAGTATTTCAATCTTGCCAATTTTAATTAATTAGGGCTTATATTTGTATGATAAAATCAAACAAATAGACTTAGAAGATGTGAGGGTTTATTGTCGTATCGGACGACTACCTCGGAATCCTAAGACCGGTTAGGGCTTAATTTGCAATGCAAATGCCTAACGAAGAGGTTGAGGATTTATGTTGCACTAGTGCAAGCTACCTCGAAGTCCTATGGCTTTGTTGTTTAATTCTAAGAAGGTTTTGCTGAAGTAGGTTCAAGTCTTGCCGACGACGATGGCCGTGCTCGCCCACCATGCTCCAAGCTCCTTGTTGTTGCAGAGGTTTAGTTTTAGAAATCATAAATCGGGAGATGAGAAAAGTGTTTTGGTTTAGAGAAGTCTTAATTTCCGAGTGTTTTGTATTTCGATTAAAACAAATCTTAAAGTTGATTATAACGACACCGGTTAAGATCCCACGGTTCCATCCTTCCGGCATCATTATTTTTATCGGATTCACTTAGTCCGGATGAATTTGCTAAACTCAATCGAAAGAGTTCCACACTTTCATTTAGACCGTGGGAAATCCCGTTAGCAACACGTAGGTTACATCATCCGAGGTATTCCCGATCATCCAACGAGACGTTTTAATTTAGTTGCAATTGTAGTTTTGTGTTCTGTTTGTGATTAAATTTTGAGTTGTTTTATATTTTGAAATGTTGTGGCGGTGAATTTTATCTTGCAATGACTTTTAACTTAGTTTTGGTTTCAGCTTTAGGGACTATCCTAAAGGTGTGGGTTTTCATGCAATGATTGTTTTATCATGCAAGAAAAGTAAAATGCATTTGCAATAAAGTAAATTGCAAGAAAGTAAATTGCAAGAAAGTAAATTGGAATAAAATAAAAGCGTACCTGGAGGGTCTTCCCGTCATCCCAAGCTGCACTTAAAACACAATTAGAGTATTTAAGCAAGTTCCTAGGTAAAGCTAGGGGAAAGGTTATGGTTTTCTACCAAATTCCTAATCCTATAGCTAGTCATCTCCTATGACGTCTAGGTTCTTTCGTGTTTTTGTTTGAGGACGATTTTCTTCATCAAAGGACAATTAAGTCCAATTGTTCTTATAAATATCCTATCATATCGAGGAAGTGCTTAAGAAGAATCTTAAACATCTTTTCAATACTTCCAGGATTGTTTTAAGTCCAAATGAATTTAATTATATAAATGAATCGATCGTCCGAGGTTTTCAAGTTTTGTTAACTTGCTCAGTGAATTAGGACATTTGAATATCCTATGAGTGAGGTAACACTTCATTTGATGTTCCATTTAGGAGTTATAATAATCAAAGCTTTCAAGGGTAAATTAGTATTCAAATGATTTAATTTAAGTTAAAGGGTTTAAATTTGGAATAGTGTTCAAGTTGCTTTATATTTAATTTCTTTTATGTCATAGGTGATGTTATACTTAATTCAATTTAATTTAATTGAGTTTTAATTTAACTTAATTTAATTTAATTTGATTTGATGTTTAATTAATTTGATTTGATTTAATTTAATTTAATTATTTAATTTAATTTAATTTAATTTAATTTAATTTAATTTAATTGTTTAATTTAATTTAATTTAATTTAATTTAATTTAATTTAATTTAATTTAATTGTTTAATTTAATTTAATTTTAATTTAATTTAATTTAATTTAATTTTAATTTAATTTAATTTAATTTAATTTAATTTAATTGATTTAATTTAATTTTATTTAATTATTTAATTTAATTTTAATTTAATTTAATTTAATTTAATTTAATCCAATTTAATTTACTTAATTTAATTTAATTTTTAATTTAGTTTTATCTTTAATTTTAATTGAAATTTTTGAAAGAGTTTAATAATTTAATTTTAGTTTAATGATTAAGTCTTTTAATATTTTGAATTTGATTTATCATTTTAATTAAGAGTTGAATATTAATGAGATGATTAATTTAGGGATTTTTAAATTAAAGAATAAATCTCTTCCTAATAAATATCCCTTATTTTAATAATTCCAATTTTATTATTCTTCCAAATTTAATCTATTATTTAATTAAAGTTTAATCATTTTAAAAATTGTTTAATGAGTTTCTACCCTTTAATTATTTAAATTTCAATCATCCAAATCAGATTAAGATCAAATATTTTACTTGTTAATTTTATTAAACCTAAAGTTTTAATTAAGGGTTAAAAGTTTAATTACCATTTTACCCCTTAAGCTTAATAATTTCATAACTCACTAAATTGAACTTAAATGAACTTGAAATTTTTATGTGACTTCACTCATATGTCAATAAAGACATGAGAGGAGAAAATGTGATTTTTCTGTATTTAATTTATTTATATAATTATTTTTGGTGGAAAATAGAGATTTTCAAGGAAAATTTAATAACATGACCAAGGGAAAGTTTCTGTCCTTAAGAAAATTAGGGGACATTTCTAATGACCAGAGAAGCACTTGGACCAATTTTGGTGATTTTTTGAATTATATTATTTTTATTATAATTATTTTGAGTTTTGGAGTGTTAATTAATTTAAAAATAAAATAAATGTTGAAAAATGGGTTTTATATTTTTCAAAAATCTCTCTGATATCAAGGAAACCAGAGAAGCAAATTTTGAAATTTTCTGATTTTTTTATGATTTATTATAATTATTTTAGTGAAAATGCTAGAAAATACATTTTTTTAATTTTAAAATTACCCTAGGGCTTTAAAATTCAATATCTCACTAAATAGACCTAAGAAAAATGTGGGATTTGTTCCTAAGTAATTAAAATTCAAAATGTGACATTTTGGTGAATTTTATTATTTTTGTGATTTTTATTATTTTTTAATTATTAAAAATATTAAAATATTATTAAAAATCAACTTTTTTAGAAAATTGAAATTTTAATTTTTTTAGATTCCCCTGATATCAGAGAGGCTCCAAAACCAATTTGATGGATTTTTGAAAAGTATTTTAAAAGTTATGAATTTTTAAAGTTTAAAATGGCTAAGTGACTTAATCAACCCAATTAGTGGGGCTAACCAAGTCCAATTGACCTCAAATTTTTATGGTGGATTCCTCTGATCCTAAAGGTCAGTGGAGAATTGATTTCAAGTCAATTTGATGCCTGGTTAACTCTAATTAATTAAAGACCTATTTTGGGTGTTTAAGCCAATTAGGGTTGTTTTGAATGAACTAAGCCAAAATCTATTTTTCCTAGGGTTCTCTGGTCATAAGGAACATCACCAAATTTTCCTAGAATTTATTTCACAACATGCTATTTACTGGAATTAAAATACTCAAAACAGTGACCTCGAACTTGAAAAATCAAGAACTCTTCATAGGATGGCCTCCGACTTTGGAAAATTCAGGGAATGTTCCCAAATTCAGAGGCTTCAAAAGCCCTATGGTCTCATGCCATGGTGAATTGTATGCATGCATGGAGAATTAAAACAATGCAGAGAGTAAATAAATCATAAAAAATAAAATATTTGATGAAATTAAGTGATTTCTTTTCCACATTATTATCCTCTCTTCACTGAGCAAGAGGGTATTTTTATTTTATTTTTCTGATTTTTCTAGACAGAGATATGAATTTTTGAAGTTTAGGGAATTAAATAAATCAAAAAATCCCTAATTTTCTACTTATCCGAGTCAGCGCCAGCGCATCCTCGGCAGCTCCGAAAGGCCACGCGGCGCGCTCCCATTCGACGCCGCCACTTGAGTCAGCAGCCCGGGCCCCGCGGTTCTCGTACCGTCTCCTGGTCCGACGCCATCTGAGCCGTCCGTCCGCGCGTGTATTGAATGGACGGCATCCGTTCATCGTCCCCAAGTGTTCTCACCCGAGAGCCGTCCACACTAAATCCCTAAGATCTCACTCGATTCTCAATGGATTTTTAAGTTCTTATACTCTATGGATTCGTCTTGAAGAGACGAACACATCTATACGGTTAACATGCATTGAAACTAAAGCATTTAAAATGGAGAATCTCCGTAAGCTCGGGATGAAGAGTTAGCTCATACCTTTGCTCGCAGAAGTGTGGCTTCAATCCGAGAGTTGTTGCACCTTCGATTGGGTCCCAGCAAGCTCCAGCATGAAGTCTCCCGGTCCGGTGAATTGTCCGGATATGATTTCGACCAAGCCCGATCACAAAGCTTGGAGGCCGGAGCAACCGGGTGGCCCGGAGATGGGGCTTTTGATGGTGGACACCTTCTCTTGGTCCGGTGAAGGTGTAGAGCCAATCAATTTGGGAATTGGCTCACCGTGGAGAAGTGTCCTGGTTTTGGGTGGAATTTCAACTCTGAAATTGAGCTTACAGAGGAGAAATGGCAGGGGGATTTCACTGGGGATCAAGTGCTCTAAGGGTGGAGGAGGGTCTGGAACAATTTTGGCAGAGTTTTGGCAAGGTTTTTGCTTCTCTCCTTCTCATGGCCGAGAGGGGTGGAGTTTAAATAGAGCTGGTCGGGGGCCTCCCAGGGGGAGTTAGGGCTTGGGATCGCCTGCTTCCGGTGAGGAGAAGATCAGCCATGGTAGCCACCGGGATGGGGCAGCTCAGCAAGTGAGAATTTCAATGTTGGCTCACATGTGAGCTCTCGGCCATGGTGTTTTCCGGCGGCCTCGGTGGCCGGCCGGCTGTGCAATGGTCACCATCTTGGTCAGGTGGGTCGTGGCTGGAGGTTTGTGCAATCAATCGGCCATGGACATGTGTAAAGGCTTTGATCCAAAGTAGAATGGGGCATGGCTAGTTTTGAGTCTAAATGGGTCAATCCACCCATTTGGGCTTGGTGCACCCTTCAAGGTGGCTTTGGATGCCGTGGGGGATCAAAGGGATCAGCTGGTTTGGCATGGAGAAGTCTCCATCCAAATATATTTGGATTAAATTTAAGTTTAGTGTGAAACATGATTAAGGCTAATGAGCTTTAGGGATTAAGGAAAGCCCCCCTCTTCTTACCCAATATGGCATGGTGGAGTGTCCAAAGCTCTCATGGCTCACATGTGGCTCATACATGGCTTCATGGCTCACCTTTGGCTTGGCAAAAAGTTTGGTCAATTTCATAAAAAAGGATTTTAAGGATTTTGGATAATTTGGTGGAAATTTGGATGAAGCTTCATTTAGAAATATTTGATCATTGGTTTAGGACTTAGGGATGATTTTAATTGAAAGTATGATGAGGGGAAATGTCATATGGGCTTTGGAAGAATTTTTGGGGCTTTGGATTTGGTGGAAGTGGGCTTTTAAAATGGTTTAAGGAATGGGCCCTTAAGTTTAAAAATGAATTTATGGATGGGAATTTTGTAAAGAGGTTGGGCCAAATAATTGTTGGGTTTAGCTCATAGATGTGTCATGAGTGATTTGAAACAAATTGGGGGTGATTTGGATTTGAATTGGGTTGAATTTGGGTTAGGTTTGGGCTTAGGTCAAAAATGGGCCTTTTAACCTCGGGTTGAGTTTGAGTGGGGTTTGGGTCTAAATTTTGGGCAAATCATGTTAGGGTTTTGTTTGTGGGAATGTTAAGGAAGATTTAGAAAAGATTTGAGGTTAATTGGAGTTGAATTGGGTGAGTTTGGGTTAAGTTTGGGTCATGGGTCTAAATTGGGCTTTAAGGCCAAAAGTGAGATTGGATCCAAATGTCAATCAAATTGGACTTGGATTTGGTTTAGATTGGTATTTGGAGTGTTGAATGGAAGTTTAGAATTGAATTGGACCAGAATTTGGGTCAATTGGATAGGTTTGGTTTGACATTGGGTTCACTTTGGGTTAAAATGGGTGAAATTGGGGGTTTTGACAAAAGTAGGGTAAGTTGACAAAATTGGCCCATGGTGTAGTTGGACAAAATGAAATTGGGAATATTTAGGATTTTCTGGAATTTTCTGGGAATTTTCTGAATTTTTGGATTTTTAGGCCAAGAAGGGTATTTTGGGTATTTGGAGGGTATTGGGAGGTATTTTTGGAATTTTTGGTATTTTTGGGTATGGATGATCAATTTGAGTGATTTGGAGATGTTTGAGAGTGATTTTGGAAAATTTTGGGTAATTTGGAAATTTTGCAAAAATTTGGGTAATTTCAAGTGGTTTTGGGTAGGTTTAGTAGGTGTAGGGTCCCGGGGTCAAAAATCGAAAATTTGGGAAATTAAAGATTGGGTGAATCTAGGTGGAAAGAAATCATTTTGGTTGAGCCATGAAGCCATTTCAAGCCCATATGAGCCATGAAAGGACTCATTTCGAGGCATTCACTATGTTGTTCCTAACCCTCTTAGCCAAGGGCTTGAGGGTTAAGGACCATCCATGTGGATCACCTATATGAGTCAGGAGGTCAAGTTGGGTATGGGTGTGGTTTTAGGAAGTGTGTGGAAATGTAGTGTGTAAGTGTAGTGTGTATGTAAGTGTATGTGTAAGTCGCCCCTTCACTGCACCAAGCCACCTGCAGGCGGTCCTAAGGCCAAAGAGTCCTATAGGAACTCATCCTTTAAATTTCTACATTTGATTTCAATGCTCTAGGTGATTAGGGGTCTATAGTCAAGTTTGTGGAGTTTGCAGGGAGTTTAGAAGTGGTTTGAATTTCTAAAAGGCGGGTCCCAATTCTAGTCCTCTAAGATAGTCAAAGGAAAAGCCTAAGGCTAGATCCTAAGCACTAACAAGAAAAAGGGAAGACCTTATCAAAAATGAGGTCAACAAATGGACCCCCAATAGGTGTGGTGAGCTGACGGAGCACACCGCGCGTATTGGTGTTGACCGAAGCGATCAACAAAACCAACACAGATGTCCAAGTGACGAACTTAGGACGAAGTAGAAGAGTTTCTGCTGGGGAGTGTCAAGTATATCTCTGGAACCGGAGATTCTTGAACTCTCGCTGGGGAAAGGAAAAGGAGGTGAATCCCAAATCACATGATCTGGGGGAATTTCGATTTAGATTTTATTTTGTTTTAGTTTAAGTTTTGATGTGTGAGCTTAGATTTCAATTTGGAGTTTCAATTTAGATTGAAGTTTGTCAAAATTAATTTGAAGGATTTGATTTGAAAGGAAAATTGGAATTCTGGGGTTTTAGATATAACATCTTCAACCTCGAAAGAAAATTGAATTGATTAGATTGAATCGTTGCAATGAGAAGATATCTCAGAGTAATGCGGTGTTGGATGTAAAATCCTTAACCTCAAGAGTTCGATTTTGATGTATTTCAGTGCAATAGGAAAAGAATCCTAAAGCAGTGCAGTCTCGGATGTAAAATCCTCGACCTAAAGGGTTTGAATTTGATGTATTTCAGTGCAATAGGAAAAGGATCCTAAAGCAGTGCAGTCTTGGATGTAAAATCCTCGACTCAAAAGGATGAATTTAATGTATTTTAGTGCAATAGGAAAAGAATCCTAAAGTAGTGCAGTCTTAGATGTAAAATCCTCGACCCAAAAGGTTGAATTTGATGTATTGCAGTGCAATAGGGAAAGAATCCTAAAGCAGTGCAGTCTTGGATGTAAAATCCTTGACCCAAAAGGTTTGAATTTGATGTATTTCGAAGTGCAATAGGAAAAGGATCCTAAAGCAAGTGCAGTCTTGGATGTAAAATCCTCGACCCAAAAGGTTGAATTTGATGTATTTCAAAGTGCAATAGGAAAAGAATCCTAAAGCAAGGCAAGTCTTGGATGTAAAATCCTCGACCCAAAAGGTTGAATTTGATGTATTTCAAAGGCAATAGGAAAGAATCCTAAAGCAGTGCAGTCTTGGATGTAAAATCCTCGACCAAAAAGGTATGAATTTGATGTATTTCGAGTGCAATAGGAAAAGGATCCTAAAGCAGAGGCAGTCTTGGATGTAAAATCCTCGACCCAAAAGGTTGAATTTGATGTATTTCAAAGGCAATAGGAAAAAAATCCTAAAGCGAAGGTAGTCTTGGATGTAAAATCCTCGACCCAAAAGGTTTGAATTTGATGTATTTCAAAGTGCAATAGGAAAAGAATCCTAAAGCAAGTGCAGTCTTGGATGTAAAATCCTCGACCCAAAAGGTTTGAATTTGATGTATTTCAATGAAATAGGAAAGAATCCTAAAGCAATGCAATCTGGATGTAAAATCCTCGACCCAAAAATTTGAACTTGATGTATTTCAGAGGCAATAGGAAAAGGATCCTAAAGCGATGCAATCTTGGATGTAAAATCCTCGACCCAAAAGTTTGATTTGAATTTGATGTATTTCAAAGGCAATAGGAAAAGAATCCTAAAGCAATGCAGTCTTGGATGTAAAATCCTCGACCCAAAAGGTTTGAATTTGATGTATTTCAAAGTGCAATAGGGAAAGAATCCTAAAGCAAGTGTGACTTGGATGTAAAATCCTCGACCCAAAAGGTTTGAATTTGATGTATTTCAATGGCAATAGGAAAAGAATCCTAAAGCAAGCAGGTCTTGGATGTAAAATCCTCGACCCAAAAATTTGAATTTGAATTTGATTGAGAATTTGATTCGAAATTTGGAAAGATCAAATTTGAAATTTGATCGAGAGTGGATTTGAAATTTGATTGAGGATTTGACTTGGAATTTGGAAAGATCAAATTTGAAATTTGATCGAGAGTGGATTTGAAATTCGGTTGAGAATTTGATTTGAGATTTGAAAAGATTGAAATTTGATTTGAAGTTTGGAAGGATGGAATTTGAGATTTGTGTTGATTTCGTTTATCTTTTAATGGTTGAATTTTATTTTATTGTTTATTTAATGTTCATGTGAACTTGGTGTTTGTCATTTTTAGATTTTTTTTAAGAAAGTTTTTCTTTTATTCTCTTTTTTTTGTTTTATTTCTTTTAATTCTTTATTCGAAGTTCATTTAACTTTAATGGCGTTTCTCAATCAATTTGCACAAAAGAGGTGAAGGCCAAAAACGTGACATGGTCACTTTCATTCCAATCATGTTGAAAATACGTCGTACAACTCGATGCGGAATATATTTCATACAATCATAGACTCAAACGAACTGTGTATGATCTTTGTTGATCCATCAAAAGAATCATCGCTCAAAAATCCATGTACGAATAGTGAGTTACATGGTCGATAACATCACCTTCAAGCCATCCTTGGCAAGGATGCCGAGCCGGATGTACGTTGGAGAGTGTGATATTTCCCATGTAACTCGCGTCGTAGGCGGAGGTTCTCTAACTACGGGTACGGTTGGAAATGAGTAGTGTTTTACGTCGTCCATTCTCACGAGGTAGCGAGATCCGCTCCCGCGGCACTCACAGTATGCAATGCTTTGCGATATACGCTCCAGATTCTACTGCGGTATCATGACGGAACCCACGGTAAAGGTATCTTTGCGGCCCTCGGGGCTACGAACTGCTATGGGAGGTCGGTCCGAACATGATGTTACACTCATTCGAAGGAAACATGCGAAGGTCGGCGAAGTCGTGGTGATCGATATGTGGGGGTATGCGATCCATACTGTTTGTAGATGTTGATAATGCGGTATTGGGTATGCGATGTGTTGGCGGTACCTTCCATGTTATCAATCTTTTTACCATTCTCTTGATAACTAATGGCATCGGATCCACTTGCCCATGACGGAGTATCCCGGTGGGTTTCCCTTTACTTGTCTTCGGCAAAGTTGTAGCGACATCCGCATTGTATTGTGATTCTTCTTTCCACAGCATCCATCTCGGGGTTCCGAGTATGTGTTTTCCCTCGGGCGGCCTGCTCGGCCCATTCTTTTCGGATCTGGATACGGTCCACGATTTCTTGTTGTTATTACTGCGAGAATACGTCGGTGTGTAGCTCGAGGCCTTCTAGTATGTTGATTCTTCTTCCTTTAATTCTCTCGGTATTCGAAGTTTCTTTCAACATTTTGCATCCTCTCTGACTCATATTCCGGAATGATGCGGATGGCGAGGCCTTGTGACATATTGTGGGATATATGGTTCAATCCCTTCACGTTCCCACACGCCACCTCGGCTCCTCGGGGATGATGCACAATGGGACATCCCCGGGGTTGCTCTGCAACAAGGTCATCTGCTGGTGGATTCTGTCGGTGGCGTGGTAGCTTTCTTTCTTCGATCTTACGGAGATTTCTAGTTCTTCTGTTATTGTAGGAGGTGGCCTCCTTTCTTCGAGTTCAAGTGAACCGGTGTCCTTGAAGTGTATGTCTTTGGCATCGTGATTGTCTCGTCGCGGCGAGTCGCGGCTAGTTTTGTTAACATCTTACGGATACGGCGATTCTTATTTCTTCGTTGCGTTCTTGTGAGAGTAGCTCTTCGAACTTCTTGAATCTACGCGGGCGCGTGGCTCCTTTGCCCTCTGTTTGTGGTGATTACGGACTTCATTTTCTTGTCTTCTTCGGTATTTGCCTTTCTTTTCTTGTTGTTGGATTGGTGGCTTGGGCCACCCACTTTCATCAACGTACGCAGGGTAGTTCTTCTCGGTTAGCGGGACGATCACTTTCCTCGTCGTAGGCCTGTTTGGTGCGAAGTACGAGTGATCGATTATCGCTCCATCTTTCACCCTGCTGCATCGAGTGCGAGGCTTACGCCATTCTTAAAGTTCGAACCCGACCGCCGTTCGACATTTCCTGAAAAGACAAGGAAAAGGGATCGGGGGCTGTACTAAGAACAAGAACATTAAGAAAATGTTTATTAAAGATATATTTTTTTATTATTCTTATATTTTGAAATTTAACGGGGAATGAAGTAGGATAAGATGAGGGAAGAGATTTTTGATTTGAAAAAGAAAACAAGGAAAACTTAATTATCATGATTTTATTTATCTTAGCACATTTTATTATTATTTTTTTTGGGTTCGGACCCAATCATAAGTAATTACTTCGCCGTGTTTCTTGGGGATGAAGAATTAATTCCTTCGAAACATCGGGTAGCGTAATACTTTTTCAAGTATCGTCGGGTTGATCGGAAGCATATGTCGTTCTCCACAGCAGTTCCTTGCTTGATGGAACCTACGAGTATCTTGCTTCAACCCTGAATGGTCCTTCCCAAGTGGGTTGAATTTTCCTCCTATCTTGCGGTGTGCGAATAGGTCTCTTGAGAAACGACGAGAACTAAGTCACCAACTTTGAAGGTTCTCGGGCGGACCGGTTTGTCATGGGCTTGAACCATCTTAGCTTGGTATAGTTCTAAATTACTGTTCTGTGCAAGTCTTTTCCCTTCAAGCTTTCTAATTCTTCGAGTCGTAATGCAGCGTTTTCTTCGTCGTGATCTTGTTTTCATGCAATTACGAGAGTGAAGGAAGGTTGAACCTCACAAAAGGTAACAACGCCTCGGACCCATACACCGGGCGTAAGGTGTAGCTTGAGTAGGAGTTACGAAGGTTGTACGGCCAGGCCCCATAAGGATTCTAACAATTTCTCGTGCCAATTTCTCTTATTATCGTCCGGGGTTTTCTTTAAGATTTGAACGAGAGTTTATTAAAAGCCTCAACGGACCGTTTGCTCTTGGGTAGTAAATTGTCGAGTATCGCAGTCATTCCGTGTCTCCCGACAAAATTGTTGATTTGTGTGCTTCGAATGCTGACCCATTATGCGAGATGATCTGCGGCACCAGAAACGGTAGACAACTTGGTTCTTGTGTAGCACGTGGTGTGCTTTCCTTCTCTAAGTGGAGCCCTTTCTGCCCACTTGGAAAAGTAATGCGCAGCCGCAAGAATGAAGTGATGTCCTTTTGAAGATGGTGGTTCTATCGGACCCACTATATACGTGCCCCAACATTCGAATGGCCATGACGCAATTGTAAGTGTAGCATTTGGGGGTTTGGTGTAGAACCACTCCGTGCACTTGGCATTGATGGCCGGCTCTTGGCGATTTTCATGCGGTCGGTCGTCATCGAGGGCCGATGGTACCTAGTCTTTTAATTTTCATTTTCATCTTTGGACCCGGCGAGTGAGGCGCCACGGAGTCTGAATGCACCTCTTTAACAATTTCACGGGGCCTCGGACACAGCTTAGGCACCTTAGCCACATTTGATCAAAAGACCTTCGTATAATGTGTTGTTTATTAATGCGTAAGACGGAGTTTCTTGATCGATGGGCTAGCGACCTATCGTGCGGTAACTCTGTTTGCGGGTAGTCTATCAATGGTAGCCATGATCTTGTGTTTTAAATCGCTTCTTTATGGCGGATTCTTTTTCTTTTTCGGTTGTGTATCATGTCTATGTCGAAATTTGTGATAGGACACGACGTCGTGAAATGACACTTCAGCTGATTCATCTTGCAAACGGGCAAATTCTTTTGCGAGACGGGCTAAAGCATCTGCTAGAGTATTTTCTTTTACGGGAATTTTGTAGATTGTCACATTTGGAGTACGATTTCAACGAATTTATTATGGCATCTTGGAAGTATTGTTCGGAGTCTTGGTTTAAAAGTGCTGTATTGTAGGCAATCTGTTGAATGATTAGCCTTGAATCCCCGTAGATGTTGATGTACGGTATCCCCATTTGAATAGTTAATTCCAATCTTGTTATGAGGGCTTCGTATTACTGTAGCCGTTGTTTGTACGCGGTTACGTAATTGTTAGGAGTATCTTAACATCCCCGCTCTAGGTGTTATAAAGATTAGCCCGATTCTGCCTTACGGGCACTATCACTTGCGATTCTTCGTCTTTGTGTGCTGAAGATGCTCCGTCGAAATATAATTCCCAACGTCGATCATCGAGGTCTTAGATTCATTATTTGTTCATCGCGGATCGTCATTGAGAGGAGATTCGAGTACATGAGGGTGTCTTTGCGAGAAAGTCTGTTAAGACTTGTCCCTTTACGGCACGCGAGAGGCACGAAAGTTATATCGAATTACAATAATATCATTGACCATCGGCAAGTCTGTAGGAAAGTGTTGGACGAGTCATCGAAGTATTGCAATGGATTAAACTTCGAAATCGGGTTGACCTTGTGAGAAAGCATGTAGTGCTGGCTTTTGAGCGACGAAGATCGGGGGCAGACAATGCTTTTCAATTGCGGGATACCTTACTTCCGTCGGAAGTAAACGGCTTAAGTAGTAAAGAGCATTTTCTTTACCCTCATCATTGACCTGGGCTAACGGGGCTCCGAGAGAATCGTCTAAAGCCGCGGTGTAAAGTATCGGTGCACAGGCCATTTAGCAAGACGGGAGGTGTCATTAAATATTGTTTAATGTCTTCGAAGGCCATACGGCATTTCTCTTCCCGAACTCTCGTTTGGCGTCCTTTTTGCGCCCCAGTGCCGAGAAAGGCCGACACCTGCACAGCCGGAGTTTGAGATAAAGCGTCGAAGATGTACGACTTCCCTTGAAAAGATCGTAATTGTTTTAAGGTTTTGGGAGGCGGCATTTCTAAGATAGCTTTAATCTTCTCGGGATCGATTTCAATTCCGTGTCGGACGAATCCTAAATTTCCGGAGAGTGACGCGCTTCATTTTAAGGGATTCATCTTAAGGTTAGAATTGTCTTAATCGTTCGAAACAATTCTCGAATCATACGAGTGGTTTTCCTTTACTTTGCTTTTGATGACGACATCGTCCACGTAGCATTCGACTTGATTGTGGATGAGATCATCAAAGAATTCTTGTCATTGCTCTTTGGTAGGTTGCTCTTTGCGTTCTTCGATCCGAATAGCATCAACTGTGTAGCAAAATACTCCGTCCCGGCGTTACGAATGCTGTAAGCTTTTCATCTTCTGAGCCATTTTTATACGGTTGTATCACGAAGATCCATCCATGAACGAGAATATTTCTGTGTGTCGAAGCAATATCGGTATCGGTTCACGGAATCGGTAGAGGGAATTCATCTTTTGGACACTACCTTGATTTAAATCTTAAAGTCCACACAAATTAAGTCATCCATTTTCTTTCGGGGCTGGCACTTTTATTGGCTGTCCGTGAACTGTTCTTCACGGACATTAAACGTCTATTATTTTTACTTTGGCTATCTTCTGTTATTGATTTGTTGTATTCTTCGAGACCTTGTCGTGGAACGAAGTAGGATCCTCTAGCTAATTTACCCAACCTCTGGGCCCAATCGGCATTTCATCGTAGCTCCGAAGCAAAACGATCTTTAAATTCCATTAATAACTTGATTATTTCTTCGGAGTCTTCTTTATTGAGTAAGGAGCTAACAAAGGTAAGAGTCCTAGGCTCTTCGCTAGTACCTAAGTTAACTTCCGTTAACTCATACATTGTGGATTTAATTTCTTCTTCGAATTCTGGTGGGCGTCTCAGTTGCAAGTCTTCGTTCGTCGTAGTTTCCATGCGAGTTTTCATTGGACTTGCAAGTGATAACCAAGCAGAATTCGGTATCGTCGGCCCGGCCTACGTGCGGAGATCCGAGTCCATACTTTGAATTGGGTGGACGGCGGAGTTATTCATAACTTTTCAAAATGTTGTGATTGGCCTTTTGTCGAATTTGTCGAGGTAAGAAACCACGTTGAATTAAATTTTGAACACGGGGAGAGTACCACTTTCAAAAGGTAATTCCATTAATTCTGATGAAGTGACATCTTCGAATTGTACATTATTTTTCGGTTTGGAGGAAGCACCACGGTAGGAATTTGATCGGCTTTGCACCGTCCTTTACGTACCTCTTTGACCTCCTTACCCTCGATCTTATTAAAGTGGATCGGAGTTAGGGTCATGGTATGTATGTAGTGGTTAATCTTCTCGTACATTGATTTGTATTCTTCGTTCTTTTCATCTTCGAGGAGATCTAGTATTGCGGCTTCTTTAGAGCTTATTGTTCTTCTTCTTGCTTGGATTTTCTTTTTCTTCTTGGTATCTTCCCAGTCGACATTGATGGTTGGTTTTCTCTCGTCAGTGATACGCGTCTCTACCACGACCTCGTCCACGGCCTCGACCTCGGATGCGAGTTGTGGAGAAACCTTCACCATCTCGCCGGAAGGGAGTGGTGAGTGAGCGGTGGACTAGAACTTCGAGGTTCTTCGTTGTCTCGAACTTTCTTTGCTTCATTTGTTACGTTATCTACGGAGAGAGGGTAGTTTTCTTTGGCGGTGCATATTTTGCATCTTCATGGATTTCAATCTCATGTACGGAGAATGGTTGTAAGTCGCCTTTGATGCCTTGTTCCCCTCCATCGTAATATTTGATGCAACAGTGCGGAGATGATGGTACCATCATTTTCATGTATCCATGGTCGGCGCAGGTAAAGCGTTGAACGACGTTTCGGAATCGATTATATGAAATTTTGCGGTTGTCTTTGCTAAATCACCTGTCTTCATCGGTAGCGTTATTGACCCGAGGCTCTTTCTCCTTTACGGTTGAATCCTCCAATAACATTTTGTGAAGCTGGAGGCACCATGAGCATCGATTTCAGTATGCTAGTGTTCGAAGACTCATTATATTGATTGATGCTCTTGGATCACCAATACTGCGGAGAGCGTAAGCTTTCCAATTGTCTTAGAAATGTACAATGGTCGGTTGTGACTCTTTGTCCCAGTAGTAGGTCATTGTCCGTGAAGGTAGCATACCATTTGTTATTTAACGAGCAAACCTCATCAAGAATCTCAGCCATTTGGAAACTAAAGCAAATTTACGGATCCAGTAAGGCCCTTGATCGAGCTTCCCTCATCTCCTTTGATAAAATGAGAGCATCGTAAATGCTCAGTTTGGCCAGGTAGTTTCCTAAGATGGGCTAGCACGTTAGTCCACTTTGTTTCTATGCATCTCGGCTTCTTCTCGAATGGGTATTTCTTATTTGGGGTTGGTTCTTCTTGAGCTTGAAGCCACACATTTTCCTTTGTCTTTTGAACCCATTCTTGGAGGTAGAACTTTTCCACTTCTTGGGTTAGCTTCGCCAATTTCTTGAATCTAGTGTTGAGTTCTTAGGTGTTTTTATACGAATGGAATGAGGCGAAGCTCTTGGATTATCTTCCCGAATGCGAAGGCTACGCTACTAGCATGTCAGCCCAGACTCTCGAAACTCCTGAGATGAGCGGGTTGCTTGTTGAGCTCTGCGTAGCCTCCTTGATGGATGTCTTCTTCGTCATTTTGCTTGTCGAGATCATGTATGATTTGAAATTGTTGTTAGTATCGAAATCGACGCCCGGATTGTCGGCGGATTCACGTAATCGTTAGAAACGGTCGAAAACGTGACGACGCGCGTCCCGCCTTATCATTATACGATCCCACGAAGTGAGCGGTCAATCATACAAAATCGGAGGTTCGAGGGATTTCTCCCCGAATCGGAAACAACTATCTTTAGGATAAGCGACCCCCTGGTACGACGCCCAGGAGTCTCGGTCCTCTCTTCTTCGTCGATTTCTTCTTCTCTTCGATTGTCTCTGTCGAGGTGGTACAAATACATCGCAAGTGATAGTACCGGCTTAACGAGGTCTCGAACTACGAGATTGAAGCTGTAGAAGCGGTTCGGATGTTGTCTAAAATCTTCTTCGAAGACCTTGTCCGAGCGGTAGTATATAAATCGAGTTGCATAGGGATCTATCGGAATGACGGGATCGGTTGAGGCCTTTGATGTGGAACCTCCTCACAGGTTCCTTCATGTACTCATGGGATCGTTATATTCCCTTCAGGAAAGGTTGTCATTTGGCTCCTTTTGAAGGTAATGCAATCTTCTATCTTGTGCCAAAGCATCCGGTGGTAGGGGCAAAGTTGGGATCACCTTTCTTGATGACTTCTACGGTCTTTTGGGCTCGGCAATTTGGAAATACGAGTTTTCATTAAGCTACGGAACATCTTTGATGCTTTACTTCATTCTTGAACGGATATTCTGCTCGGAAGCTCCCTCGGTACGTTGCGGACGAGACGGTTGTTCATCTTGCGGGAGCCGGCCCCGTGTTGGACCGGGGTTCTTGGCAATTTGTTATCAAGTGCTGCAGGCGTTCTGGTGGCCATTTGCAGCGGGTTCTTTGCCTTTTGTCCATTCACCCCGCAACGACCCAGTTCTTTAGAAAGTCTTCAAGCTCCCTGCTGTCCGTCTTGTCGGCAAAACTTAATTGCTTCGCCTCTTCTTGCAAGCTTCCGGCCTTGCTTAACAACTTCTCGAAAAGTCTTAATAGTGAATCCTTGAGGAGAAGTCTTTATCGGACTAGTGAATGCTTTTTAAGCAAGATCTGCATTTGCATGTTGTTCTTGCGGTTGTGGTTCATACTTCATGCTTAAATTTCTCCATCGAAGTATGTAATCCACTAGAGTTTCATTCGGCCTTTGTTTCTCTACCACTAAATCACCTATAGTGATGTGAGTGCGAGAGCTCTGCCAGAATCGCTTAATGAAGAGGCTCTCTAGCTACGAGAATGTCTTCTGAGAACCGTTGGAAGTGATGCAGCACAGTCGAGCGATTCCGACGGACTGGCAACGGCCCATCGGAAGAGTGGCGCATCGCTCCCGCCGGCATTGCAACAGGCGCACGAAAGTGTGCAACATCTTGTCGGGGGGGTTCCGGTTCGAGTGGGGTCTTCGCTTCGAGAGGTGGTACGAAGCCTTTCGGGTATTGGACGGCGTCGAGAATTCTTGGGTAAAGTCACCGTCCAGAATGGATGTCTAGTTCTTCGATTGTGCTAAGGCTTCACCTTTTCTTTTGCTCTACCAAGTTCTTGATATCCTTTTCGGGGATCATACTTTGTGTTGTGTCCTTTTTGTTGGTCATCCCCACATTGACGGATGTAATCTCCTTTCCTCCGTCTACGATGTAAGCGATGACCACAGGGGTGTCTCTCGCCATGGTTGTCTTGACTCACGGAAGTGGCCGGAGCTACGGCCATCTCTTCCATCCTCTTCGCCATTTGAGCGATCGTGTCGTCTTTCACAGGCATCTCTTCATCGGTTACGGCTCCTCTCTTTCTGTGTTCAGAGCACTTTGAGAAGGAACGTGAAGCTCGTGTCTCGGCTCATGTTGATTTACGCATATTCGTTGTCCATGAATTCCGATGAGTCGATCTCATCTCGAACTTTCTTCTCTTTCTTTTGCCAACCGTCGGATGTCGGTTCTTGACTTTTCCATGGCATCTTCAGCGGAGCTTTCGTGTATCTTTGCGGTTGTCATGCGATGGTTGCGGGTCCACCACGAGTCCCCTTTATCGCGGTAGCACTTTCTTCGTTCCGGCCTCTGTGGAACTTTCTTTCTCGGGGCTGTTGTTTCAATCTCAACGGCCCCGTAGTGGGACGCCGCTTTCATCCTTCACAGCCGGCTGAGGGTACGAGACCGGATGGTACGGTGGCCGAGCTCTTTGGAGAGGTAATTTATCCTCCTGTCTGTAAATCACGATACTACGACGGGCGGGCTGGCCTTCATTCTCTTGCTTGGCTTTTCTATCATGACGGCGGGTTCTACTCGGGGCCCAAGACGGGATTTGGCGGCACCCGTCCTATCCTTCGTAGAATTTCCGACACGGGGCGATTTTACTTCCTTGCTAGCTTTTCTACAGAAGTTTAGGTGAGGCAATGACATAGTTCTAGTTCTTTTCTTGCGGCTATCGTTTGTTATGCGGGCTGTGATGAAAATGTAGCGGCAATCTTGCGAACATTCTCCTCATCCTCTGCGGCGGAGGATGGAACTGCTTCCTCCCAAAAGTGGTATGTAGTACGAGACGGTGGTGTATGTGCAGTAGCGGTGTATATTACGGCAACTACGATTTCCTCGGGAAGGCAATCTCGGCGGCTACGGCTTTGGCGATCTTTCTGTTCTATTTCTTCTTTGGGTCTTTGTCGTGACGGAATCTTTCAGGCTTGGACCCGATTTGACGGGGGAAGGTCTTACGGGAAGATCGAGTACCCTCCACGGTAACGGAGTTTACCATAGTTGGATTTCTTTCCCCTTTGATTTGGCAAAGTCGGGGTAGGTGCGAAACAACTAGACCGAGTGGGGGTAGTAAGAGCCGGTCCTCCTGGCGGCGGTACTCCTCTAGTCGGGACCCTTTGGGGAGGAAACTCTTGGGTCGACCTAAGGTTGAACTCGAGCGGTGGTTCCTCGGCTTCGGATACCTTGTTTGTCGATTGCAAAGAGGGAGACGTCGGTGACCTTGACGTTCGTGTTTTCAAATCCACCCATCCCGAATCGGATGACCGTTGTCGGGCGGCTCATCCTTATAGACGGCGAAGTCCGATCCGTTGGTGAAGGAGAAAATCGGGTTTCGGGGCTTCCATTTAACGGGGTAGATTCGGTTATCGAGTCCCAAGTTATGCTTCTTTTCTTCGGGACGAAAAGAAAGAGAATTGAAAAAGAGTCCGAACTCATTCTTTGTTCTTGTATTTATAAAAAAGAATCATTTGTTAAAAGAATCACTTATTAGAGGGTTTGTTTATTTAGAACGGAATGTTCGAAGGTGTAGAGAAGGTAAGGAATCCGATTCGAACTTTCGGGACTCGAAGGATCATTCACAAACTAACACCTGTTGGGGGTCCACCCCACCTCGGAAATGAGGTAAAAAGGATCTCGGAACCTCTCTGTTTAGGGGTGTCTAAACGAGTGGCTCTAATCCGAGAGAATGTTGGTATACTTGTTCGAATGAAATGAACATAGTATTCAACGGAAAAGAAGGAGTAGTTTGATCCATTAGGGACATGGATACACTACCGATTTTTGAAAACGGGGTATTTGATTATAATGGAGAGAGGAATCTTTCCCCAGTAGTCGCTAGAGATTTGTAAAGCCTTTATTTTTAGGTTGTGTGATATTTTGAAAGGGGTTGCACAACGAAGTGGCAAGTGAATATAAATTTTAAATTTAATTTAAATATATATATAATTTAGAAAGTAGTATTTGACTTTAAATAATTTTAAATTTAGAAAGTTTTAAGATATGAGATTAAGCAGATCTCATCCCCGAATAGTTTATATAGCGAGCACCGCACCTGATAGTGTATGTTATCCTAAAGATAGACACACGCGAGAGTGAAGGCTCGTCAAAATAAACTAGAAGTTTGTGACATCCGTTTGGTACGCGAACCAATTTTATAGCGAGCAAATTCCCTGGCAATATGAAAGTATTAAACGGGAGTTTATATTCTGAGTTCTTTAAAATTCCCTGTAAGGCGAGCCCACATGTTAATTACATCTTAAGTGACGGGAATCACTAAGAAAACTCTCGATAATAACCAATAATTACTGCTCTCAAGAATTTCAAAGTTTAAGGTTTCAAAAGGTGAATTTTGGAATTTCAATAGGGAATGGATCAAATTTTGGAACATTTTGTTTTGTGAATCCAAAGGAAGAAAGGTAGGAGAAATCAACGATTCGAAGTGAACTTCGGTAATTTCCCGACTATCCTATTGTTTTTGGCTTAATTTAGGAAAGTCCTAATGTTTATTTAGTATTTCAATCTTGCCAATTTTAATTAATTAGGGCTTATATTTGTATGATAAAATCAAACAAATAGCACAGAAGATGTGAGGGTTTATTGTCGTATCGGACGTACCTCGGAATCTAAGGCCGGTTAGGAGCTTAATTTGCAATACAAATGCCTAACGAAGAGGTTGAGGATTTATGTTGCACTAGGCAAGCTACCTCAAGTCCTATGGCTTTGTTGTTTAATTCTAAGAAGGTTTCTTTGATAGGTTCGAGTCTTGCGGCGAGCGATGGCGTAGTCTTTTGCCTGCATGCTCAAGCTCCTTGTTGTTGTTGCGAGAGGGTTTAGTTTAGAAATCATAAATCGGGGAGATGAGAAAAAGTGTTTTGGTTTAGAGAAGTCTTGAATTTCCGAGTGTTTTGTATTTTGATTAAAACAAATCTTAAAGTTGATTATAACGACACCGGTTAAGTCCACGGTTCCATCCTTCGGCATCATTATTTTATCGGATTCACTTGAGTCCGGATGAATTTGCTAAACTCAGCGAAAGAGTTCCACACTTTCATTTGGGCAGGTAAGGAAATCCCGTTAGCAACACGTGGGTTACATCATCGAGGTATTCCCGATCATCCAACGGGACGTTTTAATTTAGTTGCAATTGTAGTTTTGTGTTAAAGGCTGTTTGCTTGATTAAATTTTGAGTTGTTTTATATTTTGAAATGTTGTGGCGGTGAATTTTATCTTGCAATGACTTTTTAACTTAGTTTTGGTTTAGGTTTAGGGACTATCCCTAAAGGTGTGGGTTTTCATGCAACGGTTGTTTTTATACATTCAAGAAAAGTAAATGCATTTACCCAAATGATAAATTACGAAAGTAAGTGCAAAAGTAAGTGGAATAAAATAAGCGTACACGGAGGGTCTTCCCGTCATCCCGAGCTGCACTTAAAACACAATTAGAGTATTTAAGCAAGTTCCTAGGTAAAGCTAGGGGAAAGGTTATAGTTTTTGCCAAATTCACAATCTGTAATGGTAGTCTCCTATGACGTCTAAGTTCTTTGTGTTTTTGTTTGAGGACGATTTTCTTCATCAAAGGACAATTAAGTCAATTGTTCTTATAAATATCCTATCATATTGAGAAGTGCTTAAAGAAGAATCTTAGCTTATCTTTTCAATATTTCCGGGATTGTTTAAGTCGAAATGAATTTAATTATATAAATGAATCGATCGTACGAGGTTTTCAAGTTTTGTTAACTTGCTTTCGGTGAATTAGGACATTTAAATATCCTATGAGTGAGGTAACGCTGTGATGTTTAGGAGTTATAATAATCGAAGCTTTCGAGGGTAAATTAGTATTCAAATGATTTGATTTAAGTTGAGGTTAAATTTGATAGTGTTCAAGTTGCTTTATATTTAATTTCTTTTATGTCTTAGGTGATGTTATACTTAATTCAATTTAATTTAATTGAGTTTTAATTTAACTTAATTTAATTTAATTTGATTTGATGTTTAATTAATTTGATTTGATTTAATTTAATTTAATTATTTAATTTAATTTAATTTAATTTAATTTAATTTAATTTAATTTAATTTAATTGTTTAATTTAATTTAATTTAATTATTTAATTTAATTTAATTTAATTTAATTGTTTAATTTAATTTAATTTAATTATTTAATTTAATTTAAATTTAATTTAATTTAATTTAATTGATTTAATTTAATTTTATTTAATTATTTAATTTAATTTTAATTTAATTTAATTTAATCAATTTAATTTACTTAATTTAATTTAATTTTTAATTTAGTTTTATCGCTAATTTTAATTGAAATTTTTGAATGAGTTTAATAATTTAATTTTAGTTTAATGATTAAGTCTTTTTTAATGTTTTTGATTTGAATTATCATTTTAATTAAAGTTGAATATTAATGAGATGATTAATTTAGGGATTTTTAAATTAAAGATAAATCTCTTCCTAATAAATATCCCTTATTTTAATAATTCCAATTTTATTATTCTTCCAAATTTAATCTATTATTTAATTAAAGTTTAATCATTTTAAAAATTGTTTAATGAGTTTCTACCCTTTAATTATTTAAATTCAATGTCAAATCAGATTAAGATCAAATATTTTACTTGTTAATTTTATTAAACCTAAGTTTTAATTAAGGGTTAAAAGTTTAATTACCATTTTGTATAAGCTTAATAATTTCATAACTCACTAAATTGAACTTAAATGAACTTGAAATTTTTATGTGACTTCAGTCATATGTCAATAAAGACATGAGAGGAAAATGTGATTTTTCTGTATTTAATTTATTTATATAATTATTTTTGGTGGGAAAATAGAGATTTTCAAGGAAAATTTAATAACATGACCAAGGGAAAGTTTCTGTCCTTAAGAAAATTAGGGGACATTCCTAATGACCAGAGAAGCACTTGGACCAATTTGGTGATTTTTGAATTATATTATTTTTATTATAATTATTTTGAGTTTGGAGAGTTAATTAATTTAAAAATAAAATAAATGTTGAAAAATGAGTTTTATATTTTTCAAAAATCTCTGATATCAAGGAAACCAGAGAAGCAAATTTTGAAATTTTCACAATTTTTTATGATTTATTATAATTATTTTAGTGAAAATGCTAGAAAATACATTTTTTTAAATTTTAAAATTACCCTAGGGCTTTAAAATTCAATATCTCACTAAATAGACCTAAGAAAAATGCGGGATTTGTTCCTAAGTGATTAAAATTCAAAATGTGACATTTTTGGTGAATTTTATTATTTTTTGTGATTTTTATTATTTTTAATTATTAAAAATATTAAAATATTATTAAAAATCAACTTTTAGAAAATTGAAATTTTAATTTTTAGATTCCCCACGATATCGGAAGGCTCCAAACCAATTTGATGGATTTTTGAAAAGTATTTTAAAAGTTATGAATTTTTAAAGTTTAAAATGGCTAAGTGACTTAATCAACCCAATTAGTGGGGCTAACCAAGTCCAATTGACCTCAAATTTTTATGGGTAGATTCCTACGGTCCACAAGGTCGGTGGAGAATTGATTTCAAGTCAATTTGATGCTGGTTAACTCTAATTAATTAAAGACCTATTTTGGGTGTTTAAGCGATTAGGGTTGTTTTGAATGAACTAAGACAAAATCTATTTTTCTAGGGTTCTGCAGTCGCCAAGAGAACATCACCAAATTTTCCTAGAATTTATTTCCACAACATGCTATTCTTGGAATTAAAAATACTTTCAAAGAGCTGAACTTGAAAAATCGAGAACTCTTCATAGGGATAGCCTACGACTTTGGAAAATTCGGGAGAATGTTCCCAAATTCAGAGGCTTCAAAGCCCTATGGTCTCATGCCATGGTGAATTGTATGCATGCATGGAGATTAAAACAATGCAGAGAGTAAATAAATCATAAAAAATAAAATATTTAATGAAATTAAAGTGATTTACTTGCGTTATTCTCACTCTCTTCGGCTGAGCGAGAGGGTATTTTTATTTTATTTTTACGATTTTTCTAGACGGAGAGATATGAATTTTTGAAGTTTAGGGGGCAATAAATCAAAAAATCCCTAATTTTCTACTTATCCGAGTCGAGTACCAACGCATCTCGAAAGCGGCTGCGAAGGCCGGCGCGGCGCGCTCCCATTCGACGCCGCCACTTGAGTCGGCGGCCCGGGACCGCGGTTCTCGTCTCGTCTCCACAGTCCGACGCCATACGAGCCGTCCGTCCGCGCGTGTATTGAATGGACGGCATCCGTTCATGCGTCCCAAGGTGTTCTCACCCGAGAGCGCGTCCTGGCTAAATCACACAGATCTCGCCGATTCTCGATGGATTTTACGTTCTTATACTGCATGGATTCGTCTTGAAGAGACGAACACATCTATACGGTTAACATGCATTGAAACTAAAGCATTTAAAATGGAGAATCTCCGGAAGCTCGGGATGAAGTTAGCTCATACAGCAGCTCGGAAGGGTGGCTTGATCGAGAGTTGTTGCCGCCTTCGATTGGGTCGTGAGCTCCGGATGAAGTCTCTGAGTGCAGGTGAATTATTACGGATATGATTTCGGCCAAGCACGATCCACAAAGCTTGGAGGGTGGAGCAGGCGGGTAGCACGGAGATGGGGCTTTTGATGGTGGACACCTTCTCTTGGTCTTGAGTGAGAGGTGTAGAGACGATCGATTTGGGGTCAGCTCCCCCTTTGTGGAGAGAGATGCGGTTTTGGGTGGAATTTCAACTGCGAAATTGAGCTTACGAGGAGAAATGGCGGGGGATTTCTTGGGGATCAAGTGCTCTAAGGGTGGAGGAGGGTACGGAACAATTTTGGCGAGTTTTGGCAGGTTTTGCTTCTACTCCTTCTCGTAGGCGAGAGGGGTGGGTTTAAATGGGCGGGCGGGGGGCCTCCGGGGGGGAGTTAGGGCCCAGGATCGAGTGCTGCGAGGTGAGGAGAAGATCGGCCATGGTAGCCAGGGGATGGGGGCAGCTCAGCAAGTGAGAATTTCAATGTTGGCTCACATGTGAGCTCTCGGCCATGGTGTTTACGTGGCTTTGGTGGCGGCCCAAGCCGGCAGTGGTCACCATCTTGTTCGGTGGGTCGAAGTGGAGGTTTGTCTGTCAGGGTGGCCATGGACATGTGTAAAGGCTTTGATCCAAGAGTAGAATGGGGCATGGCTAGTTTTTGAGTCTAAATGGGTCAATCCACCCATTTGGGCTTGGTGCACCCTTGAGTGGCTTTGGATGCTATGGGGGATCGAAAGGGATCGGTACATTTTGGCATGGAGAATCTCCATCCAAATATATTTGGATTAAATTTAGGGTTTAGGTGAAACATGATTAGAGCTAATGAGCTTTAGGGATTAAGGAAAGCCCCCTCTTCTTGCAATGGCATGGTGGAGTGTCCAAAGCTCTCGCTGGCTCACATGTGCTCATACATGGCTTCATGGCTCACCTTTGGCAACTTAAAAGTTTGGTCAATTTCATAAAGGATTTTAAAGTTTTGGATAATTTGGTGGAAATTTGGATGAAGCTTCATTTAGAAATATTTGATCATTGGTTTAGGACTTAAGGATGATTTTAATTGAAAGTATGATGAGGGGAAATGTCATATGGAGGCTTTGGAAGAATTTTTGGGGCTTTGGATTTGGTGGAAGTGGGCTTTTAAAATGGTTTAAGGAATGGGCCCTTAAGTTTAAAAATGAATTTATGGATAGAATTTTGTAAAGAGGTTGGGCCAAATAATTGTTGGGTTTAGCTCATAGATGTGTCATGGTGATTTGAAACAAATTGGGGTGATTTGGATTTGAATTAGGTTGAATTTGGGTTAGGTTTGGGCTTAGGTCAAAAATGGGCCTTTTAACCTTGGGTTGAGTTTAGTGGGGTTTGGGTCTAAATTTTGAGCCAAATCATGTTAGGGTTTTGTTTTGTGGGAATGTTAAGGAAGATTTAGAAAAGATTTGAGGTTAATTGGAGTTGAATTGGGTGAGTTTGGGTTAAGTTTGGGTCATGGGTCTAAATTGGGCTTTAAGACGAAAAGTGAGATTGGATCCAAATGTCAATCAAATTGGACTTGGATTTGGTTTAGATTGGTATTGGGAGTGTTGAATTGAAGTTTTAGAATTGAATTGGACCAGAATTTGGAGTCGATTGGATAGGTTTGGTTTGACATTGGGTTCACTTTGGGTTAAAATGGGTGAAATTGGGGGTTTTGACAAAAGTAGGGTAAATTGACAAAATTGGCCATGGTGTAGTTGGACAAAATGAAATTGGGAATATTTAGGATTTTTACGGAATTTTTCTGGGGAATTTTCTAGATTTTTTTGGATTTTAGGCCAAGAAGGGTATTTTGGGTATTTGGAGGGGTATTGGGAGGTATTTTGGAATTTTTGGTATTTTTGGGTATGGATGATCAATTTGAGTGATGTGTAGATGTTTGAGAGTGATTTTGGAAAATTTTGGGTAATTTGGAAATTTTGCAAAAGTGCAGGTAATTTGAGGTTTTGGGTAGGTTTTAGTAGGTGTAGGGTCCGGGGGTCAAAGCGAAAATTTGGGAAATTAAAGATTGGGTGAATCTAGGTGGAAAGAAATCATTTTGGTTGAGCCATGAAGCCATTTCAAGCCTATATGAGCCATGAAAGGACTCGTTGAGGCGTTATTTATGTTGATGCAACCCTCTTGTGAGGGCTTAGGGGTTAAGGACCATCCATGTGGATCACTATGAGTCGGGAGGAGGTCGGAAGTTGGGTATGGGTGTGGTTTTAGGAAGTGTGTGGAAATGTAGTGTGTAAGTGTAGTGTGTATGTAAGTGTATGTGTAAGTCGGCCCTTCACGGACCAAGCCACGGGGCGGTCCACAGGCCGAGTCCTTAGGAACTCATCCTTTAAACTTCTACATTTGATTTGACCTACGGGTGATTAGGGGTGCATGAGTCGAAGTTTGTGGGTTTGCGGGGATTTAGAAGTGGTTTGAATTTCTAAAGGCGGGTCCCGATTCTGATCCTCTAAGATAGTCAAAGGAAAAGCCACAAGGCTAGATCTGGCAACGAGAAAGGAAGACCTCGTAAAAAATGAGGTCGACATCCACGCGGCGCCGGCTCGGCCTGGGCATCTCCGAAACGCCGGCGTGTGGGTCTTCGGTCGTAGCCGCCATCCGACTCGGCGCTCGGGGCCCCGCGGTTCCGTACCATCACGGCTGTCCGGCTCAATCCGGACCATCGTCGATACACTCGATCGACGGCTCTAGGTCATTGTACGGCGGTGTGCACCGTGACCATCAACACTTCCCAACACACAATTTCTCGCTCGATTCTCGACGGATTTTCGTGTTCTTATGCTCACAATGGATTCTTCATGAGGAGACGAACACATCCATACGGTAAACATGTATTGAAATTGACTCAAATTAAATAGAGAATCTCTATAAGCTCGGGAAGAAGAGTGAGTCCATACCTTTGCTCAGAGAATTGAAGCTTCGATCTGAGAGTTGTGTCACCTTCGATTGGGTCTAAGTAAGCTCCAGATGAAGTCCTCGGCACGGTGAATTGTCGGGTATGATTTTGACCACGGCAGATTACAAAGCTTGGAGTTTGGAACGGATGGGTGGCATGGAGAAGAGGGTCTTTTCTTTGGTAAACTTCTTCCCTTGGTACGAGTGAAGGTGTAGGACAAATCAATTTGGGGATTGGCTCACTGTGGAGAAGTTTCCTGGTTTTGGGCTTGGATTTCAACTCTGAAATTGAGCTCACAGAGAGGAAATGACAGGGGGATTTCAATGGGGATCAAGTTCTCTATGTGTGGGGAGTAGTCTGGAATGATTTCGGTAGAGTTTCCTTAAGGTTGGTTCAGCACCTCCTCCATGGCCGAGAGAGGTGGGGTTTAAATAGGAGAGGCTGGAGGGCCTCCCGGGGGAGTTAGGGGCCGGGATCGAGCTGCTCTTGGCGATAGAAGAACATCCGCAATGGCCAGCTGGGCATGGGGCAACTCAGCAAGGAGGAATTTTAATGTTGGCTCACATGTGAGCTCTCGGGTGAGGTGTTTTCCGGCGATCCGGGCGGGTGGCCGCGGGCATGGGTCACTACGAGGTCCAGGTGGGTCATGGTGGAGGTTTGTGTAGTCGATTGGCCATGGACATGTGTAAAGGGCTTGGATTAAAATGGTATGGGGGAGAGGCCATTTTGGCTTAATTTGGTCCGAAGCCATGATTTTGGGTTAGGTTCACCTCCCCATGGTGATTTGGTGAGAGAGGATCATTTGCATCGGCTAGAAAGGGGTGGTGAAGTCCCCATCTAAAGTGATGTGGCTAATCATGGTTTAGTGTGTAACATGGAAGGGGTTAAAAAGCCTAATGAAGGTTTAAGAAAGGGGGCCCTCCTCTTGCTACTTTGGGCATGGTCACATGTCAAACATCCCATGGCTTCATATGGCTTGTACATGGCTTGTCTTTGGCTCACCTATGGCTTGGGACAAAGCTTGGTCATTTACATTAAAGAAGGTTTTGAATTTTTTGGGACTTATGGGTGATTTTGGCATGAGGCCTAATTTAGGATTATTTGATGATTGATTTAGGACTAAGGGATGATATCAATTAATGGGGTGATGAAAAGAATGTCATATGGGCTTTAGCATGAAGTTTGGGCCTTTAAAATTTAGTGAAGATGAGCTTTTAAAATGGTTTAGGGAAGTGGGCTTTTGGATTTTAAAATGGACTTTAGGATGAAAGTTTGGTAAAGGCATGGGCCAAATAATTGTTGGGTTTGGTTTAGGGATGTTTCATGAGTGATTTGGAATAAATTTGAGGTGGTTTGGGCTTGAATTGGGTTGGATTTGGGTTTATTTGGTACATGGGCCAATGTAAGTCGAATTGGGCTAATTTGGGCCAATGTTGAGCGAGGGTTGAAATTGATGTAAAATTAATGTTGGGAAATGTTTATGGGAGTGTTTCAAAGAGGTTTTGACTTTGGTTGGGTTTTGATTTTGGGGTTTGGGTTTATTTGGGTTAGGTTAGGGTTTAGGTCAAAATTGGGCCTCTTAGCTTTGGGTTGAATTTGAGTGGGGTTTGGGTCTAAATTTTGGGTAAATCATGTTAGTGTTTTGTTTGTGGGGATTTTAAGGAAAGCTTAGAAAAGGTTTGGGGTTAATTGGAGTTGAATTGGGTTAGTTTGGGCTAAGTTTGGGTCATGGGTCCAAATTGGGCTTTAAGGTCAAACGTGAAATTGGATTCAAATGCCAATCAAATTGGGCTTGTATTTGATCTAGATTAGTTTTGGGGATGTTGAATTGAAGTTTAGAATTGAATTGGACCAAAATTTGGGTCAATTGGGTAGGTTTGGTTTGACATTGGGTTCATTTTGGGTTAAAAAATGGGTCAAATTGGGGATTTTGACAAAAGTGGAGTAAATTGATAATATTGGCCCATGGTGTAGTTGGACAAAATGCAATTGGGAATATTTGGGATTTTCTGGAATTTTTTGGAAATTTTCTGAATTTTTGGATTTTTGGGTCAAGAGGGGCATTTTGGGTATTTGGAGGGTATTGGGAGGTATTTTTGGAATTTTTGGTATTTTTGGCTATTAATGATCAATTTGAGTAATGTGGGAATGTTTGGGATTGGTCTTGAGGAATTTTGGGTGATTTGGAGATTTTTTTATTTTTGAATAATTTGGGTAATTTCAAGGGTTTTGGGTAGGCTAGGCGGGTGTAGGGTCCCCGGGGTCAAAAATTAAAAATTTGGAAAATTGAAGATTGGGTAAATGTAAGTGGAATGGAACCATTTTGGGTTGAGCCATGAAGTCATATCAAGCCCACATGAGCCATGAAGGGACTCATTTGAGGCATTCACTATGTTGTTCCTAACCCTCTCGACCGAGGGCTTAGGGGTTAAGGACCATCCATGTGAATCACCTCCATGAGTCGGGAGGTAAAGTTGGGTATGGGTGTGGTTTTAGGAGGTGTGTGAAAGTGTAGTGTATAAGTGTAGTGTGTGTGTAAGTCGGCCCTTCACCGGACCGAGGCCGCAGGGGCGGTCCTAAGGCCAAAGAGTCCTATAGGAACTCATCCTCTAAACTTCCACACTTGATTTCAACCCTCTAAGTGATTAGGGGTTTACAATCAAGTTTGTGAAGTTTGCAGGGAGTTTAGAAGTGGTTTGAATTTCTAAGTGGTGGGTTCCACTTCTAGTCCTCTAAGATAGTCAAAGGAAAAGCCTAAGGCTAGATCCTAAGTACTAAAGAGGAAAGAGAAGACCTCATCAAAAATGAGGTCAACAAGTCTATGTTCATCATTTAATAAAATTCTGTGCATACAAATCAAATGACTAATTCCCTTAATATGCCAAAGTCCATTCAAAAGCTTTCGTGTATCGTTTTAAGGTTTCCAATAGTTTTTGTTCTTGATAATCATTTAACTCTGAAGATACTATAACTGCCAAGGTAGAAGATTCTCCTAAAAACATATAATTTAAATGATTAGGGAGAATTTTCATCTCAAGTTCAGGTGGTTTTATGATAGATGGAATTAAGCTTTTATTTCCACCTTCCATAGTGTCTAATATTTCGAATCTCTCCTGAACATACTCTAATTTTTTATTCTTTTCATTATCTGAATTTTCATCACCTTTAATTTCTTCTTCAAATATTTTTTTATGTTCTTCTACTTTTTTAAATATATTCTTGAAATGATCATTTCTCAGATAATCACAGACCTCCATCCTAAAACATTTATTATCTTTTTCCATTGAGGGATACTTCATAGATTTTAAAATATTAAAGGTCACCTCTTGAGCATGAACTCTCATAGTTAATTCTCCTTTTTGAACATCAATAACCACTTTTCCAGTAGCAAGAAATGGTCTTCCCAAAATAATTGAAATTTTTGTATCTTCCCCTTATTAAGTACAATAAAGTCCATAGGAAAGATAAATTTATCCACTTTTACTAACACATCTTCCACCACTCCTTTAGGGTAAGTAATGGAATGATCGGCCAACTGAAGAGTCACAGATGTAGGAGAGATTTCTCCTATTCCCAACCTTTTGAAAGTTGATAAAGGCATAAGATTAATACTCGCTCCCAGATCACATAAAGCCTTTCCAAATAATTTTTCACCTATAGCACACGGAATAGTGAAACTACCAGGATCTTTAAGTTTTTCAGGAAGCTTCTTCTGAATTATTGTACTACACTCTCCGCTAAGTGCAACAGTTTCATGATCTGTAAACTTTCTTTTCCTTCTCAAAATATCCTTCATAAACTTGGCATAGTTAGACATCTGTTCTAATGCTTCAACAAAAGGAATATTTATCGTTAACTTCTTCAGGATCTCCAAAAATTTTCCAAATCTGTTATCCCTATTTTGTTTCTTTAATCTTTAAGGAAATGGAGGAGGTGGATTTTCAAAAGTTATCTTCATTGGCTCGAGAGGATAATCCAAGTCTGGATAAATCTTGTTTGAACCTTTTTCAATTTCCACATTCTCCTTTTCTTCTTCAACTTCTTTTTGCACTCTAGTTTCCAATTCTTTTCCACTTTTTAATTGAATAGCCTTAAGTTGTTCCTTGTTTTGATCTTTTGGATTGATTTCCACATTGCTTGGAAGTGTTCCAGAAGGTTACATTATTAAGTGCAGTGAAAATATGTCCTAATTGATTTTCAATATTTTTCTTAGTAACACCTTGAGCTTGTAATTGATTTCCCATATTCAAAATCATTTCTTCAGCAGACAACTTCTTATCCTTAAATTGTGGGTTACTATTGAATCCAAGGGGATAAGATGGTCTAAAATTAGGATTTCCTTGATTATTAGAATTTCCAATTGGATTCATAGAATTGTTAGCCCAGTCTTTGGTTAACATTAGCATTGTTATTATTTCAATTGAAATTTTGGCGATTCTTCCAACTAAGATTATAATAATTTGAATAAGGATTGTTAGGTCTATTAATAGCATTTAAAGTCTCATAAGGCGATTGAGATTATGTTATCTGTCTAAATGAATTTTCCTCCAACACTTGAGTTGGTTGAGAATAATTCATTCCATATTGAACTGTTTTTTTAGAAAGGGCTGCAATTTGAGAAGCTAACATAGTCATCATATCTGAATTATGAACACTAGCTACTCTCTTAGCATTTACCTGTTCAGATGGCCATTGAAAATTATTAGTAGTCATTTCTTGATTAATGTGTATGCTTCATCAAAAGGTTTTGACATTAATGATCCACTGGCAAGACATCTATAATAGATCTCAGTGATCCCACTAATCCATTATAAAATGTTTGAATTATTAACCAATCTGGTAGAGCATGATGTAGGCACTTCCTAAGAAGATCTTTAAATCTCTCCAAAGCTTCATATATTGACTCTCCTTCAAACTGACAAAAAGATGTAATATCAGTTCTTAACTTACCAGTCTTTGATGGAGGGAAATATTTTAATAGAAACTTTTGAGATAATTCTGCCCAGTTCTAATAGATCTTGGTGCTAATGACTTTAACCACGCCTTAGCTTTATCCCTTAACGAGAAAGGAAAAAGTTTAAGTCTGACAGCATCACTAAACACTCCATCGTATTTAAAAGTAGCACACAGTTCTAAAAAACTAGCGAGTTGTAAATTTGGATCCTCATTAGGTGTTCCAACGAATTGATTAATTTGTAACATTTGGATAATAGCAGGTTTAAGTTCAAATGAATTAGCAACAACATCAGGATTTTGAATAGTTATATGAATTTCAACAGCTATTAGGTTAGCATAATCTCTTAAAGGTCTTGGCAAATTTCCAATATCTTTTCTCTAATTATATTGAATATTCGCCATTTTGCAATAATTTTTTTTTGTTGTTTTCTAATTTTTCTGATAGTACGCTCTAACTCTGAATCGTAAGGCACTAAACCTATAGATCCACTACTACACATATATAATCACACAAACACTTTTTTTGTTACTTTGCTTTGACTTCGTTACCTCCTCAGCAACAACTCCAAAAACTTGATGCGATTGGTTTGAATACACGAATTCGACACCACTATTAGGAGATATAATTCCCCAGCAACGGCACTAAAAACTTGATGCAACCAGACTTTACTTCTATATTTTTAAATGAAAGATTTTGTTAACTTCAAATTTATATATTTATAATGATTTTGTGAAGTCCAAGCATTCAACACAAGTATATGCATCATATCAAGTAATACAGGGCTATAGTGGAGTCCTGGTTATCGATCTCACAGAGAGGTTTTAAGCTGAAGCAAAGTGAAAGTTTTAAGAAGTTAGAATAAAGCACTAGAACTTTCTTCTAACACTACTACTACTATGTACAAAACAATAACAACCAACTAAACTACAATTACTTCTAATAACTTTGAAAATAAAATTAACTAACAGACACACTAAACTAAATATTTGAAAGGTTTTTGATATATGAGAAAAGTATCTTTCTTCTTGCAATGAGAATATGATGTGTGGATTGATATGGATTAATTATCTATTTTATTGTGTCAAATAGGAACATAGATGATTCTTTACCTTTGGAAGAGTACCCCTCCCCTAAATAAGAAAAGAACATTGACACATTCTAAGTTTAGTTACTAATTCTAAGGCTAGGCTAGGAGGATACCGGCTCTCACTTCGAAGCTCTCACTCACCCTTCATCCGAAGGCTAACCTTTGGTTTTAGTTACTAATTTTAGAACCAATCTGGGGATTTCAACCTGTCACCCTAAAATCTCCACATTGAAGTCCTTCAGAACATATTTCCCTATTTATTTGCACGCAATTCCCATGAACTACGCAATTCATCCATGGAAATTAAATGGATATTTCATTATTGTTGTTGGACATTAAATCCTTTCAAACTTAATGTTCAACAAAATATTTTAACATTTCAATTAGCTAGATCGAAAGTAAATTAAGTTCTAAATGAAAAACCATCACTATTTCTTCATCACATTAAAAGCACATCAAATCCACTTTAAACCATCATCACATCTCTAAGAAAGAAGAAAGATAAAGAAGACTACTCAGAATTCATGGAGAAGATACAATAAAACATGGATTTTATATATAAAAGAAAAGTCATACAAACCACAAAAGAAACTACAACTTATCTCTTTCTCTTCCCCAATGCAAACTCCTTAAAATTCCTTTGAATCCTCTTCTCTTCTTTACAACACTTGATTCTCTCTTTCGAATGGAAAGGAAGAAGCAATGTCTCACTTTATTTCTTCTTCTTCACTCCTTATAGAAGAATCCCTCTCTTCTACACTAAACCCTAACACTAAAAACTAAGAGAAAGTAATGGAATGCAAGAGAGCACACTCTAAAAACTCTAGAACTTCTCTAGCACTCTATTCCCTCGTCCAAATTCCGTTATTTAAGAGTTAGGAATGAAATCCCAAGAGTATCCATAGGCATCCCTTCAAAATTTTGCCAAAACTCTCAAAATTAGAATTCCACTGACCTTGGGAGCTGGCGCCGCCAAATAGGGTGCCAGCGGCGCTCTATCGTTCATAATATTTTCTGAGCTCTCTGGATTTGGGCGCCGGCGGCGAACATTTTGGCGTCGGCGGTGCCAGAATACCTTTTCCACCATTTTGCTCCTTTTCGCTCCTTTTCGCTCCGAATTTGTTCCTTTTTTATTCTTTTCGCTCAAATCACCTAAAATCATCATACCTGCAACAAATCATAAAAAATACCTTTCTTTAAAGTGCAATATCACTAAAAATAAGTAAAATTAGATAGCATAAATCATATATATTATTGGTGCATCAACCTGCTACGACGAAGAGCTTGGAGCATGCATAGTGGGCAGCACGGCCATCTTCAATAGTAAAACTTGTCTAAACCAGCAAAACCTTTCCCTAGTTTAAACAACAAACCATAGGACTTCAAGGTAGCTCACCTAGTGTAGCATAAATCCTCACCTTTTCTTTAGGCCTTTGCACAGTTCTGCTATGCAATATAAGCCCTAATTCACTTTAGGATTCTGAGGTTGTCGTCCGATATGCCATATATCCTCCCATCTTCCAGGTTGTTTGCATAATCAGATATTATGCAAGTGCAATTCCTATAATTAATTGGTAGAATTGAAATTCAAATAACTTCATTTCCATGATTTAAAGCCAAACTATAGGATAGCTTAGGAAGACATCAAGATTTTCCTTGAATCTTTGTCCTTCCCATAGCCTTCTCTACTTTGGATTCTAAAAAAATATTCCAAAATTTGAGTCATTCACCTATTGAATTTCTGACTATCACATTTTCTTGGAAAACCTTACCTTTGGAAGTCATGAATATAAATATTTCTTGATCTATATCAAGATTTTTCTTAGGTGACGTCAGTTATTTAAAATGTAATTAATTATAGGGGCTTGCCTTTATAGGAAACTTAAAGACCACAGATTAATATAAATCCTATCTAATTCCTTCATATTAAATAGAGGAAATTATCGGTCAAAATGGTTCACAGATCAAACGGATGTCATAAATCCTTTAGTTTATTTGATCAAGCTTCACCTAAAGCCATGTACTTATTCTCCAGGATAAATACATGTATTTTGATGAAATGCTTGATTATTTAAACTATTATTTATATGAGATCGGTTTGATTTCATATTCTTCAAAATTAAAAACATATTACTTTCAAAAATCCACATATATATATATACATTAAATTAAATCAAATTTCTATTTTATAAAATTAAAACCCTTTTCAAAACAAAACACCCAAAAACATATTTTTCAAAAGGAGAAAGAAGAATTTTAAACGGCCGACACATTGCCAAAAACTTGACTCCAAAGCAAAGTAAGATTTCAATTATGTCTTTAAATAGTAGGGATTTTACGCAAGTATACGTATCATTTTCAAGTAATATAGAGTTTTCTAATTAAGCCCTGAATATCGATCCCATGGAGATTGCGGTTAATTACGGCGGTTTCAAGAGAAGTTCTAGTGGACAATAACAAGCCCTAGCTTGGAAAGTAGATAAAAGTTTGGTTTTTGATTATATACTACAATTATCACTACAATACTACTTCTAATCCAAAACTAAAAAACTTAGTGAAAATCAGAAACTGGAGTTTAATATATTAAAAGTACTCTTCCTCATGCAATGAAATTAGTGACATGTGTAAAATTAAAACACGTAGTGAGAGAGATTGTGAAAAATAGGAGCAATTATATTCTTTACGCTTACTTGATTCTATAAAGAACGTAGGTTAATTTGATGATTTAAAATTTTGAAGATGGGTTAGGGAGGGAAGATACTAGCTCTCACGCTAGAGTTCCCTCTTCTCCCTCCAACTAGGAGCTAACATCTCATAACAAAACTTTTCACATCAAACCAAATTAGGGGCTTTAGTTTGTCACACTAAAGTTCTCTAATTCTACACCTCTTAAACATGCATATCTCTCTATTTATTTACACTCAACCATATGGATTACATTCTCACCCATATAATCTCATGTGATTCTTACTAATAGTTGACTGAGACATTACCGCATTGGTTCTTATATGTTCTCATAACAGATTTTAACATGCCAGTTGATCAAGTTTACATGTAAATGAAGATCAAAGTAAAATCATCACAATATTTTCTCACTTTACTCAATTCTATATAGTACACATGCATACTAATTCATTGCAAGAGGGAGAGTAAAGAAAACTACTCACTACACATGGAGAAACAACAACTTTTCATTGAACAACGCTTTGAATCCATACAAATAAAGTACAAAATTCAAACCAAAATACAATGAAAATACTTATCTTTGATGAAAATCAAAATCTCCTTGTATAACAAAAGCAATCTCCTTCCAATTGTCTCCAAGAACAAAGTTAAAAGAAAATAAAAAGTCTCTTACACTCTCTCTTTCTCTCTCACCTTGTTGCCCCACTTGAGCTCATGCCCAAGCCTTCACTTATTCTCCAAGCCTTCTTCTCCTCTTCTAATCTTATCCTAATCATCTCTTCTCCAAGATTTCAAGAGTGTTTTTATAATTTCCCAACGTGTCTCTTCAAAAAAGTCCACAATCAATTAATCTTCCAAATGGTGCCTTAAGTGCCTTTTCACTCCAAGAGACACATATCATCCATAATAACTCCTTATAACTGACCCAAACTCTTCTAGAAAGTCTATTTTATCATTCCCAATGAATTCCTCAAGATACTCACTTCACAATGCTTCAAAAATCATTTAAATCCAATGTTTCTTTTAGAAGTTATGTCAAAAATCATAACTGGCGGCTATGCACTGACGGTTTGGCGCATAGGCACTACTTCCTGGCAGCTATGTGCCAACTAGTGGTGCCTAGGAACCAGACACAAGTACAAATGTGTCCGGTTTAAGCCGTTTTGCTCCGGTATGTTCCGGTTCGATCCGTTTTCCTCCAGTATGCTCTATTTTGGTCCATTTTTGTTTCTTTTGCTCCAATCACTCCAAATTCTTCAATTTGATGTACCTACAACCAAAAACACAAGAAAACATACCTTTAAAGTGCAATATCATTATAAAATATAGCATAAAAAGTAGTATATTTTTAGGTTGATCAAAATCCCCCAAACATAAACAGTACTTGTCCTCAAGTAATACTACACTTTTAAAATTATTTTTGTAGATTAGTGTTAATGAGTCACCCTTTAGAATTGCTAAAATTTTGTTCTAAAAATGGATAGCTAAACCTAGAAGAACTTTTTGTGAATCAGACTAGCCCATGTTCTAAGATATTTATCATCAAACTTGGGAATTTGTTTTCCTATCTAATTCAGAAAAATATGCAGATTTTCCAAAATTTGGAGCTTTGAACTTTACTTTCTAGACTTAAGAACTCTTTTAAAAATAATTTTTACTAATATAAGTATAAAAAGAAAGCTTAGGATTGTTCTAAGTTCCTTACTCTAGAAAGACAAGTGAAACCAATTTTGATTAGGACCTCTCCTCAAACTTCTCCTCAAAATTTTTTTTTTGCAATTTCTTTTTATTTTTCAAGATCTTTTTGATCCATTCTTTTCTTTCTTCTTCTTTTTTTTATATGTGAGGATTACCATATCTGGAGAAGTCTTTAAATGATTTTGAATTCCACTATCCTCCTCTAAATTTAAAAATTATTACTTTCCTTCACTTGAAGAGATGTATTTTTTAAAAAAAATACTTTCTAAAAGAGCCTTAAATGTTTAAAAATAAAAATTCTAAGAATCCTTAATTTTTAAAAAATACATTTCTTCCTAATAAAAATAATTATTCATTTTCGCATGTTCTCCACTAAAAATTCTTAACTCTAGGTTCACCCTTTTCACTAAAAATATCAACTAAGTTTCCTACTCCATTTCTATACATAAAATTCTAATATTCTTAAGATGACTCCACATAACAATAATCATTAAAAATAAGATACAAATTTATTTGTAGTAGTTTTGAAAACAAGTAAGGTTTAAATTTGAAACATTTTTCTTTCCCTCCCAAACTTAAGCTCAAACATGTGTAACAATGAAGTAGAAAAATATGTGGCAAGGAAAGATCACTTTTACTACACATCCTACAAAAATATCAACAAATAGCACTTGGTAGAATATTGTTGTAGAAAGTAAATCTAGCCTAAACATACATGACATAACACTATAAGGGAATTTTAAAATGTAGAATAGTTAAAAGCTGAAGATTAAACAGGAACACATTTAAACTTTATAAAGGAATTGCTGGATGCTAACAAGTTTTAAATATTAAGATAAGTTTTGTTGTCTCCAATGACTCATTCAACTTGACTCACAAACATAGACACACAAACTCCAATACATAGACTCACAGATTTAAAATAAAGAAACAACAACTGAAGTTAATTTAATCTCCCTTCTACTCACATTTCCCCTACTTACTTTCAATTTCTAATGGAAGAAACTACACTAATAATGTGGGTGAATTATAAAAATAATTTATATGGTTATCATCCTTGGAGCAGAATTCCCCTATTATAAAAACTCATGTGTTTCTAATTTCAGGTTTACTCTAAACCATAGGTATGCACAATCTGGTAAATAAAAGTAGTGAAGTTCATCCAGATGTTGTTCACTAAGTTAGTTCATGACCTTACTTAGTAAAGACAAAGTCAGATAAAGGAAGTAATAGATATGGCATAGAGTGGTCCAAGTCCGAACTCTACATGCTTCAAGGTAATGCTCAGCTCTGGTTGAGAACTAAGTCGTAACAGACTCGTCAGCCTACTACTACTAGAATTTATATACAAATTTAGTTAAGACCAAGGCATAACCTCACACAACATTAACCCAAACCACTCTTACACATCAAACAAGGATCATAGTCAAATATCTCACTATTATCCAATCCAACATAACAACAATCACACTAAACAGATAACAAAGATAACCATGGGTTGACACCCACAAAGAACTTGGTCTAACATCAACGACCCAATGTATCCAATGTTTACTCTTTTTGCCCCAGCATTAGAATATCATTCATTTTTTATGTATACCACAGAACATGCCATTAAGTGATTTTGAATAACTCTTTCTTAGGAGATATTTTACTGATTATATCACTCAATTCAGGTTATTCTTGTGATTGAGTCGAATCTGAAGGTATAAAAACTAGTAGTGTAGATGAATTTCCTAAATAGGTAGGCTTTAATATTGTATGGGGTACATTCATCTTAAGTTCATGAGATTTTTCAACAGATGGAATTAAAAATTTACTATTTTCGGTAACGTCCATCATTTTACACCTCTCCTGAACATAAATACAATATTCTATAAATAGCATTTTTAACTCATCGTGAAAGTCCATTTCAATCTCATCTGTTAACTTTCTCTTAAAACTTTCTTGGAACTGATCTTTACTTAGATAATCAATTTCATCCATCCAAAAACAATCATCATCTTTTCTCTCAATTGGATATTTTATAGTCTTTAATACAAAAAGTGACTTCTTGGTCAGTAATATTCATAGTTAACTCTCCATTTTGCACATCTATCATAGTTTGTCCGGTAAAAAGGAAAGGTCCTCCAAAATAATTAGATTATCTTTATCGTCCTCTATATATAATACAATAAAGTCCAAAGGAAAGATTAATTTATCCACTTTAACAAGCACATCTTCTATAACACCTTTTGGATAAATGATAGATCGATCAGCTAACAGAAGGGTTACATTAGTGGGAGAAATATCAGCTAAACCTAACCTTTTAAATATAGATAGAGGCATCACATTATTGCTCACTCCTAAATAACATAAAGATTTTCCACATATTTTTTCTCCAATTGCACATTGAGTTGTAATTTATCCACTTTAACAAGCATCTTTAAGTTTTTAGGAAGCTTTTTCTGAAGTATAGCGCTGCACTCCTCACTTATTGTAACTGTCTCGTAATCCCCAAGTTTCTTTTTCTTGTTTAATAACTCCTTCATAAACTTTTCATAAGTTAGCATCTATTCCAAAGCTTCAACGAAAGAAATATTTATCATTAACTTTTTAAGTACTTTAAGGAATTTTGAAAATTGTTTATCCAACTCATGTTGTCTAAGTCTTTGAGGAAATGGAGGTGGTGGTCTTTCTAAATTGATTTTAGTTGGAGATATTAATTTTTTCATATCCTTAGAATCATGTTTTTTAAGTCTTTTAGTGTCTTCTATTTTTCTCACAACTTCTTTCTCTTTTCTGACCACATCATCTATCTTTGATTCACTTATCAATCAGATAACTTCTACTTGCGCATTAGTTTTCTCTTTAAGATTGATTTCAATGTTTATAGAAAGTGTTCCTTGGAGTCTATTGCTAAGTGAATTAGCAATTTGTCCCAATTGATTCTCTATGTTTATAATCAAGCATTTTAACTTTGTAACTGGTTTCACATTTGCAATAACACTTCTTCTATAGACATCTTCTTATCCTCAAATTGTTGATCTTTGTTAGAGTCCGGTGGATATGAATTTATATAGTTTGTGTTCCCTTGATTATTCCAATTTCCATTAGGATTTCCATGATTATTTTCCCATTGTTGGTTTCTACCCTCAGTAGTATGATTCCAGTTAAAACTAGGATAGTTCTTCCAACCTGGGTTGTAAAGTTTAAAATATAGGTTGTTTATAATATTTAAAGTCTCATATGAAAAGTTAGAATCAATCATATTCCTTAATGAACTTGAAAATTAGGGGATCTCTAGCTAGAGATGTTCTCTGACATTGGAAAAATCAGAGATAATCCCTAACAACAGAGCCTACAAGTCCTCCAAATCTCATGTTATGGAGGTTAATATTTAGTGAGTTATGATTAAAATATTTTTCTAACTATTTAATTAATTAATAATAAAATACATAGTAAATAATTTTGATTTTCTTTCCACATTGTTCTCCTTTGTTTATTAAGAAATAAAGTATTTTCTTTTATTTTTATGAATTTTGTGCACCAAGGTATGCATTTTTAAATTTTCTAGAATTAAATAGATCCAAAAAAGCCTTAATTTTTTATTTATCCAGTGCAGCGCCAAGTATCCTAGGAAGCTTTGAAGTCTCCACGCGTCCTCTTCCCATTCGACAGTGCCTGTTGAGTCAGCCCACTATTAATGCATCAAGAGTTTATCCAGTGCAATCCTAACCATTCGTTCGATACACACGCGATCGGACGGCTCCTGGTCATCATCCCTAATCTACCTAACCAGTAAACCACCGCATTAAAACCCTAAGATCTCTACCTACTCTCAGCTAAATTACTCTATATTTGTTCTTACACCTTTATCTAGTCCAGACGAACATATACATACGGTTTATCATGCATGAAATTATACTTTTCCTCACAATGTGTCAACTAAGCTCTAAATGGGGGAAATAGTTTATACCCTTGCCTGAGAGGTGCGGCCTCAATTAGGTGCTTGAAGAAGCTTTAGTAGAGTCTGGAAAACCTCTTAGAAGTGTTAGTTTGGCCTGGTAAAAGGTCTGGTTCAGAACTCCTTCAACAGGTGGTGAGGTTGAGGAGAAAGTCTGATGGAGAACTGCAGGGAGATGGGGCTTTCAACGGAAAACTTCCTCTATAACTCTGGTGAAGCTCAAGGAATGGCCAATTTGAGGTTTGGTGGAGTGGGGTGAAGTGTCCTATTTCTGGCCTAATTTTGAGCTCTGAAATTGAGCTCAGGTAGTGGGAAATAGGGCTGGAAAATGGAGGGGATGAGGTTCTCTCAGTTGTTAGAGGGTCTGGGAAAATTTTGGCAGAGTTTTGTTTAGGTTTAGTTCACTCTCATCTCTTGGCCATGAGAGGGTGGTGGTTAAGTAGAACAGCTTGGAGTGGCTTCCATGGCTGGCCAGTGGGCACAATCAATTGCTTAAGTGGAGGGCAGAGATGTGTCAATGTCCAATGGAAGTGAGATAGCTCAGAGGGTGAAATTGGGTTTTATTTAGGATGGGGTGGCTCTCGGTTTTGGGTCCTCCGGCTACTGGACTAGCCAGCCAGGCCTAAGTTGGTGGTCAGGTGGTTAGGTGGTCTAGTGGGAGGCCTTAATGGTGATTAGTTGGGTGTCTTGATGGCTTATGGCAATGATATTTTTGTCTTAGCCAAATCATGGAAGAGATCCCCTAATTCATGGGACCCTACGTCCATGGCTCAAATAGATTGGGCTAAGTGGATCTAGCTTGGATCCTAGGGTTCAGATCATGGTTGTGGCAACCATGGTTTGGTCAATTTGAATGGGTTTAGCCAATTTAAGGGTTTGGTTCAGATTTGGGGTTCTAGATTGGATGGAAATTTGAGGGGTTTTAGATTTCAATTTTAGAGGTTTTGAATTTTGGGGAAAAATTAGGTATTTTGACTTGGGTTGGATTTGGGTTCGGTTTATGTTTAGATTTGGATCAATTGAAGGTTCAAATTGATTTAGAGGAATGTTATGAAGAGTTTAGAATTCAAATTTGGGGGAATTGAATAGGTTATGAGGTCCAATTTGGTGGAATTTGAGTACATGGTCAATTCGGGCAATTCATTTAGGCTTGGAATTGGGTTCAATTGGGCATTTAATTTGGTTTTAATTGAGATTTGACATGATTAATACTGGTTTCAAATTGAAATTGTGTGAGTTTGAAATCAATTTGATGGAAATTTTAGGGTAACTTGAGCATTTTAGGTCTTTAGGGGCAATTTGGGGATTTAGGTCAAAATTGGTCAATTTGGTCAAATTGGGCTCAATGGAGGTGTTAAAATTGGTTTTGGGATCATTTGGAATGTCTTTGTATATTTTGGGTACTTTTAGAATTTTTTGAATTTGAAGGGCATTTTGGTAATTTTGGGGGGCTTAAGGGATATTTTCAAGATTTTGGAAATTTTGGTGGATTTTGGTCAATTTGAATGTTGAAAAATGTTTTGAAATGATTTTTTTGGGAAATTTGAGAGTTTGGGCAATTTTTGGAATTTTGGAAAAAAAAATATGGTTGTAGGGGCAATATGGTAATTTTGGTGAAGTTTGGGCTAAATGAGTCAAAATTAGAAATTTTGATAAAATTGGAGTTAGTTAAAGATTTCAATCATGATATTAACCTATTTGAGCCATGGACCAAAGAAAAATCCCATGCTGGATCCTCCATGTGTTGGTCTTAGCCAAACCCTAGCCTAGGGCTAAGAGCTTAGGGAACCACCTACATGAGTTTCCAAAAGAGTAAGGAACCAAGGCTGGGCATGTTTGGTTTATGGTTTTGGGTTAAGAGTGAAATTTTGAGGTTCAAGTTTGTGTGTTTGGTTTATGGTTTTGGGTTAAGAGTGAAATTTTGAGGTTCAAGTTTGTGTATTCGTAAGCCTGACCCAGACCAGACTACCCAGGGTTAGTTCTAAGGCTTGACCATTCTTTAGGGGACTCCTCTTGAATTTCCTTATACTTGGCTCCATCCTAATAAGTGCTAGAGGTTAGTAACAAGCATATGAAACTCCAAGTGAAGCAAATAAGCATTTTGAATTTCTTGTGGGGAGCGTTTCATTGCTATTCTTCTAAGATAGTCACCAGGAAATTCTATAGCTAGATCCAAGGCTCCTAAAGAAAGACTATACCTCAACAAAAGTGAGGTCAACACATCTCCATTTTGAGGAACTTGAGTTTTTTCTCCCATGAATTTTACTAATATTTCTAAAAAATTAGACAGTTTGGAAACTAGCTTGAACTCAAGGAAAGAGCCTCATGAATCTATTTGGTGCATTATTATGTATTTCTATTGTGAGATATTGAATGTCAATGATTTACAACCTATTGTTCACTAATTTGTCCACAATAAACTAAAGGTTCATTAAATTATGCAATCATACAATAACACATAAAGAGAAAGAGAAATTTACTAGAATTTAATGTTGGCATCAATTTTTTAGGCTGAGAATCTTGGATGTCCGCTCAAATACTCTAGAACCTTGCTTGATGCATGCATTGATTCTAACAGTGCAAGATATTCATTTAAGACTCTACAATGTGTATTGACTGCATGCAATCAGATTCAACTCTGGCATTTGCCTAGGAGAAGACTGATTGACATTTATCTTCTCGATGGTTTCAAACTGATGATGGATTTCATTCAGACATCTGTGCATGAATTGAGCTCAAATTTCCTCGACCATCGAAGAATTTGTTCAGATGATCCCAAATAGAAAAATAAATCGTGCGAGCGCATCCAAAACATTGATTTTTCTTAGAGAAGACACTGGTTTTGTTAGGGTTCCATACAGGAGCAAAGGACAGATAAATTAATACATATTACTTAAAATTAAAAAAAAAAGAAACTAAAGAGATATAACACCTATCTTATGCACATCGCAAGAAAAAAAAAGAGACCAAAAGATGCACTGGCCTCATGCACCACTCGTCACTCTTGCTCTTGCCCATGAAACCCTCGATCCTGGTCTTTCTCATAGCCGACAATGCCTCATTGGCCTCCCTTCTATGCCGACATCCCCTAGCCACCTCCCTTGCATGGAACCCTCACAGGTCAAAGCAGGAAAATACCCTAGTGGCTTCCTCTGGCACAACACTCCTCTCTCTTTCGCAGGCGAAGCCCACCCGTGAAGCTCCCCACTGAGGTCCCTTCTCTGATGCAGAACTGTCTGCTGAAGCTCCACGATTGGTGCTCTCTCTAGGCCCAAAGCCCTCACCATTTTTCTCCCTTTCTCGGCTTAAATTCCTCAACAGTATCCCTTCTTCATCAAACAAACTTCCTGTCAAAACCTACTCGCATGTTCATCCTCCCCTCAGTGTTTCCTCCCTCGAGGAAAGCCCTTATCAGCACCGCTTTCCATCGGCATCCTCTAGGGTTACCTCTCTCGCCGATGATAGTGGTTCAAAATTGCCATCTTTCTTCTCTTTTCATGGGGTGATGCTCTAGATTTTGGAGCTCTCGTGATCTCTCTCCCCCGCAGTTAGTGAACTGAACTACCAGAGACTTGGCTTCCTTCTCATTTCAACCGAAAGCCTCACCGGAGCTCCTTGATGCCAGTAGGGGGCGACGACATCGCAACATATATAGCCCCCGGTAAACCCTCTCATAAAGGTATGTATCTATCACACTTTAGTTTGGTGTGATATTTATTTCAGATATTTGTATACCTCCTACCCTCGCCCTCTCACTTGCTTTATCAATCGATGTATGTCTTGTGAGATACATTGGTGCATGGTTCGAATATTAATAACTTGGAACAAGCGATGTGGATGCCTTCAAACGTCATGAAGGTACATCCCCACTGACGTAGTGCTTTTCTTTATAACTAGTTTATAGGCTTTGTGTAAAAGGAAAACCCATTGTTTAGAAGCTTTTGCGATCACCCTACAAATCCATGAACAAAACCTCCCGTAGAACCTTAACCTAATCACTCGGGAACTTTATACCCCCATGGTCTTTCAGTGGCTTCATCGCTTAACAAATGGGTTGAACTACCTTAAGCTAGAGTGTGAGGAAATTCTTGGATCCCCATTCCCTAGACAACGAAGGTTATGTTTGTGCACGTAAGCCTTCACTTTCATGGAAAGCTTCTTCTCATTTTACCAAACAAATAGAGGTAGGCCCTCCATTACAATGAGTAGTGTATGGCATCTACTACTTCATCATTTATCATAGGTTCCCAGTTATATTTTTGGGGCGAGTCTGATTTATCATTGAGCATGATTGGATCTTCATGTTGTATGATTTTTCCTTTATGCATTGCATTGCATGAATTTATAATTGTCGCCGTCGGATCGTCGCTGCCAATTCTCCATAATTGTTGAGTGTCATCATTTTTTGGTATCATCATTGTCAATGAGTCGTCATTCTATTTATCTATTATATAGCGCTAGTCTTTGGATAACTTATTCTTTCAGATCACACAAATGACCTTAAGATATTAAGAAACTCAGAGAATGAGGAAAAGGACAAATAAAAATAGAAAACATAAAAAAGAACAATATCAGTAGAACTTCATTGTGGCAATCATTACAGAGAGAACTCTAGAGTGTTTGACTTCTGAGATTCTATTGCAAAGAAAACCACATGAAAAATTTTGTAACCATGAATTTCGGTGTGATACCTATTCCGACTTTCGAATTATCCTATAAGAAAAATTTTCTATAGTTAATTACATCCTAAACAATTAAAACCTCTTAAGAAAACTCCAAATTAAGGTTAACATTTATTCTTGAAGAATTTTAAAATATTAATTTTAAGTAGAGAAACGTCAATGTTCAATGTCCTAAGGTTAATAGATTTCTAAGAATGAAATACTAACCTAAGAGTTTTGTTTTTATTATTTTGTTTCGTTTTTGTTGTCTTTTTGGATTTTTTTTGTAGGTCTTGATGTTTTGTTTTGTTATTTTTATTTTTTTTGAGATTCACTGTTCAAGCTTCAAACAGTAGTCCCTGCAAAACAGAGTTAGCACACCCTAATAACTTGTAAAGTAGATCTAATGTGCAATTGCCTTGTGTTTTCAGCAGTCCTGCAAAACAAAGTTAGTATGAAATTATATATTTCATACTAACTGGTTGAATTTTTTAATTTTTTATATAACCCGGTCAAGATGTCTGTGAATCCGTCGTCCCGGTATCATCAGGGTATTCAGATCTACTTAGTCCAAAAGGCAGTCAAACCAAGACTGGAAGATACTTGTCAGCAACCACATATTGTGTCGCCCAAGAGATCTTTGTAGATCTGAACATTAGGGTTCAAGTTGAGTTCAGTGATCTTTGTTCATTAGGGTTTCAATTAAGTTTTACGTCTTTTTCAGATTTTAAGGGTTAGAAAATTTTAGGTTGTTTATGATTTATTAGCCGATTTAGCTTTTGGTATTTTTGTTTTCTTGTTTGGGATGACCCAATCAAGATCCCATGTTTTCTTCATCCTAGGTCATTAGGTTTTTGGTTTGATTAGCCACTAGTGACTGGAAGATATTTTGCTAGCAACCTCATGTTACCTTCTCCAAAATATCTTCTGAAACCAGGTTATATTTTAGGGTTCATGTTTAAGTTTTAATTTCTTTCATGATGAATTTTAAGTTGTTCGTGTTTTGGGGTGAATTTTATTTTTGGTTGGTTTTGAGTTTTATGTTAGTTGGTTTAAAGTTCGTTTAAATGTTTGTCTTAATTATCCCCAATTAAGGTTGAACGAGCTTTTTATCTTCATATGAAGAAAAAAAACCCTACTTATCTCTCAGTCATATTTAGATTAATTCTTGCTGAATATAACAAACCTAAAGTAAGATTCTAGTTAACCTATATTGAATTATGTCAGCTTAAAGGTTTTAGATGATTTGGATGCAATCTGAGTTAGGTAAAATTGGCCTGACTGATTAAACTTAATTTAATCCTGGTTCAACTAGACATAACAGTCTATATTCAATCAATAAACTTGAAAGGTCGATTAAGTCTGATAGATTAGACTTAGGTTTAGGTTAAATATAGGTTGAACCTGAGAGAGACTGGTTAAGCCTATTGTTGGTTAGACTTTGGATTTATATTTAATGTAAGTTGAACCTAAGCTTTAAGTTCATTTTCCGTTGAACTTAAAGATTGACTTAAGTTCAGGTTGGGTTGAGCCTAACAGTTTCGATTATCTTAGGCACAAGTTAGGTTGAGCATAAGAACTTAGGTTAATTTAGGTTCAATTTGGGTTGAACCTAAGGGTTTAGGTTGATTTAGGTTAACTTAGGTTCAAGTTGGGTTGAACCTAAGTTTTAAGGTTACTTAGGTTCAATTTGGGTTGAACCTAAGGTTTAAAGTTACTTAAGTTCAATTTGGGTTGAAGCTAAGTTTTAGAGTTAACTTGGGGTTGAGGGTTAAGCTTAAGAGTTGGGGTTAAGCCTAATTTGGTTAAGGCTTATTGTTAGTTTAAGTTTAGTTTTATTAAAGCTTAAGATTTGATTAAACCTATTGAGTTTAGTTTGAATTAGACTTAATGATGGTTTAAGGTTGCTTAAGCCTAATTTAAGTAAGACTTAAGAAGTTTAATGTGGTTTGGACTTAATAGTATTTTAGGTAAATTAAGCCTAATTTAAGTAAGGACTAAGAGAATAATTAAGTCTAATTTGGTTTAGACTTAATTAGGATTTTGGATTACTTAAGCCTAATTTAAGTAAGGCTTTTAGATTAACTAAGTTTAATGGGGTTTAAATTTAATTAGGATTTAAGGTTACTTAAGAAAAATTATGTCATAAGAGAAAACTAAGTCTAATGTGGTTTAGACTTAATTAGGATTTAAGGTTACTTAATCCTAATTTAAGTAAGGCTCAAGAGATTAATTAAGTTTAAAGTGGTTTAGACTTAATTAGGTTTTAAGGTTACATAAGCCTAATTTAAGTAAGGCTTAAGAGATTAATTAAGTCTAATGTGGTTTACTCTTAATTGGGATTTAAGGTTACTTAAGCCTTATTTAAGTAAGGCTTAAGAAATTAATTAATATTAATTAGGGTTAGACCTAATTAAGGTTTTAAGGTTAATTAAGCCAAATTTAGGTAAGGCTTAGAGGCTTAATTAGGTCTAATTAGGGTTAGATCTAATTAGGGTTTTAAGATTAATTAAGCTTAATTTAGGTGAGGCTTAAAGGACTAATTAGGGTTAGACTTAATTGGGTTTTAAGTTGATTAAGCCCAATTTAGGTAAGGTTGAAGGGTTTGATTATGTCTAATGGGGTTTAAACCTAATTAGTGTTTAAGATGTACTTAAGCCTAATCTAACTATGGCTTAAGGGGTTGACTAATTCTAATAAGGTTTAGACTTAATCGGGGTTTAAGGTGTACTTAAGCCTAATTTAAGTAAGGCTTAAGGGTTTCACTAAGTCTAATGAGGTTTAGACTTAATAGGGGTTTAATGTACCATAGCAGAGTACCATGACTATACACATCATCTACATAAAAGCAAATAACAAACACATAAGTCTACACAACACTAACAAAATAAAAATAATACTACTCTACCAATCATACTCTCTTTCTTCTTCCTCTTCAAGCTGGTACGGAATATAGCGTGGGAAGTAGGAAATATAACACCAGATTCTCCCCTCATGAATCTCATTTGAGCATCATTTACCAATCATCCTCTCTTTATTTTTCTGCTTCTTCTTCCTTTTCAGGCTGGTATGGAATATAACGGGGGAAAGTAGAAAATATCACACCAGATTCTCCACCTCTTGAATCTCATCTGAGCATCATAATAAGCTATATCATACTCCACTCTTCTCTTCTGATAATCATGATTAATACTATTTCATGATTCTAATCCATAAAACCTGCTATGAACCCTCACAATATCACCCTGTTGTATCATCAATCGCTCCATAACATTAGAAAATGTATGAGTTCTGAAGGTAGAAGGTATGCCATGACTAGCTCACTACTCTTACTTCCAGCTCTCCATCCTACATGAGATTCATAAGTGCAAATGTTGGCCTTACTGATAGGCTTTAAAGGATGGACCAACACTTCACTATTATCAACCTCAACTCCTGATTATACACATAATTTGTAAATCAGGAAAGGATGTCCTAATCCTCCAGTGGTCTCTCCTTTAGCCATGGTCTTGATACTATTATGAATAATAGCACCAATGTTAATCATCTTCATATGTTGGATACAAAATTTCAGAATAGCTCTATCTCTTGAAACTTCACTATGATGATATGTAATAATCATACAGAAATAAAATAATGTCAGGATTTAGATTCGACATTTAAGGTTGAAGCAGGAAAATTTATCTTTTTCCTTTGCTTTGTTTTCCACTCCCCTTTTCTATCAATAAGAAAAGTAAATACCTCTTTTAAGTCAACATCCATACTACCGAAAGATTTACACTCACAGAATGGATTATCTCTCAATTAGTAGAAAGTATTGATTCGTTCAGGAGTGAGTTATACCATATGACCTCGAACAAGCACATATTCTCCTTCAGTCCACCGCAGATTAGCATAAAATTTATGAACTACATCTGCAACTACATTGGCAGAAAAATACCAAAATGTTTCCCAGTTCTGATCAGCAATTACCTGTTCCACAACTCTGCCCAGAATTTCAAATCCTCGATCCTGTATAAACTTTTTACTTTAGAGGTTAGAGTTGAAATGGTTTTGTGCTTTCATATTCACAAACTTTTTTTCTACAAAATCCACCTTTCTCTTCTCGTTAAAAATCCTTGGAGCCATTTCAAAATTTCTAGAAACTGTGCAAATAAATCCCAGAAATTCCAAAATTTGCTATGTAGTAGACTTCAAAGTCAAATCTAACAGGAAGAACATTTCACCATGGATCATCTCAAAGTTTTCTTCAAAAAAGAATCAAATTTTCAGACCTCCGCAATGTAGAAAATTTCCACGGTGAAATTAAAAAATTTTTAGTTTAAAGTAGAGCTCTTACCAAGAGAAGCTGAGATCCAACCATAAAAAGCCTTGAAATCACCTCAAAACCAAATGCTAGTAAGGCCTAAGAGTAGTTTTCGGCCTTAGCTAGAGGTTGAAGGTGGTTAAATAGTGTCAACTGCTCAAAATCCTGACTTTAAAAGGCCCAGGTTATGTTTCGGGTTTTGGGCACTGTCAGCACCAGATCGATTTTTCAGGGTTTTGAACAATTTGTGTGATTTCGATTGTTTATAATTTAGAATGACATCTAATTATCCTTTTAAGAATCAATTTTCATAATTAAGTGATCAAAAAATAAAAAATTTACACAAACAACATAAAACATCATTCTTATATATAAAATCCACAATTATGAACTTATACATTTAAATCTCTCTACCACAATAATAATTCAGCGTTGCAATCAAATCACAGTACTCTAACGCTGAAAACATAAACATAAACTCAAATCTCATGTATAATAAGTCTGAAATCACACCATAAAACAAGCCAAATACAAAACACACTTAAGCACAAGAAGTCCAAATATTAAATATTAGATAAAATAGAGAATCACTTCTCCTCATCAATGTCAGTGCTCTCTTCTCTAATATCTCCCATGAGTTAGCAGTGTACAAACAAATTGTAGAATGGTCGATACGAGAATTCATCGTTCAAATCCTCTTCAATCCAAGCATTCTTCTTCATCAAACATATTAAGCCTTCTTCAATACGCCCATTATGATCAAATTTTTCCTTCATAATGATTAAATAATTCATATGATCAAATAATTTAGAAATATTGTTAATTGCATTCATAAGATTTTGTACCTCTTTCTCCAGTTTCTTGATCATCATTAGAATCAACTATGAACTTTCAGAAAAGCGAGGTTGAATAGGTAGTAAACTCTGAGATGGTTGATCTATAATTATGCTTAGATCATTTTCATCCACAGTTGCTGGACAGTCATAAATGTTAGTTGGGTTCATGGGCTTCCATGGGAGAAGCACTTTTTCTTAGCTTTCATGTGGCACATGTGATTGGTTGCAGAGAAGAAGTATAGTGGAAGGATGTCCCAAACCATCATTTGATCCATGCACAATCAAACCTAAAACATATTTCACAATTATAGTGACAATATCAATAAGCCTTCCAGTTTGATACAATAGTTCAGTATTGCACTTTCCTTCGTCACTTTACTAATTTTCATGGTTGGGAGTAATTTTAAAGATATAAATAAATGTCATTGCTTCGACCGATAACTCAATAGGGTCTCTTATCTCCCAATCTTCTCCTTCATCAATCAAATATCGATATATTTCATTCATGTTGTCTCTCGTAGGGGCAAAATTTGTATAATAACATATTGACATGTTATTGTTGACCTCATTTTTGATAAGGTTTTCTCTTCTTCTCTTTAGTACTTAGGATCTAGCCTTAGGCTTTTCCTTTGATTGTCTTAGAGGACTAGAATTGGGACCCACCTTTTAGAAATTCAAACCACTTCTTAACTCCCTGCAAACTCCACAAACTTGACTATAGACCCCTAATCACCTAGAGGGTTGAAATCAGATGTGGAAGTTTAAAGGATGAGTTCCTATAGGACTCTTTGGCCTTAGGGCCCTGCACTAGGTGGCTCGGTGCGGTGAAGGGGCTGACTTACACACACACTACACTTATACACTACACTTCCACATACCTCCTAAAACTACACCCATACCTAACTTGACCTCCTGACTCATGTAGGTGATTCACATGGATGGTCCTTAACCCCTAAGCCCTTGGCTAAGAGGGTTAGGAACAACATAGTGAATGCCTCAAATGGGTCCCTTCATGGCTCATATGGGCTTGATATGGCTTCATGGCTCAACCAAAATGACTTCTTTCCACTTACATCCACCCAATCTTCAATTTCCCAAATTTTCGATTTTTGACCCCGGGACCCTACACCGCTTAGCTTACCCAAAACTTCCGAAATTACCCAAATTTCTCAAAATTTCCAAATTATCCAAAATTCTCCAAAATCATTCCCAAACATTTCCACATCACTTAAATTGATCATCCATACCCAAAAATACCAAAAATTCCAAAAATACCTCCCAATACCCTCCAAATACCCAAAATACCCCTCTTACCCAAAAAATCCAAAAATTCAGAAAATTCCCAGAAAATTCCAGAAAATCCCAAATATTCCCAATTTCATTTTGTCTAACTACACCATGGGCCATATTTGTCAATTTACCCTACTTTTGTCAAAACCCCCAATTTGACCCATTTTAACCCAAAGTGAACCCAATGTCAAACCAAACCCACCCAATTGACCCAAATTCTGGTCCAATTCAATTCTAAACTTCAATTCAACATTCCCAACACCAATCTAGGCCAAATCCAAGTTCAATTTGATTGAAATTTGGATTTAATTTCACTTTTGGCCTTAAAAGCCCAATTTGGACCCATGACCCAAACCTAACCCAAACTCACCCAATTCAACTCCAATTAACCCCAAATCTTTTTCTAAATCTCCCTTAACATTCCCACAAACAAAACACTAACATGATTTGCCCAAAATTTAGACCCAAATCACACTCAAATTCAACCCAAAGCTAAAAGGCCCATTTTTGACCTAAACCCAAACCTAACCCAAATGAGCCCAAACCCCAAAATCAAAGCCCAACCAAAGTCAAAAACTCTTTGAAACACTCCCATAAACATTTCTCAACATTGATTTTACATCAATTTCAACCCTAGCCCAACATTGGCCCAACTTGGCCCACTTTGACCCATATTGGCCCACTTACCAAATAAACCCAAATTCAAACCAATTCAACTCCAAATCACACCAAATTGACTCCAAGCCCTTCATAGAACATCCCTAAACCAATTATGACATTTATTTGACAAAGTCCTTCATAAAATCTTCACCCAAATGCCCATCCTAAAATCAAAAACCCATTCCCCTTAAACTTTCCTAAAAGCCCACTTCACCACATTCAGAAGCCCAAATCCATCCAAAGCCCACATGGCACTTTCCCTCATCATCCATTTAATCAAAATCACCCCTAAGTTTCAAAATCATCAATTAAACCATTCCAAATCAAGCTTCATGCAAATTTTCACCAAAATATCCAAAATTCTTAAAACCCATTTTTATGAAATTGACCCGACCTTTTCCCAAGCTAAATGGAGCCATGAAGCCATGCACAAGCCATATGCAAGCCATGGCGGCCACTTTACACATCACCATGTCATTTTTGGCAAAGGGGGGAGTCCTTTAATGATTCCCTTAAGGGTGATTTAGCCACTTCCATGACTCCACTAAACCATGCTTAAGCTTAATTGTACTTGGATGGTGACCCTTCCCCACTAATTAAGCAGACCTAAACCACTTTATCTTCAGCCCAAGCTAGCCATGGGAAGGTGCACCCAACCCATTTGCATGGGTTGACCAAAATGAGCCAAAATGACCCCTTCCCCTTTCTACTTTGATCCAACCAATTTACACATGTCAAACCTCAATTGAATGCACCAAACCCCGGCCACGACCCACCCGAACGGGATGGTGACCAATGCCTGGCCGGCCGGCCACCGAGCCGCCGGAAAACACCATGGCCGAGAGCTCACATGTGAGCCCAACTTGAAATTCTCACTGCTGAGTCGCCCCATCCCCAGTGGCCATTGGAGGCTGTTCTTCTCTTGCCGAGAGCAGGTGATCCCAAGCCCTAACTCTCCACGGGAGGCCCTCCACCCTCTCTGATTTAAACACCACCCCTCTCGGCCATGAGAGGTGCGAAAACAAACCTTAAGGAAACTGCGCCAAAATTGTTCCGGACTCCTCCCCATACACGAGCACTTGATCCCAGGTGAGATCCCCCTTCCATTTTTTCTCGCGAGCTCGATTTCGAGTTGAAATTCCACCCAAAACTAGGACACTTCTCCACGGTGAGCCAATCCCCAAATTGATTGGTTCTACACCTTCACCGGACCGATGGAAGGTGTCCACCGACAAAAGCCCCATCTCCGAGGCCACCCGGTTGCTCCGGCCTCCAAGCTTTGTGATCGGGCTTGATCGAAATCACATCTGAGACAATTCACCGAGACCGGGAGACTTTATGCGGAGCTTGCTTGGGATCCAATCGAAGGTGCAACAACTCTCGGATTGAAGCCACACTTCTACGAGCAAAGGTATGAACTAATTCTTCATCCCGAGCTTCGGAGATTCTCCATTTCGAATGCTTTAATTTCAATGCATGATAACCATATAGATGTGTTCGTTTCTTCGAGACGAATCCATGGAGCATAAGAACATGAAAATCCATTGAGTATCGAGTGAGATCTTAGGGATTTAGTGTGGACGGCTCTCGGGTGAGGACGCTCGGGGACGATGAACGGATGCGCGTCCATTCAATACACGCGCGGACGGACGGCTCGGATGGCGTCGGACCGGGAGATGGTACAAGAACCGCGGGGCCCGGGCTGGCGACTCGGGTGGCGGCGTCGAATGGGAGCGCGACACGCGGCGTTTCGGAGATGCCGAGGATGAGTTGGCGCCGCGTGGATAAATAGAAAATTAGGGTATTTTTTTATTTATTTAATTCCCTAAACTTCGAAAATTCATATCTTTGTGTAGAAAAATCGAGAAAAATAAAATAAAAATACTCTCTTGCTCGGTGAACGAGAGGAGAATAATGTGGAAAAGAAATCATTTAATTTCATCAAGTATTTTATTTTTCATAATTTATTTACTCTCTGCATACTTTTAATTCTCCATGCATGTATACAATTCACCATGGCATGAGACCATAGGGCTTTTGAAGCCTCTGAATTTGGGAACATTCCCTAAATTTTCCAAAGTCAGAGGCCATCCCTATGAAGAGTTATTGATTTTTCAAGTTCATGTTTCTGTTTTGAGTATTTTAATTCCAATAAATAGCATGTTGTGAAATAAATTCTAGGAAAATTTTATAATGTTCCTTATAACCAGAGAACCCTAGGAAAAATAGGTTTTGAGTTAGTTCATTTAAAACAACCCTAATTGGCTTAAACACCCAAAATAGGTTTCTAATTAATTAGAGTTAACCATGCATCAAATTGACTTAAAATCAATTCTCCACTGACCTTTAGGGTCAGAGGAACCCATCATAAAAATTTGAGGTCAATTGGACTTGGTTAGCCCTACTAATTGGGTTGATTAAGCCACTTAGTCATTTTAAACTTTAAAAATTCATAACTTTCAAAATACTTTTCAAAAATTCACCAAATTGGTTTTGGAGCTTCTCTGATATCCGGGGAATTTAAGAAAATTAAAATTTTAATTTTCTAAAAAAGTTGATTTTTAATAATATTTTAATATTTTTAATAATTAAAAAATAATAAAAATCACAAAAATAATAAAATTCACCAAAATGTCACATTTTGAATTTTAATCACTTAGGAACAAACCCCATATTTTTCTTAGGTCTATTTAATGAGATATTAAATTTTAAAGCCCTAAGGTAATTTTAAAATTAAATATATATATATTTCTAGTATTTCCACTAAAATAATTCTAATAAATCATAGAAAAATCAGAAAATTGTAAAAATTAATTCTCTGATTTCCTTGATATCAGAGAGATTTTTGAAAAATGTAAAATTCATTTTTTAACCTTTATTTTATTTTTAAATTAATTAATACTCCAAAACTTAAAATAATCATAATAAAAATAATATAATTCAAAAAATCATCAAAATTGGTCCAAGTGGTCCTCTGGTCACTAGGAATGTCCCCTAATTTTCTTAAGGACAGAAACTTTCCCTTGGTCATGTTATTAAATTTTCCTTGAAAATCTCTATTTTCTATCAAAAATAATTATATAAATAAATTAAATACAGAAAAATCACATTTTCTCCTCTCATGTCTTTATTGACATATGAGTGAAGTCACATAAAAATTTCAAGTTCATTTGAGTTCAATTTAGTGAGTTATGAAATTATTAAGCTTAAAGGGTAAAATGGTAATTAGAATCTTTAATCCTTAATTAAAACTTTTAGGTTTAATAAAAAATCAACAAGTAAAATATTTGATCCTCTTTTGACTTGGATGATTGAAATTTAAATGATTAAAGGCTAGAAACCCATTAAGCAAATTTAAAATGATTAAACTTTAATTAAATAATTGATTAAATTTGGAAGAATAATAAAATTGGAATTATTAAAATAGGGATATTATTAGGAAGAGATTTATTCTTTAATTTAAAAATCCCTAAATTAATTATCTCATTAATATCCAATTCTTAATTAAAATGATAACTCAAATTCAAAACATTAAAAGACTTAATCATTAAACTAAAATTAAATTATTAAACTCTTTTAAAATTTTCAATTAAAATTAAAAAATAAAATTAAATTAAAAATTAAATTAAATTAAGTAAATTAAATTAAATTAAATTAAATTAAATTAAATTAAATTAAATTAAATTAAATCAAATTAAATTAAATTAAATGAAATAAATTAAATCAAATTAAATTAAATTAAATTAAATTAAATTAAATTAAATCAAATTAAATTAAATTAAATTAAATCAAATTAAATTAAAATTAAATCAAATCAAATTAAATTAATTTAACATCAAATCGAAACTCAATTGAATTAAATTAAATTAAAATTAAAACTCAATTAAATTAAATTAAATTAAATTAAATTAAATTGAATTAAAAAACAACACCTAAAACAGAAAGAAATTAAATATAAAGCAACTTGAACACTATTCCAAATTTAAACCCTTTAACTTAAATCAAATCATTTGAATACCAATTTACCCTTGAAAGCTTTAGTTATCATAACTCCTAAACAGAACATTAAATGAAATGTTACTTCATTTATAGGATATTCAAATTTCCTAGTTCACTGAGCAAGTAACAACAAAACTTGAATTCTCGGACGATTAATTCATTTATATAATTAAATTCATTTGGACTTAAAACAATCCTAGAAATATTGAAAAGATGTTTAAGATTCTTCTTAAGCACTTCCTCAATATGATAGGACATTTATAAGAACAATTGAATTTAATTATTCTTTGATGAAGAAAATCGTCTTCAAGCAAAAACACAAAGAACCTAGACGTCATAGGAAATGACTAGCTATAGGATTAGGAATTTGGTAGAAAACCATAACCCTTCCCTTAACTTTACCTAGGAACTTGCTTAAATATTCTAATTGTGTTTTAAGTGCGGCTTGGGATGATGGGAAGACCCTCCGAGTACGCTTTTATTTTATTGCAATTTACTTTCTTGCAATTTACATTATTGCAATTTATTTAAGCGCATTGCACTTACTTTTCTTGCATGATAAACAATCATTGCATGAAAACTCACACCTTTAGGATAGACCTAAAGCTGAAACCAAAACTAAGTTAAAAGTCATTGCAAGATAAAATTCACCGCCACGACATTTCAAAATCTAAAACAACTCGAAATTCAATCACAAACGGAACACAAAACTACGATTACAATTAAATTAAAACGTCTCGTTGGATAATCGGGAATACCTCGGATGATGTAACCTACGTGTTGCTAACGGGATTTCCCACGGTCTAAATGAAAGTGTGGAACTCATTCGGTTGAGTTTAGCAAATTCATACGGACTAAGTGAATCCGATAAAAATAATGATGCGGAAGGATGGAACCGTGGGATCTTAATCGGTGTCGTTATAATCAACTTTAAGATTTGTTTTAATTAAAACGTAAAAAACACTTGGAAATTAAGATCTTCTCTAAACCAAAACACTTTTCTCATCCCACGATTTATGACTTCTAAAACTAAACCTCTGCAACAACAAGGAGCTCGGAGCATGGTGGGCGGCACGGCCATCGTCATCAGCAAAACTCGAGTCTACTTCGAGCAAAACTTTCCTAGAATTAAATAATCAAGCCATAGGATTTCGAGGTAGTTTGCCTAGTGCAACATAAATCCTCAACCTCTTCATTAGGCACTTGCATTGCAAATTAAGCCCTAGCAGGTCTTAGGATTCCGAGGTAGTCGTTTGGGTACGACATAAACCCTCACATCTTCGAGGCTTATTTGTATGATTCTATCATATAAATATAAGTCCTAATTAACTAAAATTGGAAAAATCAAAACATTTAAATAAATATTAGGACTTTCCTAAATCCAAGCCGAAACAATAGGATAGTCGGGAAATTACCGAAGTTCGCTTCGAATCTGTGATTTCTCCTACTTTTCTTCCTTTGGATTCCCAAAACAAAATGTTCCAAACTCGATCCATTCCCTATTGAAATTCCAAAATTCAATCCCTTGAAAACTTAAACTTTGAAATCCTTGAGAGCGAGATTATTGATTATTATCGAGAGTTTTCTTAGGTGATTCCGTCACTTAAGATGTAATTAACTATAGGGGCTTGCCCTTATAGGGAATTTTAAAGAACCCGAGTAATATAAACCTCGTTTAATGTTTTCATATTAAGCGGGGAATTTTGTCGGCTTATAAAATTGGTTCGCGAGACCAAACGGATGTCACAAATCTTCTAGTTTATTTAATCGAGCCCCACCGTCGAGCGGTGTGTCTATCTTTAGGGATAGATACACGGTTTGTGGTGCGGTGCTCGTTTATATAAGCTATTTGGGATGTGAGATCGGTTTAATCTCATATCTTAAAATCTTCGAATTTAAAATTATTTTCAAAATCAAATACTACTTTCCAAAATTATTTATTTAAACTAAATTAAGAATTCGCCGACAATTTCTGTAGGCGACCCCTCTTCAAAACACAACACACTCAACCTAAAATACGCCGACAGATTTCTGGCGACTCCGCTGGGGAAAATTCCTCTCTCCATTTTAATCAGATAATTCTGCTTTCAAAAATCGGAAGTGTATCCATGTCCCTTGTGGATCAAACTACCCTTCTTTCCGTTGGAATACTATGTTCATTTCTACCTTGGACAAGTATAGTCGACATTCTCTCGGATTTAGGAGCCATCTGTTTAGACATCCCTAAACAGAGAGGTTCCGAGATCCTTTTACCTCATTTTTGAGGTGGGGTGGACCCGATAGGTGTTAGTTTAGGAATGAGCCTTCGAGTCGAGAAGTCTTGCTTAAGACTTTCTTTTCCTTTCCAACTCTGAATCGGATTCCTTACCTTCTTTACACCTTTGAACATTCCGTTCTAAATAAACAAACCCTTTAATAAGTGACTCTTTTAACAAATGAATCCCTCTTATAAATACATGAACAAGAATGAGTTCGGACTCTTTTCAATTCCTTTCTTTTCTTCCTAAAGAAAAGAAGCATAGCTTGGGACTGACAACCAGAATCTACCCTGCAGAAATGGAAGCCCCGAAGCTGATTTTCTCCTTCACCAATGGACTGGACTTCACTGTCTATAAGGATGAGCTGCCCGACAATGGGATCATCCGATTTGGACAAGGATTTGAAAACACGAATGTCAAAGTCACCGACGTCTCCCTCTTTGCAGCGACGAACAAGGTATCCGAAGGCCGAGGAGCCACTGCTCGAGTTCGACCTTAGGTCGACCCAAGAGTTTCCTCCCCTGCAAAGGATCCCGATTAGGAGAAGTCTTGCCGTCCGCGGGAGGACTGTTCTTACTACCCCCATCGGTCTAGTTGTTTCGCACCTACCCCGACTTCGCCAAATCAAAGGGAAAGAAATCCGGAACTATGGTAAACTCGTTACCGTGGAGGGTACGCGATCTTCTCGTAAGACCTTCTGTTTTCGAAATCGGGACCAGTTCAAAGATTCCGTCACTGACAAGGACCCAAAGAAGAAACAGAAGTAGAAGGATCGCCAGAGAAGCCAGAGCTGCTGAAATTACCTTCCTAGAGGAAATTCCAGAGCTGCCAGAATATACACCGCTGCCAAAATATACACCGCTACCAGAATATACACCGCTGCCTGACTACATACCACTTTTGGGAGGAAGCAGTTTCCATCCCCTCTCCGCCGCAGAGGATGAGGAGAATGTTCGCAAGATTGCTGCCACATTACCTCGACCCGCATATTACAACGATAGCCGCAGAAAAGAACTAGAACTACGCCGGTTTGCTCAACTGCAAACTTTGGTAGAAAAGTTAGCAAGAAGGAAAAGCTGCCCGTATCGGAGATTCTACGAAGGATAGGGCGGGTGCCGATCAAATCCCGTCTTGGGCCCCGAGTAGAGCCCACCGTCATGACGGAAAAGCCAAGTAAAAGAATGAAGGCTAGCACGCTGTCGTAGTCTCGGGATTACGGATTAGGGAGGATACCACCTTCCGAGCATTTGGCCGACGGACCATGCGGTCCTAGACCTTCGCTGCTAGAAGGATGGTATGGCGTCCACTACCGGGCGATTAAGATTGAAACGAGCGGCCGAGAAAGAATGTCTCGCCGGGAGGCTGGAATGCGAAGAAAGTGCTACTTGCGATAAAGGGAACTCGTGAAAAAGGGACCCGGCGGCTATCGCATGACAACCGCAAAGACACACGAAAGCCCGGCTGGAAGATGCCATGGAAAAGTTGAGAACCGATATCCGACGGTTGGCAAAGAAAGAGAAGAAAAGTTCGGAGATGAGATCGATTCATCGGAATTCATGGACGACGAATATGCAGAAATCAATATGGTTGAGACACGAGCTTCATCAGCTTCGCAAGGTGCTCCTGCAGCCGCAGAAAGAGAGGAGCCGGAGCGATGAGAAGGCGGCTTCGGGGAAAAGACGACACGATCGCTCGAATGGCGAAAAGGATGGAAGAGATGGCCGTAGCTCCGGCCACTCTCCGGAGTCAAGTACAACCACATAGAGAAACACCCCGGAGGTCATTCACATTGTAGACGGAGGAAAGGAGATTACATCCGTCGATGGGGATGATCAGTCGAAAAGGATACAACACAAAGTATGATCCCCGAAAAGGATATCAAGAACTTGGTGGAACGACGAGTGCGAGAAGCCTTAGCACAATCAAAGAGCGGGACATCCATTCGGACGGGTAGACCTTACCCGGAAGAATTCGATGTCGTCCGATACCGAAAGGCTTCGTACCACCTCTCGTTCGAAGACCTTCGACGGAACCGGGAACCCCGACGGCATGTTGCACACTTTCGTGCCGAGTTGTTGCAATGCGGCGGGAGCGATGCATTACTCTTCCGACGGTTCGTCGGCGGTCCGTCGAGAATCGCCTTCGGCGGGTATGCGGAGTACCAAATGGTTCGGTGAAGACGTTCTCGGAGCTAGAGAACCTCTTCATCAAGCGATTCGCGGAGCTCGGCACCACATCACTATAGGTGATTTAGTGGTAGAGAAACAAAGGCCGAATGAAACTTTGGTGGATTACATACTTCGATGGAGGAACTTAAGCATGAAGTGTGAACCACAACTGCAAGAACAACATGCGATCGGCATCTTGCTTAAAAGCATTCACGGCCGATAGCACTTCTCCTCGAAGGATTCACTATTAAGACTTTCGAGAAGTTGTTAAGCAAGGCCGGAAGCTTGCAAGAAGAGGCGAAGCAATTAAGTTTCGCCGACAAGACGGACAAGCGGAAGCCGGTGAAGACCTTCGAAAAGAAATCCGGGATCGTTGCGGCGATTGACAAAGGCAAGCAACCGATGCAAATACCACGCGAACGGCCGCGACGAACCACAACGGAATTACCAACAACCCCGGTCCGGCTATCGGTCGTCTCCGCAGGTATGAACAACCGTCTCGTCCGCAACGTACATTAAGGGAACTTCGAGCGAGAGAATATCCGTTCAAGAATGAAGCGATGCACGAAAATGTTCCGTAGTCGATGAAGACTCCGATTTCCAGCTTCCGGAGCCTAAAAGACCAGAGGAAGTCAACAAGAACGGTGATCCCAACTTTTGCCCCTACCACCGGATGCTTGGGCACAAGATAGAAGATTGCATTACCTTTAAAAGTTGGCTCAACGACAACCTTCGGAAAGGAAATATAACTATCCCAAAGGAGTACATGAAGGAACCCCAGAAAGGAGGTTACGTCAATGTTATCTCAACTAATCCCGTCATTCCGATAGATCCCTATGCAGTCGACGATGGATGGACTACCGCTCGGACGAGGTCTTCAAAGAAGATTTTAGACAACATCCGAACCGCCTCGGTGCGAGCTTCAATTCGGAGTTCGAGACTCGTTAAGCCGGTACTTATCACTTGCGATAGAAGAACCACCTCGACGGGAGGCGATTGAAGAGAAGAAGAGAATTGACGAAGAAGAGAGGACCGAGACTCCTAAGGCTAGACTAGGGGCTGCTTATCCTAGGATAGTTGTTTCCGATTTGGGGGAGAAATCCCTCGAACCTCGATTTTGTATGATTATCCGCTCACTTCGGTGGGATCGTATAATGATAAGGGTGATGGCGTTGGCTACGTTTTGATCTGTTTCTAACGATTACGTAACTAGCGACAATCCGGACATCGACTTCGATACCAACAACAATTCTCAAATCATACACGATCTCGACGAGCAAAATAACGAAGAAGATATCCATCGAGGAGGCTACGAGAGCTCGACGAAGCAACGGATCTATCACGTGAGTTTCGAGGAGCTCCGATCGCGATAGAGTTAGAACCTTCGGATTGCGAAGATAATCCGAAAGAGCTCGTCATTCCGATTTAGGAGGAGACACCGGCGAACTCAACACTAGATTCGGAAGAAATTACGAAGTCGACTTAAGAAGTGGAAGAGTTCTACCTCCAAGAATGGGTCCAAAGGACAAAGGAAAGCGGTGGTTGTTCAAGAAGAACCAACCCGGCGAGAAGAAATACCCATTCGAGAAGAAGCCGAGACACATGGAAATAAAGTGAACTACAACGTGCTAGCCCATCTTAGGAAACTACCGCCAAGCCGAGCATTTACGACGCTCTCATCTTATCAAAGGAGATGAGAGAAGCTCGATCGAGGCCTTACTTGATCCGGAAATTTGCTTAGCTCGAATGGCCGGAGATTCCTTAGATGAGGTTTGCTCGTTAAAAGAACGACGAGGCGTTACCTTCGCGGACGGTGACCTTCTACTGGGGACGCCGGATCACAACCGACCGTTGTACATTTCGATTCACAATTGGGAAGTTTACGCTCTCCGGAGTATTGGTGGATCCGGGAGCATCGATCAATATAATGAGTCTTCGAACACTAGCATACTTGGAAATTGATGCTCGCGAGCTCGAAGCGGACAAAATGTTATTAAGAGGATTCGACCGAGAAAAGAGAAAGAGCCCTCGGGTCGATAACGCTATCGATGAAGACCGGTGACTTAGCAAAGACAACCGCGAAATTTCACATAATTGATTCGAAACGTCGTTCAACGCTCTACTTGGGCCGACCATGGATACATGAAAACGGGATGGTACCATCATCTCTACACCGAGTGCATCAAGTACTACGATGCAGGGGAATAGTGCATCAAAGGTGACTTACGACCATTCTCCGTACATGAAATTGGAATCCATGAAGACGCGGCTTATTATGCACCGCCAAAGAAAACGATCTTCTCCGGAGATACCGTAACAAATAAAGCAAAGAAAGTTCGGGACGACGAAGAACCCGAAGTTCTAGTCCAACGATCACTCACCACTCCCTTCCGGCGAGATGGTGAAGGTTTCTCCACAACTCGCATCCGAGGTCGAGGCCGGGGACGAGGTCGTGGTAGAGACGCTAGGACGGTTGGACGGAAGAAACCGGCCATCAATGTTGATTGGGAAGATAATTCGAAGAAGAAAAAGAAATCAAACAAGAAGCGACGACAATAAGTCGAAGAAGCCGCAATTCAAGATCTCTCTCGAAGATGAGAAGAACGAAGAATACAAATCGATGTACGAGAAGATTAACCACTACGTACATACTATGACCCTAACCCCGATCCGATCGAGCAAGATCGAGGGTATGGTGGTCGAAGAGGTACGTAACGACGGTGCAAGGCCAATCGAATTCTACCGTGGTGCTTCTTCCTCCAAAGCGAAAATAATGTACAATTCGAAGATGTCACTTCATCAGAATTAATGGAATTACCTTTTGAGTGGTACTCTCCCTGTGTTCAAAATTTAATTCAACGTGGTTTCTTACCTCGACAATGTACAAAAGGCCAATCACAACATTTTGAAAATTTAAGGAATAACTCCGGTCGTCCTCCCAATTCAAAGCATGGACTCGGATTCGGCACAGTAGAGTCAGTTGACGATACTGAATTTTGCTTGGTTGTCACTTGCAAATCTAATGAAAGCTGCATGGAAACTACGGACGAACTCGAAGATGTACAAATTGGAGACGCTCCACCGAATTCGAAGAAGAAATTAAATCTCTGATAGATGAGTTAACGGAAGTTAACTTAGGTACTAGCAAAGAGCCTAGACCTACCTTTGTTAGCTCCTTACTCAACAAAGAAGACTCCGAAGAAATAATCAAATTATTAATGGAATTTAATGACTGTTTTGCTTGGAACTACGATGAAATGCCAAGATTAGCTCCAGAGGTCGCGAGTCCATAAGCTAGGAGTGGATCCTACTTCGTCCCGATCGGACAAGGTCCCGGAAGAATGCGTCTAGAAATCGTATAACAAGTCATAGCCGAAGTTAAAAAGCTAATAGACGCTAAATTTGTCACGTGAAGAACAATACCCGACTTGGTTAGCCAATGTGGTGCCGATCGAGAAGAAGAATGGTCGAGATCGGAATTTGTGTGGACTTCGAGAGATTTAAACAAGGCATGTCTAAAGGATGAATTCCCTCTACCGATCCCGGAACTAATGATCGACATTGCTTCGACACATGAAATATTCTCATTCATGGATGGATCTTCGAGGATACAACCGGATAAAAATGGCTCCGAGAAGATGAAAAGCTTACAACATTCGGAATGCCGATCGGAGTATTTTGCTTACACGGTGATGCCATTCGGATCGAAGAACGCGGGAGCGACCTACCGAAGAGCAATGACAAAAATTTTTGATGATCTCATCCACAATCAAGTCGAATGCTACGTGGACGATGTGGTCATCGAAAGCAAAGTAAAGGAAAACCACACTGTATGATTTGAGAATTGTTTTCGAACGATTAAGACAATTTAACCTTAAGATGAATCCCTTAAAATGCGCCTTCGGCGTCACCTCCGGAAATTCTTAGGATTCATTGTCGACATCGTGGAATTGAAATCGACCCGGAAAAGATTAAAACTATCTTAGAAATGCCGCCTCCCAAAACCTTAAAACAACTACGATCTTTTCAAGGGAAGTTGGCATATCTTTGACGCTTTATCTCGAACTTGTCAGGTAGGAGTCAGCCTTTCTCGGCACTAGTTAAAAAGGACGCCAAATTTATTTGGGAAGAAAAATGCCAGAAGGCCTTCGAAGACATTAAACAATACTTAATGACACCTCCTGTCTTAGCGACCCCAAGTCTCGGAGTAGACCGTCGATACTTTACACCGCGGCTCTAGACGACTCTCTCGGAGCCTCGTTAGCCGAGTTCGATGATGAGGGTAAAGAAAATGCTCTTTATTACTTAAGCCGTCGTTTACTTCCGACGGAAGTAAGGTATCCCGCAATTGAAAGCATTGTTTGGCCCTGATCTTCGCCGCTCAAAAGCTCAGACACTACATGCTTTCTCATAAGGTCAACCTGTTCTCGAAGTTTAATCCATTGAAATACTTGATGACTCGTCCAACACTTTCCGGTAGACTTGCCAGATGGTCAATGATATTATTGCAATTCGATATAACTTTCGTGCCTCTGCGTGCCGTGAAGGGACAAGTCTTAGCGAGACTTTCTCGCGGCACACCCTTTGCTCGGCGAATCTCCTCTCGATGACGATTTGCCGGATGAACAAATAATGAATCTAGAAGACCACGATGATCGACGTTGGGAATTATATTTTGACGGAGCATCTTCAGCACACAAAGACGAAGAATCGCAAGTGATAGTGCCCGGTAAGGCGGGAATCGGGCTAATTTTTATAACACGGAGCGGGAGATGTTAAGATATTCCTACCACTTGACGGAACCGTGTACAAACAACGAAGCGGAATACGAAGCCCTCATAACGGGACTCGGAATTAACTATTCAAATGGGGATAACGGACATCAACATCTACGGGGATTCGCAGTTAATCATTCAACGAGATCGTCGGACAATACGGAATTTTAAAGCTAAGACTCGAACAATACTTCCGATATGCCATACGAGTGTTGGAACCGATTCCAAATGTGACAATCTACAAAATTCCCGGAAAAGAAAATGCTTTAGCAGATGCTTTAGCCCGTCTCGCAAAAGAATTTGCCTGTTTGCAAGATGAATCGGTGGAAGTGTCGGTTCACGGACGTCGGAGTCCTATCACGGCTTGACATGGACACAATACACAAATCGAGAAAAGAAGAAGAATCGGTTGCAACGGTGACGGAAAACACGGAAGATTGGCGACGGCCATTAATGAGTCTACACCGCAACGGGAAAGCTACCGGACGATAGGTCGCTAGCCCATCGGATCAAGAAAAGAACTCCGTCCTACGCATTAATAAACAACACATTGTACAAAAGGTCTTTTGATCGAATGTGGCTAAGATGCCTAAGCGGGTCCGAGGCCCGTGAAATTGTTAAAGAGGTACATTCGGGACTCGTGGCGCTCACCGGTCGGGTCCGAAGATGAAAATGAAAATTAAAAGACTAGGGTACTACGGCCCTCGATGATGACCGATCGCATGAAAATCGCCAAGAGGCTGTCACCAATGCCGAGTGCACGGAGTGGTTCTACACCAACCTCCAAATGTGCTACATCCGACAATTACGTCGTGGCCATTTGAATGTTGGGGCACATATATAGTGGGTCCGATAGAACCGCCATCTTCAAAAGGACATCGCTTCATTCTTGCGGCTACGGATTACTTTTCAAAGTGGGCAGAGGCAGTTCCACTTAGAGAAGTGAAAGCACACCACGTGCTACGGTTTTCAAGAACCAAGTTGTCTATCGTTTCGGAGTCCGCGCGCGGATCATCTCGGATAATGGGTCGGCATTCGAAGCACACAAATCAACAACTTTGTCGGGAGACACGGAATCGGCGGCGATACTCGACAATTTACTACCCAAGAGCAAACGGCCTCGGCGAGGCTTTTAATAAAACTCTCGTTCAAATCTTAAAGAAAACCTTGGACGATAATAAGAGAAATTGGCACGAGAAGTTGTTAGAAGCCTTATGGGCCTACCGGACAACCTTCGAACTCCTACTCAAGCTACACCTTACGCTCCGGTGTATGGGTCCGAGGCGAGTGTTACCTTTAGAGGTTCGGCTTCCTTCGCTCGAATTGCGAGTTGCAAACAAGATCACGACGAAGAAAACGCCAAATTATGAATCGAAGAATTAGAAAGCTTGGAAGGGAAAAGACTTGCGGCGCAACAAAATTTAGAACTATACCAAGCTAAGATGGTTCGAAGCCCATGACAAGCGGGTCCGCCCGAGAACCTTCGAAAGTTGGTGACTTAGTTCTCGTTCTCAAGAGACCTATCCTTGCACATCGCAAGATAGGAGGAAAATTTGAGCCTACTTGGGAAGGACCGTTTGTGGTTGAAGCGATATACTCGGGAGGTTCCTACCCGGCTAGTGAATTGCCGGGAGAACGACATATGCTTCGATCAACGGACGATACTTGAAAAAGTATTACGCTACCTGATGTTTCGAAGGAATGAATTCTTCATCCCTAAGAAACACGGGCGAAGTAATTACTTATGATTGGGTCCGAACCCAAAAATAATAAAATGTGCTAAAATAAATAAAATCCTGATAATAAAGTTTTCCTTGTTTTCGTTTCCAAATCAAAATCTCTTTCCCGATCTTATCCCGCTTCATTCTCGTTAAATTTTAAAATATAAAAAGAAAAAAATGTCTTTAATAAACATTTTCTTAATGTTCTTGTTCTTAGTACGACCCACGATCCTTTTCCTTGTCTTTTCGCGGGGAAATGTCGAACGGGCGGTTGGTCACGAACTTTAAGAATGGCGTAAGCCTTGCACTCGATGAAAAGAGGGTGAAAGATGGAGCGATAATCGAGATTGACTCGGATTTCACACCGGCGAGGCCTACGAGTACGAGGAAAGTGAGCTGGGTCCCGGTTAACCGAGAAGAACTACCGGGCGGACGGTGATGAAAGTGGGTGGCCTAAGCCACCAATCCAACAACAAGAAAAGAAAAGCAAACACCGAAGAAGATAAAAAATGAAGTCCGTAGTCGCTACGGCGGAGGGCGAGCTTGTCGACGCCGCGCCTACGGAGATTCAAGAAGTTCGAAGAGCTACTCTCACGGCAACGCAACGAAGAAATAAGAATCGCCGTATCCGTAAGATGTTAACAAAACTAGGCGCGGACCGGCGCGACGAGACGATTGCTAATGCCGGTACATACACTTCGAGGACACCGGTTCACCGGGAACCCGAAGAAAGGAGGCCAGCTCCTAGGATAACGAAAGGACCGGGGAAATCCCCGGAAGATCGGAAGAAAGAAGGCTACCACGCCACCGGATAGAACCACGAGTGATGCATGACCTTGTTGCGAAGCAACCCCGGGGGATGTCCCGACGAGCATCATCCACGAGGAGCCGAGGTATGCGGGGAGAACGTGAAGGGATTGAACCATATATCCCACAATATGTCACCAGGCCTCGCCATCTGCAGATCATTCCGGAATACGAGCTGGAGAGAATGCAGAATGTTGAAAAGAAAACCTTTGAATACTTTGAGAGAATTAAAGGTAGAAGAATCAATATACTAGAGGGCCTCGAGCTACATACCGACGTATTCTCAGAGTATGAACAACAGCAAATCGTGGATTGTATCCGGGATTTGAAAAGAATGGGCCGAGCAGGCCGCCTAAGGGAAAATACCTACTCAGAACCCCGGAGATGGATGCCAGGGAAGGGAAGAATCACAATACAATGCGGATACTGCTACAACTTTGCTGAAGACAGGAAGGGAAACCCACCGGGAATACTCGCGTCATGGGCAAGTAGATCCGATGCCATTATTCATCAAGAGAATGGTAAAGAGATTGATAACATGGAGAGTATCGCCGGCGGATTGCATACCCAATAGTTGCATTATCAACATCTACAAACGGAGGTGATCGCATACCCCCACATATAGATCACCACGACTTTGTCGGGCCCTTACGCACAGTCTCTTTCCTGAACGAGTGTGACATCATGTTCGAATCCGACCTCCGGATAGCGAGGCCGGGTGAGTTCGAGGGCCGGTGAAGATACCTTTACCGGTAGGTTCCATCATGATATCGAAGGGAAACGGAGCGGATATCGCTAAGCATTGCATACCGGGAGTACCGAGTGAAGCGGATCTCGGTTACTTTCGGGAGAATGGATGACAGGAAGACACCTTACCATTTCCAACCGGACCCGGAGCTAGAGAACCTCCGGCCTTACGACTCGTGAGTTACATGGGAGATATCACACCTCCAACGTACATCCAGTAGGCATCCTTGCCAAGGATGGCTTGGAAGGTGATGTTATTAACCATGTACCCCACTATTCAGACATGGATTTTTGACAGATGCTTCTTTTGATGGATCGACAAAGATCATACACAATCCATTTTGAGTCTACATGGATTGTATGAGATGTATTCCAGATCGAGTTGTATGATGTATTTTCAACATGATTGGAATGAAAGTGACCATGTCACATTTTTGGCCTTCACCTCTTTTGTGCAAATTGATTGGGAAACGCCATTAAAGTTAAATGAACTTCGAACAAAGAACAAAAAGAAATAAAACAAAAAAAAAGATAAAAGAAAACTTTCCTTAAAAATCTAAAAATGACGAACACCAAATTCACATGAACATTAAATAAACGATAAAATAAAATTTGAATCATTAAAAGATAAACGAAATCAACATGAATGTTAAATCAAATCACAAATCAAATTTTCAACCGAATTCCAAATCCAATCTCGATCAAATTTCAAATTTGATCTTCCAAATTTCAAATCAAATCTTAAATCAAAATTTCAACCGAGTTCAAACTCATCATTCCAAATTTCAAATTCAATCTTTCCAGATTTCAAATCTCAATCAAATTCAAATTCAATTTCTTCCAAATCTCAAATCAAATTCTCAATCAAATTCTCAATTCAATCCTTCCAAATTTCAAATCAAATCTAAATCAGATTTCAAATTCAAATTTTTGGGTCGAGGATTTTACATCCAAGACTGCACTGCTTTAGGATTCTTCCCTATTGCACTGAAATACATCAAATTCAAACTTTTGGGTCGAGGATTTTACATCCAAGACCGCACTCGCTTTAGGATTCTTCCCTATTGCACTCGAAATACATCAAATTCAAACTTTTGGGTCGAGGATTTTACATCCAAGACCGCATCGCTTAGGATTCTTCCCTATTGCACGGAAATACATCGAATTCAAACTTTTGGGTCGAGGATTTTACATCCAAGACTGCATCGCTTTAGGATTCTTCCCTATTGCATCTGAAATACATCGAATTCAAACTTTTGGGTCGAGGATTTTACATCCAAGATCGCATCGCTTTAGGATTCTTCCCTATTGCACTCTGAAATACATCGAATTCGAACTTTTGGGTCGAGGATTTTACATCCAAGATCGCATCTGCTTTAGGATTCTTCCCTATTGCACTTCGAAATACATCGAATTCAAACTTTTGGGTCGAGGATTTTACATCCAAGACCTGCATCGCTTTAGGATTCTTCCCTATTGCACTTCGAAATACATCGAATTCAAACTTTTGGGTCGAGGATTTTACATCCAAGATGCACTTGCTTTAGGATTCTTCCCTATTGCCTTTGAAATACATCGAATTCAAACTTTTAGGTCGAGGATTTTACATCCAAGACTACACTTGCTTTAGGATTCTTCCCTATTGCCTTCGAAATACATCGAATTCGAACTTTTGGGTCGAGGATTTTACATCCAAGAATGCCTTTGCTTTAGGATTCTTCCCTATTGCATTCGAAATACATCAAATTCAAACTTTTGGGTCGAGGATTTTACATCCAAGATCGCACTGCTTTAGGATTCTTCCCTATTGCACTTCGAAATACATCAAATTCAAACTTTTGGGTCGAGGATTTTACATCCAAGACTGCACTTGCTTTAGGATTCTTCCCTATTGCACTTCGAAATACATCAAATTCAAACTTTTGGGTCGAGGATTTTATATCCAAGACTGCATTGCTTAGGATTCTTTCCTACGGGAATGAAATACATCAAAATCAAACTCTTGAGGTTAAGGATTTTACATCCAATACCGCATTGCTCTGAGATCCCTCCTCATTGCAATGATTCAATCCAATAAATTCAATTTTCTTTCGAGGTTGAAGATGTTACATCTAAAACCTCATAATTCCATTTTTTCATTTCAAATGAAATCCCTCAAATTAATTTTGACAAACTTCAATCTAAATTGAAACTCCAAACTAAAATCTAAGTTCACACGTCAAACTTAAACTAAAACAAAATGAAATCTAAATTGAATTCCCCCAGATCATGTGATTTAGGATTCACCTCTTTTTTTTCTTTCCCCAGCGAGAGTTCAGGAATCTCCAGTTTCAGAGATATACTTGCTACTCCCCAGCGGAAACTCTTCTACTTCGTCATAAGTTCGTCACTTGGACATCTGTGTTGGTTTTGTTGATCATTTCGGTCAACGCCAATACGCGCGGTGTGCTCCGTCAGCTCACCACACCTATTGGGGGTCCATTTGTTGACCTCATTTTTGATGAGGTTTTCTCTTCTTCTCTTTAGTACTTAGGATCTAGCCTTAGGCTTTTCCTTTGACTGTCTTAGAGGACTAGAATTGGGACCCAACTTTTAGAAATTCAAACCACTTCTTAACTCCCTGCAAACTCCACAAACTTGACTATAGACCCCTAATCACCTAGAGGGTTGAAATCAAATGTGGAAGTTTAAAGGATGAGTTCCTATAGGACTCTTTGGCCTTAGGACCGCCTACAGGTGGCTCGGTGCAGTGAAGGGGCCGACTTACACACACACTACACTTATACACTACACTTCCACATACCTCCTAAAACTACACCCATACCTAACTTGACCTCCTGACTCATGTAGGTGATTCACATGGATGGTCCTTAACCCCTAAGCCCTTGGCTAAGAGGGTTAGGAATAACATAGTGAATGCCTCAAATGGGTCCCTTCATGGCTCATATGGGCTTGATATGGCTTCATGGCTCAACCAAAATGACTTCTTTCCACTTACATCCACCCAATCTTCAATTTCCCAAATTTTCAATTTTGACCCCGGGACCCTACACCCGCTTAGCCTACCCAAAACCCACGAAATTACCCAAATTTCTCAAAATTTCCAAATTATCCAAAATTCTCCAAAATCATTCCCAAACATTTCCACATCACTTAAATTGATCATCCATACCCAAAAATACCAAAAATTCCAAAAATACCTCCCAATACCCTCCAAATACCCAAAATACCCCTCTTACCCAAAAAATCCAAAAATTCAGAAAATTCCCCAAAAATTCCAGAAAATCCCAAATATTCCCAATTTCATTTTGTCCAACTACACCATGGGCTAATTTTGTCAATTTACCCTACTTTTGTCAAAACCCCCAATTTGACCCATTTTAACCCAAAGTGAACCCAATGTCAAACCAAACCCACCCAATTGACCCAAATTCTGGTCCAATTCAATTCTAAACTTCAATTCAACATTCCCAACACCAATCTAGGCCAAATCCAAGTTCAATTTGATTGAAATTTGGATTTAATTTCACTTTTGGCCTTAAAAGCCCAATTTGGACCCATGACCCAAACCTAACCCAAACTCACCCAATTCAACTCCAATTAACCCCAAATCTTTTTCTAAATCTTCCTTAACATTCCTACAAACAAAACGCTAACATGATTTGCCCAAAATTTAGACCCAAATCCCACTCAAATTCAACCCAAAGCTAAAAGGCCCATTTTTGACCTAAACCCAAACCTAACCCAAATGAGCCCAAACCCCAAAATCAAAGCCCAACCAAAGTCAAAACCTCTTTGAAACACTCCCATAAACATTTCTCAACATTTATTTTACATCAATTTCAACCCTAGACCAACATTGGCCCAACTTGGCCCACTTTGACCCATATAGGCCCACTTACCAAATAAACCCAAATTCAAACCAATTCAACTCCAAATCACACCAAATTGACTCCAAGCCCTTCATAGAACATCCCTAAACCAATTATGACATTTATTTGACAAAGTCCTTCATAAAATCTTCACCCAAATGCCCATCCTAAAATCAAAAAGCCCATTCCCCTTAAACTTTCCTAAAAGCCCACTTCACCACATTCAAAAGCCCAAATCCATCCAAAGCCCACATGGCACTTTCCCTCATCATCCATTTAATCAAAATCACCCCTAAGTTTCAAAATCATCAATTAAACCATTCCAAATCAAGCTTCATGCAAATTTTCACCAAAATATCCAAAATTCTTAAAACTCATTTTTATGAAATTGACCCAACCTTTTCCCAAGCCAAATGGAGCCATGAAGCCATGCACAAGCCATATGCAAGCCATGGCAGACCACTTTACACATCACCATGTCATTTTTGGCAAAAGGGGGAGTCCTTTAATGATTCCCTTAAGGGTGATTTAGCCACTTCCATGACTCCACTAAACCATGCTTAAGCTTAATTGTACTTGGATGGTGACCCTTCCCCACTAATTAAGCGAGACCTAAACCACTTTATCTTCAGCCCAAGCTAGCCATGGGAAGGTGCACCCAACCCATTTGCATGGGTTGACCAAAATGAGCCAAAATGACCCCTTCCCTTTCTACTTTGATTCAACCACTTTACACATGTCAAACCTCGATTGAATGCACCAAACCCCAGCCCCGACCCACTCGAACGGGATGGTGACCAATGCACGGCCGGCCGGCCACCGAGCCGCCGGAAAACACCATGGCCGAGAGCTCACATGTGAGCCCAACTTGAAATTCTCACCTGCTGAGCTGCCCCATCCCTAGTGGCCATTGGAGCTGTTCTTCTCTTGCCAAGAGCAGCTGATCCCAAGCCCTAACTCTCTCTGGGAGGCCCTCCACCCTCTCCTATTTAAACACCACCCCTCTCGGCCATGAGAGGTGCTGAAAACAAACCTTAAGGAAACTACGCCAAAATTGTTCCGGACTCCTCCCCATACACGAGCACTTGATCCCCGAGTGAGATCCCCCTGCCATTTCTTCTCCGCGAGCTCGATTTCGGAGTTGAAATTCCACCCAAAACCAGGACACTTCTCCACAGTGAGCCAATCCCCAAATTGATTGGTTCTACACCTTCACCGGACCGAGGGAAGGTGTCCACCAACAAAAGCCCCATCTCCGGGCCACCCGGTTGCTCCGGCTCTCCAAGCTTTGTGATCGAGCTTGATCGAAATCACATCTAGACAATTCACTGGACCGGGAGACTTCATGCGGAGCTTGCGGGATCCAATCGAAGGTGCAACAACTCTCGGATTGAAGCCACACTTCTGCGAGCAAAGGTATGAACTAATTCTTCATCCCGGAGCTTCGGAGATTCTCCATTTCGAATGCTTTAATTTCAATGCATGATAACCATATAGATGTGTTCGTCTCTTCGAGACGAATCCATAGAGCATAAGAACATGAAAATCCATTGAGTATCGAGTGAGATCTTAGGGATTTAGTGTGGACGGCTCTCGGGTGAGGACGCTCGGGGACGATGAACGGATGCCGTCCATTCAATACACGCACGGACGGACGGCTCAGATGGCGTCGGACCAGGAGATGGTACAAGAACCGCGGGGCCCGGGCTGCTGACTCAGGTGGTGGCGTCGAATGGGAGCATGACACGCGGCGTTTCGGAGATGCCGAGGATGAGTTGGCGCCGCGTGGATAAATAGAAAATTAGGGTTTTTTTTTTATTTATTTAATTCCCTAAACTTCAAAAATTCATATCTTTGTGTAGAAAAATTAGAAAAATAAAATAAAAATACCCTCTTGCTTAGTGAACAGAGGAGAATAATGTGGAAAAGAAATCATTTAATTTCATCAAGTATTTTATTTTTCATAATTTATTTACTCTCTGCATACTTTTAATTCTCCATGCATGTATACAATTCACCATGGCATGAGACCATAGGGCTTTTGAAGCCTCTGAATTTGGGAACATTCCCTGAATTTTCCAAAGTCAGAGGCCATCCCTATGAAGAGTTATTGATTTTTCAAGTTCATGTTGCTGTTTTGAGTATTTTAATTCCAATAAATAGCATGTTATGAAATAAATTCTAGGAAAATTTGATGATGTTCCTTATGACCAAAGAACCCTAGGAAAAATAGGTTTTGAGTTAGTTCATTTAAAACAACCCTAATTGGCTTAAACACCCAAAATAGGTCTCTAATTAATTAGAGCTAACCATGCATCAAATTGACTTAAAATCAATTCTCCACTGACCTTTAGGGTCAGAGGAACTCATCATAAAAATTTGAGATCAATTGGACTTGATTAGCCCTACTAATTGGGTTGATTAAGCCACTTAGTCATTTTAAACTTTAAAAATTCATAACTTTCAAAATACTTTTCAAAAATTCACCAAATTGGTTTTGGAGCTTCTCTGATATCAGGGAAATTTAAGAAAATTAAAATTTCAATTTTCTAAAAAAGTTGATTTTTAATAATATTTTAATATTTTTAATAATTAAAAAATAATAAAAATCACAAAAATAATAAAATTCACCAAAATGTCACATTTTGAATTTTAATCACTTAAGAACAAACCCCATATTTTTCTTAGGTCTATTTAATGAGATATTAAATTTTAAAGCCCTAAGGTAATTTTAAAATTAAATATATATATATTTCTAGTATTTCCACTAAAATAATTCTAATAAATCATAGAAAAATCAGAAAATTGTAAAAATTAATTCTCTGATTTCCTTGATATCAGAGAGATTTTTGAAAAATGTAAAATTCATTTTTTAACCTTTATTTTATTTTTAATTAATTAATACTCCAAAACTTAAAATAATCATAATAAAAATAATATAATTCAAAAAATCATCAAAATTGGTCCAAGTGGTCCTCTCGGTCACTAGGAATGTCCCCTAATTTTCTTAAGGACAGAAACTTTCTCTTGGTCATGTTATTAAATTTTCTTGAAAATCTCTATTTTCTATCAAAAATAATTATATAAATAAATTAAATACAGAAAAATCACATTTTCTCCTCTCATGTCTTTATTGACATATGAGTGAAGTCACATAAAAATTTCAAGTTCATTTGAGTTCAATTTAGTGAGTTATGAAATTATTAAGCTTAAAGGGTAAAATGGTAATTAAAATCTTTAATCCTTAATTAAAACTTTTAGGTTTAATAAAAAATCAACAAGTAAAATATTTGATCCTCTTTTGACTTGGATGATTGAAATTTAAATGATTAAAGGGTAGAAACCCATTAAGCAAAATTAAAATGATTAAACTTTAATTAAATAATTGATTAAATTTGGAAGAATAATAAAATTGGAATTATTAAAATAGGGATATTATTAGGAAGAGATTTATTCTTTAATTTAAAAATCCCTAAATTAATTATCTCATTAATATCCAATTCTTAATTAAAATGATAACTTAAATTCAAAACATTAAAAGACTTAATCATTAAACTAAAATTAAATTATTAAACTCTTTTAAAATTTTCAATTAAAATTAAAAAATAAAATTAAATTAAAAATTAAATTAAATTAAGTAAATTAAATTAAATTAAATTAAATTAAATTAAATTAAATTAAATTAAATTAAATTAAATAAAATTAAATTAAATTAAATGAAATAAATTAAATCAAATTAAATTAAATTAAATTAAATTAAATTAAATTAAATTAAATTAAATTAAATTAAATTAAATTAAATTAAATCAAATTAAATTAAAATTAAATCAAATCAAATTAAATTAATTTAACATCAAATCAAACTCGATTGAATTAAATTAAATTAAAATTAAAACTCAATTAAATTAAATTAAATTAAATTAAATTGAATTAAAAAACAACACCTAAAATAGAAAGAAATTAAATATAAAGCAACTTGAACACTATTCCAAATTTAAACCCTTTAACTTAAATCAAATCATTTGAATACCAATTTACCCTTGAAAGTTTTAGTTATCATAACTCCTAAACGTAACATTAAATGAAATGTTACTTCACTTATAGGATATTCAAATGTCCTAGTTACTCGAGCAAGATAACAACAAAACTTGAATTCTCGGACGATTAATTCATTTATATAATTAAATTCATTTGGACTTAAAACAATCCTAGAAATATTGAAAAGATGTTTAAGATTCTTCTTAAGCACTTCCTCAATATGATAGGACATTTATAAGAACAATTGAATTTAATTATTCTTTGATGAAGAAAATCGTCTTCAAACAAAAACACAAAGAACCTAGACGTCATAGGAAATGACTAGCTATAGGATTAGGAATTTGGTAGAAAACCATAACCCTTCTCTTAGCTTTACCTAGGAACTTGCTTAAATATTCTAATTGTGTTTTAAGTGCAGCTTGGGATGACGGGAAGACCCTCTAGGTACGCTTTTATTTTATTGCAATTTACTTTCTCACAATTTACATTATTGCAATTTATTTAACTGCATTGCACTTATTTTTCTTGCGTGATAAACAACTGTTGCATGAAAACTCACACCTTTAGGATAGCCCCTAAAACTGAAACCAAAACTAAGTTAAAAGTCATTGCAAGATAAAATTCACCGCCACAACATTTCAAAATATAAAACAACTCAAAATTCAATCACAAACAGAACACAAAACTACGATTACAATTAAATTAAAACGTCCGTTGGATGATCGGGAATACCTCGGATGATGTAACCTACGTGTTGCTAACGGGATTTCCCACGGTCTAAATGAAAGTGTGGAACTCATTCGGTTGAGTTTAGCAAATTCATCTGGACTAAGTGAATCCAATAAAAATAATGATGCCGGAAGGATGGAACCGTGGGATCTTAACCGGTGTCGTTATAATCAACTTTAAGATTTATTTTAATTAAAACGTAAAAAACACTTGGAAATTAAGATCTTCTCTAAACCAAAAAACTTTTCTCATCCCCTGATTTATGACTTCTAAAACTAAACCTCTGCAACAACAAGGAGCTCGGAGCATGGTGGGCAGCACGACCATCGTCATCGGCAAAACCCGAGTCTACTTCAAGCAAAACTTTCCTAGAATTAAATAATCAAGCCATAGGATTTCGAGGTAGTTTGCACTAGTGCAACATAAATCCTCAACCTCTTCGTTAGGCACTTGCATTGCAAATTAAGCCCTAACCGGTCTTAGGATTCCGAGGTAGTCGTTTGGGTACGACATAAACCCTCACATCTTCGAGGCTATTTGTATGATTCTATCATATAAATATAAGTCCTAATTAACTAAAATTGGCAAAATCAAAACATTTAAATAAATATTAGGACTTTCCTAAATCCAAGCCAAACAATAGGATAGTCGGGAAATTACCGAAGTTCGCTTCGAATCTGTGATTTCTCCTACTTTTCTTTCTTTGGATTCCCAAAACAAAATGTTCCAAACTTGATCCATTCCCTATTGAAATTCCAAAATTCAATCCCTTGAAAACTTAAACTTTGAAATCCTTGAGAGCAGAATTATTGATTATTATCGAGAGTTTTCTTAGGTGATTCCCGTCACTTAAGATGTAATTAACTATAGGGGCTTGCCCTTATAGGGAATTTTAAAGAACCTGAGTAATATAAACCCCGTTTAATGTTTTCATATTAAGCGAGGGAATTTTGTCGGCTTATAAAATTGGTTCGCGGACCAAACGGATGTCACAAATCTTCTAGTTTATTTAATCGAGCCCCACCGTCAAGCAGGTGTGTCTATCTTTAGGGATAGATACACGATTTGTGGTGCGGTGCTCGTTTATATAAGCTATTTGGGATGTAAGATCGGTTTAATCTCATATCTTAAAATCTTCAAATTTAAAATTATTTTCAAAATCAAATACTACTTTCCAAAATTATTTATTTAAACTAAATTAAGAATTCGCCGACAATTTCTGTAGGCGACCCCTCTTCAAAACACAACACACTCAACCTAAAAATACGCCGACAGTTATCTATCATGTAAATTTCATTAATTTTTGTAGGATTGAATGGTATCCACCTACCTCACACATAGACGACTCCTTGGTTAATTCCATGAAGATTTGCATAAGATTCCTTCACCACAGAAATGACTATTACGGCAGTTGTGTAGCTCATTCCCTCTACATAATAATTTCTTCTACTCGAGTACTAGGAACAATCATACCTCGATTAACAAATCCTCGTTCTTTTTTTAGCCTCTTCTTTATAAGAACTTTGTCGCAAAGTCGCTGTGCCTCGAAACAATTCTATGAAGTTGGAAGCCATGGAATGCAAATGTTGGAACTACCTTCTCATTTTTCTAGAGTTAATGGGTTTTAAAATAAGTTTGGGGAGTTATAGAGATGAAACTCCAGTTCAAAACCACCAAAATTTGCCATTTAAAACTCAAAAAATCGCATTTCTCTCTGACGGTGCCATTGGCGCTGGACAGGGCGCCGTCCGCGTCCAAGCTCCAAAATTTACCATTCTTCTTCAGAAAAACGTACCTTCAGCACCCATTCTAGTGCCATCAGTGCCAGAGCACAATATTGCTCCAACTTTACTTTCATCCAAATAAACTCTGAATCTTCGATACAATCTAATAATTATCACCATTTAGGATATTTATGAGTGAGTAGGACTAGAATATACGATTAGCTAATAATAATATCAACTATAACCAAATCAAATAAACTAAATAAGAAAGATAACTATGGATTGCCTCCCAACAAGTGCTTGGTTTCACGTCGTTAGCCTGGCAAACATTAGTTTTTATTCAAGATGACTTAACATTAAAACCTCGTTAAAAATTGGTCGTGACCCCTCGAAATATGGTTTTAATCGATGCCAGTTAACTTTAAATATTCTTCTAGTCTTAGGATCTTCTACATCAACTGTTCCAAATTGATAAGTTTTTATAACAGTGAAAGGTCATGTCCACCTAGACTTTAGTTTCCCAGAAAATAATCTCAATCTTGTATTATATAACAAAAATTCCTATCTAGGTTCAAATTTCATTCTTAAAATATTTTGATCATGTCATATCTTCAATTTCTCCTTATAAATCCTATAATTATCATAAGATTGATTTCTAATTTCTTCCAATTCATTAACTTGTAATAATCCTTTTTCAACATTAAACTTTAAATTGAAATTAAACTCTTTTATCGCCTAATATGCTTTGTGTTCCAATTCTACTAGTAAATGATAATTTTTTTCCAAAAATCAGTCTATAAGGAGACATTCTTATAGGAGATTTATGAGCAGTCTTATATGTCTATAATGCAATATCTAATCTTGCATATCGATCTAACTTATGAGGATTTACATATTTCTCTAAAATTTGTTTAATTTTGCAATTAGATACTTCAGCTAAACTGCTAGTCTGGTGATGATAAGCGATTGAGATTCTATGCATAATATTATATCTTTCAGTCAATCTTTGAATCAGATTATTTCTAAAATGAGATCCACCATCAGTAATGATAAATCTCAGCATTCCATATCTTGTAAAAATATTTTTCATTAAAATTTTTGAAACACTTCGAGCATCACATCTGGGTAAAGCTATTGTTTCAATCCATTTTGATACATAATCCACTGTAATCAATATATACATATTCCCAAATGAAGGAAAAAATAGTCCCATAAAATCTAATCCCCAAACATCAACTATCACAACTTTCAATTTAAAATTTAGGGGCATTTCATTTCTTCTAGAAATATTACCTACTCGCTCAGATCGATCACATGTTTTAATAAATCTATTAATATCTTTAAAAAGAGTAGGCCAATAGAATCTTTATTGTAAAATTTTATGTGCAGTTTTATCAGTTCCAAAATGTCCCCCAAATTCAGAATTATGGCATCTTTGAATAATTGGTTCAATTTCTTCATAAGGTAGACATCTCCTAATAACTAGATCCTTGATTTGTTTATATAAATATGGGTCATCCCAAAAGTAAAATTTGGCATCATATATAATTTTTTTTCTATTGTTGCTTTGGTAATTTAGGTGGTAAAATATCACTTACAATATAGTTCACAATATCAACATACCACAGTAAATTTCATTCCTTAATATTATAAAGTTGTTCATCAGGAAAAGTTTTTGTAATATCATCTTCAAAATCAGATAATTCATATTGTTCCAGCTTAGATAAATGATCAGCTATTTGATTGTTAATTCATTTTCTATTCACTATCATGAAGTCAAATTCTTGCATTAGATGTACCCATCTAATTAATATTGGTTTAACATCCTTCCTTTGCATTAAGTATTTGATAGCAGAGTGGTCTGTATGTACTATACATCTAGTCCCAATTAAATACAACCTAAATTTTTCAAAAGCATAATTAATCGCTAATAATTCTCTTTCAGTAGTGGTATACTTAATTTTAGCTTCATTAAGAGATTTACTAACATAGTATACAACTTTAAAAATTTTATCATACCTTTTGTCCTAAAACAGGTCCAATCGCAAAATCACTGGCATCACACATTAGTTTAAAAGTTTTCTCCCAATCAGGTGAAACTATTATAGGGACAGTGATTAATTTTTCTTTCCATAATTCAAAGACATTTAAACATTCTTCATGAAAATCAAATTTCTTATATTTTTCTAAAAGTTCGCACATAGGCTTAGTAGTTTTGAAAAATCTTTAATATATAGCCTGTAGAAACCAGCATGTCCTAAAAAACTTCTAACCCCTCTCACAATAGTAGCAGGTGGTAGTTTCATGATTGAATCTTTGCAGGGTCTACTTCCATGCCATATTCAGAAATTTTATGAGCAAGCACAATTCCTCATACAATTATAAATTGATATTTCTTCCAATTTAGAACTAAATTTGTTTTTTCTCATATGAAAAAATCATCCATAAAAACTTCTATTCCATTGTCAATAATATTACTAAAAATTGACATCATACATGTTTGAAATGTTTCAGGTGTGCTACATAATCCAAAGGGCATTCGTCGAAAAGAAAATGTTCCATAAGGACTTATAAATGTGATCTTTTCTTGATTCTTAGGAGCAATTAGTATTTGATGATAGCCGACAGATCCATCTAAAAAACAAAATTATTTGTGTCCAACAAGCCTATATAACATTTGATCTAGAAAAGGTAAAGAAAAGTGATCTTTCCTAGTGGTTGCATTTAATTTTCTATAATCAATACAGATTCGCCAAGTTGTGACTTGTCTCATGATTATTAATTCATTTCTTTCATTCATCTCAATTGTCACTCCTCCTTTCTTAGAAACACAATGAATTAGACTTACACACGCACTATCTGAAAAGGGATATATAATTCTAGCATCCAACCATTTTAAAATTTTTTTCTTTACTACTGCCTTCATTAATGGATTTAATCTCCTTTGTTGTTCAGCTTTAGGTTTATGTTGTTCATCCAATAGAATTCTATGCATACAGATTGAAGGACTGATTCCTTTAATATTAGCTAAAGTTCAACCAAATTCTTTTTTGTATCTTTTCAATGTATCCAGTAATTTTTGTTCTTGTAAATTATTTAAATTTGAGAATACAATAACTGGTAATGTGAATAATTCTCTTAAGAATACATACTTTAGATGGTTAGGAAGTATTTTCATCTCAAGTTCAGGAGGTTTTATGATATATGAAATTAGACTTATATTATCATTTTCTATAATATCCAACATCTCAAATCTTTCCTGAAAATAATCCAATTCTTCATTATCTATCTCATCATATTTATCTTCCATTTCATTTTCATCCTCACATTTCAAATCTTCTTGTTCCTTTTCTTCTTCAAACTTTTCCTTAAAATGCTCATATTTTAAATAGTCACAAATTTTCATTTGAAAGCATTCGTCATATTTTTCTATTGTAGGGTAATTCATAGCTTTTGATATATTGAATGTCACCTCTTGCTCATTAACTCTCATAGTAAATTCTGCTTTTTGAACATCATTCGTAGCTCTTTTAGTTGCAAGGAATGGTCTACCGAAAATGATAGGAATTTCTTTATCTTCCTTTATATCTAAAACAATAAAATCCACAAGAAAGATAAATTTATCAAGCTTTACTATAAAGCCTTCTACAACTCCTTCAGGATAAGTAATAGAATGATCAACTAACTGAAGAGTTATTGAAGTAGGGGAAATTTCTCCTATTCCTAAACTATTAAAAGTTGATAGAGGCATGAGATTAATATTGGCTCCCATATCACATAAGGAACTTCCAAATAAATTTTCTCCAATAACACAAGGTATGGTGAAGCTAACAGGATCTTTGAGTTTTTCAAGAAGCATTCTCTGAATAATTGCACTACACTCTTCACTAAGTACAACAATCTCATTATCTATAAACTTCATTTTCTTATTTAGTATATCCTTCATAAACTTCATATAGTTAGGTATTTGTTTTAAGGCTTCCACAGAGGGAATGTTTACTATTAATTTTTTATGAATTTCTAAGAATTGTGAGAATTTTTTATCTCTCTTTTATTGTTTCAAGTTTTTAGGAAATGGATGTGGTGCTCTTTCTACAGTTATTTTCATTATTTAAAGCAGATATTATAAATCTGGATATATATTATCATTACCTTTTTCAGTTTCCACCTTCTCTTTTTCAACTTCAACATCTTTTGCGCTCTTAATTCTAATTTTTTTACACTTCTTAACTGTATAGCCTTAATTTGTTCTTTATTTTGATTCTTTGGGTTAATTTTAACATTACTAGGGAACGTTCTTGAAGGTTTATTACTAAGTGCAATAGCAATATGTCCTAATTGATTTTTAATATTTTTAATAGCATCTCCCTGATTTTGTGATTGGTTACCTTGAATTTGTAATTGATTCCCTTGGCTTTGTAATTGATTAATCATGTTTAATATCAATTCTTCCATAGAAAATTTTTTTTTCTTAAATTGCGTGTTACTATTGAATCCTAAAGGATAAGAAGGTCTATAATTAGTGTTTCCCAAGTTGTTTGAATTTCCCAATTGGTCATAGAATTTTTCCCCCAATGCAGATTAACAATAACAGGTTTATTATTCCAGTTAAACTATCGGTGGTTTTTTCAACCAGGATTATAATAATTAGAATAAGGATTGTGGCATCTATTTTTTATAGCATTCAAAGTATCATAAGATGATTGGGATGCTAGTATTTGGCCCATTGAATTTTCCTCTTAACACCTTAGACGTTTGAGAATAGTTCATTCATAATTGATCCATTTTCTTTGAAATAGTAGCAATTTGAGAAGACAACATAGATATTGCATCAGAATCATGAATACTAGCTACTCTTTTTTGATTTACCCATTCACAGGGCCATTGAAAATTATTATTAGTCATCTCTTCTATTAAAGTTTATGTCTCATCAAATGGTTCTGACATTAATGATCCACCAGTAGCAGCGTCAATAATCTATCTAAGAGATCCCACAAATCCATTATAAAATATTTAAATTATTAACTAATCTGGTAAATCACGACGTGGATAATTCCTAAGGAGATATTTAAATCATTCTAAAGCTTTATATATTGATTCCCCTTCAAACTGATAGAAAGTTGTAATATTATTTCTAACCACAACAGTTTTTTATAGAGGGAAATATTTTGACAAAAAATTTTCCGATAGTTCTCCCCAAGTTCTGATAGATCCAGGTGCTAGCAAATTTAACCATGCCTTAGCTTTATCCCTTAATGAAAAAGGAAAAAGTTTAAGCCTGACAGCGTCGTTCGACACTCCTCATATTTGAATGTAGCACACAATTCTAGAAAGCTAGCAAGATGTAAGTTAGGATCTTCATTCGGTGTTTCACCAATTGATTAGTTTACTCCATTTGGATAATAGTAGGTTTAAGATCAAATGAATTAGCAGCTAAATCAAGATTTTAAATAGTTAGGTGAATTTTATCTGTTGTAGGGTTAGCATCTCTTCAAGGTCTAGGTTGATGTTCATTTTCATTTCTTTGATTATCTAAATTATTCACCATGTTGTTCAAATTTTTAGATTCTTTTTATTATTTTTGAATTTTTCTAACGGTATGTTCTAACTCTGAATCGTAAGGTACTAAACCTTCAGATCAGTAAGCACACTTAATAGCAAGTAAACACTCACAATTGTAAATTATGAAATAAAGGTTTTGACTTACTACTAAATTTATTATTGCCTCCCCGATAACGGCGCCAAAAACTTGATTGCGGCTATCTTAAATAAGTATTTATAAGTATTTTCAGTTCAGTCACAAAGTATAATCAGTTTAATAAGAAAGCAGTCAATATATACGCAAATATATGTATCACTTAAGTAATACAGGGCTCTAGTGGAGTCCTAGTTATGGATCCCACAAAATTCTAATATTCAATTAACAATGCACGTAAAGTAAATACTAAAGTTACTAAAGTTTAACGATGCTATAGATTTTAAGATCACAAATGTACTCTATAAACTTCAAATTAAAGTTAACTACTACTACAATAAGTTTTGTATTGAAAGGTTTAAATTTCAAGAAAGTGTCCTCCTCCTCACAATGATTTTATAGTGAGTGAATGAAAAAGATTAGTAAAAATCTTGTATTGTGCCAAATAAGAGCATGCCTATTCTTTACCCGCTTCTGAGTTCTATAAAGAACATTAGCTAATCCTAGGTTTAGTCCCTAAATCTGTGGTTAGGCTGGGAGGATACTGGCTCTCACTCCAGGCTCTCACTTCCCTTCGCCTTAAGGCTAACTCTCACTTTAGTTTCAAAAAACTAGGACTAAATTGGGGATTTTAGTTTATCACCCTATAATCTCCATTACGACGCCCAATAAATCATATTTCACTAATTATTTGCACCCAACCCCCATGAACTACATCGCTCATTCATGGACATTGAATGTAATCTTCACTTTTGTTGTAGAAAGCATAGTCATTTCGGATCGTATGTTTCACAACATATTTTAACAATTCAATTCTCTAGATAGAAAACTAAATAAAGTATGAAGTGAAAAATCATCACAATTTCTTAACATTCATATGGCACATCCAATCTAAATCATCACTTAACAATTTATCATTCCAAGTAGAAAGACGAAGAAATCTACTCATAATTCATGAGGAAGATACGATAAAATAAAGATTATATATATATATATATATATATAAGCAAAGTCATACAAATAATAAGAAGTAAACATAACTTATTCCAATTTCTTCCCTAAGCAAATCCATTGAAGTTCCTTCGAATCTCCTTCTCTCTTCACAAAAACACACAATTCTCTCTTATAATAGTAAGGAAAAAGCAATCTCTCACTTTCCCTATCCTCCCTCAACTCTTTTGAGAAGAATCCCTTACAAAACAACACTTTTACGCCAAACCTTAGACTCTAAACACTCTAGTTTTACAGAACTCTAAATTCTCTGCACTTATGCACTAATTTACTCTACTCACACCCCCTTTATGGCGACAAATTTGCTTTGAAATAGTTGCCTCAAGAATCCCTCCAAATGTCATCCAAATACATTAAATCTTGCCTCTAATGGCATTGAGCGTCGTCGGCACTGTATCGCACTAATATTATGATGCTTCTCTGGAAAATGGCGTCGTCGGCGCCAGAACATAGTTTTGTGGTTTTTGTCTTTTTTCGCTCCAAATTCATTGCTTTTTGCTTCTTTTTGCTCTAATTGGCTAAAATCATCATACATGCAGCAAAACATGCAAAATACCTTCCTTTAAAAGGAAATATCACCAAAAATGAGTACAAAATATATATGAAAAAGCCAAAATATTTTTAGTTCATCATTCACTTTGGCATTTTTGGACTTGTGTAAGCATTGTCAACAATGAGAGATTTTTGTAATAAAATTAGAGTTCCATGTCATTACCGAAGATATTACACATTGACAGAAATGTTAACAAAAGATGTCAACAGTACATTGATGCACCAAAAATATGCTTGATTTTTTATATATATTTCATACTCATTTTTAATGATATTGCACTTTAATGGAAGGTATTTTTCATATTTTGCTGCAGGATAATGACTTTAGGCAAAAGGAGAAAAATAACTGAAAATGAATGAATTTGGAGTGAAAAAAGGCAAAAAACATATTTGTGGAAGTCTGGCGTTAACGACGCCCAAACCAGCATCGACGACGCATTTTTCCAAAGAGCTCAAAATTAAAAGTAAGAATAGGGCGCCGACGGTGCCCTTTTGCCCCCCGACGGTGCCCAATGTAAGTTCAAGCCAGATTCAATGTATTTGGATATTTTTTGAAGGGATTCTTGAGGCAACTCTTGGGAAATTCATTCCTATATGAATTTACACTACTTTGAGCAGCAGAAATATCAGTGTGGAGTCAGTGTAGAGTCAGTGTGGAGTGTGTGTGAGTGAAATGGTAGTCTTTAGAGTCTAGGTTTTGTTGTTTAGTGTTGTATTGTGAGGGATTCTTCTAAAAAAAAGTTGTATGAGGGGAGGAAAAATGAGAGATTGCTTCTTTCCTACTATTCCAAGAGGAAATTGTGTGTTGTTGAAAAGAGAGAAGGAGATCTAAGGAAACTTCAAGTGATTTGCTTGAGGAAGAAATTCAGATAAGTTGTATTTATTTCTTATTATTTGTATGACGTTGCTTTTATATATAAAATCTTTGTCGTGTCATATCTTCTCCATGAATTCTGAGTAGATTTCATTGTCTTTCTCCTTTCAATGATAATTGGCGATGTGATAGTTTAGATTGGATGTGCCATAAAAAAGATAAAGAAATTGTGATGATTTTCCACTTTATTTTTAATTTACTTTTCAATCTGGCCAATAGATTTATTAAAATACGCTGTGAAACATACGATCCAAAAGTGTTATGCTTTCTACAACAAAAGTGGAGATTATATTCAAACTCCATAGATGGTGAAGTCCATGGTAGTTAGTGGAAATAATAGGTAAATATGTTTATTGGGCATAAAATTGGAGTTTTAGGGTGACAGACTAAAATCCTCAATTTGGCCCTAGTGTTTGGAAACTAAAGCGAGAGTTAGCCTTCAGGGGAAGGGAAGTGGGAGATCTAGAGTGAGAGCCATTATCCTCCCAGCCTAACCACGGATTTAGGGACTAAACCTAGGATTAGTCAATATTCTTTATAGTACTCAGAAGAGGGTAAAGAATAGGTATGCTTCTATTTGACACAATACATACATTAAACTAATCTATATTATTCACTCACCAAAATATCATTGTAAGGGAAAAGACACTTTCTCTAAATTTGAACCTTGCATTACAAAAATTTATTATAGTAGTAGTTACTTTAATTTGAATTTTAGTTAGTACTTTAGCAATTTTAAAATCCCTAGCAAACTTTACTTTTGGTGCTTTGCAAATCAAATATTGAATTTATGTGCTACGCTTTAAGGTTTGCTTCCTCCCTGTGGGATAGATAACCAAGACTCTGCTAGAGCCATGTATTACTTGAACGACTAGATCAGCTGCTACCTTATTAAACTGATTATATTCTATGTCTGAATTAAAATTATTTGCAAAAATGTATTACTTCATATTTGCAGCCGCCACTGTCATACTTTATGTTTTCTTAAACAAATTGTGATAACAAAAGATGTCAGCAAAACCTCACATAAAGAACACAATTGTCATATTCACACATGTCATCTTAGCAACCTCGCATATTACGAAACTTACCATGGATATCTTGCACTCTGATAGACTATTGGAAACAAATTTTGTCAAGTATGGCATAGGTGCTTAATTATTCATGGGGTTATGGTAGTTCTAGAGGTTTTAGTCCCTCAAGTTCCACTACAAATTGATAATCAATGGGACATTTCTCGAGATGCATACTTTGTAGCGTTATTGAAATTAGTTGGCGGCTCACTCCTGGTATGCAATGTTAACTACGTCAGCTCCATTCCCTTGTAGGACTAGTACTGATCCACACAAGAGGGGATTCCAACATGAACCGCAAAATTCCCTCAGTCCTCTGATCTAGATTTCTTTTCCAACCATTTTAACACACCTATTTAGTAATAAAATTTTACAGAAAGGCCTTGTTGACCTCATTTCTGATGAGGTCTTCTCTTTTTTTTAGTACTTAGGATCTAGCCTTAGGCTTTTCCTTTGACTGTCTTAGAGGATTAGAATTGGGACCCACCACTTAGAAATTCAAACCACTTCTCAACTCCCTGCAAACTCCACAAACTTGACTATAGACCTCTAATCACCTAGAGGGTTGAAATCAAATGTGGAAGTTTAAAGGATGAGTTCCTATAGGACTCTTTGGCCTTAGGACTACCCTAGGTGGCCTGGTCTGGTGAAGGGCTGACTTACACACACACTACACCTATACACTACACTTTCACACACATCCTAAAACCACACCCATACCCAACTTGACCTCCTGACTCATGGAAGTGATTCACATGGATGGTCCTTAACCCCTAAGCCCTTGGCTAAGAGGGTTAGGAACAACATAGTGGATGCCTCAAATGAGTCCCTTCATGGCTCATGTGGGCTTGATATGGCTTCATGGCTCAACCAAAATGATTTTATTCCACTTACATTTACCCAATCTTCAATTTTCTAAATTTTCAAATTTTAACCCCCGGGACCCTACACCCGCCTAACCTACCCAAAGCCCTTGAAAATACCCAAAATTTGCAAAATCACCTAAATTACTCAAAATACCTCAAAACCAATCCCAAACATTCCCACATTACTCAAATTGATCATCCATACCCAAAAATACCAAAAATTCCAAAATTACCTCCCAATACCCTCCAAATACCCCTCTTGACCCAAAAATCCAAAAATTCAAAAAATTTCTAGAAAATTCCAAAAAATCTCAAATATTCCCAATTTCATTTTTTTCAACTACACCGTGGGCCAATTTTGTCAATTTACCCCACTTTTATCAAAACCCCCAATTTGACCCATTTTAACCCTAAGTGAACCCAATGTCAAGCCAAATCTACCCAATTGACCCAAATTCTGGTCCAACTCAATTCTAAACTTCAACTCAACATTCCCAACACCAATCTAGACCAAATTCAAGTCCAATTTGATTGACATTTGAATCCAATTTCACTTTTGGCCTTAAAGGCCCAATTTGGACCCATGACCCAAACCTAACCCAAACTAACCCAATTCAACTCCAATTAACCCCAAACCTTTTCTAAACCTTCCTTAGCATCCCCACAAACAAAACACTAACATGATTTGCCCAAAATTTAGACCCAAACCCCACTCAAATTCAACCCAAAGCTAAAAGGCCCAATTTTGACCTAAACCCAAACCTAACCCAAATAAGCCCAAACCCCAAAATCAAAACCCAACCAAAGCCAAAACCTCTTTGAAACACTCCCATAAACATTTCCCAACATTTATTTTACATCAATTTCAACCCTAGCCCAACATTGGCCCAAGTTAGCCCAATTTGACCTACATTGGCCCATTCACCAAAGAGGTCCAAATCCAACCCAAATCTAGCCCAAACACTTCAAATTTATTCCAAATCATTCATGAAACATTCCTAAACTAAATTCAACACTTATTGGATCCAATCCTTTGCAAAATTATCATCCTAAAATAAAAAAAACCCACTTCCATAAATCATTTTAAAAGCCCATCTAAAACCATTTCAAAGAGCCCAAAATCTACCCTAAAGCCCAGATGACATTTCCATTTGCCATCCATTTAATCAAAGTCATTCCCTAAGTTCAAATCAATCATCAAATGGTTCCAAATCAAACCATATGCCAAATCCCATCAAATCACCCCAAAATTACCAAAATTTCCAAATTCCATTTTCATGAAATTGACTAAGCCATACCCAAGTGCAAATAAAGCCATGAAGCCATTCTCAAGCCCCATGTAAAGCCACGAGAGGTTTGACATGTGACCATCCCATAAATGGCAAGAGGAGGAGCCACTTTAAGGATTCTCTTAAAGGTGATTAAACCTTTTCATACTTCCCCTAAACTATGTTTAAGCTTAAACATGCTTTGATAGTGACTTCTCCCTGCTAATCTAGCTGACTCACCTGACCTCCCTCAGCCCAAATTAGAGCTTGGAAAGGTGCACCCAACCCAAACCCATAGGATGACCAAATTGAGCCTAAAAGAGCCCCTTCCCCATTCCATTTTGAATGAAGCTTTCTACACATGGCCACTCTCCATTGCTTGCACCATTGCCAACCCCTGACCCTCCTGATGACAACGGTGACTCGACCACGGCCGGCCGCCCACCACAGCTCGCCGGAAACCACCGAGCCGAGAGCTCACATGTGAGCCAAAGTTTGGAATTCCCACTTGCTGAGCTGCCCCATGCCTAATGGCCTTCATGGCTGTTCTTCCCTTGACCTAAGCAGCTGATCCTAAGCCTTAAACCCCCCTGGGAGGCCCTCCACCCTCTTCTATTTAAACCTCACCTCCTCTCGGCCATGAGAGGTGCTGAACCAACCTTAAGGAAACTCTGCCAAAATCATTCCAGACCACTCTCTGCACATAAAGCACTTGATTCCCACTGGACTCCAGCCCCAATTCCCTCTAGTTGAGCTCAATTTTGAGTTCAAACTTCAGCAAAAAAACCAGGACACTTCTTCACAGTGGACCAATCCCCAAATTGATTGGTCCTACACCTTCACCAGACCAAGGGAGGAAGTTCACTAGCAAAAGCCCCCTCTCCAGGCCACCCATCTGTTCCAGACTCCAAGCTTTGTAATCGGCTGTGGTCGAAATCCTACCTAGACAATTCACTAGACCAGGAGACTTCATTTGGAGCTTGCTGGGACGCAATCGAAGGTGACACAACCCTCAGATTGAAGCCACACTTCTCTGAGCAAAGGTATCAGCTAACTCTTTATCCCGAGCTTCTGGAGATTCTCCATTTTAAATGCCTTAATTTCAATGCATGATCACCGTATAGATTTATTCGTCTCTTCAAGACGAATCCATAGAGCATAAGAACACGAAAATCCGTTAAGTATTGAGTGAGATATTAAGGATTTAGTGTGGACGGTTCTCGGACTAGGAGCCTTGGGGACGATGAACGGATGTCGTTCATTTAATACACGCGCGGACGGACGACCAGGATCGCGCCGGATGAGGAGACGGAACGATACAGCGGGCCCCTGGAGCGCTGAGTCGGATGGCGGTGTTGAATCAGAAAGCGCCGCGTGGCTGTTCGGGGATGCTAAGGTTGACACGGCGCCGATTCAAATAAATAGAAAAATAGGGATTTTCTTATTTATTTAATTCCCTAAACTTCAAAAATGCATAACTTTGTGTAGGAAAATCAGAAAAATAAAATAAAAATAACCTCTTGCTCAGTGAACATAGAAGAATAATGTGGAAAAGAAATCATTTAATTTCATCAAGTATTTTATTTTTAATGATTTATTTACTCTTTGCATTGTTTTAATTCACCATGCATATAGGAAATTCACCATGGCATGAGACCATAGGGCTTTTGAAGACTCTGAATTTGGGAACATTCCCTGAATTTTCCAATGTCAGAGGCCATCCCTATGAGAAGTTATTGATTTTTCAAATTCAGGTTGCTGTTTTGAGTACTTTAATTCCAATAATTAGCATGTTGTGAAATAAATTCTAGGAAAATTTGAGAATGTTTCTTATGACCAGAGGACTCTAGGAAAAATAGGTTTTGAATTAATCCACTTGGAATAACCCTAATTGGCTTAAACACCCAAAATAGGTCCCTAATTAATTAGAGCTAATCATACATCAAATTGACTTGAAATCAATTATCCACTGACCTTTAGGATCAGAGGAATCCATCATAAAAATTTGAAGTCAATTGGACTTGGTTAGCCCTACTAAATGGGTTAATTAAGCCATTTAGCCATTTTAAACTTTAAAAATTCATAACTTTCAAAATACTTTTCAAAAATTCACAAAATTGGTTTTGGAGCCTTTCTGATATTAAGGGAATTTAATAAAATTAAAATTGTAATTTTCTAAAAAAGTTAATTTTTTTGCATTATTTTAATATTTTTAATAATTAAAAAATAATAAAAATCAAAAAAATAATAAAATTCACCAAAAATGTCACATTTTGAATTTTAATCACTTAGGAATAAACCCCATATTTTTCTTAAGTCTCCATGATGAGATATTAAATTTTAAAGCCCTAAGGTAATTTTAAAATTAAAAAAATGTATTTTTTAGCATTTCCACTAAAATAATTCTAATAAATCAAATAAAAATCAGAAAATTGTAAGAATTGATTCTCTGATTTTCTTGATATCAGAGAGATTTTTAAAAATACAAAATTCATTTTTCAACCTTTATTTTATTTTTTAAATTAATTAATACTCCAGAACTCAAAATAATTATAATAAAAAAAATATAATTCAAAAAATCACCAAAATTGGTCCAAGTGATCCTCTGGTCATTAGGAATGTCCCATAATTTTCTTAAGGACGAAACTTTCCCTTGGTCATATTATTAAATTTTCCTTGAAATCCCTATTTTCCACCAAAAATAATTACATAAATAAATTAAATACAGAAAAATCACATTTTCTCCTCTCATGTCTTTATTGACATATGAGTGAAGTCACATAAAAATTTCAAGTTCATTTAAGCTCAATTTAGTGAGTTATGAAATTATTAAGCTTGAAGGGCAAAATGGTAATTAAAATTTTAACCTTTAATTAAAACTTTAGGCTTAATAAAATTAAAGAATAAAATATTTGATCCTAATCTGATTTGGATGATTGAAATTTAAATAATTAAAGGGTAAAAACCTACTAAACAATTTAAAAATAATTAAAATAAACCTTAATTAAATAATTGATTAAATTTGGAAGAATAATAAAATTGGAATTATTAAAATATGGATATTATTAGGAAGAGATTTGTTCTTTAATTTAAGAATCCCTAAATTAATCATCTAAATAATGTTTAATTCCTAATTGAAATGATAATCCAAATTTAAGATTTAAAATGCTAAAAGACTTAATCATTAAATTAAATTAAAGTTAAATTATTTAAATTAAACTCTTTTAAAATTTCAATTAAATTAATGCTTTAACAATTACAATTAAATCATCTTTAAAACATAAAAAATAAAATATTAAATTAAAATTAAAAATAAAATTAAATTAAAATTTAAATTAAATTACATTAAATTAAATTAAATTAAAGTTAATTAAATTAAAGTTAATCAAATTAAATTAAAATTAAATTAAATTAAATTAAATTAAATTAAATTAAAGAAAATTAAATCAAATTAAATTAAATCAAATTAAATTTAATTTAATTAAATCATATCAAATCAAACTAAATTAAATTAAATTAAATTAAATAATAGAATCAAGTTAAAATTAAAATCAAATTAAATTAAATTAAAATTAAAACTAAACCAAATTAAATTAAATTAAAGTTAAATTAAATTGAATTAAAAATAACATCACCTAAGACATAAAGAAATTCAAAAAAAATTTGAAGCAACTTGAACACTATTCCAAATTTAAACCCGTTAACCGAAATTAAATTAAATCACAAACCATTTGAACATCAATTTGCCTCGAAAGCTTTTGTTGTCATAACTCCTAAACGTAACGTTAAATGAAATGTTACTTCCCCGATAGGATATTCAAATGTCCTAGTTCACTGAGTAAGATAACAACAAAACTTGAATTCCCGGACGATTAATTCATTTGTATAATTAAATTCATTTGGACTTAAAACAATTCTAGCAATATTGAAAAAATGTTTAAGATTATTCTTAAACACTTCTTCAATATGATAGGATATTTATAAGAACAATTGAACTTAATTTTTCTTTGATGAAGAAAATCGTCCTCAAACCAAAACACAAGAAACTATACGTCATAGGAAATGACTAGCTATAGGATTAGGAATTTGGTAGAAAACCATAACCCTTCCCTTAGCTTTACCTAGAACTTGCTTAAATATTCTAAATTGTGTTTAAGTGTAGCTTGGGATGATGGGAAGACCCTCCTGAGTACGCTTTTATTTTGTTGCAATTTATTTAATCGCATCGCACTTACTTTTCTTGCATGATAAACAACTCGTTGCATGAAAACCCACACTTTTAGGATAGTCCCTAAAACTGAAACCAAAACTAAATTAAAAGTCATTGCAAGATAAAATTCACCGCCACAACATTTCAAAATATAAAACAACTCAAAATTTAGTCACAAATAGAAAACAACTGCAATTACAACTAAATTAAAACGCCTTGTTGGATGATCAGGAATACCTCGGATGATGTAACATACGTGTTGCTAACGGGATTTATCCACGGTCTAAATGAAAGTGTGGAACTCATTCAGTTGAGTTTAGCAAATTCATCTGGACTAAGTGAATCCGATAAAAATAACGATGCAGGAAGGATGGAACCGTGGGATCTTAATCGGTGTTGTTATAATCAACTTTAAGATTTGTTTAATTAAAATATTAAAAAACACCTGGATTTTAAGATTTTCTCTAAACCAGAACACTTCTCTCATCTCCTGATTCATGACTTCTAAAACTAAACCTCTGCAACAACAAGGAGCTTGGAGCACGGTGGGCAGCACGACGATCTTTGTCAGCAAAACAACTCTACATCAGCTAAACTTTCTTAGAATTAAATAACTAAGCCATAGGATTTCGAGGTAGTTTGCCTAGTGCAACATAAATCCTCAACTCTTCGTTAGGCATTTGCATGATCATGTCATGTAAATTAAGCCCTCACCGGTCTTAGGACTCCGAGGTAGTCGTTTGATACGACATAAACCCTCACATCTTCAAGGCTATTTGTATGATTTTATCATACAAATATAAGTCCAAATTAATCAAAATTGGCAAGATTGAAATATCAGATAACATTAGGACTTTCCTAAATCCAAGCCAAACAATAGGATAGTTGGGAAATTACCGAAGTTCGCTTCGAATCTGTGATTTCTCCTGCCTTTCTTCCTTCGAATCCCCAAAATAAAATGTTCCAAACTTGATCCATTCCCTATTGAAATTCCAAAATTCAATCCTTTGAAAACTTAAACTTTGAAATTCTTGAGCGCAGAATTACTGATTATTATCGAGATGTTTTCTTAAATGATTCCCGTCATTTAAGATGTAATTAACTATAGGGGCTTGCCCTTATAGGGAATTTTAAGAACCCATGTAATATAAACCCTGTTTAATGCTTTCATATTAAGCAGGGGAACTTGTCGACTTATAAAATTGGTTCGCGGACCAAACGGATGTCACAAATCTTCTAGTTTATTTAATCGAGCCCCACCACCAAACAGAGTGTGTCTATTCTTAGAGATAGATACACGATTCGTGATGCGGTGCTCGTTTATATAAACTATTCGGGATGTGAGATCAGTTTGATTTCATATCTTAAAATTTTTAAATTTAAAATTATTTTCAAAATAAAATACTACTTTTCAAATTATTTATTTAAATTAAATCTAAAATTTGCCGACAATTTCTGTAGGCGAACTTTTTTCAAAAATACAACACATAACCTAAAAATATGCCGACAACTTCTGGCGACTCCGCTGGGGAATGGAAAATTCCTCTCTCCATTTTAATCAGATAATTCTGCTTTCAAAAATCGGTAGTGTATCCATGTTTCTAGTGGATCAAACTACCCTTCTTTCTGTTGGAATACTATGATCATTTCTACCTTGAACAAGTATAGCCAACATTCTCTCGGATTTAGGAGCCACTGTTAAGACACCCCTAAACAGAGAGGTTCCGAGATCCTTTTACCTCATTTCTGAGGTGGGGTGGACCCCCAATAGGTATTAGTTTAGGAGCGGTCTTGCGAGTCGAGAAGTTTCTACAAGACTTTATCTTCCTTTTTCAGTTCCTAATCAATTCCTTTTACCCTTCCTACAACTCTCCTTCTTTTAATAATTCTCCTTCCTAACGAACAAATCTTTTCGAAAAAAAAAACAATTTTCCTTTAATACCACAAATACACTAAGGTAAACAGAAATGTGTTCGGACTCTTTCTTTTTCGTCATAAGTTGTACGATGAGAAGAAGCACGATTCGGGGACTAACACTTGGAATCTGCCCTCCAGAAATGGAAGCCCCAAAACTGATCTTCTCCTTCGTCAACGGACTTGACCTGGTCGTGTTCAAGGACGAGCTGCCTGATAATGGAATCATTCGATTCGGACAAGGATTCGGGGACACCGACATCAAAATCCCCGAAGTCACTCTCTTTTCACTCACAAGCAAAGTACCAGAGACTGAGAAACCGTTGATTGAGTTTAACCTCAAGTCAACTCATGAATCCCCTCCTCTGCAAAAGATTCTAACTGAGAGGAGTACTGCTGTCCACAGAAGGACTGTTGTTGCTACCCCCACTGGTCTAGTTGTCTCTGCACCTACCCCGGCTTCTGCCAAACTAAAGGGGAAGGGAATTCATAACTACGATGAACCTGTTACCGTGGAGGGTACAGACCTTCCTGTGAAACCTTCAGTTTTTGAAGTCGGGTCCAGCTCGAGAATTCCATCGCTGACACGGACTCAGAGAAGGAACAGAAGTAGAAGGATTGCTAGAGAGGCCGTAGCCGCCGAAGTTGCTTTCCTAGAAGAAATCCTAGAACCGCCCGAGTATACACCGTCGCTCGAATACATACCACTTTTGGGAGGAAGCGGGTTCCATCCCCTCTCAGCTGCGAGAGGATGAAGAAAATGTTCGCAAGATTCGTCGCCGCATTGCCTCGACTCGTATATTACAACGATAGCCGTAAGAAAAGGGCTAGAGTTACGCCATTTGCTCGACTGCAAACCCTGATAGAAAAGTTAGCAAAGAAAGAAAAATGCCCTGTATCAGAAATTTTAAGAAGGATAGGGCGGGTGCCGGCCAAATCTCGTCTTGGGCCGCGAGTAGATCCTGCTATCGCTGCGGAAAAGCTGAATAAGAGAATGAAAGCTAGTCCACCTGTCGTTGTTTCAGGACTACAAATCAGGGAGGATACCACCTTCCAGCATTTGGCTGACAGACCATCCGGTCCTAGACCTTCTGCTGCTAGAAGGATGGTATGGCATCTCACTATCGGACAATTAAAATTAAAACTACAACCTGAGAAAGAGAGTTTCGTCAGGAGACTTGAGTCTGAAGAAAGTGCTACCGCAGTAAAGGGGACTCATGAGAAGGAAACCCGACAGTTATCGCATGACAACTGCAAGGATGTACAGAAAAGACCACTAGAAGATTCTATGGAAAAGCTAAGGACTGATATTCGACGATTAGCAAGGGAAAGAGAAGAGAAATTCTGAGATGAGATTGACTCGTCAGAGTTCATGGATAATGAATATGCAGAAATTAACATGGTTGATACACGAGCTTCGTCAGCTTCACAAGGTGCCCCTGCAGCCGCAGAAAGAGAAGAACCGGAATTAATGAGGAGGCAGCTTCAAGAGAAAGATGATACGATCGTCCAAATGGCAAAAAGGATGGAAGAGATGGCTGTAGCCCTAGCCACTCTCCAGAGTCAAGTTCAACCCCAAAGAGAAACAGCACCAGAAGTCATTCACATTGTAGACGGAGGAAAGGAGATTACGTCCGTCAACGGGGATGATCAGTTAAAGAAAGATACAACACAAAGCATGATTCCGGAAAAGGATATTAAGAACATGGTGGAACAGCAGGTGCGAGAAGCCTTGGCACAATCAAAGAGCGGGACATCCATTCGGACTAGTAGACCTTACCCTGAAGAATTCGACGATGTCCAATATCCGAAAGGCTTTGTACCACCTCTGTTCAAGACCTTTGATGGAACTGGAAACCCTCGGCGAAGCATGTTGCACATTTTCGTGCCGCTTGTTGCAATGCCGGCGGAAGTGATGCCTTACTCTTCGGACAATTTGTCGGCGACTCGTCGAGGATCGCCTTGATTGGTATGCGGAATTACCGAACGGTTCGGTGAAGACATTTTCGAACTAGAGAACCTCTTCATCAAGCGATTTGCCGGAGCTCAGCACCACATCACTATAGGTGATTTAGTGGTAGAGAAGCAGAAACCCAACGAAACCTTGGTGGACTACATACTTCGATGGAGGAACCTAAGTATGAAGTGTGAGCCATAGCTACAAGAACAGCATGCAGTTGGCATTTTACTAAAGAGCATTCACAGCCCGATAGCACCTCTCCTCAAGGGATTTACTATTAAGACTTTTGAGAAGTTGTTAAGCAAGGCCGGAAGCTTGCAAGAGGAGGCGAAGCAATTAAGTTTCACCGACAAAACAGACAAACAGAAGCCCGTGAAAACTTTTGAAAAGAAGTCCGGGATCGTTGCAGCAGTCGACAAAGGCAAGCAACCGATACAAATATCGTCAGAACTACCGCAGCAACCTCAACAGAATTACCAGCAACCCCGACCCAGCTATCAGTCATCTCAACAGTATGAACAACCGCCTCGTCCACAACGTACATTGAGGGAGCTTCTGAGCAGGGAGTATCCGTTCAAGAATGAGGCAGTGCCGAAAATGTTCCGCGATCCGATGAAGACTCCGCATTTCCAACCGCCGAACCTAAGAGACCAGAAGAAGTCAACAAGAAAGGTGATCCCAACTTTTGCCCTTACCACCGGATACTTGGACACAAGATAGAAGATTGTATTACCTTCAAAAGTTGGCTCAACAACAATCTTCGGAAAGGGAATATAACAATCCCGAAGGAATACATGAAGGAACCCCAGAAAGGACATTCCGTCAATGTTGTCTCGACTGATCTCATTGTTCCGAGAGATCCCTATGCGACTGATGATGGATGGGATACCGCTTGGACAAGGTCTTCGAAAAAGATTTTGGATCACATCCAAACCGCTTCGGTGCGAGCCTCAATTCAGAGTACGAAACCTGTTAAGTCGACACTATCACTTGCGATAGAAGAACCACCTCAACAAGAGATGATTGAAGAAAAGAAGAAAATTGACGAAGAAGAGAAGACTGAGGCTCTTAAGGCTAGACTAGGGGCTGCTTATCCTAGGATAGTTGTTTCCGATTCAGGGGAGAAATCCCTTGAACCTCTGACTCTGTATGTTTATCTGCTCACTCCGGTGGGATCTTATAATGATAAGGGTTACGGCGTTGGCTATGTTTTGACTGTCTCTAACGATTACGTAACTAGCGACAATCCGGACGTCGATTCCGATACAAATGACAATTCTCAAATCATACACTATCTCGACGATCACAATGACGAAGAAGACATCCATCAAGGAGGCTACGAGAGTTCAACAAGCAACTAATCTATTTGTGAGTTTCAAGGAACTCCAGTCACAATAGAGTTAGAGCCTTCAAACTCCGAAGCTAATCCAGAAGAACCTGTCATTCCGATTCAAGAGGAGACACTAGCAAACTCAATACTAGATTCAGAAGAAATTACATAAGTTAACTTAAGAAGTGGAAGAGTTCTACCTCCGAGAATGGGTCCAAAGGACAAAGGAAAGCAGGTGGTTGTCCAAGAAGAATCAACCCCGGTAGAAGAAATACCCATTCGGGAAGAAGCCGAGACACATGAAAATAAAGTGGACTACAACGTGCTAGCCCATCTTAGGAAACTACCAGCCAAACTGAGCATCTACGACGCTCTCATCTTATCAAAGGAGATGAGAGAAGCTCTGATCAAGGCCTTACTTGATCCGAAAATTTGCTTAGCTCAAATGGCCGAAGATTCCTTAGATGAGGTTTGCTCGTTAAAGGAACAGCGAGGTGTTACCTTCACGGACAATGACCTACTACTTGGGACGTCGAGACCACAACCGACCGTTGTACATTTCGAGTTACAATTGGGAAGTTTACACTCTTCGCAGTATTGGTGGATCCAGGAGCATCAATCAATATAATGAATCTTCGAACGCTAGCATACTTGGAAATTGATGCTCGCGAGCTTGAAGCGGACAAAATGTTATTAAGAGGATTCAACCAGAAAGGAGAAAGAGCCCTCGGATCAATAACACTACTAATGAAGACCGGTGACTTGGTAAAGACAACCGCAAAATTTCACATAATTGATTCGAAACGTCGTTCAACGCTCTACTCGGGCCGACCATGGATACATGAAAACCTGGATGGTACCATCATCTCTACATCAGTGCATCAAATACTACGATGGAGGGGAACAGTGCATCAAAGGTGACTTACAACCATTCTCCGTACATGAAATTGGAATCTATGAAGATGCAGCTTATTATGCACCTCCGAAGAAAACAATCTTCTCCAGAGATACCATAACGAATAAAGCAAAAGAAATTCGGGATGACGAAGAACCTGAAGTTCTAGTCCAACAGTCACTCACCACTCCCTTACGGCGAGATGGTGAAGGTTTATCCACAACTCGCATCCGAGGTTGAGGCCGGAGATGAGGTCGTGGTAGAGACGTTAGGACAGTTGGACAGAGGAAACCAGCCATCAATGTTGATTGGGAAGACGAGTCCGAAGAAGAAAAAGAAATCAAGCAAGAAGCAGCGACAATAAGTCGGAGGAAGCCGCAATTCAGGATCCCGCTCGAAGATGAAAAGAATGAAGAATATAAATTGATGCACGAGAAGATTAACCACTATGTACATACTATGACCCTGACCCCGATCCATTCTAATATAATCGAGGGTATGGTGGTCAAAGAGGTACGTAGCGGCGGTGCAAAGCCAATCAAATTCTACCGTGGTGCTCCTTCCTCCAAAACTGAAAGTAATGTACAATTTGAAGATGTCACTTCATCGAATTAATGGAATTACCTTTTGAGTGGTACTCTCCCCGTGTTCAAAATTTAATTCAGCGTGGTTTCTTACCTCGACAATGGACAAAAGGTCAATCACAACATTTTGAAAAATTATGGAATAACTCCGGTCGTCCACCCAATTCAAAGCATGGTCTCGGATTCGGCACAGTAGGATCAGTTGACGATACTGAATTTTGCTTGGTTGTCACTTGCGAGTCTAATGAAAACTGCATGGAAACTACAAAAGAATTTGAAGATTTACAAATTGGAGACGCTTCACCAGAATTCGAAGAAGAGATCAAATCTACAATAGATGAGTTAACGGAAGTTAACTTAGGTACTGGCAAAGAACCTAGACCTACCTTTGTTAGCTCCTTACTCAATAAAGAGGACTCCGAAGAAATAATAAAGTTATTAATGGAATTTAAAGACTGTTTTGCTTGGAACTACGATGAGATGCCAGGATTAGCTCCAGAGGTCGCAGTCCATAAGCTAGGAGCGGACCCTACTTCGTCCCAGGTCGGACAAGGTCCCGGAAGAATGCGTCTAGAAATCGAACAACAAGTCATAGCTGAAGTTAAAAAGCTAATAGACGCCAAATTTGTCCGTGAAGAGCAATACCCGACTTGGTTAGCCAATGTGGTGCCGATCGAAAGAAGAATGGTCGGATCGGAATTTGTGTGGATTTCGAGAGATTTAAACAAGGCATGTCCAAAGGATGAATTCCCTCTACCGATCCCGAATTAATGATCGACATTGCTTCGACACATGAAATATTCTCATTCATGGATGGATCTTCGGGATACAACCGGATAAAAATGGCTCCGAAGATGAAAAACTTACAGGCATTCGTAACGCCGATCGGAGTATATTGCTACACGAGTGATGCCATTCGGATCGAAGAACGCAGAGCAACCTACCGAGAGCAATGACAAGAATTTTTGATGATCTCATCCACAATCAAGTCGAATGCTACGTGGACGACGTGGTCATCAAAAGCAAAGTAAAGGACAACCACTTATATGATTTGAGAATTGTTTTTGAACGATTAAGACAATTTAACCTTAAGATGAATCCCTTAAAATGAGCCTTCGGCGTCACCTCCAGGAAATTCTTAGGATTCGTTGTCCGACATCGTGGAATTGAAATCGACCCGAAAAAGATTAAAGCTATCTTAGAAATGCCGCCTCCCAAAGCCTTAAAACAACTACGATCTTTTCAAGGGAAGCCGGCATATCTTCGACGCTTTATCTCAAACTTGTCAGGTAGGTGTCAGCCTTTCTCGGCACTAGTTAAAAAGGACGCCAAATTTATTTGGGAAGAGAAATGTCAGGAGGCCTTCGAGGACATTAAGTAATATTTAATGACACCTCCTGTCTTAGCAGCCCCAGTCTCAGGTAGACCGCTGATACTTTATACCGCGTTTCTAGACGACTCCCTTGGAGCCCTGCTAGCCCAGGTCAATGATGAGGGTAAAGAAAATGCTCTTTACTACCTAAGCCGTCATTTACTTCCAACGGAAATAAGGTATCCCGCAATTGAAAAGCACTGTTTGGCCCTGATCTTTGCCGCTCAAAAACTCATGCACTACATGCTTTCTCATAAGGTCAACCTGATCTCGAAATTTAATCCATTGCAATACTTGATGACTCGTCCAATGCTTTCCGACAGACTTGCCAGATGGTCAATGATATTATTGCAATTCGATATAACTTTCGTGCCTCTTCGTGCCGTAAAGGGACAAGTCCTAGCAGACTTCCTCGCAGCACACCCTTTGCCGGCGGAATCTCCTCTCAATGACGACTTGCCAGATGAACAAATAATGAGCTTAGAAGACCCTGATGATCGACGTTGGGAATTATATTTCGACGGAGCATCTTCAGCACACAAAGATGAAGAATCACAAGTGATAGTGCACGGTAAGGCAGGAATCAGACTAATCTTTATAACACCGGAGCGGGGGATGTTAAGATACTCCTACCACTTGACAAGTCGTGTACAAACAACGAAGCGAATACGAAGCCCTCATAACGGGACCGGAATTAGCTATTCGAATGGGGATAACAGACATCAACATCTACGGGGATTCGCAGCTAATCATTCAACAGATCGCCGGACAGTACAGGATTTTAAAGCCAACACTCGAGAAATACTTCCAGTATGCCATACAGTTGTTAGAACAGATTCCGAATGTGACGATCTACAAAATTCCCAGAAAAGAAAATGCTTTAGCAGATGCTTTAGCTCGCCTCGTAAAAGAATTTGCATGCTTGCAAGATGAATCGATGGAAGTGTCGGTTCACGGACGTCGGGTCCTATCACGACTCGACATAGACACAATACACAAATCGAAAAAGGAGAAGGATCGGTTGCAACAAGGATGTGAAAACACGAAGATTGGCGACGACCATTAACGAACTACCTACAAACAGGAAAACTACCAGACGATAGGTCGCTAGCCCATCAGATCAAGTAAAGAACTCTGTCCTACGCATTAATAAACAACACATTATACAGAATGTCTTTCGATCAAATGTGGCTAAGGTGCCTAAGCGGGTCCGAGGCCCGTGAAATTGTTAAAGAGGTGCATTCGAGACTCGTGGCACTCACGGTCGGGTCCGAAGATGAAAATGAAAATTAAAAGACTAGGGTACTACTGGCCCTCGATGATGACTGACTGCTTGAAAATCGCCAAGAGCTGTCACCAATGCCAAGAGCTGTCACCAATGCCAAGTGCACGGAGTGGTTCTACACTAACCTCCAAATGTGCTACATCCGACAATTGCGTCGTAGCCATTCGAATGTTGGGGCATGGATATAGTGGGTCCAATAGAACCACCATCTTCAAAAGGACATCGCTTCATTCTTGCGGCTACAGATTACTTTTCCAGTGGGCGAGAGGCGGTTCCACTTAGAGAAGTGAAAGCACACCACGTGCTACAGCTTTTCAAGAACCAAGTTGTCTACCGTTTTGGAGTGCCGTGCAGGATCATCTCGGATAATGGGTCAGCATTCGAAGCACACAAATCAACAATTTTGTCGGGAGACACGAAATTGACCGGCGATGTTCAACAATTTACTACCCAAGAGCAAACGGCACTAGTCGAGGCTTTTAATAAAACTCTCGTTCAAATCTTAAAGAAAATCTTGGACGATAATAAGAGAAATTGGCACGAGAAGTTATTAGAAGCCTTATGGGCCTACCGGACAACCTTCGAACTCCTACACAAGCTACACCTTACGCTCCGGTGTATGGGTCCGAGGCGAGTGTTACCCTTAGAGGTTCAGCCTTCCTTCACTCGGAATTGCAGCTTGCAAACAAAATCACGACAGAAGAGAATGTCAAATTACGACTAGAGGAATTAGAAAGCCCGGAAGGGAAAAGACTTGCAGTCGCGACGGAATTTAGAACTATACCAAGCTAAGATGGTTCAAGCCCATGACAAGCTGGTCCGCCCAAGAACCTTCAAAGTTGGTTACATAGTTCTCGTTCTCAAAAGACCTATTCTTGCACACCGCAAGATAGGAGGAAAATTTGAACCCACTTGGGAAGGGCCGTTTGTGGTTGAGGCAGTCTACTCGGAGGCTCCTACCGGCTAGTGAACTGCCGAGGAGAACGACATATGCTTCCGATCAACGGACGATACTTGAAGAAGTATTATGCTACTCGATGTTTTGAAGGAATGAATTCTTCATCCCTAGAAGCACGGGCGAAGTAATTACTTATGATCGGGTCCGAACCCAAAAATAATAAAAAAATGTGCTAAAAAAATATAATAAAATCATGATAATAAAGTTTTCCTTGTTTTCTCTTCCAAATCAAAATCTCTTCCTGATCTTATCCCACTTCATTCCTGTTAAATTTAAAAATACAAAAAGTAATAAAAAAAACTGTGTTTAATAAACATTTTCTTAATGTTCTTGTTCTTAGCACAGCCCCTGATCCTTTTCCTTGTCTTTTCGCAGGGAAATGTCGAACGGACGGTTGGTCCCGAACTTTAGAAATGGCGTAAGCCTTGCACTCGACGAAAAGAGGGTGAAAGATGGAGCGATAATTAAGATTGACTCAGACTTTGCACCGGCGAGCCCGTAATACGAGGAAAGTGACCGGGTCCCGGTTGACCGAGAGGAACCGCCCGGCCGACGATAATGAAAGTGGGTGGCCCAAGCCACCAATCCAGCAGCAAGAAAAGGAAGACAAACACTGAAGAAGACAAGAGAATCAAGTCTGTAGTCGCTATAGCAGAGGGCAGGCTTGTCAGCGCCGCGCCCACAGAAACTCAGGAAGTACGAAGAGCTACTCTCACAGCAACTCAGCGAAGAAATAAAAATCGCCGTATCTGCAAGATGTTAACTAAACTAGCAGCGGACCAGCGCAACGAGGCGATGCTTGCTACGCCGATGCATATATTTCAAGGACGCCGATTCACTGAGTACACTGAAGAAAGGAGGCCAGCTCCGAGGATAACAGAAGAGACCAGGGAAATCTTAAGGAGAACAGAAGAAGGAAGGCTACCACGCCACCAGATAAAGTCACCAGTAATGCATAACCTTGTTGCAGAAGCAACCCCGGAGGATGTCCCGACGGACACCATCCCCGAGGATCCGAGGTATGCAGGAGAACGTGAAGGGATTGAGCCATATATCCCACAATACGTCACCAGGCCTTGCCATTTGCATATTATTCCAGAATACGAGCTAGAAAGAATGCAGAATGTCGAGAAGAAAACTTTTGAATACTTTGAGAGAATCAGAGGCAGGAGGATCGATATACTAGAAGGCCTCAAGCTACATACAGACGTGTTCTCAGAATACGAACAACAACAAATCGTGGACTACATCCGGGATTTGAAAAGAATGGGCCGAGCGGGCCGCCTAAGAGAAAACACTTACTCGGAACCCCGGAGATGGATGCCAGGGAAAGGGAGAATTACAATACAATGTGGATGCTGCTACAACTTCGCAGAAGATAGGAAGGGAAACCCACCAGGGATACTCCGTCATGACCAGGTGGATCCAATGCCATTAGTCATCAAAAGGATGGTAAAGAGAATGATAACGTGGAGGGTACTGCTGGCAGATTGCATACCCAACAGTTGCATCATTAACATTTACAAGAAGGGTGACTGCATACCCCCACACATAGATGACCACGACTTTGTCAGACCTTTTTGCACAGTTTCTTTTCTGAACGAGTGTAATATCATGTTCGGATCTGACCTCCGGATAGAAGGCCCAGGTGAGTTCCGAGGGCCAGTAAAGATACCATTACCGGTAGGTTCCGTCATGATACTGAAGGGCAATGGAGCAGATGTCGCTAAACATTGCATACCGGGAGTACCCGTGAAGCGGATCTCAATTACTTTTAGAAGGATGGATGAAAGGAAAGCACCTTACCACTTCCAGCCAGACCCGGAGCTAGAGAGCCTCCGACCTACGAGTCGTGAGTTACATGGAAAATATCACACCTCCAACGTACATCCATACGGCATCCTTGCCAAGGATGGCTTGGAAGGTGATGTTATTGACCATGTACCTCACTATTCAGACATGGATTTCTGACAGATACCTTTTTTGAATGGATCGACAAAGATCATACATAGTCTGTTTTGAGTCTACATGGATTGTATGAGATGTGTTCCAGATCGACTTGTATGATGTATCTTCAACATGATTGGAATGAAAGTGACTATGTCACATTTTTGGCCTTCACCTCTTTTGTGCAAGTTGACTGAGAAACGCCATTAAAGTTAAATGAACTTCGAACAAAGAACAGAAAAGAAACAAAAAAAGAATAAAAGAAAACTTTCCTTAAGAAAATCTAAATGGAAAAATGATGAACTCCAAGTTCACGATAAAATAAAATTTGAATAGTTAAAGGACAAACAAAATGAGCACAAATTTTAAATCAAATTTCAAATTCATTCTTTCCAAATGTCAAATCAAATTTCAATCAAATTTCAAATTCAATCTTTCCAGATCTCAAATCAAATCTTAATCAAAATCAAACTTTTGGGGTTGAGGATTTTACATCCGAGACTGCATTGCTTTAGGATCCTTTCCATATCACAATGAAATACATCAAAATTAAACTTTTTTGGGGTTGAGGATTTTACATCCGAGACTGCATTGCTTTAGGATTCTTTCCCTATCGTAATGAAATACATCAAATTCAAACTTTTGGAGTTGAGGATTTTACATCCGAGACTGCATTGCTTTAGGATCCTTTCCCTATCGCAATGAAATACATCAAATTCAAACTTTTGGAGTTGAGGATTTTACATACGAGACTGCATTGCTTTAGGATCATTTCCCTATCGCAATGAAATACATCAAAATTAAACTTTTTGGAGTTGAGGATTTTACATCTGAGACTGCATTGCTTTAGGATTCTTTCCCTATCGCAATGAAGTACATCGAATTCAAACTTTTGGAGTTGATGATTTTACATCCGAGACAGCATTGTTTTAGGATTCTTTCCCTATCGCAATGAAATACATCAAATTCAAACTTTTGCAGTTGAGGATTTTACATCCGAGACTGCATTGCTTTAGGATCCTTTCCCTATCACAATGAAATACATCAAAATTAAACTTTTTGGGGTTGAGGATTTTACATCCGAGACTGCATTGCTTTAGGATTCTTTCCCTATCGCAATGAAATACATCAAATTCAAACTTTTGGAGTTGAGGATTTTACATCTGAGACTGCATTGCTTTAGGATCCTTTCCCTATCGCAATGAAGTACATCAACTTAAAACTTTTGGAGTTGAGGATTTTACATCCGAGACTGCATTGCTTTAGGATTCTTTCCCTATCGCAATGAAATACATCAAAATCAAACTCTTGAGGTTAAGGATTTTACATCCAATACCGCATTGCTCTGAGATCTCTCCTCATTGTAATGATTCAATCTAATCAATTCAATTTTCTTTCGAGGTTGAAGATGTTACATCTAAAACCACAAAATTCCAATTCTCATTTTAAATCAAATCTATTCGAATTAATCTTAACAAAACTTCAATCTAAATTGAAACTCAAGCTAAAATCTGAGCTCACACATCAAAACTTAAATTGAAACAAAATAAAATCTAAATCAAAATTCCTCCAGATCATGTGATTTGGAATTCACCTCCTTTTCCTTTCCCCAGCGAGAGTTCAGGGATCTCCAGTCTCAGAGATATACTTGACACTCCCTAGCGGAAATTCTTCTTCTTCGTCCCAATATGCGCGGTGTGCTCTGTCAGCTCACCACACCTATTGGGGGTCCATTTGTTGACCTCATTTCTGATGAGGTCTTCTCTTTTTTTTTAGTACTTAGGATCTAGCCTTAGGCTTTTCCGTTGACTGTCTTAGAGGATTAGAATTGGGACCCACCACTTATAAATTCAAACCACTTCTCGACTCCTGCAAACTCCACGAAACTTGACTATAGACCCCTAATCACCTGCAGGGTTGAAATCGAATGTGGAAGTTTAAAGGATGAGTTCCTATAGGACTCTTTGGCCTTAGGACTACCCCAGGTGGCACTGGTCGCAGTGAAGGGCCGACTTACACACACACTACACCTATACACTACACTTTCACACACATCCTAAAACCACACCCATACCCAACTTGACCTCCTGACTCATGGAAGTGATTCACATGGATGGTCCTTAACCCCTAAGCCCTTGGCTAAGAGGGTTAGGAACAACATAGGCTTCATGGCTCAACCAAAATGATTTTATTCCACTTACATTTACCCAATCTTCAATTTTCCAAATTTTCAATTTTTGACCCCCAGGACCCTACACCCGCCTAACCTACCCAAAGCCCTTGAAAATACCCAAAATTTGCAAAATCACCTAAATTACCCAAAATTCCTCAAAACCAATCCCAAACATTCCCACATTACTCAAATTGATCATCCATACCCAAAAATACCTCCCAATACCCTCCAAATACCCAAAATACCCCTCTTGACCCAAAAATCCAAAAATTCAGAAAATTTCCATAAAATTCCATAAAATCCCAAATATTCCCAATTTCATTTTGTTCAACTACACCATGGGCCAATTTTGTCAATTTACCCCACTTTTGTCAAAACCCCCAATTTGACCCATTTTAACACTAAGTGAACCCAATGTCAAGCCAAATCTACCCAATTGACCCAAATTCTTGTCCAAATCAATTCTAAACTTCAATTCAACATTCCCAACACCAATCTAGACCAAATCCAAGTCCAATTTGATTGACATTTGAATCCAATTTCACTTTTGGCCTTAAAGGCCCAATTTGGACCCATGACCCAAACCTAACCCAAACTAACCCAATTCAACTCCAGTTAACCCCAAACCTTTTCTAAACCTTCCTTGGCATCCCCACAAACAAAACACTAACATGATTTGCCCAAAATTTAGACCCAAACCCCACTCAAATTCAACCCAAAGCTAAAAGGCCCAATTTTGACCTAAACCCGAACCTAACCCAAATAAGCCCAAACCCCAAAATCAAAACCCAACCAAAGCCAAAACCTCTTTGAAACACTCCCATAAACATTTCCCAACATTTATTTTACATCAATTTCAACCCTAGCCCAACATTGGCTCAAGTTAGCCCAATTTGACCTACATTGGCACATTCACCAAAGAGGTCCAAATCCAACCCAAACCTAGCCCAAACACTTCAAATTTATTCTAAATCATTCATGAAACATTCCTAAACTAAATTCAACACCTATTGGATCCAATCCTTTGCAAAATTCTCATCCTAAAATAAAAAAAAAAAACCCACTTCCATAAATCATTTTAAAAGCCCATCTAAAACCATTTCAAAGAGCCCAAAATCTACCCTAAAGCCCACATGACATTTCCATTTGCCATCCATTTAATCAAAGCCATTACCTAAGTTCAAATCAATCATCAAATGGTTCCAAATCAAGCCATATGCCAAATCCCATCAAATCACCCCTAAATTACCAAAATTTCCAAATTCCATTTTCATGAAATTGACTAAGCCATACCCAAGCCCAAATAAAGCCATGAAGCCATTCTCGAAGCCCCATGTAAAGCCATGAGAGGTTTGACATGTGACCATCCCATAAATGGCAAGAGGAGGAGCCTCTTTAAGGATTCTCTTAAAGGTGATTAAACCTTTTCATGCTTCCCCTAAACTATGTTTAAGCTTAAACATCCTTGGATAGTGACTTCTCCCTCGCTAATCTAGTCGACTCACTCGACCTCCCTCAGCCCAAATTAGAGCTTGGAAAGGTGCACCCAACCCAAAACCATAGGATGACCAAATTGAGCCTAAAAGAGCCCCTTCCCCATTCCATTTTGAATGAAGCTTTCTACACATGGCCACTCTCCATTGCTTGCACCATTGCCAACCCCTGACCCTCCTGATGACAACGGTGACTGACCACGGCCGGCCGACCACCACGGCCGCCGGAAACCACCGAGCCGAGAGCTCGCATGTGAGTCAAAGTTTGGAATTCCCACTTGCTGAGCCGCCCCATGCCCGATGGCCATCATGGCTGTTCTTCCCTTGACCTAGCAGTCGATCCCAAGCCTTAAACCCCACAGGAGGCCCTCCACCCTCTTCTATTTAAACCTCACCTCCTCTCGGCCATGAGAGGTACTGAACCAACCTTAAGGAAACTCTGCCAAAATCATTCCAGACCACTCTCTACATATAGAGCACTTGATTCCCACTAGATTCGAGCCCCAATTCCCTCTAGCTGAGCTCAATTTTGAGTTCGAACTTCAGACACAAAACCAGGACACTTCTTCACGGTGGACCAATCCCCAAATTGATTGGTCCTACACCTTCACCGGACCGAGGGAGGAAGTCCACCAGCAAAAGCCCCCTCTCCAGGCCACCCATCCGTTCCAGACTCCAAGCTTTGTAATCGGCTGTGGTCGAAATCCTACCTAGACAATTCACCAGACCAGGAGACTTCATCTGGAGCTTGTTGGGACGCAATCAAAGGTGACACAACCCTCAGATTGAAGCCACACTTCTCTGAGCAAAGGTATGAGCTAACTCTTTATCCCGAGCTTACGGAGATTCTCCATTTCAAATGCCTTAATTTCAATGCATGATCATCGTATAGATGTATTCGTCTCTTCAAGACAAATCCATAGAGCACAAGAACACGAAAATACGTTAAGTATTGAGTGAGATATTAAGGATTTAGTGTGGACGGTTCTCGGGCTAGGAGGCTTGGGGACGATGAACGGATGTCGTTCATTTAATACACGCGCGGACGGACGACAAGGATCGCACCGGATGAGGAGACGGAACGATACAGCGGGCCTCTGGAGCGCTGAGTTAGATGGCGGCGTCGAATCAGAAAGCGTCGCGTGGCTGTTCGGGGATGCTAAGGTTGATGCGGCGCCGATTCGGATAAATAGAAAAATATGGATTTTCTTATTTATTTAATTCCCTAAACTTCAAAAATGCATAACTTTGTGTAGGAAAATCAGAAAAATAAAATAAAAATACCCTCTTGCTCAGTAAACAGAGGAGAATAATGTGGAAAAGAAATCATTTAATTTCATCAAGTATTTTATTTTTAATGATTTATTTACTCTCTGCATTGTTTTAATTCTCCATGCATATAGGAAATTCACCATGGCATGAGACTATAGGGCTTTTGAAGCCTCTGAATTTGGGAACATTCTCTGAATTTTCCAAAGTCGGAGGCCATCCCTATGAGAAGTTATTGATTTTTCAAATTCAGGTTGCTGTTTTGAGTACTTTAATTCCAATAATTAGCTTGTTATGAAATAAATTCTAGGAAAATTTAAGGATGTTTCTTATGACCAGAGGACTCTAGGAAAAATAGATTTTGAATTAATCCACTTGGAATAACCCTAATTGGCTTAAACACCCAAAATAGGTCCCTAATTAATTAGAGCTAATCATACATCAAATTGACTTGAAATCAATTCTTCACTGACCTTTAGGATCAGAGGAATCCATCATAAAAATTTGAAGTGAATTGCACTTAGTTAGCCCTACTAAATGGGTTAATTAAGTCATTTAGCCATTTTAAACTTTAAAAATTCATAACTTTCAAAATACTTTTCAAAAATTCACAAAATTGGTTTTGGAGCCTCTCTGATATTAGGGGAATTTAAGAAAATTTAAATTGTAATTTTCTAAAAGAGTTTATTTTTTTGCATTATTTTAATATTTTTAATAATTAAAAAATAATAAAAATCAAAAAAATAATAAAATTCACCAAAATGTCACATTTTGAATTTTAATCACTTAGGAACAAACCCCATATTTTTCTTAAGTCTCCATGATGAAATATTAAATTTTAAAGCCCTAAGGTAATTTTAAAATTAAAAAAATGTATTTTTTAGCATTTCCACTAAAATAATTCTAATAAATCAAAGAAAAATCAGAAAATTGTAAAAATTGATTCTCTAATTTCCATGATATCAGAGAGATTTTTGAAAAATACAAAATTCATTTTTCAACCTTTATTTTATTTTTTAATTTAATTAATACTCCAAAACTCAAAATAATTATAATAAAAAGAATATAATTGAAAAAATCACCAAAATTGGTCCAAGTGGTCCTCTGGTCATTAGGAATGTCCCATAATTTTCTTAAGGACAGAAACTTTCCCTTGGTCATATTATTAAATTTTTCTTGGAAATCCCTATTTTCCACCAAAAATAATTACATAAATAAATTAAATACAGAAAAATCACATTTTCTCCTCTCATGTCTTTATTGACATATGAGGGAAGTCACATAAAAATTTCAAGTTCATTTAAGCTCAATTTAGTGAGTTATGAAATTATTAAGCTTGAAGGGCAAAATGGTAATTAAAATTTTAACCTTTAATTAAAACTTTAGGCTTAATAAAATTAAAGAATAAAATATTTGATCCTAATCTGATTTGGATGATTGAAATTTAAATAATTAAAGGGTAGAAACCTACTAAAAAATTTAAAAATACTTAAAATAAACCTTAATTAAATAATTGATTAAATTTGGAAGAATAATAAAATTGGAATTATTAAAATAGGGATATTATTAGGAAGAGATTTGTTCTTTAATTTAAGAATCCCTAAATTAATCATCTAAATAATGTTTATTTCCTAATTGAAATGATAATCCAAATTTAAGATTTAAAATGCTAAAAGACTTAATCATTAAATTAAATTAAAGTTAAATTATTTAAATTAAACCCTTTTAAAATTTCAATTAAATTAATACTTTAACAATTAAAATTAAATCATCTTTAAAACATAAAAAATAAACTATTAAAGTAAAACTAAAAATAAAATTAAATTAAAATTAAAATTAAATTAAATTAAATTAAAGTAAATTAAATCAAATTAAATCAAATTAAATTAAAATTAAATTAAATTAAATTAAATTAAATTAAATTAAATTAAAGTAAATTAAATCAAATTAAATTAAATCAAATTAAATTAAATTAAATTAAATCATATCAAATCAAACTAAATTGAATTAAATTAAATTAAATAATAGAATCAAGTTAAAATTAAAATCAAATTAAATTAAATTAAAATTAAAATTAACCAAATAAAATTAAATTAAAGTTAAATTAAATTGAATTAAAAATAACATCACCTAAGACATAAAGAAATTCAAAAATAAATATGAAGCAACTTGAACACTATTCCAAATTTAAACCCGTTAACTGAAATTAAATTAAATCACAAAACATTTGAACATCAATTTGCCCTCGAAAGCTTTTGTTGTCATAACTCTTAAACAGAACGTTAAATGAAATGTTACTTCCCTCATAGGATATTCAAATGTCCTAGTTCACTGAGTAAGATAACAACAAAACTTGAATTCTCGGACGATTAATTCATTTGTATAATTAAATTCATTTGGACTTAAAACAATTCTGGCAATATTGAAAAGATGTTTAAGATTATTCTTAAGCACTTCCTCAATATGATAGGATATTTATAAGAACAATTGAACTTAATTGTTCTTTGATGAAGAAAATTGTCCTCAAACCAAAACACAAGAACCTAGACGTCATAGGAAATGACTAGCTATAGGATTAGGAATTTGGTAGAAAACCACAGCCCTTCCCTTAGCTTTACCTAGGAACTTGCTTAAATATTCTAAATTGTGTTTAAGTGCAGCTTGGGATGACGGGAAGACCCTCCAGGTACGCTTTCATTTTGTTGCAATTTATTTAATCGCATCGCATTTACTTTTCTTGCATGATAAACAACTGTTGCATGAAAACCCACACTTTTAGGATAGTCCCTAAAACTGAAACCAAAACTAAATTAAAAGTCATTGCAAGATAAAATTCACAGCCACAACTTTTCAAAATATTAAACAACTCAAAATTTAATCATAAATAGAACACAAAACTGCAATTACAACTAAATTAAAACGTCTTGTAGGATGATCAGGAATACCTCGGATGATGTAACCTACGTGTTGCTAACGGGATTTCCCACGGTCTAAATGAAAGTTTGGAACTCATTCAGTTGAGTTTAGCAAATTCATCTGGACTAAGTGAATCCGATAAAAATAACGATGCCGGAAGGATGGAACCGTGGGATCTTAAACGGTGTTGTTATAATCAAATTTAAGATTTGTTTAATTAAAATATTAAAAAACACTCGTCTCCTGATTCATGACTTCTAAAACTAAACCTCTGCAACAACAAGGAGCTTGGAGCACGGTGGGCAGCATGGCCATCTTCGTCAGCAAAACAACTCTACATCAGCTAAACTTTCTTAGAATTAAATAACTAAGCCATAGAATTTCGAGGTAGTTTGCCTAGTGCAACATAAATCCTCAACTCTTCGTTAGGCATTTGCATGATCATGTCATGTAAATTAAGCCCTGACCGGTCTTAGGACTCTGAGGTAGTCGTTTGATACGACATAAACCCTCACATTTTCAAGGCTATTTGTATGATTTTATCATACAAATATAAGTCCAAATTAATCAAAATTGGCAAGATTGAAATATCAGATAACATTAGGACTTTCCTAAATCCAAGCCAAACAATAGGATAGTTGGGAAATTACGAAGTTCGCTTCGAATCTGTGATTTCTCCTACCTTTCTTCCTTTGAATCCCCAAAATAAAATGTTCCAAACTTGATCCATTCCCTATTGAAATTCCAAAATTCAATCCTTTGAAAACTTAAACTTTGAAATTCTTGAGAGCAGAATTACTGATTATTATCGAGAGTTTTCTTAAATGATTCCCGTCATTTAAGATGTAATTAACTATATGGGCTTGCCCTTATAGGGAATTTTAAGAACCTAGGTAATATAAACCCTGTTTAATGCTTTCATATTAAGCAGGGGAACTTGTCGGCTTATAAAATTGGTTCGCAGACCAAACGGATGTCACAAATCTTCTAGTTTATTTAATCGAGCCCCACCACCAAACAGTGTGTCTATTCTTCGAGATAGATACACAATTTGTGATGCGGTGCTCGTTTATATAAACTATTCGGGATGTGAGATCAGTTTGATTTCATATCTTAAAATTTTCAAATTTAAAATTATTTTCAAAATAAAATACTACTTTTCAAATTATTTATTTAAATTAAATCAAAAATTCGCCGACAATTTCTGAAGGCGACCTTTTTTCAAAAATACAACACATAACCTAAAAATATGCCGACAGGCCTTTCAAAGTCATGATGATTAATGTGCGATGGGATGCAATCCCCTTCTTCATAGATATTGATAATGTAACTATCAGGGATATAACTGGACGACATTATATTCAATGCTACCGATCGCTTGATTATTTTAATAACTATGGTGGGCATTTGATCTACCCCTTCATATTATAAAAGTCCTGGGGGATTCTCATCTCTATCTTTGACGTAATTATAACAACATCTTTATTGTATGGTTATTCTCCCTTTTCTATGTTTCCATCGATTAGGCTTTGATAATGTCCTCTATTCAAAATATCCATCTCGCCCCCAGTTACGTGCTTCCATCACATGCTCCGTAATAATTTCTTGTTCTTCTTCATCAAAGACTTTGGTGACCAGCTGGATACCCTCAAGTATATTAATCCTTCTGCTATCAACATTGTTATAATGTTCAAAAAAATTGTGTCTGATAGTTTGGATGTGTTGCAGCTCCTCCTCAAAGATTATTTTTCTTTCAGTCAGTTCTCCTGACACAGTGAGGTTAAGAACTTGTGCATATGGGCTTGGTGCGAATATGGTTCTTTCTATTTTTTCTTCTTTTGGATCTAATTTTTCTACCCCCAAGATAGGGTATACATCTCAAGGTGTGTATGCCAAAATTTGGAATTTGAATTCGGTAACGTCTTCCTCCATAAGTTTTGAATTTCATTGTTCTTGTTCCTCAAGTCTTTTAAGAAGCTCATTGCGATTTCTCCTTTGGGTTCATGTCAGCACTGATTTCAGCTTAGTTACTCCTGCAACTGAGCATCTACGATCCCATGAGAAGCAGCAACTATGATCGATTTTGATCGCCCCTGGTTAATTTTCTATTTTTCTTCTGTTGACTTTGCCTTTTCTTTAGTAGTATTATGTTGTCGAGATCTAAAGACCAATATAGGTAGTTTCTCTTTTGCTTCTTTGTTAAAAATGGAAAATAACATTCCATTGTATAGCAATGCAACTTTTGTCAGATCAAAATCAAAATGGTTTCTGGAACCATTTCCACACATTGGTGGTCCAGAGCCGAACACACACTACTACGGAAAGTGAAAAGAAGCCTGTTGTTTGACATTTTCCAATGAATAACAGGATAATGTAATCATGTTTGATTTTAATTTAGTTTATTAATGTAAATAAGAGATTTTGTTTTATCATCATTTTCTTTTTTGGTTTATTTCAAGAAGTCACGCTCATGAGTGCCCACTTAATGAGCAAAAAGGAAGTCTCAAAAGGGAGAACTCTTAGTTGTACTATTAAGACAAACTTGAAATCATTGTCATTTTTATTATTATTTTCCAATTTTAGAATCAAGTCATTTTTGATGTAGCAAAATATTTTTTCAAATACCGGCCATTGATTAGGGTTATAATTCTTTCTCATTGGCAATTTACCAGTTGGTAAGATCCTCCTAAATGTGTCTTTCAATAACATATGGACCCTCCCATATCGGTTTAAATTTCCTACTTATTTTTGGGTGAGCGAGGATAGCTCTTCGGCGTACCAAAACAAAATCCCTGATTTGAAATGTTCTCTTACTAACCAATTTATTGTGGGGTCGTATATTTTTTGTTTGGTACAGTTTCAGATTTTTTTGAGCCTGAAAGCACTTCCATATAAACATTCAGGTTCTTTGAGTCATAAATTTGCATTATCTTCCTCTATTATTTTATTCATCACTGCTATCCTACAGGAAGGAATTTGTACTTCATGTTGAAGCAAAGCCTCGGAGTCGTCACACCAGAGCAAACGTTGACCGTGTCAATGTGCAGTATGTGGTACGATAAGTCTATAAAGCTTTCTCTAACTATTCATTCCATTGTCTTGGACTGTTAAATAATTTCTTTTTCAAAATTTGAACTAGTTTCTTGTTGATAGCATCAGCTAAATCATCACCTTTGGGGTAGTAAATTGTTGAATACCTCCAATCTACCCAGTATCTTTAGATGAAATTGTTTATTTTTGTGTTTTTAAAGGTTGTTCCATTATCTGAGATGAATCCTCAAGGAACTTTGTATCTATAAACACTTTATGCTTTGAAGAAGTGGATAACGTGATCTACTTTGACTTACCTGAGTGGCACTGCCTCTGCCCATTTGGAGAACTAGTATGTAGTGGCTAGATTAAACCGATGGCCTTTAGATGATGGAGTGTCTAAAGGGCCCACTATATCTGTGCCCCAACATTCAAACGACCAAGATGCAATTATTGGATGTAGCACATTTGGAGGATGATGTAAGACCACCCCATGTACCTGACATTAATGACATTTCTTTGCAGTTTCAAGGAAGTCAGCCATCATTATCGACCAATGGTATCCTAATCTTTTTATTTTCATCTTCATTTTTGGTCCCGATTGGTGTGCAACACAATGACCTGAATGAACTTGTTTAACAATGTTTTGAGCCTCAGATTGATTTTTACATCTTAACCTTATCTGATCAAAATATCGCTGGTAAAGAACATTATTTACTAAAGCATTGGATAATGTTTGTTGTTTAATTCGAGTTGCAATAGAATTATTTACTGATAATTTTCCTATTTGTAGATATTTAATAATTGGTTATCGTCAATCATCTTCTTCTTTGTCAATGACTGTCACCGTCGTGTCTTCACTTATTTTGTGGAGATTACCGATGTCAATTTGAGAAAGAACCTATCGTCCTTTTACAAAGAATTCGACTATCATTCTTTTTCGGATAAGCAAACTCTTTTGGACGCATGGCTAAAGTATTTACTAAAGATTTATCTAGCCTCGGAACTAGGAAAAATGTAATTTGAAATTTGTTCTAGTAATTTCAGAGTATAACAAAAATAATGCTCAATTAGTGGTTTCAAAGTTCTGTATTTTCCAGCGATTTAATTGATATTCAATTAAGGTTCAACATATATGTCAATATTTTTAATTTCCATTAATTTCATCAACTCTAAGATGATTATGAGTGCTTAATATTCAACTTTATTGTTTTTACATGGTTCAGTTAATTGATAAGAAAATGGCATCATTGTTTTATCTATAGTGATAGAAATCAATCCTACTTCTGCCTTATCAGGTATAGTTGTTTGCCTGTTTTTGTCTTTACGTACAGATGAATCTCCATCAAAGTATAATTCTCATAGTTGAATATTAGAACTTTCAAGTTCCAAAATTTTTTTATCGGGGGCAAGTCATCATTAAGAGGGGACCCAGTGATATTGGGTGTGCTGCTAAGAAGTCTGCCAAAACTTGTTATTTGATTACATGTAACAGCACAAATGTTATATAAATTTAAGGTAATATCATTGCCCATCTTGATAATCTTCCAGAACGTGTTGGTAGATTCTTTAAATATCATAAAAGGGTTAACTCTTGAGATAAGAGTTACCTTATGAGAGAGCATGTAATGTCTTAAACTTTCAACTTTAAAGATCAAAGCTAAGTATTGCTTCTCAATTACAGGATACATTATTTCTGATGGGACCAAATAGTGAGTTGTATAATGTGTTCTCTTTACTTTCGTCATTGACTTAGGCTAGCAAGGCTCTAAAAGAGTTGTTGATTACCACAATGTAGAGGATTAAAGGTTTTCCAAAAATAGGGGCCACTAAATGAGGAAATGTTGTCAAGTATTGTATGATATTTTTAAAGGCGTGTTGACATTTGTCATCCCAAACAAATTTGACATCCTTTTTTATTCGAGCAGTGAGAGATTGACACATACCCAATAGATTGGAAATAAAACATCTAATATGTGTCAAGTTTTTTTGGAATGATCGTAATTGGGTCAGATTTTTTGGAGGAGACATGTTTAAAATGGCTTCAATTTTGATGGGGTCAATTTTGATCCCACGACGTCAAACAAAGAATCCTAAAAACTTCCCTGTGGTGACACCAAAAGTGCACTTTGAGGGATTCATTTTAATATTAAATTTCCATTATCATTCGAAGATATTTCTCAAATCAAACACAAGGTCATTCTTTTGTTTACTATTAACAACTATTTCATCCACGTAGTACTCGACCTGACTGTGGATAAGTTCATAAAAAATTAGTGTCATAGCCCGCTGATAGGTGGCACCAACATTCTTTAGTCCTAACGACATTACTTTATACCAGTATATCCTGATGGGCATTATGAAAGCTGTATTTGATTCATTCTCTTGAGACATTATAATTTGTGTATTCATCCATAAATGAGAATATTGCATGTGTAGATGCAATATCTACCATTAACTCAGGAATTGGTAAAGGAAATTAATCTTTTGGATAAGTCTTGTTTAGATATCTGAAATCTACATAGATCCAGATCTAGCCATTTTACTTTTTCACTGACACTAAATTGGCTAACCAGGTTGGGTATTCTTTTCCCTCGGACAAAGTCGGCGTCAATTAATTTCCTAACCCCGATAGTGAATTTTTGTTCAATTTCAACACGCATCCTTCTTAGAGCTTGTTTAATAAGGATCACGGTTGGGTTATCCCAAGTTTATGAACCATAACCTCTAGAGCAATTTTGGGCATCTTCGTAACTCCAAGCAAAGCAGTCTTTGTATTCTTTTAACATATGAATTATTTGTTTTGCTTCAATGTAATTAAGTAACAAACAAATAAATGTTTGTCTTGGGTCATCTTCGGTTCCTAAGTATATTTCTTTTAGTTCATCCACTGTTGATTTGATATCTTCTTTAAGTTCTACCGGTGCATCTTCAATTGAAAGATTAGGTGTTTTCTCAAAATCAGATCCTTCGGTGACAACCAGGCAAAATCTGTATCTTCTAGAGGTTCAAGCATACCAAAACCAATATCTTCTTTTGAGTTAGGATTTTATTTTCTATTATTCTATGATTATTCAAAAAGGTAATATTGATCTAATGATCACTGTCAGACATCAAACCATTTTTAATAAGTTTTTGAATATACAGAGAATAAAGTTCGATAGGGAGTTCCATTAAATTCAAGAGATTTTCATCTTCTAGTTTTACATTTGTCTCAAAACTAGAAGAAGCAGAACTAAGTTAAAAATTTATAGGCTTTCTATCTTCACCATGTACTTATTTGACCACAAAATTTTCAGTCGTAATTAGAGGGATTGGTGTTAGGTCATAGCATGAACATAGTGATTAATTTGCTCATACATGGACTCATTTTTTTTCTTTTTCCTCATCTTTGAGAGATATTTTAAACTACGGCTCTTTTTGAATCACCAATAATGTCTTCTTCTTCTCTTTTTCTTCTTCAGAGTTAAAATTCCAAACGAACATTGAATTTTAAATGCTTTCTTACTTTGACAATTGGGTTCTCTCTCTCTCTCTCTCGCCCTCGTCCACGGCCTTGACCTCGAATGCGACTTTGATGAGATTTTTCACCCCTTGTTTGTATCAAAGCAATGTTTTATTTCATTTTCCTTTTTTTATCCTTCTTCATTCATTTTCTTGCCTTTATCTTTTCCTTCTACATTTATCACTACGTATCTGAAGAATATCATTTTCTTTATCAGGCCGTAATACGCAATGTCTTCATGTATACCAATTTCATGAACGTAGAATGGTTGTAGATCACTTGTAATACAACACTTCTATCCTTTTTGTAGATACTTGATACATTGATGTAATGATGAGGGAACCATTTTATTCTCATGGAGCCATGGCCGACCAAGTAAAACATTAAAAGATGTTTTAGAATCTATGACATGAAATTTTACCATTGTCACTAAATTATAAAATTTCAGGAGCAGTGTAATTGATGCTATAGCTCTTTCCCCATGTTGGTTAAAACCTCGTGGCATCATTTTTTTCTCTTGTTAGTCTACAAGCATCAATGTCTAAGTATGCGAGAGCTCTTAAGTTCATGAAGTTAATTGAGGAGAAAGGGTTAATAAGTACCCTTGAAAGTATAGTGCCATTCATATTCACTAAGATATACAACGGATGATTATGTTCAGTTGTACCCAATCATAATTCATTGTCAGAAACTGTTCTTTTAATTAATAAGCCTCATTGAAAGAAAACTATCAAGTTGAGCCAAGCAGATTTCTGGATCTAAAAGAGCTTTTATTAATAATTCCCTCATTTTCTTAGAAAGGACAAGGGCATCATAGATGCTCAACTTTGCTGGTAGTTATCTCAAATGGGCAAAGACATTATAGTCCACCTTATTATAGGAATTGTCTCAGTTTCCTTCAGATAGTCTTTCTTGCACTGGATGAATTATTTCTTCTGGTGCTACTATTTGTTTTCCTTTTCCTTTAGAGCCATTCTCAAGGTTGACACTCTTCCACTCTACAAATTGACTTGAATTATTTTTTCTAATACAACGCCTGACTCTTTTGTCTCTAAGTCTGATGACTCCAATTCTATGAAAATTGGTATTTCTTGTAATTTAAGTGTAGTGGTTTCATCTTCACCTTCACTTTTATTGGAATTATTTTTGTTATCATTGTCATTTCAATTATCATTGGACCCATCGAGATTGTGTACAATCTAAGCATCATCTATAGGATCTAAATTTGGTTGATTGTTTTCAAAGGTAGTATTGGAAATAGACCAAATGTAAGAGCAATTGAAAGTTTCAGCATTATTGTCCGCAAAGGGACAAAGAGAAATTCATACAATGTCAGCGGCATGAGGGATTTCTTCCCTTCATCTGAAACAACTATTCTAGGAGAATGCAGAGAAGTAGAAGGAGTGGGAGGTAGAAAGGGAAAGGTAGCGTTAGATTTCAAAGACCTCAAAGTCTTTATAATTCCTTCTTGTTTTTCTTTTTTTTCTTGATAGATTTTAATGTTAATGTTGAAGCTTGAGAAGCTTACAAGTTTATAAGGATCTTCATAGTAGATTTGCCCCGTGTCATGCTCCATTTGTCTTTATCTTCGTATGGGTCAACAGGAATAAAGTCATCAATCAAAATTTCATTCATTGGACCCTTTTCAGGCTCTTTCAAATATTCCTTTGGGATGACTATATTCCATTCTTTGAATTTGTTTTTCAACCAATCTTTGAAGAAGAAACATTCCTTGAACTTGTGTCCAAGCATCTTGTGTTAGGGACAATAATTGGGCTGATCTTTCATATCAAATTCTCTTGGCCTCTCAGCTTCAGATAACTTTAAATCCAGAACTTTCAATAGGCTTCAGAATATCTCTGTGATGGCCTCTGTCTTGAGTGGGTATTCTTTATTCATTCATTTGGCCATTGATTTCTTTTCCTTCTGTGATTGGGTTGATTATTAGAATGTAGTTATAAATATGGTTGTGGTTTTGTTGGTGTACATTCAGTAGTTGTCCTCTTTGTTCAGGCTTCACCTGCATCAGTTTTTTACCCTTTTCTACTACTACAAGATTTCTTAATTTCTTCTCAAATGCTTTGACTGATTTCATTTCTTTTGTCTATTCGGTCAAACTCATTCGCTTGGCTTCCTCCCAGAGGTTTTCCACTTTACTGAGTAATTTTTCAAATATCTTTATCGTAAATCCTTTAATAATAAATACCACTAGTCCATAGATGCTTTTAAGTAGGATATTGACTGTGTGTTGCTCCTGGAGTTGAGGTTCACATTTCATACTCAGATTTCTCCAATGTAAAATTTAATCCGCAAGAAATTCTCCTAGGTTTTGCTTTTATATTACAAAATCTCCAACTTTTATGTGATGTTGTGCTCCGTCAAATCTTGAATGAAGACATTCTCGAGTTTCGCAAAATTTTTAATGGACCCATTGGGAAGCTCTACATACCAATCGAAAGCAACCCCTGTAAGGATATTAACAAATTGGAAAAATAAGAGAGCCTCACTACCCCCCGCGTTGCAACTACTTACTCTAAAGTGTGCTACATGCTGACTAGGGTTTCTGGTCCCATCAAACATTTTGAAGAGAGGTGGAACGAAGACTTTAGGATATTAGATAGAATCAATTTCCTCCGGATAGGGTCTCCCCTTTGGAGTTAGTGATCAGGCCCTCACCTGTGCCATTGTTTCTTTTATGTTTTGTTCCACATAATCGATTTCTATTTCTCCATTGAGTACAGATAAGCTGAACATTCTTAGAGCTAAATCCAACTTCGAACATGGATAGTGGCAGAACATCATCTTCTTATTCAATGCAAATTTTCTTTCCTTTACGATCAACATCATCTTTCTTTTCATTAGTAGAATAAATGGACTCGAGAACAAAATGCTTTTGGGAGCTTCTTCATAAAAAATCCCTTATGAGGAGGGACTTTAGAACAATTTGCTTTGACGCTTAGGGATATTCCCGTCAAAACTATTATGGTTGTTTTGTAGGCTTCGTATGCCGAGGAGTCGCCACATAATTGAGATGTAAGAGACTCACTCTCTGTCAGATGGCTTAGCGTGAGCTTTGTAGCATCGGGACTTTCCCGTATTAAATAATATACCTTTGATATCATTTGCCCCATATTCATGATAATAAAGCAAAAACCATTTTATCGAGAGTATTCTTGGGTACCCACTAGAATATAATTAACTAGTAGGATTGGGGGTGACATAATAGTGGAGTTTCTTGCATCTCCTCCATACCAATTATATGAGCAGAGCAAGGCAATGGAAGAAGATTCAGATAAGGAAGCTGAGGCAAAAGCTAGTGATGATGATGATGATGATGATGATAAGGACAATTAGATTTTATTTACTTTTATTTTGATGTGATGTATTGAAGACTTTATTTTTTTTTCCTGCAGCTATATTGATGTATTTACTTTTTATTCTGTTGTACTGGACATTTTCTTTTACTAATGATGTTATAGTTATACTAGAGTATTATTTCTTGTTAATTTGGATTATATGGACGTAAGCGTTGTGATACAGTAGTTCTTCTTAATTCATATTTCATCTTAAACTTATTGAATTGAGATTCACTTGCTACTTTAGAATTGGCTTTACTATTTATACTTATATATTTTTTCATGATAGACTCATGTGGTAGAAAATAATTCAGTTATATTTTCTCCCTACTTATCTTTTTGTTTTGATTGATATATATGCTAAAAATCAAGTTGGGGGGGAGGGGGGAATTGTTGACCTCATTTTTGATGAGGACTTCTCTTCTTCTTTTTAGTACTTAGGATCTAGCCTTAGGCTTTTCCTTTGACTATCCTAGAGGATTAGAAATGGGACCCACCACTTAGAAATTCAAACCACTTCTTAACTCCCTGCAAACTCTACAAACTTGACTATAGACCCCTGATCACCTAGAGGGTTGAAATCAAATGTGGAAGTTTAAAGGATGGGTTCCTATAGGACTCTTTGGCCTTAGGACTACCCTGGATGGCCTGGTCTGGTGAAGGGGCTGACTTACACACACACTACATTTATACACTACACTTTCACACACCTATACCCAATTTGACCTCCTGACTCATGTAGGTGATTCACATGGATGGTCCTTAACCCCTAAGCCCTTGGCTAAGAGGGTTAGGAACAACATAGTGGATGCCTCAAATGAGTCCATTCATGGCTCATGTGGGCTTGATATGGCTTCATGGCTCAACCAAAATGATTTCATTCCACTTATATTTACCCAATCTTCAATTTCCCAAATTTTCAATTTTTGACCCCCGGGACCCTACACCCGCTTTGCCTACCCAAAACCCTTGAAATTACCCAAATTTTTGCAAAATATCCAAATCACCCAAAAATTCCTCAAAATCATTCTCAAACATTCCCACACCAATCAAGTTGATCATCCATACCCAAAAATACCAAAAATTCCAAAAATACCTCCCAATACCCTCCAAATACCCCTCTTGACCCAAAAATCCAAAAATTCAGAAAATTCCCAGAAAGGTCAAGAAAATCCCAAATATTCCCAATTTCATTTTGTTCAACTACACCATAGGCAAATTTTATCAATTTACCCTACTTTTGTCAAAACCCCCAATTTGACCCATTCTAACCCAAAGTGAACCCAATGTCAAACCAAACCTACCCAATTGACCCAAATTCTGGTCCAATTCAATTTTAAACTTCAATTCAACAATCCCAACACCAATCTAGACCAAATCCAAGTCCAATTTGATTGACATTTGGATCCAATTTCACTTTTGGCCTTAAAGCCCAATTTGGACCCATGACCCAAACATAACCCAAACTCACCCAATTCAACTCCAATTAACCCCAATTCTTTTCCAAATCTTCCTTAACATTCCCACAAACAAAACACTAACATGATTTGCCCAACATTTAGACCCAAACCCCACTCAAATTCAACCCAAAGCTAAAAGGCCCAATTTTGACCTAAACTCAAACCTAACCCAAATGAGCCCAAACCCCAAAATCAAAGCCCAACCAAAGTCAAAACCTCTTTGAAACACTCCCATAAACATTTCCCAACATTAATTTTACATCAATTTCAACCCTAGCCCAACATTGGCCCAAGTTAGCCCAATTTGACTTATATTGGCCCATTCACCAAAGGAGCCCAAATTCAACCCAATTCAAACCCAAATCACTCCCAATTTGCTCCAAGTCACTCATGACACATCTATGAGCTAAACCCAACAATTATTTGGCCCAAGCCTTTGCCAAAATTTCATCCTAAAATCCATTTTTAAAATCCAAAAGCCCACTTCCCTAAACCATTTTTAAAAGCCCATTTCCACCAAATACAAAAGCCCAAAATTGGCCCTAAAGCCCACATGGCAATTTATTTTCATCATACCTTTAATTGATATCACCCCTAAGTTTCAAAATCATCATTAAACCATTCCAAATCAAGCTTCATACAAATTCCCATCAAATTACCAAAAATTTCTAAAATCCATTTTCATGAAATTGACCAAGCTTTTCCCCAAGCCAAAGACAAGCCATGCAAGCCATGGATAAGCCACATGAAGCCATGGAAGGTTTGACATGTGATCAAGCCATTAATGGCAAAAGGAGGAGCCTCTTTTAAGCCCCCTTAAAAAGGTTTTAACCCTTTTAATGCTTCACCCTAATCCATGATTAATCAAAATATTCATGGATGGTGACTTCTCTATCCTTTCCTAGCTGATTCACCTGATCCTCCCTCAGCCCAAATCAGCCATGGGGAGGTGAACCAAGCCCAAAAGGTGGACTTGACCAAATCAAGCCAAAATTAGCTCCTCCCCCATTCCATTTCAATTCAACTCCTTTACACATGTCCATGGCCAATTGACTGCACTAAGCCCCGACCCCGACCTCCCCGACCTTGAGGGTGACTCGACCCCGGCCGGCCAGCCACCACAGCCGCCGGAAACCACCGGGCCGAGAGCTCGCATGTGAGCCCAAACTTGGAATTCTCACTCGCTGAGCCGACCCATCCCCAGGTGGCCATTGCGGTTGTTCTTCTCTTGCCAGAGCGAGTTGATCCCAAGCCCTAACTCTCCCCGGGAGGCCCTCCACCCTCTCCTATTTAAACACCACCCCCTCTCGGCCATGAGAGGTGCTCGAACCGGATCTTACCGAAACCCCGCCAAAATTGTTCCGAACACTCTCCATACTTAGAGGAGTTGATCCCCAGGTGGCAATTTGCCCTAATCCCCACCAACGAACCCGATTTCTCGGCCAAAATTCCACCCAAAACCGGGACACTTCTCCACGAGTGGATCAATCCTCAAATTGGTTGGTCCTACACCTTCCCGGACCGAGGGAAGGAGTCCACCGAGCAAAAGCCCCCTCTCCGGGCCACCCATCCGTTCCGGACTCCAAGCTTTGTGATCGGGCTTGGTCGAAATCATACCTAGGCGATTCACCGGACCGAGGAGACTTCATCCGGAGCTTGCCGGGATCCAATCGAAGGTGACACAACCCTCGGATTGAAGCCACACTTCTCCGAGCAAAGGTATGAGCTAATTCTTTATCCCGAGCTTCTGGAGATTCTCCATTTCAAATGCTTTAATTTCAATGCATGATCACCATATAGATGTGTTCGTCTCTTCAAGACGAATCCATAGAGCATAAGAACACGAAAATCCATTAAGTAATGAGTGAGATATTAGAGATTTAGTGTGGACGACTCTCAGGTGAGGACGCTTGGGGACGATGAACGGATGTCGTTCATTTAATACACGCGCGGACGGACGGCCAGGATTGCGTCGGATCAGGAGATGGAACGACACAGCGGGGCCCCGGAGCACTGAGTCGGATGGCGGCGTCGAACCGGAACACGCCGCGTGGCCTTTCGGAGCTGCAGAGGTTGACGCGGCGCCGCGTGGATAAATAGAAAATTAGGGTATTTTTGATTTATTTAATTCCCCTAAACTTCAAAAATCCATAACTTTGTGTAGGAAAATCAGAAAATTAAAATAAAAATACCCTCTTGCTCAGTGAACAGAGGAAAATAATGTGGAAAAGAAATTATTTAATTTCATCAAGTATTTTATTTTTAATGATTTATTTCCCTCCTGCATTGTTTTAATTCTCCATGCATATAGGAAATTCACCATGGCATGAGACCATAGGGCTTTTGAAGCCTCCGAATTTGGGAACATTCCCTGAATTTTCCAAAGTCGGAGGACATCCCTATGAGAAGTTATTGATTTTTCAAATTCATGTTGTTGTTTTAAGTATTTTAATTCCAATAATTAGCATGTTGTGAAATAAATTCTAGGAAAATTTGGTGATGTCTCTTATGACCAGAGGACCCTAGGAAAAATAAGTTTTGGATTAGTTTATTGAAAATAACCCTAATTGGCTTAAACACCCAAAATAACTCCTTAATTAATTAGAGCTAACCATACATCAAATTGATTTGAAATCAATTCTCCACTGACCTTTAGGATCAGAGGAACCCACCATGAGAATTTGAAGTCAATTGGACTTGGTTAGCCCTACTAAATGGGTTGATTAAGCCATTTAGCCATTTTAAACTGTAAAAATTCATAACTTTCAAAATACTTTTTAAAAATTCACCAAATTGGTTTTGAAGCCTCTCTGATATCAGGGGAATTTAAGAAAATTAAAATTTCAATTTTCTAAAAAAAGTTGATTTTTGGTATTATTTTAATATTTTAATAATTAAAAAAATAATAAAAATCACAAAAATAATAAAATTCACCAAAATGTCACATTTTGAATTTTAATCACTTAGGAACAAACCCCATATTTTTCTTAAGTCTATTTAATGAGATATTAAATTTTAAAGCCCTAAGGTAATTTTAAAATTAAAAAATATATTTTCTAGCATTTTCACTAAAATAATTATAATAAATCAAAGAAAAATCAGAAAATTGCAAAAATTGATTTTCCGATTTCCTTGATATCGGAGAGATTTTTGAAAAATATAAATTTCATTTTTCAACCTTTATTTTATTTTTAAATTAATTAATACTCCAAAACTTAAAATAATTATAATAAAAAAAATATAATTTAAAAATCACCAGAATTGGTCCAAGTGGTCCTCTGGTTATTAGGAATGTCCCATAATTTTCTTAAGGACAGAAACTTTCCCTTGGTCATATTATTAAATTTTCCTTGGAAATTTCTATTTTCCACCAAAAATAATTACATAAATAAATTAAATACAGAAAAATCACATTTTCTCCTCTCATGTCTTTATTGGCATATGAGTGAAGTCACATAAAAATTTCAAGTTCATTTAAGCCAATTTAGTGAGTTATGAAATTATTAAGCTTGAAGGGCAAAATGGTAATTAAAAATTTTAACCCTTAATTAAAACTTTAGGTTTAATAAAATTAACAAATAAAATATTTGATCTTAATCTGATTTGGAGGATTGAAATTTAAATAATTAAAGGGTAGAAACCTATTAAACAATTTGAAGATAATTAAAATAAACCTTAATTAAATAATTGATTAAATTTGGAAGAATAACAAAATTGGAATTATTAAAATAGGGACATTATTAGGAAGAGATTTATTCTTTAATTTAAAAATCCCTAAATTAATCATCTAAATAATATTTAATTCTTAATTAAAATGATAATTCAAATTTAAGTTTTAAAATGTTAAAGGACTTAATCATTAAATTAAATTAAAAAGTTAAATTATTAAACTCTTTTTAAATTTTCAATTAAATTAAAATTAAAAATAAAATTAAATTAAAGATTAAATTAAATTAAATCAAACAAATTAAATAAATTAAATTAAATCAAATAAATTAATTAAATTAAATTAAATTAAATCAAACAAATTAAATTAAATTAAACAAAATTAAATTAAAAAAAATAATAATAGTAAAATAAATAATTAAATTAAATTAAATTAAATTAAATTAAAACATATTAAATTAAATTAAATTAAATTAAATTAAATTAAATTAAAATAAAATCAAATAAAATTAAAATTAAAATTAAAATTAAAATTAAAATTAAAAATCAAAATTAAATTAAAATTAAAACTAAACCAAATTAAATTAAATTAAAGTTAAATTAAATTGAATTAAATAACATCACCTAAGACATAAAGAAATTAAATATAAAGCAACTTGAACACTATTCCAAATTTAAACTCGTTAATTGAAGTTAAACTAAATCATGAACCACTTGAGCACCAATTTGTCCTCGAAAGCTTTGGTTACCATAACTCCTAAACAGAACATTAAATGAAATGTTACTTCACTTATAGGATATTCAAATGTCCTTGTTCACTGAGCAAGGTAACAACAAAACTTGGATTCTCGGACGATTAATTCATTTGCATGATTAAATTCATTTGGACTTAAAACAATTCTAGTAATATTGAAAAGATGTTTAAAATTCTTCTTAAGCACTTCCTCAATATGATAGTATACTCATGAGAACAATTGAACTTAATTATTCTTTGATGAAGAAAATCGTCCTCAAACCAAAACACAAGGACCTAGACGTCATAGGAAATGACTAGCTATAGAATTAGGAATTTGGTAGAAAACCATAACCCTTCCCTTGGCTTTACCTAAGAACTTGCTTAAATATTCTAATTGTGTTTTAAGTGCAGCTTGGGATGACGGGAAGACCCTCCAGGTACGCTTTTATTTTATTGCAATTTACATTATTGCAATTTCTTTAATTGCATCGCACTTACTTTTTCTTGCATGATAAATAACTGTTGCATGAAAACCCACACCTTTAGGATAGTCCCTAAAACTAAAACCAAAACTAAATTAAAAGTCATTGCAAGATAAAATTCACCACCACAACATTCCAAAATATAAAACAACTCAAAATTTAATCACAAACAGAACACAAAACTACAATTACAACTAAATTAAAACGTCCTGTTGGATGATCGAGAATACCTCGGATGATGTAACCTACGTGTTGCTAACGGGATTTCCCACGGTCTAAATGAAAGTGTGGAACTCATTCGATTGAGTTTAGCAAATTCATCTGGACTAAGTGAATCCGATAAAAATAACGATGCCGGAAGGATGGAACCGTGGGATCTTAACCGGTGTCGTTATAATCAACTTTAAGATTTGTTTTAATTAAAACATAAAAACACTTGGAAATTAAGATTTTCTCTAAACCAAAACACTTCTCTCATCTCCTTATTTATGACTTCTATAACTAAACCTCTGCAACAACAAGGAGCATGGAGCATGGTGGGCAGCACGGCCATCGTCGTCAGCAAAACTTGAATCTACATCAGCTAAACTTTCTTAGAATTAAATAACCAATCCATAGGACTCCGAGGTAGTTTGCCTAGTGTAACATAAATCCTCAACCTTTTATTAGGCATTTGCATTGCAAATTAAGCCCTGACCGGACTTAGGATTCCGAGGTAGTCGTTCGGTACGACATAAACCCTCACATCTTCCAGGCTATTTGTATGATTCTATCATATAAATATAAGTCCTAATTAATCAAAATTTGCAAGATCAAAACATTAAATAAACATTAGGACTCTCTTAAATTCAAGCCAAATAATAGGATAGTCGGGAAATTACCGAAGTTCACTTCGAATCTATAATTTCTCCTACTTTTCTTCCTTTGAATTCCCAAAATAAAATGTTCCAAACTTGATCCATTCCCTGTTGAAATTCTAAAATTCAATCCTTTGAAAACTTAAACTTTGAAATTCTTGAGAGCAGAATTATTGATTATTATCGAGAGTTTTCTTAGGTGATTCCCGTCACTTAAGATGTAATTAACTATAAGGGCTTGCCCTTATAGGGAATTTTAAAGAACCCAGGTAATATAAACCCCGTTTAATGCTTTCATATTAAGCGAGGGAATTTGTCGGCTTATAAAATTGGTTCGCGGACCAAACGGATGTCACAAATCTTCTAGTTTATTTAATCGAGCTGCACCATCAAGCAGTGTGTCTACCCTTAGGATAGATACACGGTTTGTGGTGCGGTGTTCGTTTATATAAACTATTTGGGATGTGAGATCGGTTTCATTTCATATCTTAAAATCTTCAAATTTAAAATTATTTTCAAAAATCAAATACTACTTTTCAAATTATTTATTTAAATTAAATTAAAAATTCACCGCACAATTTTTGTAGGCGACCCCTTTTCAAAATAAAATACACAACCCGGAAATATGCCGACAATTTCTGGCGACTCCGCTGGGGACTAGTTCCTCTCTCCATTTTGATCAGATAATTCTGCTTTCAAAAATCGGTAGTGTATCCATGTCCCTTGTGGATCAAGCTATCATTCTTTCCGTTGGAATACTATGTTCATTTCTACCTTGAACAAGTATAGCCAACATTCTCTCGGATTTAGGAGCCACTGTTTAGACACCCCTAAACAGAGAGGTTCTGAGATACTTTTACCTCATTTCTGAGGTGGGGTGGACCCCGATAGGTGTTAGTTTAGGAGTGATCCTCCGAGTCGAGAAGTCTTGCATAAGACTTTCTTTTCCTTTCCAACTCGAATCGGATTCATTACCTTCTCTACACCTTTGAACATTCCGTTCTAAATAAACAAACCCTCTAATGAATGACTCTTTTAACAAATAACTCCTTCTTATAAATACATGAACAAGAATGTGTTCGGACTCTTTCGATTCATTTCTTTTCGTCCTAATGAGAAGAAGCATAACTTGGGACCGACAATCGAATCTACCCTGTGAAATGGAAGCCCCAAAGCTGATTTTCTCCTTCACCAATGGACTGGACTTCGCTGTTTACAAGGATGAGCTGCCTGATAATGGGATCATCCGGTTCGGACAAGGATTTGAGAACACAAATGTCAAGATCACCGACGTTTCCTTTTTCGCATTGACAAACAAAGTATCTGAAGCTGAGAAGTCGTTGATCGAGTTCAACCTTAGGTCAACTCAAGAGTTTCCTCCCCTGCAAAAGATCCCGACTGAGAGAAGTACTCGTCGTCCGCGAAGGACTCGTTCTTGCTACCCCCATCTGGTCTAGTTGTCTCTGCACCTACCCCGGCCTCGCCAGATTAAAGGGGAAGGAAATCCGAACTATGGTGAACCCGTTACCGTGGAGGGTACGGACTTTCTCGTGAGACCTTCTGTTTTGAAATCGGGTCCAGCTCAAGAATTTCATCACTAACACGGACCCAAAGAAGGAACGAAGTAGGAAAATTGCCGGGAAGGCCGGAGCCGCTAAAGTTGCTTTCCGGAGGAAATCCCGAAATCCCCGAGTACACACCACTACTCGAATACATACCATTGCTCGAAGATACACCCTTTTTGGAAGGAAGTAGATTCCACCCCCTTTCCGCCGCGGCTGACGAGGAAAATGTCCGCAGGATTGTTTCTACATTACCTCGACCAGCATACTACAACGACAGCAGAAAGAAAAGGGCTAGGATCATGCCATTCGCCCGACTACAGACTGTGATCGAGAAGCTAGCAAAGAAAGAGAAATGCCCCGTATCGGAGATTCTAAGAAGGATAGGGCGGGTGCCAGTCAAATCTCGTCTTGGGCCACGAGTAGAACCCGCCATCGTTACAGAAAAGCCAAATAAAAGGATGAAGGCTAGTCCGTCTATCGTTGTTTCAGGATTACAGATTAGGGAGGATACCACCTTCCAGCATTTGGCTGACAGACCATCCGGTCCTAGACAAAAAATTTTAGTAATCCTCACAAAAAATTTTAAGGATTAACAAAAATCCTGAAAGAAAAAAAAAAGAAGAAGAAAGAAGAAAATGAGGAAAAGCTTGAGGAGAAGCCTAATTAAAAATTGGTTTCACTTAAATCTTCATAAAAAAATAACTTATATAAAATCCTAAACTTATTTTTATTCTATAATGTATTAGCAAAATTTTCACAAATATAGTGTTAGAAGTGAAAGCATTATTCTAAAGGATACTTATCTCATATATCAAAAACCTTTCAAATATATAGTTTAGTGTGTCGGTTAGTTAATTCTGTTTTCAAAGTTGTTAGAATTAATTGTAGTGTAATTAATTGTTACTATTTTCTACATTTTTGTAGTAGAAGTAAGTATTAAACTTTAAGTGCAAATTGAATATCGAATTTCAGTGTTATATTATATATATTGTGAAACACTTTCTTATACTTCGTACTTCCCTGTGGGATCGATAACCAGGACTTCATTAGAGCCCTGTATTACTTGATACGATACGTATACTTGTGTTGAGTGCTTGGACTTTACAAAAATCATTATAAATATATAAATTTGAGTTCATAAATTCTTGCAAAAATATAAGTCCGTCATCAAGTTTTTGGCTCCATTGACGGGGAAGGTAACGAAGTAATTAAGTAAGTAAGAAAGTATAAACGATATTTATTGATAATATAGTAACAGAAAACCTTTATTTTGTAGTGTGTAATTGTGTGTTTGTTTACTTTTTAAAAGTATTTGTGTGATTGTATATGCGTAGTAGTGGATCTATAGGTTTAGTGCCTTACGATTCGGAGTTAGAGCGTACTGTCAGAAAAATTAGAAAACAGCAAAAATAAATTGAAAATCCTTGTGAAATGGTGAATAATCAAGATAATCAGAAAAATGATCTTGGAAATTTTCCAAGACCTTTAAGAGATTATGCTAACCCAATAGCAGACGAAATTCACATAGCTATTCAAAATCCTGTTGTTGCTTCTAATTCGTTTGAACTTAAACCTGCAATTATCCAAATGGTACAAAATAATCAATTCGGAGAAACACCTAATGAGGATCGAAATTTACATCTAGCTAGTTTTTTAGAACTGTGTGCTACTTTTAAATATGACGGAGTGTCTAGTGACGCTGTCAGACTTAGACTTTTTCCTTTTTCATTAAGGGATAAAGCTAAGGCGTGGTTAAACTCATTAGCACCTGGATCTATTAGAAATTGGGGAGAATTATCTCAGAAGTTTTTTAAAAAATATTTCCTCCATCAAAGACTGCTAAACTAAGAAATGATATTACATCCTTTTGTCAGTTTGAAGGAGAGTTAATATATGAAGCTTGGGAGAGATTTAAAGATCTTCTTAGGAAGTGCCCACATCATGCTTTACCAGATTGGTTAACAATTCAAACATTTTATAATGAATTAGTGGGATCATTGAGATCTATTATAGATGTTGTTGCTGGTGGATTGTTAATGTCAAAACATTTTGATGAAGCATACGCATTAATTGAAGAAATGGCTACTAATAATTTTCAATGGCACTCTGAACGGGTAAATCCTAAGAGAGTAGCTAGTGTTCATGATTCAGATATGATGACTATGGTAGTTTCTCAAATTGCAGCCCTTTCTAAGAAAATAAATTAATATGGAATGAATTATTATCAACCACCTCAAGTGTTAGAGGAAAATTCATTTGGACAAATAACAGAATCTCAAACACCTTATGAGACTTTAAATGCTATTAATAGACCTAACAATCCTTATTCAAATTATTATAATCCTGGTTAGAAGAATCACCAAAATTTTAATTGAAATAATAGCAATGCCAATGTTAACCCACATTGGGCTAACAGTTCTATAAATCCAATTGGAAATTTAAATAATCAAGGAAATACCAATTTTAGACCATCTTATCCTCCCAGATTCAATAGTAACCCACAAATTAAGAAGAAGTTGTCTACTGAAGAAATGATTTTGAATATGGGAAATTAATTGCAAGCTCAAGGTGTTGCTATGAAAAATATTGAAAATCAATTGGGGCATATTTTCACTGTACTTAATAATAGACCTTCTGCAACACTTCCAAGTAATGTTGAGATCAATCTAAAAGATCAAAACAAGGAACAACTTAAGGCTATTCAATTAAGGAGTGGAAAAGAATAGGAAACTAGAGTGCAAAAAGAAGTTGAAATAGAAAAGGAGAAGGTGGAAATCGAAAAAGTATCAAACAAGATTTATCCAGACTTGGAGCGAATGAAGATAACTGTTGAAAAACTACCACCTTCATTTCCTCAAATATTGAAGAAACAAAATAGGGATAACAGATTTGGAAAATTTTTGGAGATCCTTAAGAAATTAACGATAAATATTCCTTTTATTGAAGCATTAAAACAGATGTCTGGCTATGCCAAGTTTATGAAGGATATTCTGAGAAAGAAAAGAAAGTTTACATATCAAGCGGAGAGTGTAATGCAATTATTCAGAAGAAGCTTCCGGAAAAACTTAAAGATCCTGGTAGTTTCACTATTCCGTGTGCAATAGTTGAAATTTTTTTTGGAAAAGCTTTATGTGATCTGGGAGCTAGTATTAATCTTATGCCTTTATCAACTTTCAAAAGGTTGGGAATAGTAGAAATTTCTCCTACATCTGTGACTCTTCAGTTGGCCGATCGTTCAATTACTTACCCTAAAGGAATAGTGGAAGATGTGTTAGTGAAAGTAGATAAATTTTTCTTTCCTGTGGATTTTATTGTACTTGATATGGAGGAAGATAAAGAAATTCCAATCATTTTGGCAAAACCATTCCTTACTACTGGAAGAGCAGTGATTGATGTTCAAAAAGGAAAATTAACAATGAGAGTTAATGATCAAGAGGTGACCTTTAATATTTTAAAATCTATGAAGTATCCCTCAATGGAAAAAAGATAATGAATGTTTTAGGATGGAGGTCTATGAATATTTGAGAAATGATCATTTTGAGAATATATTTGAAAAAAAAGTAGAGTATGAAAATATGTTTGAAGAAGAAACTAAAGATGATGAAAATTCAGATAGTAAGAAGAATGAAAATTCGGAGTATGTTCAGGAGAGATTCGAAGAATTAAACACTATGGAAGATGGAAATAAAAGCTTAATTCCATCTATAATAAAACCTCCTGAACTTGAGATGAAAATTCTCCCTAATTATTTAAATTATATGTTTTTAGGAGAATCATTTACCTTGCCAGTTATTGTATCTTCGGAGTTAAACGATTATCAAGAATAGAAGTTGTTAGAAACTTTAAAAAGATACAAGAAAGCTTTTGGATAGACTTTGGCAGATTATAAAGGAGTTAGTCCTTCAATTTGTAAGCACAGAATTTTATTAGGTGAAGAACATAAACCGAGAGTTGATCCGTAAAGGGAACTGAATCCTATAATGAAAGAAGTTGTTAAGAAAGAGATTTTAAAATGTCTGGATGTTGGAATTATTTATCCTATTTTCGGATAGTGCTTGGGTGAGTCCAATATATTGTGTACAAGGGAGGAGTGACTGTTGAAGTGAATGAGTGTAATGAAATTATACCCGCAAGACAAATTAATGGATGGCAAATTTGTATTGACTATAGGAAATTAATTGCCGCCACCAGAAAAGATCACTTTCCTCCTCCTTTTCTCGATCAAATGCTAGATAGACTTGCTAGACACAAGTACTACGGTTTTCTGGATGGATGTACTAGTTACCATCAAATACCTATTGCTTCTGAGGATCAAGAAAATACAACATTTACTAGCTCTTATGGAACCTTTGCTTTTCGAAGAATGCCTTTTGGATTGTGTAACACACCTGCAACATTTCATAGATGTATGATCTCTATCTTCAGTAGTATCGACATAACACTGAACTTACAGGTTTGAGCGCCGCCGGTGCCCAAAACCTGTTGACGGTTTTTGAAGTTTCAAAATGCGAGTTTTAGAGGTTTTGAGCGGGTTCTTCATCCTTATAACTACCAAAACTTCATTTTAGAATTCCTAACTCCTAAAAAATGAAAACTAACATTCCCAATTCGCATCCCATGGATTCCTACCCCATTAAAACCCCCTTGATCTCGCATTTTCAACCGATCGAAGTTCATAAGTTTTGAGGCGCAGTGTTTGTTCAATAAAATGATGATGAAGAGGAGGATTATCAAGGAAAGAGGCTTCATAAATCGAGGTATGGATAATATTACTACTATAATTGAAGAGAAAATTAAGGAGAGACGTTGGGAAGTGCTTTGCTACACTACCACTGTCGTTGTGTTTCCTGTAGTGAAAGAATTTTGTGCGTGGTAGATTTGTGCAATTCACTCATGCACGAATTAATGATCTCTTTATGATCGAGAATGTCCATATTTTCCATTATTTCTAATTTCAATGCCATGAGTGATAATATGAATGATGTATATCGATATTTGACGAATGAGAATGAGGATTGGGAAATTAGAGAGAATGGATACATTAGTTTCCCATCTGCATCTCTAAATCCAGTGTCAAAGCAGTAGCACTACTTTTTTTCGGCAAAGATATTTCCAACATTGAAGATTAGCAAGGTAACCAAGGAAAGTGCCATTTTAAATTTCTGTATTCAAACTGAGAGGCTGATTGACATTGGTAATATCATTTTGAAATCAGTTTTGGGATTAATTGTTCATGGATCTAAATATAGGCTTGGACACCTATCCACCATATTTCTGTTATGTAGTCAATCACAAGTTCCATATGAAACTTGGGAAAAAGTTCTTCCATGGAGGCCTATTGATCCAACTAATCCTTATGACTACCAGAGAGTGGGAGATGAAGATGACTTGAATTTGCTTGCTGATCAACCAACACAGACTTCACAACTGATTCAACCCTACTTTCTTGAAGGTTCCATAATGATATTGAAGAGGATCAAAAAGTTGGAGAAAGAGGTACAGAACGTTATGAATGCAATCAATAACATTTTTTATTTATTCGATCATATAGATTGGAGAATGAAGGAACAATTCGATTACACTGGTCGAATTGAGATGGGCTTGATTAACTTGATGAAGAAGAATGCGCTGATTGCTGAGGAATCATCTGATGAATTTCCAATTCGTCCATTCTATAATTTGTTCGTGCATCAACAATCGATTGGAGACATTAGAGGAGAGGATAGTTCTGAAACCGATGTGGAATAATTAATGGATTCTACTTATGTTTGTTGTGTGTTTAGTTTACTTTGCTTAAGTATGCTTGATGTGTGTAGTATTTTCTTTGCTTGGTAATTTAAATTTGGATTTGGATATGCTTACTTTCATTATGTGCTCAGATTTTAGTGTTTGCCTATCTTAGAGTACTTGCAGCACTAAACATCTAAGAGTAGGTTTGGTTTGAATGAACATATTTGGTGTTTATGTTGTAGCTTGGATTTTATATATATAAGTTGTTGTGTATTGTTTGTGTAAAGAATTGTGTTAATTATTGCTTGTGAGATGAAGTAAAGGCTTATTGAAGTGTTAAACATCATTGTGGATGTCGAAAAGATCAAAATTTTGAAAAAAATTTCGGACACAGAAAAAAATTTTGGACTGGCGCCGCTGGCGTTCAAATCCAGAGAGTTTGGCTATTTTCTTAAATAGAGTGCCGCAGGAACCCAAACCCAGTAAAAGGCCAAAAACCCTCATTTTCATGATTTTTACCCTGGGACCCGCAAATTTTTCCATTGTTTTCGTCTTTCATTTTCGCGATTTTGAAGATCTAGGGCTTGCTAGATCTCAGATTTAAGGTGATTTCAAAGCTTTTCGAGGTCGGATCCACATTTCTCTTGGTAAGAGCTTCACTTTAAGTTAAAAATTTTTTATTTTCACCATGGAAATCTCTCACATTGCTTAGGTTGGAATTTTTAGAGTATAAAGGAGATTTTGAGATTTCCATGATGAAATTTGCTCTTACTTGTTTAGTATAGTATTTGGAGTTTCTTACATTGTGAATTTGGGATTTATTGGAATTTTCTTGCAAATTTTAGAAATTCACGTGGCTCCAAGGATGAGTAAAGGGAAGAGGAAATTAGATTTTGATGAGGAAAAATTCGTTAATATTAAAGCCCAATTTCGCTTTAACTCTTACCTTTACAATAAGAAGTGTATTCAGGATCGAGCTTTTGATAGTCCTGGTGGATCTGTAGAACAGTTAATTGCAGAACGGAATTGAGAGTGATTTTGTTATTTTACTGCGAATGCTGTTATGGGAGTTGTTAGAGAATTCTATTCAAATGTACCCTGGACTAAGACTGAGTATGTGCTAGTTAGAGGAAAAATGGTTGAGTTTACTCCTCAGCGTATCAATGCTTTCTATTAGACTCAGGAACCATTTTTTGTGAATACGAAAACTTTAACACTCAAGGGGAGAATATGAGAGAAGTGATTGCTTTTCTGAAGGATGGGTGAGGGGAGTGGAAAGTAAGTCTAAAATAGTTGATTAACTTTCCCGCTTCCACATTGAATGTTGCATCAAAAGTTTGGCATTATTTCATCTCTGCGAGACTATTACCATCTTATCACCATAGCGAAGTTACAAGGGATAGAGAGATTCTGAACTATTGTATTCAGAAGATGAAAAAGATTGATATTGGAGCTATTGTTTACAAGAATATTCAGACAATTGCTAGAGGTGAGACCACTGGAGGATTAGGACATCCTGCCTTAGTTCATGCCATGTGTGTTCAGCTGGAGTGGAGTTCAGTAGTTCTGAAGAAGTGGCTATACCGTTGAGACCAATTACAAAGACTATTATCTGTAATTACGAGTCTCATGTGGGAGCCCGAGTTGAGCGTAGGAGTACTGATATTCCTGCTACGAGTTATGATGTTCCATCTACATCAGAGCCGCCTACCTTATTTAATATTATGGAGCAGCTGAGATTACAGAGTGCTAGTGTGGATAGACTCTATGGTAGGATGGATGTGTTTGAGGCGAGGAGTGATGTGAATGAAGATTATCTGCAGAGGAGAGTGGAGTTTGATATTGCATATTATGATGCTCAAGTCAGATTTATGAGGGGGGAGTCTGATGTGATACTTCCTACTTACCACAGTTATACACCATATAGGCCTGACCCTGCTGATGACCCTACTGATGATCCTGTTGATGGAGATTGGTAGATTGTTTGTTTTTATTTCTGTTGTTATTATTGTATTATGTTGTACTGCTAAGATGTAGTAGTTATTTGTTTTTTATGTGGTGTTGGTGTGCTGTTATGTTGTACTGAAACATTGAAATTGTTAGCTGGACTGTGTAGTACTGTGATAGTTTGTTTAATATTGTAGTGTTTTGTTGGATGTTTAGATGTTTAAAGTTAATTTCTCTTTACCCATGAAAATATTTAAAATTTTTATATCACTGCTACTAATTGTTTCATACCTGCTAGTTGTAAATTTTGACTAATACCAGATAGTCATTGAAGATTTCAAGATCCTAACACGGAAAGATTAGTTTTCTTCTACTCTCTACTATTTCAAATTTACTGAAAATTTTAAGTTTGGGGGAGGGTAAAGAAATATTAACTTTTATTTGTTCTCAATTATTATATTTTCAAAAATTATTAGTATAACTTCTAGCAGTTGAACCTCACTATAAGTAACTAAAACTTTTTATTTCAGTTGAATATTATGGAAGGATTGGATGAAAATTTCTAGTAATAAAGGTTAATTTTATAGCAGTAAGATATTTGATATGAAAGCATTTGATTATAGTTAACTATTTAAAGTAAAGAAAACTATATATTTAAAATGTTAAGTGACTTAATGTATTGTGTGTTAAGAAAAGATTGTGACTTTATGATGAATAGTAAAGCTTTCACTTAACTATAAAGTAAGGAGGTGTCTCAAGTTTGAACTTTAGAAAGAGGAGAGTGAAGTTCAAAATCATTAAAGGCTATCCAGCTATAGTAATCCTAATTAAAAAAAAAAGAGAAGGAAGGAAAATAAAAGAAGGATTGAAAAACAATCCCGAAAAGAAAAAGAGAAAGAAGAATAAAATAGAAAAAGAAAGAAAAATATTTATGAGGAGAAGCTTGGGGAGATGTCTAATAAAAAATTGAGTTCACTTGAGTCACCCTAAAGGGAAAACTTGATTTCATTTCTAAATTTATGTTTAAAGTATTGGCCTACATTTTGATGAAGTTTGCATGAACTCCTTTTTCATATAGTCTTTCAAGGCACTCTTAATGTGACAAATTAAGGTTCATCTTGAAATAAATAGAAGACTAGAACCCTTAGACTTGATTGTTGAATATTCTTATACCTGTAATGTTGACCTGAGTTACAAAATTTCTTTTTGAAATCTAACCAATATATTCTTTTGAATGAAAAATTTTTGTGTCCTACAATTGAAAAGTACATTGCCTAAAGTTATAATTTTATGTAGTAAAAGGATTACTTGAGGACAAGTATTAGTTAAAGTTTAGCGGATTTTGATGCACCAAAAATATATATAGTTTTTGTTATAGAATTTTGCCCATTTTTGATGATATTGCACTTTAAAGAAAGATATTTTCCATGATTTGTTGTAGAAATAATGATTTTAGGTGATTGGAGCGAAAAGAAGTGAAAAGCAACAAATTCAAAGCAAAAAAGGAGCAAAATGGAGCAAAAAAGAGGAAAACAGGTTCTGGTGCCGTCGGCGCCAGAATGGGCACCGTCGACGCCATTTTCCAGAGACTACGACATTATTTTAACGATAGAGCGCCGCCGATGCCCAAAGTCGGTGGAATTCAAATTTGAAGAGTTTCGGAGACTTTTTGAAGGGATACCTATGGAAACTCTTGGGATTTCATCCCTAACTTATAAGTAACTGTTTTTGGACGAAAATAGGAGGGCTCTCTTGGTTTCTCTTGCTCTCTCTTAGTGTTTTTAGTGTGTGCTAAGTGTTAAGGTTAAGGAGAAGAGTGTGTAAAAGTGAGGATTTGAGGGGAATTCTTCTCTAAGTAGTGAAGGAGAAGAAGTAAAGTGAGAGATTGCTTCTTCCTTCCCATTCTAAAGAGGGAATTAAGTGTTGTAAAAAAGAGAACAGAATTCATAGGAACTTCTAGGGGATTGCATTGGGGAAGAGAAAGAGATAAGTTGTATTTTATTTTGCGGTTTGTATGACTTTTTCTTTTATATATAAAATTCATGTTTTTATTGTATCTTCTTCATGAATTCTAGTAGTCTCCTTTGTCTTTCTTCTTGCGTAGAGATGTGATGATAGATTGATGCGAATTTGATGTGTTTTTAATGTACTGAAGAAATTGTGATAGTTTTTCATTTCGAACTTAATTTATTTTTCGATTTGGCCAATTGAAATGTTAAAATATATTGTTGAACATTAATTCTAAAAGGATTTAATGTCCTACAACAATAATGAAGAATCCATTCAATTTCCATGGATGAATTGCATAGTTCATGGGAATTGAGTGCAAATAAATAGGGAAATGTGTTTTGATGGACTTCAATTTAGAGATTTCAGGGTGATAGGTTGAGATCCCCAAATTGGTTCTAGGATTAGTAACTAAATTTCAAAGGTTAGCCTATAGGTGAAGGGTGAGTGGGACCTCCGTAGTGAGAGCCGATATCCTCCCAGCCTAGCCTTAGATTTAGTGACTAAACTTAGGATATGTCAATGTTCTTTTCATTCTTAGAAGATGGGGTACTCTTTTAAGGGTAAAGAAACATCTATGCTCCTATTTGGCACAATAACGTAGATAATTGTTTCATATCAATCCACACATCGCATTCTCATTGCTAGAGGAAAGATACTTTTCTCATATATCAAAAATCTTTCAAATACATAGTTTAGTGTGTCTGTTAGTTAATTCTGTTTTCAAAGTTGTTAGAAGTAATTGTAGTTTAATTAATTGTTACTATTTTCTGCATTGTGGTAGTAGAAGTAAGTATTAAACTTTAAGTGCAATTTGAATATCAGATTTCAGTGCTATATTATATATATTGTGAAAAACTTTCTTATACTTTGTACTTCCCTATGGGATCGATAATCAGGACTCTATTAGAGCCCTGTATTACTTGATACGATACGTATACTTGCGTTGAGTGCTTGGACTTTATAAAAATCATTATAAATATATAAATATGAGTTCATAAATTCTTGCAAAAATATAAGTCCATCATCAGTAGTCTTAATTGAGGACAAGTAACATTTAAGTTTGGAGGATTTTGATGTCTTTCAGCATGCTTAATTTCCTTTATATTTTATATTTGTTTTTATATGCAGCTTCACTATAAAGAAGGGTAATATTATGTTTTTCTTCCAGGTATAACAGGTAGGGCACATGGAGCGAACTAGAGTTGAAAAGGAGTTGAATGGAGCATCTTGGAACCAGCAAGCCTGACAGCTAGCCGCTAGATTATGGGCGCCAAGGCGTTCCATCCAAGTACCTTGACGCCAACTATTGGGCGCCAAGGCACGACTATTTTCTGCAATTGCTCTATCACAACTTGGGGAGTTATGTGGTGGTTTTAAGCAGTTCAAGAGGAGAATTTAGAGGAGGTGGAAGCATTCTGAAGATGAAGAGAAGTGGAGAAACTCTAAGGAGGCATAGGAAGAGCTAGGGTTTATAAATTTTTACTTTTCCTAAGAGATTGGTGAGAGGTCTAGAGAGAAATTTGTAAGGGAAGCATTGTAGCATTGCAGGGCTAACTTTGAGTCATCGTTGGAGAAACTTTTCAACTCTTTTCAAAAGAGAAAAGATAATAATCGTGCTTTTATTTGTATTGGATTTTTTGTAACACATATTTAGTGTATTTGGTTTGTTAAATGACAATGTTTTCATTGTAATCATCATGCTTTGTAAGTAGGTTTCCCTTACTTTTCACTTGTGATGCATAGGTAGGATTTGTAGGATGTGTTAAATGTTTTTAGAATTGGATTTTAATCTTAATGTGATAGTTTTTACTTCATGCTTAATTTACTTATCAATCTGGTCAATTGGTATGTTAAAAACTTTTGTGAACCCATAATAATCCGAGAGAGCTTTGACTTTATCAATTAGTAAAAACCACATTGAACTAGTAGGTGAAGGAAAAGTAATCCATAGGGAAATATAAACATATAGGGAGAAAAGTTCTGATAGGGATAACTTAGGGGTTTCTAGGTTGACAGGTAGAAACACATACCAAGTTAAACCAAATTTCTTTATGTTCTCGGAAGAGGGTGAACATGATACATGCTCCTATATGTTACTAGCCACAATAACAATTCATAGTTTTTTATTCTGCAGTCCATTTATGTATCAATAAAAAAAGTAGCTTTTATATCTTGATATTCACCAAACCAATTAATCAAGTTAGATTTAGCTTTAGACTTAGTGTTATAATTTAGGAGTAGTTGTTAGAAAAAAAATCACATTAATTAACATTCCAAACTAAGACCTTAACGTAATAGATTAGAACTTCTCTTATTGGACTCATTACCTAGTTCCATGTGGGTTCGACATCCCAGACTCTGTAGAGACCTAAACTACTAAAACGATATGTATACTTGCATGAGAAACCTCAGTGTGCAAGAAAATCTGAATTTCAGAATTTAATCAATTTGCTAGGAACTAGATCAAGTTTACTTATATTATTGTGATAACGCTGAGGCGGACCAACAATTTAAAATGTCGGCACATCTAAATAAACTATAAGAATTTCTTTTGTTTAAAAGAAACGGATCAGGTAGCTGTAATACCGTCAGAAATATTAAGAATTAAGTATTCGACGCAACGCATGAGAAATGAAAATGATATTTTCAACGTGCAATAGGTCATCAGTTATTTCATCGTTTATAGCACATTTTTTTGCAGTACATTTTTTTGCAGTGTAATGAGTCCATCATAAATAATTAACTAAATAATTATGACTGTTACGTAAAATTTTGCGTCAAACAAGGTAAGATTTTATTTTTCTCATGCGGAACACAATCTTATCTATACTATTATTAAAGAAAAAATGTCAAAGATAGATTCACACAAAAGTATTAATTTGTCTTAATGGTGGGCTCAGTAATCATAACCTATGCTTATACCATAAGCTTACAAAAAATATATTAGATATCCAAAAAAGATGAAATAAATTTATCATAAAAGAGATACAGTAAACTCAAACTTTGTATACTTTATGACAACTATTTTATATCTCCAAAAATTTTGATTAAACTTGCACCTTCTTAAATTCACTTCGATGTAGAAAAAAACGGTTGTGGCTTACTTTTGTTGTGACATTAATGGGTAAATAAGTTTACTAATATATAGTTTAATTTTTAAGAAAATTATTTGAAATTTATCGTGAATTTATGAATGATTAAGAGGTGTATAATTGTTGAAATATCATATATAATCTATATTCAACTGGTTTTGGTTGATTTGAAAGACCACTTTAAAGGATGGGTGTATACATAATTGCTCAAAATACTTATAAATTGCTAGCTTAAAATGTACATTTATACTAAGATGAAATTATTATATAAGAAGTTTAAATATTGGGCCTTGTACTGCTGTTTAAAATGGTCGCTTATTCATGAACAAGTTCTATCTTTACTTTTGCCAATATAATGGGTCTAACGGGCTAATTTAAATTATATCTCTAATGTGCTACATCCATCTAAAGGGTGCCAATATTATCCACCGGATTGTAAGTAAAGTTCAACTGTCTTATTTCTGTATTTATTTTAATTAAAATTATCCCTTTAGACCGACTGAACTTGATCTTATATTACTATTTTATTACTCATTAATTGTTTTAGTTTATTTTATAATATTGAATTATAGGTTGCCTAGTTTTCACTTGTTTAAATATTATGTTTGGTTTACTTGATACCATATGCAACAGTAGCTTAAAAAATGTATATTAACTTTCAATAAAATAAAAAATAACTTTAAATATAATTTACCAAAAACATTTTCCTTAATGTTAAAATTGCATATACAAGTTTAAATTCATAATAAACAACTTTTATTAGTTTGATAAATAAACCAAACTTTAATAAAAAAACTCATAAATATCCAGTGTCTATAGGGCTGTCAAATCAAAACCAATTTGTTCACAAACTCTTGCTTGACTCATTAAGTAACTTGTTATAAAAACGAGCCAGACACGGACAAAGATTTATTTGCTCGTGTTCGGCTCGTTTTTGCTCGAAATTCTCCCTACGCGTTAATTATAAAAAGGAGTTCGGGGGAGGGGGGGTAGGCGGGGGGGTGGATCCTATTCTAAAACCAAAAAGCAAACACAGTAATACTCACCCGTAAGAGTTCTACTTCCCGCATTACAACTCACGCAAAAAATATCTCCAAAATACAAAAGAATTAAGAACAAAAGGAGAAGCAAAAACCAAAACTGAGTTGTAAGAGACTTTAAAGACCTTAAAAATAAATATATGTAAAAGAAAGAACCAAAACATAATTGTAGTGCACTTGGAGGGCCATGTAAGACGAACATAATTGGAATTTTTCTGCCATGTAGCCGCATAATTGGTGGTCGTGAAGGTATCTGCGTGCTTAGAATTTGTCCAAAAGGGTAGCTTAGAACACATGAGCTTTAAATCCGCAAATAGATAACATTTGAAAAGGTTTCCAGAAGAAGTTGAGCCAATAGGAGAATCCTTGGTAGCCAAAGCTAAAGTAACCTGCAATTGATAGTGAAGACAGCCTGCAAAGAAGGGAAGATACCAGAGTTGTCTTGCCTATATATATATATATATATATATATATATATATATATATATATATATATATATTATTTTTCTTTTTTTGGGAAAGAGCACTTATGGCTCCCTACGTGTTGACTAGGAAAAAAACAGAACAAAATGGGGTTGGGGAGGCAGATCCCCAACTTAAAAACCCAAAAAAATACAAAGTCTACTCACTCGTAGAGGTTCTGCCTCCCACGATACAACTTACGCAAAAGAAAATCTCCAAAAGGAATACACTAATAACAGTAGATATACCCCCCAAAAGAGTATGATCCAAAATACTTGAAAAGTAAACGCATCGAGCAAGCATACGAGTATAGTAAAATGTGAAGAATTTACGTAATCAAAGCAGCCTTCATGTCCCAGTTCCAAGAGCCCGTGCCCAACGAGAGCATCCAACGTGTCTCATTTTTCAAAATAGTGGCTAACATCCAGTAATGTATTGTTCCAGATCCAATCAAGAAGTTCCATGCTCCAGAAAACGTATCTGCAATTCTTGTAGAGATATGAGAAAAAATAGGAAATGTATTGAGTAGCAGAGATTACAGAATGAAAGCAACCAAACCAAAAACAAACCAACAAACATCAATATCTAATGCAAGGTAAGTCCATTAGATCGATATGCAATAAAATGGAGAGCTGGTGTGGGGGAAATTGACCCACCAAAGGTCTGTCGTGTGCATGCTTGGCCAGCCAATCTACAGGTGAGTTACCCTCTATGTATATAAAAGTTAGTTCAACCTGCATTGAAGAGATGGTGATAAAATGCCAAATGCGTCTAAACAGATATACAAGAGTCCAAGGGAGAGGGGAAGTCTTGTATAACAGGTGAATCAGTGTGCTAGAATCAGTTTCCACATGTATACAATTGAAATTAAAGCAAACAGCGGTTTTGAGTGCAAGGAAAAGAGCCCACACTTCAGCAATGAGTGGTGTATCAGCCATAACAGGGGAGGAAAAGTAACATAACAATTTTCCTAGGTGATCATGAAACAGGCCACCAACACCTGAAAAATGCTTAGTCCAACAGCCATCAATATTCATTTTGATACATCCAAAAGCAGGAGGCAGCCATTTAACAATTATAGGCCTCCACTTAATAGCTTTAGCTGTATGTGGGTGTGAAATAATCTTATTAGCTCTATGGAAATATGCCATAATTTGTGAAAAAACTACGAAGGTGTGGGATGTTCGGCGAGAATGTTTAAAAGTCGTTCCTTGCATTCCGGACAAACCGGAGGACCGCCGAAGGGAAATGGAGCATAGATTTCTCAACAAGTTGTGGTATCCTTCCAAGCATTAAGATAACATTCAATTGAATCACTGTTAGGCCAAACCAAACCTAAACCATTAGCCAACATGTTACAGATAACTTTTGTGTAAGTACATTTAAAAAAAATATGGGAGGTTGACTCCTCATCATGTTTGCACAGTTGACAGATAGAAGCTATTCTTAACCCTTTCAGCTTTAAAATGTCATCTAGAGGAAGCAATGAGGAGAAGAAGCGCCACAAGAAGAAGGATATGGATGTGGTCAAAAGGGGTTTCCAGAGGATGGTGCCCTACTGCCATGTATGATGAGAGTTAATTGACTTATAAATGTGTTTACTTACAGACATGTAAGAAGCTTTTCTCCAAATGGGTTTATATTTTTTTGTTTCCTGTAAAGGAATTTGGTTAATTAGCAAAGCATAATCATTTCCAACTAAATCCCTTAGTTTAGGTAAGTCCCAATGACCATGCTGCCAACAATCAGACACAAGCAAGTGTTCATGATGAGGTGGATGGGATGTTTGATTCAGATAAGGTAAGCCCCAGCAATCATTCCGGAAGGATATTTTACCTTCACCAAGCTCCCAGAATAAAAACTTACTGGCAAGATCTCTTGCTTTTATGATAGCCTTCCAAATTATGGTGTCACCGACCTTCCACATAACAGTGAAGGGGTGAGTAGAAGGACAATATTTAGAAAGCATAAATTTAACCCACAAGGATTCCCCTAGCCTAAATTTGTACCAAACTTACACATATTAATTTCCACAATATAAGGGAGGGCCTTGAAACCAAGACCTCCAGAAATTTAGGCTTGCACAATTTATTCCAAGAGAGCCAGTGCCTTTTAACACCCCCTCCCTCCCAAAGAAAATGATTGAAGATCTTCTCCAGTGTGCTAATGAAGCTTTTCTTAGCATTAAAGACCTGAAGAGCATATAAAGGAATGCTATGAAGCACACTAGATAGAAGTGTTAATCTGCCACCATTGGAAAGGAAAGTGTTTTTCCAATCATTAATCTTGTTATTTATTTTATTAATAACCTCATCCAGTTGAATCTGTTTACATCTCCCCCTAATTAAGTTGACACCAAGGTATTTGAGAGGCAGCTTAGCACATTTAAATACAGTATAGCTAGTAGCCCAATTTTTATGAGTATGTTGCAAATGTTTGCTAAAATAAAGATGACATTATATATATATAGCTAGAAAGCTTCTTGTATTAAATTCAAAGATGGTGACAGGAACACTAAGTATTACCATGCTTGTATCAATTTCAGAAGAAAAAGTAATACCATCTTGTCTATCACTATCGATCGGGGAGAAATTATTAGAGACAATGCTTGCCATTGCCAACAATGCTATTAATTTCTATAGAGATTTGCTTACTTTTAAGGTTGATTCCATTCTCGATATTGATCGTAAGTACGTTTGAAGATGTCGGCAACTACACTCAACAGACTCCAACTAAGCGAAGTTCCTTCTCGAAGATGAAATATGGATACTCTCAACTCTATAGATAGCTCTAAGGCTGCTTGGGCTCGATGGCTATAATTACGAATTTTACAAGAAGACTTGGGATATTTGCAAGGTGGATGTTTGTACTTGTGATTCAAAGCTTCTTCCAAGGTATGGACATCCCACACTATTTCTATGCATCTACCATGGTCCTCATCCCCAAGACCCCGATCCCAAAAGCTGGAACCAATATAGACCTCTCGGCCTTACCACCGTAATCGGTAAAATAATAAGATAATAGTTGGCGGACTTCGACCCCATCCGGATAAGATTATCGGCCCTAACCGATCGGCTTTTGTCCTTGGTAGAACCATTGTCGATAATGTTCTTCTTGCCCAAGAAATGCTTTTAGATCTTGACAACCCTTGCGGGGGGCAACTTGATTTATAAGCTTGATATTAAGAAAGCATATGATACCCTGGAATGGAATTTTATACTACAGGTTCTGCACTCTAGAGGTTTTAATGAAGATTTTTGTATGCTGATCAAGAACTGGCTTAAGTTTAATCATCATTCCATTTTGATTAATGGTCGAGGCGGGATGGTTTTCAAGCCACTAGGGGGCTTAAACAAGGGGACCCTCTATCCCCCTCTATTTTCATATTGGTCATGGACTATCTGTCAAGGCTCATTAATCATCAGATTGCTCCTCTCCAGCATGCTAGATACCACCACAAATCCAACATTCTTATCTCTCACCTTCTTTATGCTGATGACATGATGGTGTTTTCTAGGGCTTCAAAAAATGCTTTGTCAAGCAAGTGATCGAAATGCCTTAACCAGTTTCAACTCATCTGCGGCCTTCGGTTTAACAAAGCTAAGTGTGAAATCATTTTTCCAAAGAAAATCAATGTTAATGTAACCCACTTGGATTTTGCATCACACGGGATTCTCTAAAGCTTCCCTTCCTATGAAATATCTTGGAGTGCAACTCATTAAAGGGAGGGTCGAGCGGACTCAATTTGATGATATCATTGGGAAGGTGAAGGCCCGATTGGAAAAGCTGGACAAACTCTTATTTATCTACTTGGAGGTAGAGTCACTCTACTTCACGGCATTCTCACCACTTTCCCTAATTATGTCCTCCAAATGACCACTATGAAAAGAAGCACCGAGCACCATCCGGAAGGTTTATTTAACGAGTTTTTATGGATCGGAAACGAAAAGGAGATCCATTGGATGGCTTGGAATAAGTCGGCTAAACCTTTAGAGGTCGGGGGTTTGGGTTTTAAAGGCATCCAACAGCTGCGAGAAAGTTAACTATTGCAAGCTGCGGGTTCGGTTCGGAAGCAGAACTCTCTTTGGGCCAAGTTCTTGATTGGGAAATATTGCAAAGGTCGCCATCCTTCTAAGGTTAGTATTAAGATGGGTGCATCTAGAATGCGGAAACATATCTTGAAGAATAGGGAAATTGTTGAATCTCTGTATAGCTGGGAGTTGGGTAATGGCCAAGTAAATTTCTGGGAAGACAATTGGTGCCCTCCCCATATGAAGGAAGCCATCCCAAACATTGATAAAACCTGTTTCACTGTTTCAAATTGTTGGGAAAGTGAGAAGTGGTCTTTACAGGAACTTCATAAATTTGTCATCTGTGAGTCCGCTAACCGGATTGCCACCATCCCATTTGATAAAAATAACTATGATAAAATTATTTGGGGTAATGGTTCTACTCACAGACATTACTAAACAAATATATCTTAAGATCCATGAGTGGCTCTAAAGTCCATTGGGGAAGAATTATGCGGAACAAATATCTCACCCCTTCAATGTCTTTTCTCACCTGGAGAGTGTTTCATAAGCTTATTCCTACAGATGATATATTAAAGCTAAAGGGGATCAGAGGACCTTCAAAATGCTATCTGTGTGGGGTGGAGGAGGAGACTGTTCAACATATGTTTTTCCATTGCAACTTTTCCCAAGAGGTGTGGAAGGGGATCATTAGAGAGATAAACATAAACACCATCCTTCTGGACTGGTTGGATCTAAGCAGCTGCTGGATTTCTTGGCAGAAGTTCAAATTGGGTACCGTCCCTCTCATGATTACTTGGTTTATTTGGATGCATAGAAATTCAATCAAATTTGATAATGGTAATAGCACAGTTGCTACTGTGGTGGGAAATTGTGTATCCTTTCTCACTAAACTGATCCAACTAAAGAACTTCCCAGCCATTTTGAAGGTCCCACACAAACAACAAATTAGAAGATACCACATTCAAACATTCTATCGGAAGTACCCACCCACCCCTTACATTAAGGCTAACACCTATGGTTCCTACTCGAGTGAGAGGTTGGTTGTGGTGGTTTGTTTAGGAATCATGAGGGGAGATGCCTTGCATATTTTCAATCTCCCATTACTTGTTGAAGATGTTTTGGAAGCTAATCTGGCAGCAATTTGCAAGGCTCTTGAACTTGCTATGGCTTTCAACTGGAAATTCATCATTGTGGAAAATAATTCAGCTGTGGTAATTAATGCCTTAAAGCAAAATCATCATCTAGCCTGGCCTCCTCCAAATGATTATCAATTAAAATGGCAGCATGTGTACTGGATTAACAAAATTAAGGCATTTGCACTTCAGTCCAACATCAAGTATAGCCATATCTATAAGGAAGGGAATAGACCTGCTCATTGGCTAGCTAGAAATGCAGAATCTACTCTTCAGGTGATGGTGTCTACAACCCCAACCCCACATCTGCACTTTCTCATGGATGCAGATTGTTTAAAGGCACCTTATTTCAGATTTGTGAGCCACTGAATTCATTGTGTTACATTGTCTTTGGATGGAGGTTCCATTTTCCAGCTGCAGCACATCAATTTGCTCCTTGAGTCTTTATATGTTTTTTGCTACCTTGGGGCTAGTTTTCTTATATCCAATCTTTTTTGTATTTCTGATTTGTTTTGGTGTAGAGTCTGTGTCTGGGCAATGTTTGTGTAATTTTTATTTTTGTTTCAAATTTCAACACGTAGGGAGTCTCTTGTAGCTCCTTCAACTTAAATATATATATATATATATATATATATATATATATATATATATATATATATATATTATTTTTAATTGATGAGTATTATTTTTAAATTGATGTATTCAAATGAATATTATTTTGATGAGTATTATTTTTAAATAATTGAATTAAATATGGCACTACAAAGATTTATAATCCATTAAAAATAATTAATTAAAAAAATTGAATAAAAATAGATTAAAATTCTATTTAAATAAATATTTTAATAAAAATAATAAAACTTAAATCTCGCTTATCCTTAATATTATATGGTTGTGTGACTAGAGCTGTCAAAATGACTTGTTTCCGAAGAGCTCATGTTTAGCTCAATAGGCAAATAAGTCGAATACGAACAAATTTTTGAAGCTCGATATATAAGCGAGCCGAACACAAACAGTGATATTTTTTAATGAACCGAACACGAGCCAAGCCTGAGCTCGCCCGAGCTCGGCTCGTGTATACATCTATACATCCCTTCATCATTTTAATCAAATCATAATGAGAAGCTAGACATGATTCATCAGTAGGCTTCTTTTGGTACTTCTCTCACCTCAAGCTTAATTTACGTGTTGACGAGGTATTAATACTCTTTTATGGACAACGATTAATCCAACAGTTACCTTTCATGCCTTTGAAGACATGAAGCCCAGACTCAAATGAGCTGCAAATATGCAGTCTATTTCTGGAAAGAAGTTATGGCTGCTATTTATGGTGGGATTACCAAATCATCACTTCTGGCAGCCAAAAAATGGCCCAAAATTTCTAATTCTCATTTGTTTTCCTCCTCTCTTTTCCTCACGTTTATTTCCTCGAGTTATAGATTGGAAAATCTAATTCTAATTTTTTATGTTATTATTAATCTGTTTCCCTCCCCAACGTTTAATTTCAATTTCCAGACCTCTCTGATTCCTCAACAAGTTCCCAGCGAAAGATGAATGACCTTTTGGCGTCGGTAATATAATCTATCAATTCATTGCTTCCTGCTTTCTTTTTGCTGAAAATCTCCCTTATTTTCTTGCTTTTCAGCTACGGTGTGCCTTGTTGATTGAAGGCTTGAATAAAAAATCTATATAATTACTTTCATTTATTATTTCCTCAAAAAAAATGTGGCAAATCTTCCTTCTTGTTCATTGACTTGATTAACAAAATCTAAATGTTAATCATACGACTCGCCATAGTTTATCTAAGATAATCTTCTGTTGCGCTTTCTTTGTTGCTTCTTAATCTTCCATTAAACATACATCAATTATTTGATGTTTTTAAATGGCGTATTACTAATTTCTCATAATTTGCATTTGCTATTTGTTAAGTAAAGATTACTATATATTGTTATATGTCGTGTATATGGACCTGCTCATATGACTGAATTGACAGGAATCGTTTGAGAGAATCAGACGTCAATATCAAGCAGAGCATGATATTGAATCGGGGGTCATCTCTCCTGAATCCAAAGAGGCAGATATGCAAGCTGCGTTCTTTAAACAGGTTTATTTCCAACATTAATGCGAATATTTCTTTTTCATTTTTATTATTGTATTATATATATATAGATATAAATATATATATATATATCTATATCTATATATATATATATATATATATATATATATATATATATATATATATATATATATATATATATATATTCAAATTTACATACATGCAACTCAATTCTTATGGGTCAAAAATCTAACACAAACTTAAAATTTTACATGTATGTAATGTCACTAGAATGAGAAAAGCTGTATTTCACTTTTAAAGCTTAAAATGATGATATTTTTGATGAGATATAAGTGAAAATGAGGTGTTACATATGTTTGTACGTAGAAATTGAATGGTCTGTATGTAACTGCCCCTTTTTTTCAGTTTATATGAGAGATTTATTTTTGTCCGGAAGTCTCTAAGATGACGCGTAAGTGCCTTTTTTAAAGAATGCTTTCAAATTGTTTAGCCTTGGTCTGGTTTAGTTTATCTCCTGCTTAACGTTAGTTTGAAAGGAAATTTTTGGCTTGTATGAGAAATAAACTTAGAAATCATAATTTTGCTTGCACATTTTTCTTTGATTTTATAAGTATTTTTTTCTATGAATTCATGAATAAAGAAGGGCATGATGAGATAAAACAATAGCTACAAAAGAGATCACATGGCATAAAAGGTTAATATAAAATTTAATGGGTTGTGTTTGGCTTAAATAAGTCTAACACTACTATTAAATAGATAATGAACAACTTACTTTCATTTAATGAATGATTATGCATCATATAAAATTGGAAATATTGATAGAAATATCACTTTATCTAGCTGAATAAAAATGCAGCCATCTGCTACAAAAATGAATGTAAAACAGCAAGAAAGAAATACAATGACTATTTCAGATAGTCTATACCTCTCTTTGTTATGGGATCAACATGAGAATTATTTTTTACTACAACCAACAGCTTCTTTTCTTACTAGAATAAAAATAATATAAAACTTCTGAATTTCCCTATCAAGAACCCAAAAAAATTGTTGTTTTGGGATACATAAATTTGTTGTTTTCATATCATTATTATAATAACATCATATGGTGACAATTTAACAAGATGAAGTGAAAGTATAACCTGAGTTGGTTGTGACCAATTCATCAAAATAATTAAATAGGTTTTTAGGTTACAGTCATCAATCTTTGAAATATAATATAAATGAATTTTTTGCTATGTAACCACTAATCATGAAGAGATTATTACTCATGCATCCAGACTCCATGCACAACACTATTGTACACTATTGTACAACATGCGTACAACAGTATGCAACGGTGTTGTATACGGAAGTCAAAATCAAATTTTATTTAAACATAATTTAAAAAATTTAGAATCCACACCATTATTATTTCATTTTTAGTTCAAATTTCTAATATACTTATTTAGTAGGCGTTATTGAAGGCTTTCTTTATATGGCATCCTTTTTTTGGTACTCGCAAAATTTAAGTTAAATTTTGTGATACTTTAATCTATTAATGGAAAACCTACAAAACTTTGTGTTATTATTTGATTGTCCCTTTATTCAACCTTTTTAGCCTGTCCTGTAGCGCCCATCATTCTTTTGGACATTCTCCTTTGATATATATTTTATTTTTCACTATTCTTCTAAGATTATAAGAAAAAAATTTCATACTAGTTCTTAATTTCCTAGTATTTAATATCATATACTTAGTACTATATTTTCTTTCATGAGCTACCATTATAATTATGGAATCCAAAGTAATAAACATCTGACATTACACATTAAAACATATAGTGTCTACTAACACTATTCATCTTCTAGATATCAAGACACCATTAAATTTCTTAAAAATAAGCCAAGAATATACTTGCTGCAATACTAAGAACATCTGTCTGTAATAGCTTCTTCTTCGCAAATTGATTTGTACATGACTAAATTCTTTGATATAGTTATACAACTTTGTGCCATCAACTTTGCCAATACCTCCATTCTTGCATACAACTTCATTTCATACAAAGATAACCACCAAAATTAATCTCGTACATATAAAATATTTATAAAAACTAAAACATTTAGAATTAAAATAAGCAGAGTCGACAATCCGATATTCATTACACATTTTATCTCCAGCCAATTAGAGTGCATGCATAACTAATTCGAAACTAGAAATTTTTAATATTTGTATCAATTAGCTTATCTTTGGTAGGCATTCTTGGTCTTAATTCTTCAAACTAAAGTACCTTTAACTTTATGTGACTTTCTTTTTATTCTAGTAAAACTAGTCTAGCTCTTTAAATTTATATTGAATTTTACACATCCATATTAGAAAAAAAAATTTATTTGTAGGATATCTTACTTACCTACAACAAACATTCAATTAATTTATTACCACTCACAACATTAGAAATCACCCAATTTTGATAGAAGTAAATTTTTATCAATGCCTAAATTTATTATATCATGACTATACAATGCAATATCTCAAGTGTGTTTCTTTGTTTTTTTTTTTTTATTTTCTTCTTTTTATTTATGAAAACTATAATCATTAATGAACATTTAAAAAAAAAAGTAAGACGAAAATTTAAAAAAAAAAAAAGAAACTAAAGAAGGCAAATGTATGCATATGCTACTTCCTAATTAGATACATTATAAAAGGCAAAAATTTTGCAGAAGGGCATGGTAATATGCATTATTTATTTATATTTATTTATGTATTATTTACTATTATTATTTATTTTTTTCTTTTGATGTATGCGTGTGTATACGTGCGCGCACGCTCGCGCATGTGTATACATACATATCTATATATGTATATATGTATATATGTATATATATATATATATATATATATATATTACCTTCCAAAATTATATATATTAAATTAAATATATTTTAAAGCGGGCGACGGAATTCTCATTTAGGCGACCAACAACTGCTAATTTTTAACGAGCAAAAATTTATAGCGACTACGCTGGGGATTAGTTTTTTTCTCCATTATGAACAGGAGGATCTATCTTCATACAATGGTAAGGCGCCCATGTCGCTCATGCTCCAGATATCCCTTCTTTTCATTGATGTGCTTTGCCCATTTTTTTAATAGGGAAGTACGGTCGACACTTTTCAGTTGCAGGACCGTCTGTTTAGTCACTCTTATACAGAGGGGTTCAGGAATCGCTGGGGATTTCATTTTTGTGTGAGGTCGGACCCCTAACAGGTGTGTTTGTGAACATTTTCACCAAAGATAGGTGCGCTGTGAAGTGGGCCTCGCACTGGGTCCAGAACTTCACTTTTACTTCATGTCTTTCAGGTTTGATTTGTTATTCGTAAGTCGGATCAAATATGTGCTTTCTTAGCTGCCGCTTAAATCTCGAAATCACTTAAAACTCATTAAAATTACTGATAAATAACAAACTTAGGAAACACACTTTAAATTTGAACACAGAAAAAAAAAAGAAATAAAACGAAATGGAATAATAAAAGTGTACCCAATTCACACAAAGAGCTTCATTAACTTGTAGTGTTTACACTATAATTGCGAGGTGTAGGCCATCGCTAATCAAAATTTGAACTACATGTGAGCTAAAAATCAACTGAGTTTTGGTTTTATATATTATCTAAAATTTTCTCAGATATATATGGAATAAGGTGTGCTTATAAGAGAGATAAAAAGAGCCACAATATATTAAAGCTATATTTTAATTATCAGCAATCTCATTTATAAATCTTAAAATATTCAATGAAAGAACTACACTCGTTCAAATATGAATAAGAATAGAGTGTGTCGCCACTCAATTACAGGTATGATGAACCATAAGATTGCAATGACAAAGAAAAACGAGAATAAAATTTCTAATTTTCAATTTAATTCAACACACATCTTATAGGGTCCGTTTGGGGCAGCTTATTAGGTGCGGTAGCGTTTTGAAAACACACCTGACCTGTTTGGGTAAACCGCGTTTTGGCAGCTTATGCGTTTTCAAAATGCTGAAAATATTGTTTTCAAACCACATCTACCTAGGTGCGATGGGAGCTTTCTGTCAGCAGTCTGAATTTTCCAAAAAAATAAAAATTTGTAATAGCTACCGCACCTAACTTATCAGTAGATTATTTTTAATCAGCTTATCAGTAGATTATTCAATAAGATGCAACCGCCCCAAACAGACCAATAGTACACAGCAACTAAATAATCTGCTAGTCATTAAAAATAGTTCATGAAGGATTATATTTCATACAAAATTAGAGATATATAAAAGGATTATCACTTTACTTAATTGAAAGAAAATACATTCACCTATTAAGAAGATGAGGGTTGGACTCTCTTTATTATAAGAGTCTAATTAAAAACAATTCTATGATATAAATAACAAATTATTGTCTTAAAAGAATAAAAAAAATTGCAGATATCTCCTTTTAAAGGGGTATAATTTACATTCACCCAAAATTATCTTTCTTTTCTTTTTTAAGATGAAATAACACTCATTTCTCTCTTCTTTTATTTTTCTCTCCCATTGTTGTATATTATTGTTGGGCAGCTAAGCCCGTTTTTTTCTTTGTTTTTTATAGTTTTATCATGAGGACATAGATTTGAAAGTTGAAGTTCGAGTTTATTTTATATTAGGTAGCAACCATCTTAATAAGATAAGTGTAAATGGTTCTAGAGTTGGTATCTATCAATCATAAGAAATTGATTTTGAATGCGACTTGAATTTTGTAGCAATCAAATTCAAAAATAAAATTCATATTTTATCAAGATAATGGAATAGATAATTCACTCTATACATATCAAGGTGGACCAGTGGCAAAGAAAGTATAGAGTTAAATAAAAAATGATTCAAATTTATTAATTCTTGAAATCTATTTAAGAAAATAAATTGATTCTTCATTGTCTTAGTCTGATTCAATCTAATTTTACTATATATATATATATTTATTTATTTGTACACTACTTATGGTAGTTGGTTTAAGTCAAATCTCTTCATCTAATTGTTATATTTTATTCTCAATTTTGAGTCAACTAGAAGGGAAAAAAAAAGAAGGGCAACCTAGAATCAACTAATTTTGAGTCGAGTTGACTCTACTGAAAACTAAATCATACTGGTGTCATGATAAGTTGCATTTTATGTTGATAATTTATAATCAATGTAGAAAGAAATCTACTTGAACTCAATTGCTATCAGCTTGATATCTTAACGATCAAACATTTCTATTCAAACATTATTTTTTAAGTATTTCATTAAAACTAAAATCAATCTCTCATGTTAATCCCTCTCCTCCATTTTCATGGCCTTACTTAACCATGTTAAAAGATACCAGAACACGAAAGATCCACAAACAACACTAATTATGTATTCAAATCTAACCAAAACATCAACTCAGGTCTACCTTAAAACTAAAAATTTTGGCCAAGCATGTAGGTCAATCATATGACATTTTAACCCCCATCATATTTTCCAACTATATGGTGGAACTAAACCTGATACTCACAGATATTTTAATAGAATTTACCTTTGCAGTAGCTCATATAGATTTTTAATGTATGAATATGCATAGTAATATATATGAAGTGATCGCCTTGTAAAGGAGTAGTCACCTTATTTGGTTACCAATCGAGCGCATCTTTTCTTAATATTACAATTATTAACCTAGCTTTCATAAAAAAAAAAAAAGTTAATACAATAATTTTATTTCATATAACACAGCAAAATCTCAACACCAACACATTAACTAGTAAACAACATATGTCATTTTATTAAATAAACTTCTTCCATACCTCTTCTTATTGCGACTATTTCAGGTGGGAGACATAAATCAACAAATAGAGCAGATAACTACTCGGTTAGGCAAGCTACAGGTAATACAACATATACGCCAATTGCTATTTTTCTGTTTTATTTATTCTTCAAATTTTAGACATTTTCAGCTCATTTGCATATGTAATTTTCAAATTTATAAATTATTACTTTAGGCTGCAAATCAGGAATGTCAACAAGTGACAAAGGCTTCAGCCATGAAAGGTACACATTTAATTTAACATTTGCATTTCTGTACCCTTTTGCATATTGCATATGATTGAAATGATTAAATAAATGCCCAATTTATGTACCATTAGAAATAAAAGAGCAGATGGAAAAGGACATAGACGAAGTTAAGAAAATTGCACTCAAGGTCAAAAGGAGTCTGGAAGAGCTTGACAAAGATGTATAAATCCAAAACCCAAAAAATTTATAATGTTAACATTCAAGCTTAGATGATTTTTTGATATCTTATAAATGGTCAATAAACTAAAGAAAATTATTTTTCCATAGAATGTAGCCAATAGGAGAAAAGCCAACTGTGCAATTGGGTCAGCTGTTGACCGTTCAAGAACAACTTTGACTTCGTAAGTATTTTTTAAATCTCTTAAATTTTGGTATATTTCTTCCAAGCATTCATCAAATTTCATGCATTAGCATATATTTCTTCCAAACATATAGCCAAGACATTCCTTCATTGTTCCGTGCTTATGTTTTATGGCCTCATTAATTCAGGGTGCTGAAGAAGAAGTTAAGAGAGAGAATGTTTCAATTCCAGGTACTTTAAAGTAGGATTAATTAACTTGTTTAAATCTCCATATTAAATATGATTTAATCAAATTTCTCAAATTATTTACAGATTTTAAGGGATACCATTCAATCTGATAACCGTGAGACTGTTGAAAGGATACTGTACACAGGTATCTTTCTAAACAAAAAATCACAATAAAAGACTAATTGCAGTCTTTAATTTTAGCCCAAAACATATGATTTGTTCTGGGGTTCTAAGATATTGTCACCATATTGTAAGCCATTGCTACTGATGTTTCAAGTTATAAATGCATATAAAGAATTTCTATAAAGCAAGAAAATAAAATTTTTCTCATCATTGTTTTCTCTCAATTTCATTGCAGTTACTGGAACAAGGCCTACTGAAGAGGTTAGCAAGACTTTCTCCATTTTAATGCAAAATTATCACTAGAAATTCAAAAAAAAAAAAAAAAAAAAAATCAAAGCATATTCTTTTAGACTAAATAAATTCATGAATCATGATTACTAATTTAATTCTTATAAGAATGGAACAGATGATTGAACGCTTGATAGAAACTGGAGACAGTGAACAAATATTTTCCTTGGCAATCCAGGGACATGGCAGAGGACAGGCAAGAAACTTCACATAATATTTCATGCAAAAATAACTAAGTAAATAAATAATTAAAAATTAACACTGAATTGTAGCAAATTTTTACAGATAGTTGATACATTAGCAGAAATTCATGAACGCCGAGATGCCGTCATTGAGCTCGAAATGAAACTTATTGATCTACAACAAGTAAATATATTCTTTCTTTAATAAAATAATTACTAAATCTTGCTTGTTTTATATGCTATTAGATTAAGGCTTAATTATTCAATAATTGCTGCAGATGTTTGCTGATATGGCAGTATTGGTTGATGCACAAGGAGACTTGTTGGATAATATCGAGGCTCAGGTTTGAAGTTATTTCAAATTGTATTAAGATATTTGAATAGGATAGAAGTTGTTTTATTGAAAATCTTATTTTTAAAATTTTTTAAACTCTTCTTCTTTTCAGGTCTCTTGTTCAGTTGATCATGTTCAGAAGGCAACAGTTGTTCTCCAGGGGGCAAAGAAGTTGGAAAAGAACAAAGAAAAACACATGTGTTTCGCTATTGTTGTTCTTCTCATAACCACCATTGTTGCTCTCAGTGCAGCCATCAAGCTGACAAGGACCACACCTTGAGATTTTAAGAAGTGGAAATTACATTCACTTTATATATATATATATATATATATATATATATATATATATATATATATATATATATATTCTCATGATGTTTTGAGTGGTAATTTGTCGAATCATTTTTGGTTAAAATATTTTATTTGTATTTACAATGAAAATTGTTATATGAGATTTGGGAACAAGGGGTCCTAATATTGATGATCATGCTTCATATGAGTGCTTCATGATACATAAAGTTTTGTTCTGCAGTACATCAGCTTGATGAAAGAAATAGGAAGATGTACTTGCATACAAGTTAATGTTGAAATTTAAACTTGATTTTAGTTGTTTTAAAAGTCTAATAAGAGCCTCATCTAGAAGCTTATTCTAGAATGTATGGTAGGTGTGGTAGGTTTAGAATTATTGTATGGTAGGTGTTGAATAATTGTGTGTTAGGTGGGGAATTATTGTAACCATTGGATTAGAATTATGGTGGCACAATCCTAGCCGTTAATTTAGGAGGTGCCACTAAGTATAAATAGGGGTAGAGTCTTTGAGTTTGTATCAAGCAAAGAAAATAAAGCTGAAGCTTCTTCCATAAATTTCTAGCCTTTCGCTAAATCCCAAAAGCCTCTCCATTCCAACAAAGTGGTATCGAGCCAAAAGGTTCCATTATAGAAGCAATGGCAAATGGTGGTATGGTTTCTTTCCAAGTCCCGATGCTTAAGGAAAGCATCTACGACAATTGGAGTATCAAGATGAAGGCACTTCTTGGAGCGCATGATGTTTGGGAGGTTGTGGAGAAAGGCTATGATGAGCCAAGCGACGAGTCCGCTCTATCCACAACACAAAAGGAGAGCTTAAGAGACTTGCGAAAGAGAGACAAGAAGGCTCTCTTCCTCATCTATCAAGCTTTAGATGAAGATGGTTTTGAGAAGATCTCAAGTGCTACTTCGGCCAAGCTAGCATGGAAGAAGCTCGAGGTTTCGTATAAAGGAGAAGAGAAGGTTAAAAAGGTACGACTTCAAACTTTAAGAAGTCAATTTGATATCTTACATATGAAAGAAGGCGAGTTGGTCTCCGATTACTTTTCAAGAGTCATTACAATTTCCAATCAACTAAAAAGAAATGGAGAGAAGTTAGAAGATGTGGCAATCATGGAAAAGATTCTTCGTTCATTAGATTCAAAATTTGATAGTATCACAACTATTATCGAAGAAACCAAGGATTTACAAGCCATGACGATAGAACAACTTCTGGGTTCACTGCAAGCCCACGAAGAAAAGAAGAAGATGAATGAAGAGATTGTCGAAAAACTTCTCAAAACGAATATTCAACCAACTCTGAAGGATGAAAGCTTCAACAATATTAGAAGCCAACATGGAAGAGGTGGTGGACAAGGACGAGGTCATACTAGCAAGCAAGGGTGGGCTTCCAACAATAACTATGAGAAAGGAGAAAGATCTACAAGAGGACGTGGTCGAGGGTGCTCAAATTCGAGGTACGATAAATCTCAAATTAAGTCGCTATAATTGTAACAAGTTCGGGCACTATGCAAAAGAATGTAGAGCTCCTACGAACAAAGTTTATGAAAGAGTCAACTACATAGAAGAAAAGAGAGAAGAAGATGGCACGCTACTACTTAGCATACAAGGATAATGAAAGAGGTGAAGATAGTACATGGTACTCGGACACCGGTGCAAGCAACCATATGTGCGGGAGACGAAGCATGTTCGTAGAGCTTCGACAAATCGATAAGCGGCAATGTGTCGTTTGGAGATGAGTCCAACATAGAGGTGAAAGGCAAAGGTAACATTCTCATCCGCCGAAAAATGGGAAGCATCAATTTATTTTTAATGTTTACTTTCAGTGCCGAATATGAAGAGCAACATCTTGAGTTTAGGGCAACTATTGGAGAAGGGAAATGATATTCCCTTGAAAGAAAATACTCTCTTCTTAAAAGACAATATTGGTAACTTGATTGCTAAGGTGCCAATGTCTAAAAATAGAATGTTCTTGCTTAACATTCAAAACGATATTGCCAAATGTCTCAAGACCTCGTTATAAAGATGCTTCTTGGCTTTGGCATCTTCGATTTGGGCATCTCAACTTCGGAGGACTCGAATTGCTTTCAAAGAAAGAGATGGTGAGAGGCTTACCTTGCATCAACCACCCTGATCAATTATGTGAAGGATGTTTACTCGGAAAGCACTTCAGAAAAAGCTTTCCAAGGGCGTCAAGTTCAAGAGCCCGAAAACCTCTTGAGCTCATACATACAGATGTGTGTGGTCCAATAAAGCATGGGTGTATTTCTTTAAACAAAAATCAGAGGTTTTTGGAATGTTCAAAAAGTTTAAGGTAGATGTAGAAAAGGAGAGTGGTCTCAAGATCAAAGCTATGCGATCTGATCGAGGAGGAGAATTCACTTCGAAAGAATTTCAAGAATTCGCGAAGACAACGGAATACGTCGACTTCTAACCGTTCCAAGATCCCCCAACAAAATGGAGTAGCGGAAAGGAAGAATAGAACCATCCTTAACATGGCAAGAAGCATGTTAAAAAGCAAGAAATTACCGAAGAAGTTTTGGGCGAAGCGGTCGCATGTGCTCGTTTATTTGGCTAACCGATCACCAACAAGAAGTGTGTGGGGAAAGACACCACAAGAAGCATGGAGTGGAAGGAAGCCCGGCATCTCACATCCGCGAGTTTTTGGATGCATAGCTCATGTACACATACCCGACGAAAAAGAAGCAAGCTGGATGATAAGAGCGAGAAGTTCATCTTCATTGGTTATGACACCAACTCAAAAGGCTACAAGCTATACAATCCAAATACAGGGAAGTCAATCATCAGCAGAGATGTCATATTCGATGAAGGAGGAGAATGGGATTGGGAATCACATGACGAGGACTACAACTTTTTCCCATACTTGCAAGAAGAAGACGTAGAGCGACCGACGAGATCGAACAAACAAGAGAAGAGCCTACTACTCCACAAACAACATTAACTACAAGTACTCAAAGTGTCTTATCGTCATCAAATTCAACGGAAAATTCAAGTGAAAGAGTACCACGCTTCGAAGATTACAAGATCTTTATGAGGTAACTAACAATCAAGATAATCTCACTCTTTTTGTCTCTTTGCCGACCGTGAGCCCATGAATTTCCAAGAAGCCATACAAAGCAAGCAGTGGAAAGATGCAATGGATGAAGAAATCAAGGCAATCGAGAAGAACGACACATGAGAGCTAGCTTCACTTCCAAAAGGGCACAAGACAATTGGTGTGAAATGGGTGTACAAAGCAAAGAAGAATTCCAAAGGAGAAATTGAAAGATACAAAGCAAGATTGGTGGCAAAAGGCTACAGATCAAAGAGCGAGGCATCGACTATGATGAGGTATTTGCCTCTCGTTGCTCGATTAGAAACTATTAGACTAATCATCTCTTTGGCAGCCCAAAATAAGTGGAGAATACATCAATTGGATGTAAAATGCGCTTTTTGAATGGAATACTTGAAGAAATAGTTTACATTCAGCAACCACCGGGATATGAAGTCAAAGGACAAGAAGACAAGGTTCTAAAGCTAAAAAGGCTCTCTACGGGTTGAAGCAAGCACCAAGAGCATGGAATAGTCGAATAGACAAGTATCCGCAAGAGAAGGGCTTCATAAATTGTCCTTACGAGCATGCTCTTTACATCAAGAATGATGATGGAAATGTCTTGATTGTTTGTTTATATGTTGATGACTTGATCTTCACAGAAATAATCCAAGCATGTTTGAAAAGTTCAAAGATGCGATGACGAAGGAGTTCGAGATGACAGATATTGGGCTTATGGCATATTATCTTGGCATCGAAGTCAAGCAAACAAAGGATGAAATTTTCATCTCTCAAGAAGGTTATGCAAGGGAGATATTGAAGAAGTTCAAGATGGATAATAGCCAACCTATAAATACCCCTGTAGAATGCGGAGTCAAGCTATCAAAGTATGATGAGGGAAAAGAATCGATCCAACGATTTTCAAGAGTTTGGTTGGAAGTTTGCGCTACTTGACATGCACAAGGCCAGATATTCTTTATGCTGTTGGACTTATTAGTCGCTACATGGAGACTCCAATCGCTACCCACTCGAAGACCACTAAAAGAATTATGCGCTATATCAAAGGTACAATTGATTTTGGCTTACTTTACTCATCATCTAACAATTTCCAAGCTTGAAGGATATAGCGATAGTGATTGGGCTGGAGACATGGATGATCGAAAGAGCACTACAGGGTTCGTGTTCTTCATAGGAGATACTGCTTTCACTTGGATGTCAAAGAAACAACCTATTGTCACTCTTTCTACGTGTGAAGCAGAGTATGTGGTTGCAACCTCATGTGTTTGTCATGCAATTTGGCTTCGAAACTTATTAAAAGAGTTAAGTTTACCACAAGAAGAGGCGATCAAAATTTTTGTCGATAACAAGTCTGCAATAGCACTAGCAAAGAATCCGAGTTTTCCACGATAGAAGCAAGCACATTGATACGCGCTATCACTTCATCGGAGAATGCATCGAAAGAAAGGAGATACAAGTGCGATGCGTGAAGTCTCAAGATCAAGTTGTCGATATATTTACCAAGCCACTCAAAAGTGAAGACTTTATTAAATCGAGAAGTTTACTTGGAGTCACAAAATCAAGTTTAAGAGGGGGTGTTGAAATTTAAACTTGATTTTAGTTGTTTTAAAAGTCTAATAAGAGCCTCATCTAGAAGCTTATTCTAGAATGTATGGTAGGTGTGGTAGGTTTAGAATTATTGTATGGTAGGTGTTGAATAATTGTGTGTTAGGTGGGGAATTATTGTAACCATTGGATTAGAATTATGGTGGCACAATCCTAGTCGTTAATTTAGGAGGTGCCACTAGTATAAATAGGGGTAGAGTCTTTGAGTTTGTATCAAGCAAAGAAAATAAAGTGAAGCTTCTTCCATAAATTTCTAGCCTTTGCCAAATCCCAAAAGCCTCTCCATTCCAACAGTTAATTCATATGTATTTACTTACAAAAAAACTTCAATATTTACATCCATATCTCCTTTAAGATTACAAATAAAATATATGGATTGTGTATTATATGGATTGCTATATAAATAGATAATAATTGTGTGATATGTGTGCCACTGCCCCTAATTATTATTGCATTCACTCATGCTTTTAATTCACTCACGTTCTTAATTCATGCCAACATGTAATATTTACATTTGCTTTTCAAGTCTCAGAGAATTATTATTCTTGTTGCTACTTTTAAAGGGTTTACTACGAGGAAAATATTAGATTCAAGTAGCATCAAAAACCCATTTGGGTTGTATTGTGAGATTTAAATTAGTAGAATTTAATAATTCTTATAAATCTAGATTTTTGAAATCTTAAATCCCGAAACTATTTTGCAATGGATATAGTAAATCTGATCAAATTTAAAAATAGTACTGAGCTAGAGACTGCTGGAACCCCGCGCCGACATGAGATCCGATGGAAGAAATCTTTATTCGGTATCCGATTTGCAGCTCAGGTTTACCCAGACAACCTTCAGTGACAGGAGCATTTTTAGAATGCTCACAGTGTCACATTCTACAGTTAGAGGAGTATCGTACATTCGAGGCATATGTAGCCGCCTCGATGCTACTAAGGAGCAGGGAGCATCTGGATGTAGAACCATACATATCACAGTTTGTTCTGCCACCGCCGCAGCGAGGAGTTCTAGATTACGTCATGAAAAAGATCATAAGAATTAGAAAGAAAGAATTTCAACACTATGAAGAAATATAAGGAAGATTCGTCAATATTTTAGAAGGCCTCGAGCTACATACAAACGTATTTTCGAGGAATGATCAAGAAAAGATTCTGGATTGTGTCTTCGCTCTCTAAAAATTGGGCAGAGCAGGCTGGCTGAAGCAAAGGATGTACACAGAGCCAATGAAATAGAAAAGAGGAAAGGGCAGGGTCACCATCCAGTGCAAATACTGCTACAATTTCGCCAAGGATCGACAAGGTAATCCCCCGGGGATTTTACAACATGATGAGGTGGATCTGATGCCACCGCTGATCAAGAAGATGATAAAGAGGATGGTCAAGTGGCACGTGCTGCCTGCAGATTGTATTCCCGACAGCTGCAATATAAATATTTATGAGGACGGGGATTGTATCCCGCCTCATATCGACCACCAGACTTCATGAGGCTCTTCTATACTGTCTCCTTTATAAGTGAAAGCAATATCTTGTTCGGCTGGAAAATTCAGATTTTCGGACCGGGAGAGTTCCGAGGTTCTGTTGAAATTCCTCTACCGGTCAGGTCAGTGCTGGTGCTGAAAGAAAATGGGGCAGATCTTGTGAAACATTGCATCCCAAGAGTTACAGGACAAAGGGTGTCAGTTACCTTTAGAAGGATGGATGAGGACAAAGCACCATTTTATTACAAGCTAATCTAGAATTGGAAAACCTTCATCCCTTACCGCTGTGACAGCAATACCTCCGAGTGTTCGCGAGGGGACTTTTGTTCCAAAGCGTAACCTTGGTAGGTTAGCTTGTCTACGAAGCAGCCTCATACGACATATATCTACTACTTCCAACACCGGGTCACACCAGTTGTCACTGCTTTTGTACCAGCAGGATATGACATGATAGTTTTGTTCAGCTATGTACGCTCAACTTTTGGATGCGTGTCAGTATACGATCAGTTTTACTATTGCTTTCAGCAAAATTAATGAAGATTTCTGTTTCAGCTTGCCAAGTTTTCTTCAAAGATGTTTCTTTTGATGCGACGATCGAAAGCCACAGGACCATGCGTTGGTCCCAAATTAAAACGAATAAAGAACGATATAAAAAAATTTAAAAAAAAAGAAAAAAAATGATAACAAAATGGAAGAAGTCAAAATGAAACGAAATAAAAAGAAAATTGAATCTGAAATCGAATAATCCCCAAATGAAATGAAATAAAATGAAAATGAAATGAAATGAAAACCAACAAAATCAAATCAAATGAAATGAAACAAAAATGATGGAAATGATAAATTGAAAACAAAATATAAGCTGATTCTCTCTCTCGAAACTCCGAGTTTTTGCACTCATCCTCAAGTTCTTCATTCCCAAAAGCACTCCACGAAATATGACACTTTACACAACGTTACTTCTCACAAATTCCAAACTTCACAAAATTCCGCAAGTCTCGAAATGGCTACCAATCTTGGACGAATTACAACAATCCTACTTTCTTGGAAAGTCAAACATCAAATTCTCTTTAAGTCTTTTCATGAGAAATTTTGGGATCAGTACCTAAATTTTGTTTCCCTTCCGTCGCCTCCTGGTTTGGATGTGAGTTCCTGAGCTTTCCTACCTAATGTGACACTCTGTTACCTCTTGAGCTGGATGTGAGTCACTGAGCTTTCGTCTTCAATATGGTAAAATATTCCCTAAATTTCCACTTCCTATCCAAGAAATTTTCTGCCTTCCATGAAATTCCAGGGTCGGAGCTCAGTCGTCTGATTCCCTATATTCCCTAAATTTTCACATCCTATTCAAGAAATTTTCTGTCTTCCATGAAATTCCAGGGTCGGAGATCAGTCGTCTGATTCTCTATATTTCATTAATTTCCACATCCTATTCGAGAAATTTTCTACCTTCCATGAAATTCCAGGGTCGGAGCTCAGTCATCCTATTCCATATATTCCATAATTTTCCAATTCCTATCCGAGAAATTTTTCGCCTTCCATGAAATTCTAGAGTCAGAGCTCAGTCATCTGATTCCCTATATTCCCTAAATTTTCACATCAAATCCGAGAAAATTTCCACCTTCCATGAAATTCCAGGGCCGGAGCTCAGTCGTCTGATTCCATATATTCCCTAAATTTCCACTTCCCATCCTAGAAATTTTCCGCCTTCCATGAAATTCTAGGGGTCGGAGCTCAGTCGTTTGATTCTCTATATTCCCTAAATTTATGCGTCTTATCCTAGAAATTTTTCGCATTCATGATATTTCGAGGTCGGTACTCAAATTTTGATTCTTATTATCGAGACTGGTAACTAAATTCTGGTTCTTACCCTCTGGGATTAGCATCTAAATTATGATTCCCTTTTTCCAAGGTCGGTACCTAAATTTCGATTCCCATTTTCAAGGTCGATACGTAAATTTCAACTCTCCTCTCTATACTCACTTAAACTCGAAGATTCCTATGAAATTGAAACAAAGTAAAAATTCCATAAATCCTAAATCTCCCTAAATTTCCATAAATTTCCACAAATTCCATAAATTTCCACAAATTCCATAAGGCTCAAGATTAAATTCAAAATGAAAATTTAAATTGAAATCAAATGCAAATCCGAAATTCAAGTCAAATCCTAATTTTAAATTCCAATTTCATATCGAATCAGATCGAACTCCTTCAGAGTTTGGAGGCTTAAAATTCATAGCTCCCTAATGAAGGTATTCCATTTTTCCTTCCCCAGTGAGAGTTCCCGGGATTTGAAGTTTTTCTACCCTGATAATCCCCAGGGGAAACTTCCTCGTTGAATTCTATGTTTTGTCTCGAGTTTTGACTCAGACAGTTGTGTTGGTTTTGTTGGTCTCGTCGGTCAACACCAATACGTGCAGTGTGCTTGCCCAACACACCACACATATTGGGGGTCCATTTGTTGACCTCACTTTTGGTTGAGGTCTAGTCTTTCTTTAGAATAATCTAGGGTCTAGCCATAAGACTTTCCTGGTGACTATCTTAGAAGACTAGCAATGGAACCCTCACCCCATAGAAATTCAAAAGACTTCTTTGCTTCACTTAGAGTTTTCAAATGCTTAAAGTCTAATCTCTAAATGTTTAGGAGGATGAGACCAAGCATTAGGAAGCTGAAGGGGAGTCCCCTATAGGATTGTCAAGCCTTAGGACTTACTCTGGGTGGTCTGGGGGAAGCTCACACTCATACTTGCACAATGCACTCTCACACACTACCTCACAACCCTAAACCAAACTTCTCCCCACTTGATCCCCTACTCCTTTGGAAACTCATGTGGGTGGTTTCCCCAAGCTCTTAGCCTCAGGCTAGGTCTTGACTAGTACTAGCACATGGAGGATCCAAATGAGGATTCCCTTGGTCCATGGCTCAAATGGGTTATCAATCCCTCTCAACTCAAAATTTTTACCAAAAATCCTAACCTTTTTTACCGCTTTACCCCTAAACTCTACCAAATTACCAAGTTGCCCCCAAAACCTCAATTTTGCCCAAAATTCCCAAAATCAACAAAAAATACCAAAATCTCCAAAATTTATCTCAAAACATTCTTCACTACTCAAAATACCCAATGCACCTCAAATTTATCAAAATTCTCAAAATACCATCAAAATATCCAACATTACCAAAATGCCCCTCCACGCCAAAATTTTTAAAAAATTCCAAAAATTCTCAAAAATTCCCAAGACCCTCTAAATATTCCCATTTTCAATTCAAATCACTTTATTTGACACAATTTGACCAAATTTGCCCAATTTAATCAAAAGCCCCAAATTCTTTTTAAGGCCCAATATGCCCAAATCACCCATAATGTCCACGAGATTGACCTCAATTCCCCACAACTTAAATTATAAACTCAAATTCACAATGCCTAACCTCATCCCAAACCAAATCCAAGCCCATTAGACTCACATTTGAGCTCAGTTTCAACCGAAAACAAAAGGACCTAATTTTAACCCTAAGACCCAATTCCCCTAAATTGAACCCAATGTCAATCAATTTCCCCAAAATTTGAATCCTAAACTCTTGATAACATTCTCCTAAACTAAATTATACCACCAATTGACCAAAATTTCCACCCAAACCTCACCCAAGTCCAACCAAATCCAATATGCCCCAAATATGGCCCAAATGTATCACATGTCCAAAATCCACCAAATTGAATGCCCTAACCCTAAAATTTCCACCTAATTAATGTTGGAAACTCTTCATGACATCCCCATAAACCATTTTGAACCTTCAATTGAGTTTGAACCCACTTTAGCCTAACCTAAACCCAACTTGAACCAACATGCCTAAAATTTTCCAAATACCTAAATTTCCCCGAATCCACTTACCAAACCAATTCAAAATCAGTCCAAACCTCTTTCAAAAGCACTATGACAACTATTTAGACCATTTTGAACAATTAATTTGACTCAAACCAAGCTCAAACCCAACCTAGCCCAACTTGAACGCAAGTGACCCAAATTGAATCCATGAACAAATGTGGCCTAGCCTAGCCCAATGTGACCAAATTAACTCTAATACAGCCACTAAATGAAACCTAAGAATCACCCTAGATCCACTTAGCCTAACCTAATGGAGCCATGGACCAAAGGATCCCCAATTTGGGGATCTCCTTCCATATCTGGCTAAACCAAATATACCTTGCCAAGAGCTTACCCAAAGTCCATTTAATACCTTGATAAACTTCTCACTGGCTCACATAAACCCTTTACTAGCTCCCTTGTCCATGCTAGCCGGCCTAATCGCGGGAGGAGCCAAAACCCGAGAGCCACCCAAGCCAAAGCATACCCAACTCACCCATCCAATGTAGCTCTCCTATTGGCCATTAGTGATGTTCAGCTCTCCACATGCAAAACTCATTGCACCCAAATTGAAGCCCTCGCAGCCACCCCGGTGATGCACCAAAAATATATAAGGTTTTCGCTATATAATTTTATCCATTTTTGGTGATATTGCACTTTAAAGAAAGGTATTTTTCATGATTTGTTGCAGGTATGATGATTTTAGGTGATTGGAGTGAAAAAGAGCTAAAAGGAATGAATTCAAAGAAAAAAGGAGTAAAAAGGAGGAAAATAGGTTCTGGCGCCGCTAGCGCTAGAATGGGCCCCGTCGTCGCCATTTTTCAGAAACTTCAGCAATATTTTGACGATAGAGCGATGCCGGCGCGGTGGAATTCAAATTTAAAGAGTTTTGGCGACTTTTTGAAGGGATGCCTATGGAAACTCTTGGGATTTCGTTCCTAACTTATAAATAACTATTTCTAGAGGAAAATGGGGGGCTCTCTTGGTTTCTCTTGCTCTCTCTTGGTGGTCTTGGTGTGTGTTAAGTGTTAGGGTTTAGGAGAAGAGTGTGTAGAAGTGAGGATATAAGAGGAATTTTTCTCTAAGGAGTGAGGGAGAAGAAGCAAATTAAGAGATTACTTCTTCCTTTCCATTCTTAAGAGGGAATTAAGTGTTCTAAAGAAGAGAGTAAAGGATTCAAAGGAACTTCAAGGGAATTGCATTAGGGAAGACAAAGAGATAAGTTATATTTTCTTTTGTGGTTTGTATGAATTTTCTTTTATATATAAAATCCATGTTTTATTGTATCTTCTTCATGAATTCTGAGTAGTCTTCTTTGTCTTTCTTCTTGCATAGAGATGTGATGATGAATTGATGTGGATTTGATGTGCTTTTAATGTATTGAAGAAATTTGATGGTTTTTCATTTCGAACTTAATTTACTTTTCGATTTGGCCAATTGAAATGTTAAAATATGTTGTTGAACATTAATTCTGAAAGGATTTAATGTCCTACAACAATAATGAAAAATCCATTCAATTTACATGGATGAATTGCGTAGTTCATAGGAATTGAGTGCAAATAAATTGGGAAATGTGTTTTGATGGACTTTAATTTGGAGGTTTCAGGGTGACAGGCTGAGATCTCCAAATTGGTTCTAAGATTAGTGACTAAACTCAAAGGTTAGCCTTCAGGTGAAGGGTGAGTGGGAGCTCCGCAGTGAGAGCCGGTATTCTCACAGCCTAGCCTTAGATTTAGTGACTAAACTTAGGATTTGTCAATGTTCTTTTCATGCTTAGAAAAGGGGGTACTCTTTTAAGGGTAAAGAAACATTTATGCTCCTATTTGGCATAATAACATAGATATTTGATCAATATCATCCACACATCACATTCTCATTGCAAGAGGAAAGATACTTTTCTCATATATCAAAAACCTTTCAAATACATAGTTTAGTGTGTCTGTTAGTTAATTTTTTTTTCAAAGTTGTTAGAAGTAATTGTATTTTAATTAATTGTTACTATTTTCTGCATAGTGGTAGTAGAAGTAAGTATTAAATTTTAAGTGCAATTCGAGTATCGGATTTCAGTGCTATATTATATATATTCTGAAACACTTTCTTATACTTCGTACTTCCCAGTGGGATCGATAACTAGGACTCCATTAGATCCCTGTATTACTTGATACGATACGTATACTTGCGTTGAGTGCTTGGACTTTACAAAATCATTATAAATATATAAATTTGAGTTCATAAATTCTTGCAATAATATACGTTTTGCATCACCCTGCCATGGCTATTTAAGCCAGCACCTCTCACGGCCAAAAAAAGGAGAACTCATTTTTCTAAGGGGAGACTCTGCCAATTGTTCCCAAAGCTTCTTCTGACTTCCCTAAGCTCAAGCCAACCCTTTTCTAGCTCTAATCCCCATTGCCTAAGACCAATCTTGAAGCTCAAAATTAGCCTGAAACAGGACATATTTCCACCCACCTCCACAATCCATAAAAATCCAATTTCTTGCATTCACACCTTCCCCATAGTGAACGAAGAAGAATCCCTACAAAAGCCCGTTCACAGAGCCACCCTAGGGTAGAGTTCGATCAGACCTCCAAATCAGTCCTGACCGATTTCATACCTAGGCAATTCACCACGATCAGGGACTTCATCCGCAGGCTCCTTGGACCCATACGAACGTGCCAAGAACATCTGATTGAGGCATCCCCTCTATTGACCTCAATTTTGGTAAGGTATTTTGCTTCTCTCTTTAGTACTTAGGATCTAGCCTTAGGCTTTTCCTTTGACTAATCTTAGAGGACTAGAAATGGAACCCACCATTTAGAAATTCAAATTACTTCTTAACTCCCTACAAACCCCACAAGCTTGATTATAGACCCCTAATCACCTAGAGGGTTGAAATCAAATGTGGAGGTTTAAAGGATGAGTTCCTTATAGGACTTTTTGGCCTTAGGAATACCCTGGATTGCCTGGTCTGGTGAGGGTTGACTTGCACATAAACTACACTCTCTCACACATTCCAAGTCCTAAAACCACACTCTCACCCAACTTGACTTCCTAACTCATGTAGGTAATTCATATAGATGGTCCTTAACCCCTAAGCCCCTGGCTAAGAGGGATAGGAACAACATAGTGAATGCCTCAAATGAGTCCTCTCATGGCTCATATGGGCTTAATATAGCTTCAGGGCTCATATGGGCTTAATATAGCTTCATGGCTCAACCAAAATGATTCCATTTCACTCACATTTGATCAATTTTCTTTTTTTCAAAATTTCAGTTTTTGACCCCCGAGGCCCCGAACCCACCAAACCTACCAAATACCCTTGAAATGACCCAAAATTTGCGAAATGACCCAAAATTTGCGAAATGACCTAAATTACCCAAGATTCCTCAAAATTAATCCTAAACACTTCCCACCACTCAAATTCACCATATTTTGCCAAAAATACCAAAATTTCCAAAAATACCCCTAAACCCCCGCCCCCCCCCCCAAATTACCAAAATACCCTTTTACCCCAAAAATTCAAAAATTCTAAAAATTTCCAGAAAATTCCAGAAAATCTCAAATATTCTCAATTTCATCTTGTTCAACTACACCATGGGCCAATTTTGCCAATTTACCCCACTTTTACCAAAACCCCCAATTTGACCCATTTTTTAACCCAAGTGAACCCAATGTCAAACCAAACCACCCCAATTGACCTCAATTTTGGTCCAATTCAATTCTAAACTTCAATTCAATATCTCCAATATCAATTTATACCAAATCTAAGTCCAATTTGATTGACATTTGGGCCCAATTCCAATTTGGGGCTTACGGCCCAATTTTGACCCATGACCCAAACCTAGCCCAATTCAACTCCAATTGGCCCCAAATCTTTTCTAAAGCCTTCCTAACATCCCTATAAACAAAACACTAACTTAATTTACCCAAAATTTGAACCTAAACTCCACCCAAACCTAACCCAAAACTAAAATCCTTTAAATTGACCTAAGTCCAAACCTAACCCAAATGGGCCCAAATCCCAAAATTAGAGCCCAACCAAAGTTAAAAACTCTTTGCAACACTCCCATAAACATTTTTCAACATTAATTTTACACCAAATTCAACCTTAGTCCAACCTTAGCCCAAGTTAGCCCAATTTGGCCCACTTTGGCCCCTTTACCAAAAAAGCTCAAATTCAACCCAATTCTACTCCAAATTACACCAAATTGATTCCAAACCATTCATGAAACATCCCTAAACTAAACCCAACATTTATTTGGCATGGTATTTCAAAAAATTCTTCATCCAAAAGTCCATTTTGAAATATAAAGGCCCACCCATTTAAGCCTTTTAAAAAGCCCACTTCCACCAAACCCAAAAGCCCAAAAATTCATCCAAAGCCCACATGACAATTCCTTCTCATCATCCACTTAATAAAATCATTCCCTAAAGTTTGAAACCTATGATTAAATCATTCCAAATTAGGCTTTATCCAAATTTCCATCAAAATGCCAAAATTCCTAAAATCCATTCCAATGAAATTGACTAAGCCATCCCCAAGCCCAAATGAAGCCATGAAGCCATCCTTAAGCCCCATGTAAAGCCATGAGAAGTTTGACATGTAACCATCCCATAAATGGGAAGAGGAGGAGCATCTTTAAGGATTCTCTTAAAGGTGATTAAACCTTTTCATGCTTCCCCTAAACTATGTTTAAACTTAAACATGCTTGGATAGTGACTTCTCCCCACTATTCTAGCTGACTCACCTGACCTCCCTCTGCCCAAACCAGAGCTTGGAGAGGTAAACCCAACACATTTGCATGACTTGACCCATTTGGATCCAAAATCACCCCTCTCCCCATACCACTTAAAGCTAAACTCTTTACACATGTCCATGGCTAATTGACTGCATCATTGCTAACTCCTGATCCTTCTGATCAAGATGGTGACCTAACCCTGCCGGCCAGCCTGCTGGGTTACCGGAAAACGCCATGGCCGAGAGCTCCATGTGAGCCAAAATTTTCAATTCTTCCTTGATGAGTTGTCCCAATCCAATTGAACACCATGGCTGTTCTTCTCTTGCATAGAGCAGCTGATCCCAAGCATCAAACCCCCCTGGGAAGCCCTCCAGCCATGTCTATTTAAACCCACCACCCTCTCGGCCAAACAAGGTGTTGAACCAAACCTTACCAAAACTCTGTCAAAATCACTCTAGATCCCTCTCCAGACATAGAAAACTTGATCCCACTAAAATCCAGCCCTAAAGCCCTCTCTATGAGTCCAATTTTGGAGTTGAAATTCAATTCCAAAACCAGAACACTTCACCACAGTGAGCCAATCTTCAAATTGATTGACTCTACACCTTCACCAGGCCAAGAGGAGAAGTTCCCCAGTAAAAGCCCCCTCACCAGGCCAGCCATTGCTTCCAGCCTCCAAGCTTTGTGAACGGCCTTGGTCACTTTTGTACCTAGGCATTTCCCCAGAGCAAGAGACTTCATCTGGAGCTTGTTTGGACTCAATTGAAGGTGACACAACCCTCAGATCGAAGGTTCACTTCTCTGAGCAAAGGTATGAACTCACTCTTCCTCCCAAGCTCCTGGAGATTCTCCATTTAGTTTGAGTTGATTTCAATGCACCTTAACCGTATAGATGTGTTCGTCTCTTCAAGACGAATCGATAGAGTATAAGAACGCAAAAATCCATGGAGAATCGAGTGAGATCTTAAGGTTTTAGTGTGGACGGTCACGGGTGCACACCAGTCGGAGACGATGACCAGGAGCCGTTGGATCGCGCGTGTATCGAGTAGATGGTCGAGATCAAGCCGGACAGCGCAATGGTACGTGAATGGCGGGCCCCCTAAGCCCTGACTCAGATGGCGAAGCCGAATCACGGAGCGACGCGTGGGCTTTCGATCCGGACGAGGATGACGCGGCGCCGAGTTGAATAAGTAGAAAATTAGGATTTTTTTGGATTTATTTAAATACCAGAACTTCAAAAATTCATATCTTTGCATAGAAAAATCACAAAAATAAAATAAAAATACCCTCTTGCTCAGTGAACAGAGGAAAATAATGTGGAAAAGAAATCAAGTCAATTGGATGAGCATTTTATTTTTAATAATTTATTTACTGTTTCCAATGTTTTAATTCTCCATTTGCATAGACAATTCACCATGGCATGAGACCATAGGGCTTTTGAAGCCTCTAATCTTAGGAACAATCCCTGAATTTTTTAAGGTCAGAGGCCATCTTTGTGAAAAGTTATTAATTTTTCAAGTTCATGTCACTGTTTTAGGTATTCTAATTCCAATAACTAGCATGTTATAAAATAAATTCTAGGAAAATTTGGTGGTATTTCTTAGGATTAGGGGACCCTACGAAAAATATATTTTGAGTTAATTCATTCATAATAATCTTAATTGGCCTAAACTCCCAAAATTGAATTTGAATTAATTAGGGTTAACTACACACCAAATTGACTTGAAAATAATTCTCCATTGCTCTTTAAGGTCAGAGGAACCTTATATAAAATTTTGAAATCAATTGGACCTGATTAACCCCACTAAATGGATTGATTAAGCCTCATAAGTAAAATGGAACTTTAAAAATTCATAACTCTAAAAATGCTTTTCAAAAATTCACAAAAATGGTTTTGGAGCTTCTCTGATATCAGTGAAGTTCAAGAAAATTAAAATTGGAATTTTCTAAAAAAATTGATTTTTTCACAATATTTTAATATTTTAATAATTAAATAATAATAAAAATCAAAAAAATATTAAAAATCATAAAAATGTCAAATTTTGACTCCTAATCACTTAGGAACAAACCAAATATTTTTCCTAAGTCCCTAGGATAAGATATTGAATTTTAAAGGCTTAATGTAATTTTTAATATTAAAAAAATTAAATTTTCAACCTTTTTCACTAAAATAATTCTAATAAATCAAAGAAAAATTAGAAAATTAGAAAATTTCTTTCTTTGGACTCCTTGAGGTCAGAGAAATTTAAGAAAAATATAAAATCTATTTTTCAATTTTTATTTTATTTTAAAATTAATTAATACTCTAAAAGTCAAAATAATTATAATAAATAAAATATAATTCAAAAAATCACAAAAAATTGGTCCAAGTGGTTCTCTAGTCATTAGAAACATCCCATAATTTTCTTAAGGACAGAACTTTACCTTGGTCATTTTGTTGAATTTTCTTAGAAAATCCCTATTTTCTACTAAAAATAATTATATAAATAAATTAAAGTCAGAAAAATCATATTTTCTCCTCTAATGTCTTAATTGACATGTGAGTGAGGTGACATAAAAATGTTAAATTCATTTGAGATCAATTTAGTGAGTTATGAAATAAATATGCCCAAAAGGGCATAAAGGTAATTAAAGAATTTTAACCCTTAACTAAAACTTTAGGTTTAATCAAAATAGAGGGTAAAATATTTGATTTTAACTTTCTTTTGGATGATTGAAACTTAGGGAAATTAAAAGGGTAGAAACTCATTAAACACTTTGAAAATATCAAAATGAAACTCTAATTAATTAAATAATTTAAATTTTGGAAAGAATATTTTTAAAATTTGGATTATTAAAATAGGGATATTATTAAGAGGATATTTATTCTTTAATTTAAAAATCCCTAAATAAGTCACTTCAATAATATTTAGTTCTTAATTAAAAATTAAAATAATAATCCAAACTAAATAAATTAAAAATTAAAAGAAGATAACCCTTAAATGAATTAAAGCTTAAAATGTTAAATGGTCCAATAATAAAAATCAAATTTAAAATCTTAAAGTTAAATTAAATTAAATTAAATTAAGTCAAGTCAAAGTTTAAATTAAATTAAATTAACACATTAACAATTAAATTAAATTAAATTTAAAATATTTAAACTAAAATTAAATTAAATTAAATTAAATTAAAATTAAAATTAAATTAAAATTATATTAAATTAAATTAAAATTAAATTAAAATTAAATTAAAATTAAATTAAATTAAATTAAATTAAATTGAAATTAAATTGAAATTAAATAAAATTAAATAAAATTAAATAAAATTAAATTAAATAAAATTAAATTAAATTAAATTAAATTAACATCACTTAACAACAAACCTAAATGAAAACATTAGAGTTAAATCAAAACATATGAAAGATTTCAACACCTTTTTCAATATAAGTAAATCTAAAACATAAAAAGTTAATCTGAAATATAATATCACTTAAAGTGTAAAGATTTAAATTAAATCTAATATAATTCGAACCCTATTCCAAACTTAATAATCATTAATTAATTTTTATAATTAAATGAAGTCAAATTAAATCATTGAAATATTTATTACTTTGCCCTTAAAAGGCTTTTATTGTTATAACTCTTAAATGAAGCACCAAGTGAAGTGTCACTTCACACATAAGATATTCAAATGGCCTAAGTTCATTGAGCAAGAAATAAAACAAAGTTAAAATCCTTTGATGATTAATTCACCAATACAATAAAATTCATTTGAACTCAAAATAATCCCAGAAGTATTGAAAAGATGTTTAAGATTCATCTTAAACACTTCCACGATACGATGGGGTGTTTTAGAAGAATAATTGAACTTAATTGTTCTTCGGTAAAGAAAATCATCCTTAAACCAAACCAATAACCTAGACCTCATAGGAAATGACTAGCAATAGGATTAGGATTCTGGTAGACAACCAAAACCCTTTCCCTTAGCTTTACCTAGGTATTTCTTGCAAAAATATGTTTAAATACTCTAACATGTGTTTTAAGTGTGGTTTAGGATGACGGGAAGACCCTCTAGGTGTGCTTTTACTTTGTTGCAATTTACGTACATGCACTGTACTTTACTTTTTCTTGCATGTTAAACAAGATTGTTGCATGAAAACCAAAATCTATAGGATAGCCACAAAACTGAAACCAAAACTAAATTAAAAGTCACCACAAGATAAAATTCACCGCCATAACATTCCAAAATATAAAACAACTCAAAATTTAATCACGAACAAAACAACAAAACTGCAATTACAACTAAATTAAAATATCTCATTGGATGATCGGGAATATCTTGGATGATGTAACCTACATGTTGCTAACAGGATTTTCCACGGTCTAAATGAAAGTGTGTAACTCATTCAGTTGAGTTTAGCAAATTCATCTAGACTAAGTGAATCCGATAAAAATAACGATGCTAGAATGATGGAACCGTGGGATCTTAACCGGTGCTGTTATAATCAACTTTAAGATTTGTTTTAATTAAAACATTAAAAACACTTGGATTTTATGATTTTCTCTAAGCCAATAAACTTTTCTCATCCCCTGATTTTCACCTTCTAAAACTAAACCTCTGCAACAACAAGGAGCTTGGAGCATGGTGGGCAGCACGGTCATCGTCATCAGCAAAACTTGAATCTACTTCAGTAAAACCTTTCCTAGTTTTAAACAACAAAGCCATAGGATTTCGAGGTAGTTTGCTTAGTGCAACATAAATCCTCAACTTTTCGATAGGCATTTTTATAATCATGTTATGCAAATTAAGCCCTAACCGGTCTTAGGACTCCGAGGTAGTCGTTTGATACGACATAAACCCTCACATCTTCGAGGCTATTTGTGTGATTATGTCATACAAACATAAGTCCTAATTAATTAAAATTGGCAGGATTGCAACATTAAATAATTTTTTTAAACTCGAAGCCAAACAATAGGATAGTGTGGGAAGTTGCCAAGATTCTTCTTGGATCCTCAACTTCTCCTACTTCTCTTCCTTTGGACTCCTAAAATAAATTGTTCCAAATTCGAGCTAATCCCTATTGAAATTTCCAAAACTCAATCCTTTGAAAACCTTAAACTTTGAAATTCTTGAGAGCAAAACCACTGATCATTATCGAGAGTTTTCTTAAATGATTCATGTCATTTAAGATGTAATTAATTATAGGGGTTTTCCCTTATAGGGAACTTTAAGAACCCATGTAATATAAACCCTGCTTAATTCCTTTATATTAAGCAGGGGAACTTATCGGCTTATAAAATTGGTTCGCAGACCAAACGGATGTCACAAATCTTTTAGTTTATTTAATCAAACCCCATCATCAAGCAGTGTGTCTATTCCTCGGGATAAATACACGGTTTGTGGTGCGGTGCTCGTTTATATAAACTATTCGGGCTGTGAGATCGGTTTGATTTCATATCTTAAAACTTTCAAATTTAAAGTTATTTTAAAAATCCAATGCTACTTTCTAAATTATATATATATATATATATATATATATATATATATAAATTAAATTTAAAATTTAAAATTCACCAACGACTTCTGTAGGCGACCCCCTTTTCAAAATAAAACACATAACCCAAAAATAATGCCGACAGCCTCTCAGACCAAGGTATGAGGCTCTCACCTCTTCCCGAGATATTTTTAATCCTTCATACATGTTTAGTTGATTTCATGGCATGTTTACTGTATAGATGTATTCTCCATGCTTAGACGAGTCTATAGAAGCAAACCCAAAGAGTTTTCATTGATTATAGCTCAAGAAATTATGGTTTTAAGGTGAACGGTCTTGGGTTCACTCCAGTTGGGGATGAAAGCGTAGAGCCATTGGATCGAACGTTTATCAAATGAAAGGTCCTGATGGAGTTGGACAAGGAGATCATCTGTGAGTACGCCGTCAAACCAAACCGCGCTGGCTAACCAGAGGATGAAGCGTGTGGCTTCGATCCGCCATAGGATGAATTGGCTTCGACATGGATAAAGAGAAAATTAGAGTATTTAATAAATTAATTAAATCAGTCCAACTTCAAAAATCCATATCTTGGTATAGGAAAATCACATAAATAAAATAAAAATACCCTAGTGCTCAGTGAACAGAGGGGAACAATGTGGAAATGGTTTGAAGTTAATTTCATGCATGCTTTATTTTTAATTAATCAAATACTATTTTTTTATTTTTTTGATACCTTATGCACTTAAATATTTCATTATGGCTTGATATTTTGGTAAGTTATTGCCTCTGTCATGGGGATCTCCTTTGCTTTTTCCAAAGTCAGAGGAGATCTCTACTTTTCAAGCTTATGGTCATTGTTTTGTGATATGGACTTTTTCCTATCAGGTCTTTATATATATACTTTCAGATGTAAGAATTTGAATCCCCGACAAACGACGTCAAAAACTTGATATTACCCGAATTTTACTTATGTAAGAATTTATGAATTTATATTTAGATTTTTATAATATTTATTGTAAAAGTCACAAATTCAAATGCAAGTATACGTATCGTATCAAGTAATACGGGGCTCTAGTGAAGTCTTAGTTATCGATCTCACAGGGAAGATTTGAGCAAAATAAGAAATATTTTTAAATTTTTCAAATTAAAAGTAATTATTATTTTTATTTCTTTTCAAAGTTTAGATTTTAAAGTTAATAAAATTTATACTAAATGTAAGTAAGCAGTAATTAAATAAAGATTAATGCAGATATAAATAAAACAACTTTCTCCTTTTCAACTAATCCAAGATTTTTAGAATAATTATCAATTGTGGAGAATTCAAATTATTGTATTGTGCCAGATAGAAGAGTTATTATTCATTACCATTTGGTTCAGGCATAAATAACATTGACTAATCTATAGATCGGTTCAGGATGTTTTATTAGAATTTAGTTTGTCACTCTATAAACTAATTAATTCTGCGCCCAATAAATCATATCTTCCTATTTATTTGCACTTCACTTTGAATAACCCACATAAAGCCTTCAACTACCCAAGGATTCATGTGATATCTACTAGTTAAGAACTCACCTCCGGATAGGTTTCAAAATTCTTCAACAGGTTTTAACAATTTAAATGGCCAGTTTAAAAAGTAAACTAAGATCAGGTATTAATATAATCACAATTTTTACAAATATTTTAAGTTAAATTCTCCAACAATATTTAATTATCTTATTATTTTTTCATAGTTGAAAGGAGAAAGAAAACTAACTACTCAGAACACATTGAATTCAAATAACAAAACATATTTATAAAACTTTGAACCAAGTTACAAATACTTATCTTGAATGTTCCTTCAAGTGATCCGCTGACTCCTACTGACTCCAATGCAATGATGAAAGACTTCAACAGCAACAACACTAACAATCTCACACTTAACACTCAAAATAAACTAAAAATAAACTCACTAAATACTAAAGATGGTGGCTCTCTAAAATAATTGGATGCTAGAGGGGGATATAATGGCTATATGGTGCTTGGGGACTATAGGGTACTAAAAAGGGTGATTTTCTCTGTAAAATGGGCTCCTATTTATAGAGCACTAAATTTGATCAGGGGTTACTTAAGGAACCTCTTCAAAATTCATCCAAATACAATGTATCCTCTAGAAGGTAACTGCCGCGCCTAGGCACCGGGATGTGGCGCCTAGGCGCCGGACTCCGTGACCAGGTCTTCACACCTCTTCACTTTGGATTGCACCTCTTCGCAATTAAAACTGTTTCCCTGTGTTCAGATGCATTGTATCACATGTCCTATATATTAGGAGTAACTTTCAGTCTTCTAGAAGCTCTGATAACCGCTTAACACCGTCAACATAACTACCCAAAGTCGTCAAAAATCTTGTCTACATCTGTATCGAACTGGCGCTTAGGCGCCGGATTCTGGCGCCTAGGCGCCAGGCCTACAATTTCAACAACTTTGCTCTTTAAGCTCTATTTTCTCTCATTTTTGCTCATTTTTCCTTCTTGAACTCTTTTTTATCACCTACATTCAAAAATATAAAAATATCTTTCATTAAAGCATAATATCCTTAATAATTGTATATAAATAAGGCATAAAAATGGGTATTTTTTAAGTGGATCAAATTCCCCCAAACTTAAACTTTACTTGTGATCAAGTAACCCTTTTAATTACATAGAATATATAACATTTGGAATGAAGTTTAAATATTTAAGATTTCTTTTAATTTTTGGTTTTATTAAAGCTTTAGCAAATCATCAACTAAATTTCATAAATTAAGGTTAATTTTAAGAATTTAAAGATTATTTAACTACCAAATCATAAGACTTCCAAATTTTCATTTATTTCAAGAATAATTGTAATGTATCATATTAAGGTCACATAGAATATTTATAAGAAAAAAATTTTCATGAAACATTTTTCTAGTAAAAATAATTGTACATAAAAATTAAGTTAAAAATGTAATTGGTTTTCTTCCTATAAGATTATTCAAGTGAAGCCAATTTTTTATTAGGCATTTCCTCAAGCTTCTCCTCACATTTCTTTTGTTTTTTTAGGGATATTTTTTAATCCTCTATTTTTTTTATTTGTGAAGATTACTATTTTTGAATAGCCTGTTAATAATTTTGAACTTCACTATTCTTAACTTATATTTAAAAACTTATACATTTTTATTACTTAATAAATATGACATTCTTAATAAGTAAATTTCAAAAATTATTTTAATCTCTTCTTTTTCAAGTAATAATCATGATTCTTTAGTATTTCTAAAATACAATTCTCTTTACTATAAATAGAAAAATTCTTAATCTTTTTAATCTTTAAGTTAAATAATTCTATTCTTAAAATCAATCAAAATTATTTAAATTTTAGTTAGGTTTATTAAATTTTTTATAAATTCCAAAAATTTAAGTAATCTTAAATATATTTTTCATTCCTTATGTTATGTTAATATTTTTAAAGAAAATATTTGTTCATTAAGGACAAATAATATTTAAATTTGAAAAATATTCTCCCTTCCCCCAAACTTCAGCTTTAGTATATAAATGAATCATAAAATTTTCTAAAGCATGAGAGAAAGAAATAAACATGAATTTATCTAGGTACAATGATAATGTAGAAAGGAAAAACTTATTTCTTATCCTACACATGCTTTAATAGGTATATAACAGAAATAATTAAGCATATATAGAAAAGTTTGCAAAGCATAAGTTAATTTCTAATTTTTTTTTAAATTTTTATTTTTAAAACATGCAAAATTACTAACTATTCATGAATACTAAACAACAGAGTGAAACAGAAATAAACATTTATCATAGAAAATAAAATTTCATCCATATTTCAGTCTCAAACACATAACACATCAGATGCTCTAAAACAGTCTCAATATCAAAAGTCCACACAAAGTTACTTAAACAAATAGACACTAAAAAACAACAATACAATCACACTAAAATAAGAAATAAACTAAAAACATAATCAACACATCATAAGAGATAAATCAAGCTACTAATCACTGTTTATTGCCTCATCATCATCATCACCAAAAGAAAATTTCATATCCTTCGGATCAACATACGGTGAAAATCTAGGACAGGTAGGAAACTGAACTTCATGCTCACCCTTTAGGAATCTAACTTAAGACTCAGAATACTCAGCATCATACTCACTCTTCCTTTGGTTATACTAAGAAAGCTGATCAATCTTCTTATCAATTGTATCTACTCTACAATGAGTTATAAATAACTCATTCTGCAGCTCAATAAACTGATCATGCATGGATTCCCAGAAACTAGATGGTGGCTCAGCAGTAAAAGTAGAAGGTCTAGAAGTAGAAGTTCTACTAGAAGCAGGTAATGAAGTAGAAGGTGTAGTAGAACTTTTACCTCGAAGTTGATCATAGATACTGACGTTTTCTCTTCCTATGGGCTTTGTAGACTTGAATTTTTCCTCAGAAAGCTCAGCAACTACTCTAGCACTTTCACACAGAGAATATATCAAATATGGCAATCCACGTTCAACAGAAGTGCTAGAAAGAGCAGTGGCCTCTATAGAATCATAAATGATACTCCCTACATCAATCAGCTTCCTCTCTTATATGCAGTAGTTGAGGATAGATCTGTCCTTGGTAACCTCGCTCAAATGATTGGATGGAAGGAGACGAGCACAAATAAAGTAGTGTCATGTCTTTGAAACACCATTAATCTTAGAAGATGAAACATTTACCCTTTTTCCATTCTGGATCTTCCAAGCTCCAGTACCATCAGTCAGGTAAGCAATAATCATATCTAAATCTCCCTCAGATGGAGATATTCCGGAGTAATAACACTCGATATTCGGCGGCAGGCCGTAGAAAATGTTGATAAGCTCTGGAGTGAATCCTACTCCAACTCCTCCTATGAAAATCTCATACTCTTCAGCATCCACGAAATTGGCATAAAACTCCCTAACGACAGGGATAACAACAATGACAGTACAATAGCAGAATCGTTGTTGAGTGCAACAATCGTATCATCAATTCTTCCTCCAAGATTGTAAAAACTTCGTTCCAGCATAAACTTCCGAGTCGTAGCAAAATCATTGTACCGGAAATGTACAGCAGCAGTGACAAACTTACTACGATAAAAATTTTCTCGTTCCTTTCCTCGCTTAGATTTGGGTGCCATCTAAACGTGAAATAAAAATGCAAAATAAATTCATAGGATCAAAGAAAATAAACTAATTTAAGCTTTTCAAACTTGAAAGAGCTTAAAAATCCAAGGATTTAACTCTAAAAATCAATTTTTTTCTCAAAATTTCAGTTTTCTTCAATGAGAGCAAAATCCATGGTGAAAATAAAAAATAATTGGTTTAGAATGTAGATCTGACCTTGGGATGAAGAAATCGAGTGATTTCAAGCTCAAAAACTCGAAAATCCAGCCTCAAATGGGATTTCTAGGGTCTAATTTTGTGAAAACCAGAGAAAAAGGAAGCTTAGGCGTCAAAAATGGTGTGGGGTGTTTAAGAAGATGAAGTTTCGGGTTCGAGCCTAACCGGCGACTAGGCGTCAAACTTGACTTTCCAAAAATTCAATTTAAATTTTATATTTTCCACCAAAACTTATCAAATTCGACTCCTAATTACTCTTATGAGAGTATTAATCCAATTTATATCCTCCAAACATTTCGACAATCAATTAAAAATGATACTTAAGATCCACATTTCAAACACAAAATTTAACTAAACTTTTCAATTCCAATTCATAATTTTCATTCCAAACTCAATACATTCCAGAATAAGACTATAACTAGGTTCATCATTCTATAAACCACACAAACAACATAAATTTGAAACAAATTTCCAATCCAACAACACACATTGAACAATAAGCAAACAAGCAAACTAGATAATCGACACACTAGAACTTGACTCAATCACACCTAGAACACATAAGAGATCTATTGAACACCGATCTTAAATTTCCATGTCTTTCACAATGAAGTTCACTAGAACCACCGAGATAGAAAACCAACGCCCTTGGAAATTTCAAAGCCATTTTTTCATCGATCCACTTGTTCTTCACATACATTGCTACTTAAGCATCTTGATAGGTCACCATATGATCAAATTGAAGTTTTGTTTGCCATTCCATGTGCTCACTTTGATGATACATTTCATGCAAACGATTCCCAATACTTTGAAGTTCCACTTCAAACTTTTCCAAATGACTAAATAATCTCTCCATACTAACAATAATAAAACCATTAAAATAAGGTTGAGGATCTTTGAGGTATTTGTCTCTTACCTCATTTTCATGATTTCCTCTATCAATTGATTCCAAACTCCTCTTAACTCCTCCAAAATAGATTGCTCTGGTTGAAATTAAGGTTTCTATGTGATTGGGGATGAAGATAGGGCAATACAAGGAGATTTCGTGTGAAAAACTAAACCTGTAACCGTGTCACTTAGGTGCCGAAATCTGGCGCCTAGGCACCGGATCATCGATACGCGCAGGCTATTCTGGCGCTTAGGCGCTAAATTTTGGCGCCTAGGCGCCGGAACCTCGATCGACTCTGATTCGCCTATCTCAAATTTACAAAGTTTTAGTCTTAAAAATAGGTCTAATAAAAGGGTGTGATCCGCATATAAATACGATTAAGATAAATTCAAATCACAAACAAAAACACTGATAATAAATGAGTTACCTCCCACAAAGCGCTTGGTTTAACGTCGTCATCCCGATCCAATCAATTGAATTAATCGGGTAGACTCAGTTCGTAAGCCTCTTTGTAATTTGGTTTCATTTCTCCTATATAAGGTTTCAGTCTTAATCGATTAACTTTAAATACTTTTTCAGTTTTGGGATCTTTAATATCCACAGCTCCATAAGGGTACACTTTCTCAATTATAAATGGTCCCATCCATTTAGTTCTTAATTTTCTAGGAAAAAGTTTTAGACGAGCATTAAATAATAACACTTCTTGTCCAGGCTCAAATATTTTCCTTGAAATCTTTTTGTCATGCAATTTCTTCATTCTTTCCTTATAAATCTTTGCATTTTTATAGGTCGTATTTCTTATCTCTTCCATTTCATTCAGTTGTAATAATCGTTTCTCTCCTGCAGCATTCAAATCATAATTGAACTCCTTTATCGCCCAGATAAGCTTTATGTTCCGAGTTCATGGTGTAAGTGACAATGTTTACCATAAGCTAACCGATAAGGTGACATTCCGATAGGTGTCTTATAAGCTGTTTTATATGCCCATAATGCAAAATCAAGTCTATCAAACCAGTCAGTTCTTTTAGGATTAACAGTCTTATCTAATATTCTTTTAATTTCTCTATTTGAAACTTCAGCCATTCCACTTGTTTTAGGGTGATAAGCAGTTGTAATTCTATGTTTAATTCCAAATTTTTCCAGTAATGATTGAATTCTTATATTTCTGAAATGACTTCCCCCATCAGTGGTAATTATCCTAGGCATTCCAAATCTTGTAAAAATCATCTTCTTTAAAAATTTCAAAACACTTTTGGAATCACAGTTAGGTAAAGCTACAGCTTCGATCCACTTTGAAACATAATTAACTGCTAATAAAATATAAATCTTTCCAGATGATTGTACGAAAGGTCCCATAAAGTCTAAACCCCATATATCACAAATTTCAATTTCTAATATATAATTTAGAGGCATTTTAACTTTCTGGATATATTCCCCATTCTTTGACATCGATCATAAGTTTTCACATAATTTCCAACATCTTTAAATAATGTAGGCTAATAGAATCCAGAATTTAAAATTTTAAACGCAGTTTTATCCACTCCAAAGTGTCCTCCAAATTCAGAATCGTGACATTTTTGAATTATTGCAAAAGATTTTTCATAAGGTACACATCTTCGAATTACAGAATCTCTTACTATTTTAAATAAATGAGGATCTTCCCAAATATATGATTTACAATCATTATTGAATTTCTTAATATATTTGTTATTCAACCCATATGGTAAAATATTGCTAACCAAATAGTTAACTATATCAGCATACCAAGGCATTTGTAATCCTTGAATAACATATAATTGTTCATAAAGGAATTTCTCATTTATATTTTCTTCATAAATCTTCCCTTTGTTATTTTTTATTCTTGATAAATGATCAGCAAATTGGTTGTCAGTTCATTTTTTGTTTACAATTTCAAAATCAAATTGTTGTAAAAGTAAAACTCATATAATCAATCAAGGTTTAGCATCCTTTTTAGACATTAAATACTTAATATCATAATGATCAGTATGTACCATACATTTCTTTCCAAGAAGATATAGTTTAAATTTATCAAAGACATATACTATTGCTAAAAGGTCTTTTTTAGTAGTAGTGTAATTTATTTGAGTTTCATTAAGAGTTTTGCTAGCATAATATATAACTTTGAAAATTTTCTCATATTTTTGTCCCAATACATCTTCAATTGCATAATCAGTTGCATCACACATTAATTCAAAAGGTTTACTCCAATCAGGTGTAACAATAACAGGTGCAGTAATTAATTTCTCTTTTAAAATATTGAACGCATTCAGACAATCTTCATTAAATTTGAATTTAGCTTCTTTTTCCAATAAATGGCAAAGAAGTTTAGCAATTTTAGAAAAATCCTTTATATATCTCCTATAAAATTCAGCATGACCCAGAAAACTTCTCACATCAGTAACAGTAGTAGGTGGTTGAAGTTCAACAAAAATTTTCACTTTTTTCTGATCAACTTCCATACCTATTTGTGAAATTTTATTTCCAAGTACAATTCCTTCTGTGACCATAAATTGACATTTTTCTCAGTTTAGAATCAAATTTGTTTCTTCACGTCTCTTCAAAACTTTCATTGTATTTTCCAAGCAAGACTCAAAAGAAGTTCCAAATACTAAAAAATCATCCATAAATACTTCAATTCCTTTATCAATTAAATCACAGAATATTTACATCATACATCTTTGAAAAGTTGCAGGTGCATTGCATAAACCAAAAGGCATTCTTCTAAAGGAAAATGCTCCATAAGGACTTGTAAATGTTGTTTTCTCTTGGTCCTCAGGAGCAACAGGTAATTGATGATAACCAGAATATCCATCGAGAAAACAGAAATATGAGTGTCCAACTAATTTATCCAACATCTGATCCAAGAAAGGTAAAGGAAAATGATCCTTTCTAGAGGTGTTGTTTAATTTTATATAATCAATGTAAATTCACCATCCAGTAACTTGTCTTGTTTCATTTTTTTCATTAACAATGACAGTTACACCTCCTTTCTTCGGAACACAATGAATAAGACTTACCCATTGGCTATCCGAAATAAGATAAATAATTCCAGCATCTATCCATTTCAAAATCTCTTTCTTAACAACCTCTTTCATAATTGGGTTCAATCTTCTTTAAGTTTCAATAGTGGGTTTACAATTTTCTTCCATTAATATCCTATGCATACAGATTGAAGGACTTATTCTTTCTATATCTTGAATAGTCCAACCAAATGCTTTCTTATAGTTCTTCAGAACTCTTATTAATTTTTCTTCTTGATCTTTGCTTAATTCTGAAAATATAATTACAGGTAAAGTTAATGAATTTCCAAGAAATGCATACTTTAAATATGTAGGTAATATTTTTAATTCCAGTTCAGGGGCTTTTTCAATTGAGGGTAAAAGTATATCATTTTTAGTTGTGTCTAAAATTTCCAAATTTTCATGAATATAATGAGTTTCTTCAGATAATTTTTCTTCATTTACTTTTTTAATTTCTTCAGTTAATGACTCATTATATATAATGGATTCATTATATTTATCTTCAGAAATAACTTTACATTTTTCTTGATAATGCTTTTCAATTATATAATCAAAAATATCCATCTGATAGCATTTTTCTTTATTAAGATACCTCATCGATTTCAGAACATTAAATATTATCTCTTGATCATTAACTCTCATCGTTAATTCTCCTTTTTGCACGTCAATCATAACACGTCCGGTAGCTATAAATCTCTCCTAAATCTAACCTTCGAAAGATTGAAAATGACATAAGATTAATACTTGCTCCTAAATCACATAAGGCTTTTCCACAAAATTTTTCTCCAATAGTACATGGTATAGTGAAACGTCCAGGATCTTTATGTTTCTGAGGTAATTTCTTCTTAATTATTGCACTACATTCTTCACTTAATGCAACAGTTTCATAAGCTTCAAATTTCCTTTTCTTACTTAAAATATCCTTCATAAATTTTACATAGCTTGGCATTTGTTCCAAAGCTTCAACAAAAGGAATGTTAATGGTAAGTTTCTTAAAAATCTCAAAGAACTTAAAAAATTGATGGTTAAGCTTCTGCTGCTTTAATCTTTGAGGAAAAGGTGGTGGTGGTCTTTCAACTTCCACTTCAATAGGAATTACAGTCAGATCTTTACTTGGAGAAATAATATCTTTAGTTTTTTCACTCTCTTCTACCTCTCTCTCTCTTTCAATTTTATTCTAAATTTTCTCTTTTAATTCCTTTCCACTTCTAAGTTGTACAGCTTTTGCTTGTTCATGTTCTTTCCCAGTTTCTTTAGAATTAATTTCGACATTGCTTGGTAGTGTTCCTTGAGGTCTATAATAAATAAAACTAGCAATTTGACCCATCTGATTCTCAATATTACGAATAAAAGTGTTTTAACTTTGTAGCTGATTACTTAGTTGCAAGATTAATTCTTCTATAGATAACTTTTTCTGCTGATTATTAAAACCAAGAGGGTGAGTTGGTTTAAAGTTTGAATTTTCTTGATTATTCCAATTTGAATTAACTTGATTATTACTCCATTGTTCATGTCCATTATTCCAATTAAAATTAGGATGATTTTTCCAACCTGGATTATAATAATTAGAATAAGGGTTATTAGTTTTACTAACAATAGCTTGCAAAGTTTCTATTGTTTTAGAATCATCAGTATTTGTAGAATTATCTTTACTTATATGCGATATATTAATAGAAAAATTATCTAATTTCTTAATATCGCATCCACTTGTAAAGCTAAAATAGAAAATGCTTCATTATCTTGAATATTTGTCATTCTTTTAGGATTAGCCCTTTCAGAAGGCCAATGAAAATTATTATTAGTCATTTCTTTAATTAAAGTATAAGCTTCTTTAAATGTTTTAGCCATTAAAGAACCATCAGCAGCATCATCTATAATAGATCTACGTGATCCAAAAAGTCCATTATAAAATGTTTGAATAATTAACCAATCTGGCAAAGCATGATGAGGTCATTTTCTTAATAGTTCTTTAAATCTTTCCCAAGCTTCATAAATTGTTTCTCCAACAAATTGTGTAAATGAAGTTATATCATTTCTTAATTTAGCAGTTTTAGAAGGAGGAAAATATTTAGCAAGGAATTTTTGTGTCATATCTGCCTAAGTTTTAATATAACAAGTTGATAATGAATTAAGCCACATCTTTGCTTTATCTTTTAAGGAAAAAGGAAAGAGTCTAAGCCTAATAAGCATCATCGAAACATTATTATATTTAATGGTAGCACAAATTTCTAAAAATCTAGCAAGATGTAAATTTGGATCCTCATTAGTGTGTTCCTCCAAATTGATTATTTTGAACCATTTGAATAATAGAAGGTTTAAGCTCAAAAACTTAAGCATCTACAACTGGCATTTGAATACTAATATGAAGTTCATCAGCTGTAGGGTTTGCATAATCCCTTAATAATTTATAAACATTTTGTTCATTGATTTCAATTGGTGTTGATTATTGTTATGTAAGTTAACCATTTCCTGATATTTTTCAATTCTTTTTCCTTTTTTAATTCTTTTAATTGTTCTTTCTAATTCAGAATCAAAAGGTAATAATCCTTCGAGATCCGTAACTACACATAAAAATAAAATAAAATTTTTTTTGTTTTTTTGTTTATATATATATATATATATATATATATATATATATTATAAATATTTTTTAAAGAATAAATATGCATAAATTATATTTAATTTGAAATGTGTAAAAATTGTCTTTTTAACTTTCTTACTTATTTTTCTTATCTTCCCCGACAACGACTCTAAAAACTTAATAAGAACTTTTTCCTATTGGGTCTTTATATATATACTTTTAGATGCAAGAATTTAATACCACTGTTAGAAGATTTAGTCCCCGGTAAATGGCATCAAAAACTTGATATTACCCTACTTTTACTTTTGTACGATTTTATGAATTTATATTTAGATTTTTATAATAAATATTGTAAAAGTCACAATTTCAAATGCAAGTATATGTATCATTGTCGGCATATTTTTAGGTAGTGTTTTATTTTGAAGAGGGGTCGCCTAACAGAAATCTGTCGGCGAATTTTTAATTTAATTAAAATAAATAATTTGAAAAGTAGTATTTGATTTTGAAAATAATTTTAAATTCGAAGGTTTTAAGATATGAGATTAAACCGACCTCACATCCCAAATAGTTTATATAAACGAGCACCGCACCACAAACCGTGTATCTATCCCTAAGGATAGTACACACCGCTCGATGGTGGGGCTTCGATTAAATAAACTAGAAGATTAGTGACATCCGTTCGGTCCGCGAACCAATTTTATAAGCCGACAAGTTTCCCCGCTTAATATGAAAACATTAAACGAGGTTTATATTACTCGGGTTCTTTAAAATTCCCTATAAGGGCAAGCCCCTATAGTTAATTACATCTTAAGTGACGGGAATCACCTAAGAAAACTCTCGATAATAACCAATAATTCTGCTCTCAAGAATTTCAAAGTTTAAGGTTTTCAAAGATTGAATTTTGGAATTTCAATAGGAATGGATCAAATTTTGGAACATTTTGTTTCGTGAATCCAAAGGAAGAGAGGTAGGAGAAATCACCGATTCGAAGTGAACTTCGATAATTTCCCGACTATCCTATTGTTTGGCTTGAATTTAGGAAAGTCCTAATGTTTATTTGATATTTCAATCTCGTCAATTTTAATTAATTAGGGCTTATATTTGTATGATAAAATCAAACAAATAAATTTCAGAAGATGTGAGGGTTTATTGTCGTATCTGACGACTACCTCGGAATCCTAAGACCGGTTAGGGCTTAATTTGCAATGCAAATGCCTAACGAAGAGTCGAGGATTTATGTTGCACTAGTGCAAGCTACCTCGAAGTCCTATGGCTTCGGTTGTTTAATTCTAGAAAAGTTTTGTCAAGTAGGTTCAAGTTTTGCCGACGACGATGGCCGTGCCGCCCACCATGCTCCAAACTTCTTGTTGTTGCAGAGGTTTAGTTTTAGAAATCATAAATCGAGAGTCGAGAAAAGTGTTTTGGTTTAGAGAAAATCTTAATTTCCAGTGTGTTTTTTATGTTTTATTTAAAACAAATCTTAAAGTCGATTATAACGACACCTGTTAAGATCCCACTGGCTCCATCCTTCCGCATCATTATTTTTATCGGATTCACTTAGTCCGTATGAATTTGCTAAACTCAACCGAATGAGTTCCACACTTTCATTTAGACCGTGGGAAATCCCGTTAGCAACACGTAGGTTACATCATCCGAGGTATTCCCGATCATCCAACGAGACGTTTTAATTTAGTTGTAATCGTAGTTTTGTGTTCCGTTTGTGATTAAATTTTGAGTTGTTTTATATTTTGGAATGTTGTGGCGGTGAATTTTATCTTGCAATGACTTTTAACTTAATTTTGGTTTCAGCTTTAGGGCTATCCTAAAGGTGTGGGTTTTCATGCAATGCATTGTTTTATCATGCAAGAAAAATAAACGCAATTCGCAATAAAGTAAATCGCAATAATGTAAATCGTCGGAAAATAAATTGCAGGAAAGTAAATCGCAATAATACAAATGCGTACCCGGAGGGTCTTCCCGTCATCCCAAACCGCACTTAAAACACAATTAGCATATTTAAGCAAGTTCCTAGGTAAAGCTAAGGGAAAGGTTATGGTTTTCTACCAAATTCCTAATCCTATACCTAGTCATTTCCTATGACGTCTAGGTTCTTTGTGTTTTGGTTTAAGGACGATTTTCTTCATCAAAGAATAATCAAATTCAATTGTTCTTATAAATGTCCTATCATATCGAGAAAGTGCTTAAGAAGGATCTTAAACATCTTTTCAATATTTCTAGGATCGTTTTAAGTCCAAATGAATTTAATTATACAAATGAATTAATCATCCAAGAATTTCAAGTTTTGTTAACTTCGTCAAATGAACTAGGACATTCGAATATCCTATGAGTGAAGTGACACTTCATTTAATGTTTTATTTAGGAGTTATAATAACTAAAGCTTTCAAGGGTAAGTTAAGTATTCAAATGATTTTGCTTAAGTTAAAGAGTTTAAATTTGAATAAGTTGTTCAAGTTGTTTTTAAATTTATTTTCTTTCTGTTTTAGGTGATGTTATATTTAATTCAATTTAATTTAATTTTAATTGAAGTTTTAATTTAATTTAATTTAATTTAATTTAATTTAATTTGATGTTTAATCAATTTGATTTGATTTAACTTTAATTTGATTTGATTTAATTTAATTTAATTTGATTTAATTTAATTTAGTTATTCAATTTAATTTAATTTCATTTAATTTGATTGTTTAATTTAATTTAATTTGATTTAATTTAATTTTATTTAATTAATTTAATTTATTTAATTTAATTTAATTTAATTCAATTTAATTTAATTGTTTAATTTGATTTAATTTAATTATTTAATCTAATTTAATTTAATTATTAAATTTAATTTAATTTAATTTAATTGTTAAATTTAATTTAATTTTAATTTAATTTTAATTTAATTTATCTTTAATTTGCTTTATTTTTAATTTTAATTAAAATTTTAAAAGAGTTTAATAATTTAATTAAGTCTTTTAATATTTTAAATTCGAGTTATCATTTTAATTAAAAATTGAGTATTAATGATATAATTAGTTTAGGGATTTTTTAAATTAAAGAATAAATCTCTTCCTAATAAATATCCCTTATTTTAATAATTCCAATTTATTATTCCTCCAAATTTAATCTATTATTTAATTAAAGTTTAATCATTTTAAAATTATTTAATGGATTTCTACCCTTTAATTATTTAAATTTCAATCATCCAAATCAGATTAAGATCAAATATTTTACTTGTTGATTTTTATTATTAAACCTAAAGTTTTAATTAAGGGTTAAAAGTTTAATTACCATTTTACCCTTTAAGCTTAATAATTTCATAACTCACTAAATCGAACCCAAATGAACTTGAAATTTTTATGTAACTTCACTCATATGTCAATAAAGACATGAGAGGAGAAAATGTGATTTTTTCTCGTATTTAATTTATTTATATAATTATTTTTGGTGGAAAATAGAGATTTTCAAGGAAAATTTGATAACATGACCAAAAGAAAGTTTCTGTCCTTAAGAAAATTAGGGGACATTCCTAATGACCAGAGAAGCACTTGGACCAATTTTGGTGATTTTTTGAATTATATTATTTTTATTATAATTATTTTGAGTTTTGGATTGTTAATTAATTTAAAAATAAAATAAATGTTGAAAAATGGATTTTATATTTTTCAAAAATCTCTCTGATACCAAGGAAACCAGAGAAGCAAAGTTTGCAATTTTCTGATTTTTCTATGATTTATTATAAATATTTTAGTGAAAATGCTAGAAAATACATTTTTTTTTAATTTTAAAATTACCCTAGGGCTTTAAAATTTAATATCTCACTAAATAGACTTAGGAAAAAATGTGGGATTTGTTCCTAAGTGATTAAAATTCAAAATGTGACATTTTGGTGAATTTTATTATTTTTGTGATTTTTATTATTTTTTAATTATTAAAAATATTAAAATATTATTAAAAATTAACTTTTTCAGAAAATTGAAATTTTAATTTTCTTAGGTTCCCCTGATATCAGAGAGGCTCCAAAACCAATTTAGTGAATTTTTGAAAAGTATTTTAAAAGTTATGAATTTTTAAAGTTTAAAATGGCTAAGTGACTTAATCAACCCAATTAAGTAGGGCTAACCAAGTCCAATTGACTTCAAATTTTTATGGTGGATTCCTCTCGATCCTAAAGGTCAGTGGAGAATTGATTTCAAGTCAATTTGATGCCCGGTTAACTCTAATTAATTAAAGACCTATTTTGGGTGTTTAAGCCAATTAGGGTTGTTTTAAATGAACTAAGTCAAAACCTATTTTTCCTAAGGGTTCTCTGGTCATAAGGAACATCACCAAATTTTCCTAGAATTTATTTCACAACATGCTATTTACCGGAATTAAAATACTCAAAACAAATGACTCGAACTTGAAAAATCAAGAACTCTTCATAGGATGGCCTCGACTTTGGAAAATTCATGGAATGTTCCCAAATTCAGTAGGCTTCAAAAGCCCTATGGTCTCATGCCATGGTGAATCGTATGCATGCATGGAGAATTAAAACAATGCATAGAGTAAATAAATCATAAAAAATAAAATATTCGATGAAATTAAGTGATTTCTTTTTCACATTATTCTCCTCTCGTTCACCGAGCAAGAGGGTATTTTTATTTTATTTTTGTGATTTTCCTACACAGAGATATGAATTTTCGAAGTTTAGGGAATTAAATAAATAAGAAAATACCCTATTTATCTATTTATCCACGCGGCGCCGCGTCAACCCTCGGCAGCCTCCGAACGCACACGCGTCGCGCTCCCATTCGACGCCGCCACCCGAGTCGCGCAGCCCGGGCCCCGCGGTTCTCGTACCGTCTCCCGGTCCGACGCAATCCCGGCCGTCCGTGCGCGCGTGTATCGAATGGACGCGCATCCGTTCATCGTCCCCAAGTGTTCTCACCCGAGAGCCGTCCACACTAAATCCCTAAGATCTCACTCGATTCTCAATGGATTTTTACGTTCTTATACTCTATGAATTCGTCTTCAAGAGACGAACACATCTATACTGGCTAACATGCATCGAAACTAAGGCATTTGAAATGGAGAATCTCCGAAGCTCGGGATGGAGAGTTAATTCATACCTTAGCTCGTAGAAGTGTGGCTTCAATCCGAGAGTTGTCGCACCTTCGATCGGGGTCCCAGCAAGCTCCAGCATGAAGTCTCCTGGTCTCGGGAATCGTCCGGATATGATTTCGACCAAGCCCGATCACAAAGCTTCGGAGGCCGGAGCAACCGGGTGGCCTCGGAGATGGGGCTTTTGATGGTGGACACCTTCCCTCGGTCCGGTGAAGGTGTAGAGCCAATCAATTTGGGAATTGGCTCACCGCGGAGAAGTGTCCCGGTTTTGGGTGGAATTTCAACTCCGAAATCGAGCTACAGCAGGAGAAATGGCAGGGGGATCTCACCTGGGATCAAGTGCTCTAAGAGTGGAGAAGGGTCCGGAACAATTTTGGCGTAGTTTTGGCAAGGCTTGTGCTCGGCTCTCCTCATGGCCGAGAGGGGCGGAGTTTGAATCAGAGAGGGCGGAGGGCCTCCTGTGGAGAGTTAGGGCTCGGGATCGACCGCTCGGTGAGGAGAAGATCAGCCATGGTGACCACTAGGGATGGGGCAGCCCAGCAAGTGAGAATTTCAATGTCGGCTCACATGCGAGCTCTCGGCCATGGTGTTTTCCTGCGGCCCGGTGGCCGCCGGCTGTGCAATGGGTCACCATCTTGGTCAGTGGGTCGTGGCTCGGAGGTTTGTGCAATCAATCGGCCATGGACATGTGTAAAGGCTTCGGATCCAAAGTGGAATTGGGCATGGCTAGATTTGGACCTAAATGGGTCAACCCACCCATTTGGGCTGGGTGCACCACCCAAGGCCTGGTTTTGGCTGAGGGAAAAGTGATTTGGCTCAAGCATAATCGAGAGTGGTCAAGTCACCATCCAAGCACAATTAGGCTTAAGCATGGTTTAGTGGAATCATGCGTAATGGTTAATCACCTTTAGAGATTAAGGAAAGAGCCTCCTCCTTTTGCCCATAAATGGCATGGTGACATGTAAAGAGGCTCTCATGGCTTGCATATGGCTTGTGCATGGCTCCATGGCTCCATTTGGCTTCGGGAAAAGCTGAAGTCAATTTCATGGAAATGGTTTTAATGAAAATTTTGGTATTTAGAGGTGATTTGGCATGAGGCTTCGATTTAGAATTATTTGATGATGAATTTAGGACTTAGGGATGATTTTAATTGAAATGTATGATGAGGGGAAATGTCATATGGGCTTTGGAAGAATTTGGGCTTTTGAATTTTGAAGGAAATGGGCTTTTAGAAGGGTTTAAGGGAAGTGGGCTTTTAAGTTTATGAATGTGTTCATGGATGAAAATTTTTGTAAAAGGTTGGGCCAAATAATTGTTGGGTTTAGCTCATGGATGTGTCATGAGTAACTTGAAGCAAATTTGGGGTAGTTTGGGCTTGAATTGGGTCGGATTTGGATTCTTTCGTGAATGGGCCAATATAGGTCCAAGTGGGCCAAGTTGGGCCAATGTTGGGCTAGGGTTGAAATTGATGTAGAATTATTGTTGAGAAGTGTTTATGGGAGTGTTTCAAAGAGGTTTTGACTTTGGTTGGGCTTTGATTTTGGGGTTTGGGTTCATTCGGGTTAGGTTCTGGGCTTAGGTCAAAAAATGGGCCTTAAGGTCAAAAGTGGAATCGGATCCAAATGTCAATCAAATTGACTTGGATTTGGTCTAGATTGGTATCGGGGATGTCGAATTGAAGTTTAGAATTGAATTGGACCAAAATCGGGGTCAATCGGGTAGGTTTGGCTCGACATCGGGTTCACTTTCGATTAAAACGGTCAAATCGGGGTTTTGACAAAAGTAGGGTAAATTGACAAAATTGGCCCATGGTGTAGTTGGACAAAATGAAATTGGGAATATTTGGGATTTTCTGAAATTTTCTGGGAATTTTTTGAATTTTTGGATTTTTAGGCCAAGAAGGGTATTTTGGGTTATTTGGAGGGTATTGGGGGTATTTTTGGAATCTTTGGTATTTTTGGGTATGGATGATCAATTTGAGTGATGTGGAGATGTTTGGGATTGATTTTGGAAAATTTTGGGTAATTTGGAAATTTTGCAAAAATTTGGGTAATTTCAAGGGTTTTGGGCAGGCTAAGTAGGTGTAGGGTCTCGGGGTCAAAAATTGAAAATTTGGGAAATTGAAAATTGGGAAATCGAAGATCGGGTGAATTTAGGTGGAAAGAAATCATTTTGGTTGAGCCATGAAGCCATTTCAAGCCCATATGAGCCATGAGAGGACTCATTTGAGGCATTCACTATGTTGTTCCTAACCCTCTTACCAAGGGCTTAGTGGGTTAAGGACCATCCATGTGAATCACCTACATGAGTCGGAGGTTAAGTTGGGTATGGGTGTGGTTTTAGGAAGTGTGTGGAAATGTAGTGTGTAAGTGTAGTGTAAGTCGCCCTTCACTGCATCAGTGCCACCTAGTAAGGGCCTCTAAGGCCAAAGAGTCCTATGTGAACTCATCCTTTAAACTTCCACATTCGATTTCAACCCTCTAGGTGATTAGGGGTCTATGGTCAAGTTTGTGGAGTTTGTAGGGAGTTTAGAAGTGGTTTGAATTTCTAAAAGGCGGGTCCCAATTCTAGTCCTCTAAGATAGCCAAAGGAAAAGCCTAAGGCTGCATCCTAAGTACTAAAGAGAGAAGAGAAGACCTCATCAAAAATGAGGTCAACAAATGGACCCCCAATAGGTGTGGTGAGCCGACGGAGCACACCGCGCGTATCGGTGTCGACCGCAGCCGATCAACAAAACCAACACAAACGTCCAAGTGACAAACTTAAGACAAAGCAAAAGAATTTCCGCTGGGGAGTATCGGGTATGTTCCCAAAACTGGAGATACCTGAACTCTCGCTGGGGAAAGGAAAAGGAGGTGAGTCCCAAATCACATGACCTGGGAGAATTTCGATTTAGATTTTATTTTGTTTTAGATTTATGTTTTAGATTTCAACTTGGAGTGTTTTTTTTTTTTTTTTTTTAGATCGAAGTTCGTCAAAATTAATTCGAAGGATTCGATTCGAAATGAAAATTGGAATTCTGAGGTTTTAGATGTAATATCTTCAACCTCGAAAGAAAATTGAATCGATTAGATTGAATCGTTGCAATGAGAAGATATCTCGCAGTAATGCGGTGTCGGATGTAAAATCCTTAACCTCAAGAGTTCGATTTTGATGTATTTCATTGCGATAAGGAAATGATCCTAAAGCAATGCAGCCTCGGATGTAAAATCCTTAACCCCGGAATTCGATTTGATGTATTTCAAAGGCAATAGGGAAAGAATCCTAAAGCAAAGGCAAGCCTCGGATGTAAAATCCTCGACCCAAAAGTTTGAATTTGATGTATTTCAAAGGCAACAGAAAAGAATCCTAAAGCAAGGCAATCTCGGATGTAAAATCCTCGACCCAAAAGGTTTGAATTCGATGTATTTCACAGGCAGTAGGGAAAGAATCCTAGCAAGGCATACTGATGTAAAATCCTCGACCCAAAAGGTTTGAATTGATGTATTTCAATGCAAGTAGGGAAAGAATCCTAAAGCAAGGCAGCTTGGATGTAAAATCCTCGACCCAAAAGAGTTCGATTTGAAGTATTTCAAAGGCAACAGGGAAAGAATCCTAAAGCAGCAAGTCTTGGATGTAAAATCCTCGACCCAAAAGAGTTTGATTTGATGTATTTCAAGTGCAATAGGAAAAGGATCCTAAAGCAAAGGCAGTCTTGGATGTAAAATCCTCGACCCAAAAGGTTCGAATTTGATGTATTTCAAAGGCAACAGAAAAGAATCCTAAAGCAAAGGCAGCTTCGATGTAAAATCTTCGACCCAAAAGGTTTGAATTGATGTATTTCAAAGGCAATAGGGAAAGAATCCTGAAGCAAGGCAACTTGGATGTAAAATCCTCGACCCAAAAGAGTTCGATTTGATGTATTTCAAGGCAATAGAAAAGGATCCTAAAGCAAATGCAGTCTTGATGTAAAATCCTCGACCCAAAAGAGTTTGAATTGATGTATTTCAAAGGCAATAGGAAAGAATCCTAAAGTAAAGGTACTTGGATGTAAAATCCTCGACCCAAAAGGTTTGAATTTGATGTATTTCAAGGCAAGCAGGAAAGAATCCTAAAGCAAAGGCAGTCTTGGATGTAAAATCCTCGACCCAAAAGAGTTTGATTTCGATGTATTTCAAAGGCAATAGGAAAAGAATCCTAAAGCAAAGGCAGTCTTGATGTAAAATCCTCGACCCAAAAGTTGAATTTTGATCGAGACTCGAAGCCCGGAAAGATTAAATTCGGAAATTTGGAAATTTGGAAGGATGAGTTCGAACTCGATTGAAATTTGATTTAAGATTTGATTTGAATTTGGACGATCAAGTTTGAAACTCGATCGAGATTGGATTTGGAATTTGATCGAGGATTCGATTTGAAATTTGTAAAGATGAAATTTGATTTCGAAGTTTGGAAGGATGGAATTTGAGATTTGTGTTGATTTCGTTTATCTTTTAATGGTTCAAATTTTATTTTATTGTTTATTTAATGTTCATGTGAACTTAGTGTTTGTCATTTTTTAAGATTTAAGGAAAGTTTTCTTTTATTCTCTTTTTTTATTTCTTTTCTCGTTCTTTGTTCGAAGTTCATTTAACTTTAATGGCGTTTCCTAATCAATTCGCACAAAAGAGGTGAAGGCCAAAAACGCGACATGGTCACTTTCATTCCAATCATGTTGAAAATACGTCATACAACTCGATCCGGAATACATTTCATACAATCCATGTAGACTCAAAACGGATCGTGTATGATCTTTGTTGATTCATCCAAAGAAGCATCCGTCAAAAAATCCATGTCCGAATAGTGAGGTACATGGTCAATAACATCACCTTCCAAGCCATCCTCGGCAAGGATGCCTACTGGATGTACGTCGGAGGTGTGATATTTCCCATGTAACTCACAGACTCGTAAGGCCGGAGGTTCTCTAGCTCGGGTCCGGTCGGAAATGGTAAGGTATTTTACCGTCGTCCATCCTCCCGAAAGTAACCGAGATTCGCTCCACCGGCACCCCCGGTATGCAATGCTTTGCGATATCCGCTCCGTTACCTCGCAGCATCACGGACGGAACCCACCGGCAAAGGTATCTTTACCGGCCCTCGGAACTCACCCGGCCTCGCTATCCGGAGGTCGATCCGAACATGATGTTACACTCATTCAAGAAAGAGACCGTGCAGTAAAGGTCCGACGAAGTCGTGGTGATCAATATGCGGGGGTATGCAATCACCCCGTTTCGTAGATGTTGATGATGCAACTATTGGGTATGCAACCGGCCGGCAGTACCCTCCATGTTATCAATCTTTTTACCATTCTCTCGATAACTAATGGCATCGGATCCACTCGCCCATGACGGAGTATCCCCGTGGGTTTCCTTTCCGTCTTCAAGCAAAGTCAGTAGCAAGCATCCACATTGTATCGTGATTCTTCCTTTCCCCGGCATCCATCTCCGGGTTCCGAGTATGTGTTTTCCTCGTGCGGCTCGCTTCGGCCCATTCTCTTCAAATCTCGGATACAATCCACGATTTGTCGTTGTTCATATTCCGAGAATACGCTCGGTGTGTAGCTCGAGGCCTTCTAGTATGTTGATTCTTCTTCCTTTAATTCTCTCGAAGTATTCGAAAGTTTTCTTTTCAACATTCCGCATTCTCTCCACTTCGTATTCCGGAATGATCTCGCGATGGCGAGGCCTTGTGACATATTGTGGGATATATGGTTCAATCCCTTCACGTTCCCCCGCATACCTCGGCTCCTCGTGATGATGTCCGTCGTGACATCCCCCGGGTCGCTTCGCAACAAGGTCATGCACCGCCGGTGGTTCTATCCGGTGGCGTGGTAGCCTTCTTCCTTCGATCTTCCCGGAGATCTCCCCGGTTCTTTCGTTATTCTAGGAGCCGGCCTCCTTTCTTCGGTGTTCCCGGTGAACCGGTGTCCTCGAAGTGTATGTGCCGGCATTAGCAATTGTCTCGTCGCGCCGGTCCGCGCCTAGTTTTGTTAACATTTTACTGGATGCGGCGATTCTTATTTCTTCGTTGCGTGGCCGCGAGAGTAGCTCTCCGAACTTCTGAATCTCTCGCGGGCGCGGCGCCGACAAGCCCGCCCTCCGCCGTAGCGACTACGGACTTCATTTTCTTGCCTTCTTCGGTGTTTGCTTTTCTTTTCTCGTTGTTGGATCGGTGGCTTGGGCCACCTACTTTCATCACCGTCTCGTCCGGCAGCTCTTCTCTGCTAACCGGGACCCGCCTACTTTCCTCGTATCGTAGGCTCCGCCGGTGCGAAATCCGAGTCAATCTCGATTATCGCTCCATCTTTCACCCTCTTTTCATCGAGTGCAAGGCTTACGCCATTCTTAAAGTTCAAGACCAACCGCCCGTTCGACATTTCCCCGCGAAAAGACAAGGAAAAGGATCGTGGGTCGTACTAAGAACTAGAACATTAAGAAAATGTTTATTAAAGATACATTTTTTATTATTCTTATATTTTGAAATTTAACAGAATGAAGTAGATAAAATGAGGGAAGAGATTTTGATTTGAAAAAGGAAACAAGGAAAACTTAATTATCATGATTTTATTTATCTTAAGCACATTTTATTATTTTTGAGTTCGGACCCAATCATAAGTAATTACTTTCACCCGTGTTTCTTAGGGATGAAGAATTCATTCCTTCGAAACATCGGTAACGTAATATTTTTTCAAGTATCGTCCGTTGATCGGAAGCATATGTCGTTCTCCCCGGCAATTCACTAGCCGGTAGGAACCTCCCGAGTATACCGCTTCAACCACAAACGGTCCTTCCCAAGTGGGTTCAAATTTTCCTCCTATCTTGCGGTGTGCAAGAATAGGTCTCGAGAACGAGAACTAAGTCACCAACTTTCGAAGGTTCTCGGGCGACCCGCCTTGTCACGGGCTCGAACCATCTTAGCTCGGTATAGTTCTAAATTCCGTTGCGCCGCAAGTCTTTTCCTTCCAAGCTTTCTAATTCTTCGAGTCGTAGTCCGGCGTTTTCTTCGTCGTGATCTTGTTTGCAACCGCAATTCCGAGTGAAGGAAATCGAACCTCTAAAGGTAACACTCGCTCGGACCCATACACCGCGAGCGTAAGGTGTAGCTTCGAGTAGGAGTTCGAAGGTTGTCCGTAGAGCCCATAAGGCTTCTAACAATTTCTCGTGCCAATTTCTCTTATTATCGTCCAGGGTTTTCTTTAAGATTTGAACGAGAGTTTTATTAAAAGCCTCGCCGAGACCGTTTGCTCTCGGGTAGTAAATTGTCGAGTATCGCCAGCCGATTCCGTGTCTCCCGACAAAATTGTTGATTTGTGTGCTTCGAATGCCGACTCATTATCCGAGATGATCCTCGCGCGGCACTCCGAAACGGTAGACAACTTGGTTCTTGAAAACCGTAGCGACGTGGTGTGCTTTCACTTCTCAAGCGGAACCGCTTCGCCCACTCGGAAAAGTAATCCGTAGCCGCAAGAATGAAACGATGTCCTTTCGAAGATGGTGGTTCTATCGGACCCACTATATCCGTGCCCCAACATTCAAATAGCCACGACGCAATTGTCGGGTGCAAGCACTTTCGGAGGTCGGTGTAGAACCACCCGTGCACTCGCATCGGTGACAGCCTTCGGCGATTTTCATGCGCTCGGTCATCATCGAGGGCCGCAGTACCCTAGTCTTTTAATTTTCATTTTCATCTTTGGACCCGACCGGTGAGCGCCACGAGTCCCGAATGCACCTCCTTAACAATTTCACGGGCCTCGGACCCGCTTAGCACCTTAGCCACATTCGATCAAAAGACCTTCCGTATAATGTGTTGTTTATTAATGCGTAAGACGTAGTTCTTTTCTTGTTCCGATGGGCCAGCGACCTATCGTCCGGTAGCTTTCCCGTTTGCAGTGTAGTTCATCAATGGCCGTCGCCAATCTTCTCGTGTTTTCCGTCACTACCGCAACCAATTCTTTTTCTTTGCCGATTCGTGTATCGTGTCTATGTCGAGCCGTGATAGGACCCGACGTCCGTGAACCGACACTTCCACCGATTCATCTTGCAAACAGCAAATTCTTTTGCGAGACGGGCTAAAGCATCCGCTAAAGCATTCTCTTTCTAGGAATTTTGTAGATTGTCACATTTGGAATCCGTTCCAACAACTCGTATGGCATACCGGAAGTATTGTTCGAGTCTCTGCTTAAAAATTCCGTATTGTCCGGCGATCCGTCGAATGATTAACCGTGAATCCCCGTAGATGTCGATGTCCGTTATCCCCATTCGAATGGTTAATTCCAATCCCGTTATGAGGGCTTCGTATTCCGCTTCGTTGTTCGTACACGGCTTCGTCAAGTGGTAGGAGTATCTTAACATCCCCCGCTCCGTGTTATAAAGATTAGCCCGATTCCCGCCTTACGGCACTATCACTTGCGATTCTTCGTCTTTGTGTGCCGAAGATGCTCCGTCGAAATATAATTCCCAACGTCGATCATCGAGGTCTTCTAGGCTCATTATTTGTTCATCCGCGTATCGTCATCGAGAGGAGATTCGGCCGCAAAGGGTGTGCCGCGAGGAAGTCCGCTAAGACTTGTCCCTTTACGGCACGTTGCAGGCACGAAAGTTATATCGAATTGCAATAATATCATCGACCATCCGGCAAGTCTCGCCGAAAGTGTTGGACGAGTCATCAAGTATCGCAATGGATTAAACTTCGAAATCAAGTCGACCTTATGAGAAAGCATGTAGTGCCCGAGCTTTTGAGCGGCGAAGATCGTGGCCAAACAATGCTTTTCAATTGCGGGATACCTTACCTCCGTCGGAAGTAAACGACGGCTTAAGTAGTAAAGAGCATTTTCTTTACCCTCATCATCGACCCTGCCAACAGTGGCTCCGAGAGAGTCGTCTAAAGCCGCGGTGTAAAGTATCACCGTCTACCCGAGACCTGGGCCGCTAAGACAAGAGGTGTCATTAAATATTGTTTAATGTCTTCGAAGGCCTTCTCGGCATTTCTCTTCCCAAATAAATTTGGCGTCCTTTTTAACTAGTGCCGAGAAAGGCCGACACCTACCCGACAGTGCTCGAGATAAAGCGTCGAAGATATGCCGCCTTCCTCGAAAAGATCGTAGTTGTTTTAAGGTTTTGGGGAGGCGGCATTTCTAAGATGGCTTTAATCTTCTCCGGTCGATTTCAATTCCACGATGTCGGACAACGAATCCTAAGAATTTCCCGGAGGTGACGCCGAAGGCGCATTTTAAGGGATTCATCTTAAGGTTAAATTGTCTTAATCGTTCGAAAACAATTCTCAAATCATACAGTGGTTTTCCTTTACTTTGCTTTCGATGACGACATCGTCCACGTAGCACTCGACTCGATCGTGGATGAGATCATCAAAAATTCTTGTCATTGCTCTTTGGTAAGTCGCTCCCGCGTTCTTCAGTCCGAATGGCATCACCGTGTAGCAAAATACTCCGATCGGCGTTCCGAATGCCGTAAGCTTTTCATCTTCTCGAGCCATTTTTATCCGGTTGTATCCCGAAGACCCATCCATGAATGAGAATATTTCATGTGTCGAAGCAATATCGATCATCGCCTCGGAATCGGTAGAGGGAATTCATCTTTTCGGACATGCCTCGTTTAAATCTCTCGAAGTCCACACAAATTCCGATCCGACCATTCTTCTTTCGACCGGCACTACGTCGGCTACCAAGCTCGGCATTGTTCTTCACGTGACAAATTTAGCGTCTATTAGCTTTTTAACTTCGGCTATGACTTGTTGTTCGATTTCTAGACGCATTCTTCTCGGGACCTTGTCCGACCGGAACAGAAGTAGGATCCACTCCTAGCTTATGGATCGCAACCTCTCGGAGCTAATCCCGGCATTTCATCGTAGCTCCAAGCAAAACAAGTCTTTAAATTCCATTAATAACTCGATTATTTCTTCTGAGTCTTCTTTGTCGAGTAAGGAGCTAACAAAGGTAGGTCTAGTGCTCTTCGCTAGTACCTAAGTTAACTTCCATTAACTCATCTATCGTGGATTTAATTTCTTCTTCGAATTCCGTGGAGCGTCTCCACTCAGTAAATCTTCGAGTTCGTCCGTAGTTTCCATGCGTTTCATCGGACTTGCAAGTGACAACCACAGAAATTCAAGCATCGTCAACCGACCCTACCGTGCCGAATCCGAGTCCATACTTCGAATCGGGTGGACGACCGAGTTATTCCATAACTTTTCAAAATGTTGTGATCGGCCTTTCGTCCATCGTCGAGGTAAGAAACCACGTTGAATTAAATTTCGAACACAAGGAGAGTACCACTCAAAAGGTAATTCCATTAATTCCGATGAAGTGACATCTTCGAATTGTACATTATTTTCGCTTTGGAGGAAGAAGCACCACTGTAGAATTCTGATCGGCTTCGCACCGTCACTACGTACCTCTTCGACCTCCATACCCTCGATCTTATTAGAATGGATCGGAGTTAGGGTCATAGTATGTACGTAGTGGTTAATCTTCTCGTACATCGATTTGTATTCTTCGTTCTTTTCATCTTCGAGGGAGATCTCGTATTGCGGCTTCTTTCGACTTATTGTCGTCGCTTCTTGCTCGATTTCTTTTTCTTCTTCGTAACTATCATCCCAATCAACATCGATGGCCGGTTTCCTCTCGTCCAATTGTCCTAGTGTCTCTACCACGGCCTCGTCCCCGGCCTCGACCTCGGATGCGAGTCGTGGAGAAACCTTCACCATCTCGCCGAAGGGAGTGGTGAGTGATCGTTGGACTAGAACTTCGTGTTCTTCGTTGTCCCGAACTTTCTTTGCTTCATTTGTTACGGTATCTCTCGAGAAGATTGTTTTCTTCGCGGTGCATAATAAGCCGCATCTTCATGGATTCCAATTTCATGTACGGAGAATGGTCGTAAGTCACCTTCGATGCACTCGTTCCCCTCCATCGTAAGTACTTCGATGCACCGGTGTAGAGATGATGGTACCATCCCGTTTTCATGTATCCATGGTCGGCCCAAGAAAGCGTTGAACGACGTTTCGAATCGATTATGTGAAATTTTTCGGTTGTCTTTGCTAAGTCACCGGTCTTCATCGCAGCGTTATCGACCCGAGGGCTCTTTCTCCTTTCTCGGTCGAATCCTCTTAATAACATTTTGTCGGCCTCGAGCTCACGAGCATCAATTTCCAAGTATGCTAGTGTTCGAAGACTCATTATATCGATCGATGCTCCCGGATCCACCAAAACTCCGGAGAGCGTAAACTTCCCAATCAGTAATCGAAATGTACAACGGCCGGTCAGTGATCTCGCCGTCCCAAGTAGTAGTCATTGTCCGTGAAGGTAACACCTCGTCGTTCCTTTAACGAGCAAACCTCATCTAAGGAATCTCCCGCCATTCGAGCTAAGCAAATTTCCGGATCAAGTAAGGCCTCGATCGAGCTTCTCTCATCTCCTTTCGATAAGATGAGAGCATCGTAGATGCTCGCCTGGTCGGTAGTTTCCTAAGATGGAGCAAGCACGTTGTAGATCCACTTTGTTCTTCATGCATCTCGGCTTCTTCTCGAACGGGTATTTCTTCCGCCGGGGTTGGTTCTTCTGAACAACCACCGCTTTCCTTTCGTCTTTTCGGACCCATTCTCGGAGGTAGAACTCTTCCACTTCTCAAGTCGACTTCGTAATTTCTTCCGAATCTAGTGTCGAGTTTGCTCGGTGTTTCCTCCCGAATCGGAATGACCGGCTCTTCCGGATTATCTTCCAAATCCGAAGGCTCTAACTCTATCGTAACCGGAGCTCCTCGAAACTCGCGCATAGAGCCGTTGCTCGTCGAGCTCTCGTAGCCTCCTCGATGGATGCCTTCTTCGTTATTTTGATCGTCGAGATCTTGTATGATTCGAGAATTGTTGTTGGTATCGAAATCGACGCCCGGATTGTCGCTAGTTACGTAATCGTTAGAAACAATCAAAACGTAGCCAACGCCATCACCCTTATCATTATATGATCCCACCGAAGTGAGCAGCATAATCATACAAAATCGGAGGTTCGAGGGATTTCTCCCCCGAATCGGAAACAACTATCCTAGGATAAGCAGCCCCTAGTCTAGCCTTAGGAGTCTCGGTCCCCTCTTCTTCGTCAATTTTCTTCTTCTCTTCGATTTTCTCCGTCGAGGTGGCTCTTCTATCGCAAGTGATAAGTACCGGCTTAACAGTCTCGAACTCGAATCGAAGCTCGCACCGAAGCGGTTCGGATGTTGTCTAAAATCTTCTTCGAAGATCTCGTCCGTGCGGTAGTCCATCCATCGTCGACTGCATAGGGATCTATCGGAATGACGGGATCGGCTGAGATAACATCGACGGAACCTCCTTTCGGGGTTCCTTCATGTACTCCTTCGGGATTGTTATATTTCCTTTCCGAAGGTTGTCGTCGAGCCAACTTTCGAAGGTAATGCAGCTCTTCTATCTTGTGCCCAAGCATCCGATGGTAGGGGCAAAAGTCGGGATCACCTTTCTTGTCGACTTCCTCCGGTCTTTTGGCTCCGGCACTGGAAATCTGGAGTTTTCATTAAGCTACGGAACATCTTTGGTACTCGCTTCATTTTTGAACGGATATTCTCTCGCTCGAAGCTCCCTCAATGTACGTCGCGGACGAGACGGTTGTTCATACCGCGGAGATGACCGATAGCTCGGACCGGGGTTGCCGGTAATTTTGTTGTGGTTGCTCGCGGCCGTTCTGGTGGTATTTCAGCATCGGTTGTTTGCCTTTGTCAACCGCCGCAACGACCCCGCATTTCTTTTCGAAAGTCTTCACCGGCTTCTGCTTGTCCGTCTTGTCGGCAAAACTTAATTGCTTCGCCTCTTCTTGCAAGCTTCCGGCCTCGCTTAACAACTTCTCAAAAGTCTTAATAATGAATCCCTCGAGGAGAAGTGCTATCGGCCGTGAATGCTTTTAAGCAAGATGCCGATCGCATGTTGTTCTTGCAGTTGTGGTTCACACTTCATGCTTAAATTTCTCCATCGAAGTATGTAATCCACCAAAGTTTCATTCGGCCTTTGTTTCTCTACCACTAAATCACCTATAGTGATGTGGTGCCGAGCTCCGCGAATCGCTTGATGAAGAGGTTCTCTAGCTCCGAGAACGTCTTTGCTGCATCCGTCGGGTAACTCCGCATACCCGCCGAAGGCGATCCCCGACGGACCGCTAACGATCCGTCGGAAGAGTAGCGCATCGCTCCCGCCGCATTGCAACAACCGGCACGAAAGTGTGCAACATGCCGTCGGGGTTCCCTGCTCCGTCGAAGGTCTTAAACGGAGGTGGTACGAAGCCCTTCGGGTATCGGATATGCGTCGAATTCTTCCGGTAAGGTCTACCCGTCCGAATGGATGTCCCGTTCTTCGATCGTGCTAAGGCTTCTCGCACTCCGCCGCTCTACCAAGTTCTTGATATCCTTTTCGTGGATCATACTTTGTGTTGTATCCTTTTTCACTCGGTCATCCCCATCGACGGATGTAATTTCCTTCCCTCCGTCTACGATGTGAATGACTTCCGGGGGTGTCTCTCTATGTGGTCGTACTTCGACTTCGGAGCGTGGCCGGAGCTATGGCCATCTCTTCCATCCTCTTCGCCATTCGAGCGATCGTGTCGTCCTTTTCCCGAAGCCGTCTCTTCATCGCTCCTCGCTCCTCTCTTCCGCGGCTGCAGGAGCACCTCGAGAAGATGATGAAGCTCGTGTCTCAACCATGTCGATTTCTCGCATATTCGTTGTCCATGAATTCCGATGAGTCGATCTCATCTCCGAACTTTTCTTCTCTTTCTTTCGCCAATCGTCTGGATGTCGGTTCTCAACTTTTCCATGGCGTCTTCTAGCGGAGCTTTCGTGTGTCTTCGTGGTTGTCATGCGATGGTTGCCGGGTCCTTTTTTCACGAGTCCCCTTCATCGCAAGAAGCACTTTCTTCGCATTCCAGCCTCCCGGCGAGACTTTCTTCTCGGCCGTCGTTTCAATCTCAATCGCCCCGTAGTGGACGCCATACCATCCTTCTGAGCAGCAGAAGGTCTAGGACCGTATGGTCCGTCGGCAAAATGCCGGAAGGTGGTATCCTCCCTAATCCGTAATCCCGATACTACGACGAGCGGGCTAGCCTTCATTCTCTTGCTCGGCTTTTCTATCATGACGGCGGGTTCTACTCGGGGCCCAAGACGGGATTCGACCGGCACCCGTCCTATCCTTCGTAGAATTTCCGACACGGGCAATTTTCCTTCTTTGCTAGCTTTTCTACCAAAGTTTGCAAGTCGAGCAAACGGCGTAGTTCTAGTTCTTTCTCGCGGCTATCGTCGTAGTATGCGGGCCGAGGTAATGTGGCAAAGAATCTTGCGAACATTCTCCTCATCCTCTGCGGCGGAGAGGGGATGGAACCTGCTTCCTCCCAAAAGTGGTATGTAGTCAGGCAGTGGTGTATATTCTGGTAACGGTGTATATTCTGGCAACTCTGGAATTTCCTCCAGGAAGGCAACCTCAGCAGCTCTGGCTTCCCCGGCGATCCTTCTATTTCTATTTCTTCTTCGGGTCTTTGTCGCCGAAGGAATCTTCGAACCGGACCCGATTTCGAAGACGAAGGTCTTACAGAAGATCCGTACCCTCCACGGCAACAGTGTTTATCATAGCTTCCGGATTTCTTTCCCTTCGATTTGCGAAGTCGGGTAGGTGCAGAAACAACTAGACCAGTGGGGGTAGTAAGAATGCTCCTCCCGCGGACGGCGAAGATCTCTCCTAGTCTGGACCCTTTGCAGGGAGGAAACTCTCGGGTCGACCTAAGGTCGAACTCGAGCGATGGTTCCTCGCCTTCGATACCTTGTTTGTCGCGGCAAAGAGGGAGACGTCGGTGACCTCGACGTTCGTGTTGTCAAATCCTCGTCCAAATCGGATGACCCCATTGTCGGGCAAGCTTCATCCTTATAGACAGATCGAAGTCCAAGTCCGTCGGTGAAGGAGAAAATCGCTTTGGGGCTTCCATTTCGCAAGGTAGATTCCGGTTGTCGGTCCCAAGTTATGCTTCTTTTCTTCAGGACGAAAAGAAAGGAATTGAAAAGAGTCCGAACTCATTCTTTGTTCATGTATTTATAAGAAGGAATTATTTGTTAAAAGAATCACTTATTAGAGGGTTTGTTTATTTAGAACGGAATGTTCAAAGGTGTAGAGAAGGTAAGGAATCCGATTCAGAGTTGGAAAGGAAAAGAGAGTCTTAAACAAGACCTCCCGACTCGAAGGATCATTCCTAAACTAACACCTATCGGGGTCCACCCCACCTCGTAAATGAGGTAAAAGGATCTCGAACCTCTCCGTTTAGTGGGTGTCTAAACAAAGCGGCTCCTAAATCCGAGAGAATGTTAGGCTATACTTGTTCAAGATAGAAATGAACATAGTATTCCAACGGAAAGAAGGGTAGTTCGATCCATTAGGGACATGGATACACTACCGATTTTTGAAAGCGTAATTATTCGATTATAATGGAGAGAGGAATATTCCCAACGGAGTCGCCGTAAATCCCGTCGGCATATTTTTAGGTCGTGTTTTATTTCGAAGAGGGGTCGCCTAACGTAAATCTGTCGGCGAATTTTTAATTTAATTAAAATAAATAATTTGAAAAGTAGTATTTGATTTTGAAAATAATTTTAAATTTGAAGGTTTTAAGATATGAGATTAAACCGACCTCACATCCCAAATAGTTTATATAAACGAGCACCGCACCATAAACCGTGTATCTATCCCTAAGGATGTACACACCGCTCGATGGTGGGGCTTGATTAAATAAACTAGAAGATTAGTGACATCCGTTTGGTCTGCGAACCAATTTTATAAGCCGACAAGTTTCCCCAGCTTAATATGAAAACATTAAACAGGGTTTATATTACCTGGGTTCTTTAAAATTCCCTATAAGGGCAAGCCCCTATAGTTAATTACATCTTAAGTGACGGGAATCACCTAAGAAAACTCTCGATAATAACCAATAATTCCGCTCTCAAGAATTTCAAAGTTTAAGGTTTTCAAAGATCGAATTTTGGAATTTCAATAGGAATGGATCAAATTTTGGAACATTTTGTTTCGTGAATCCAAAGGAAGAGAGGTAGGAGAAATCACCGATTCGAAGTGAACTTCGATAATTTCCCGACTATCCTATTGTTTCGGCTTCGAATTTAGGAAAGTCCTAATGTTTATTTGATATTTCAATCTCGCCAATTTTAATTAATTAGGGCTTATATTTGTATGATAAAATCAAACAAATAAATTCTAGAAGATGTGAGGGTTTATTGTCGTATCGGACGACTACCTCGGAATCCTAAGACCTGTTAGGGCTTAATTTGCAATGCAAATGCCTAACGAAGAGTCGAGGATTTATGTTGCACTAGTGCAAGCTACCTCGAAGTCCTATGGCTTCGTTGTTTAATTCTAGAAAAGTTTTGTCGAAGTAGGTTCAAGTTTTGCCGACGACGATGGCCGTGCCGCCCACCATGCTCCAAACTTCTTGTCGTTGCAGAGGTTTAGTTTTAGAAATCATAAATCGGGAGTTGAGAAAAGTGTTTTGGTTTAGAGAAAATCTTAATTTCCAGTGTGTTTTTTATGTTTTATTTAAAACAAATCTTAAAGTTGATTATAACGACACCGGTTAAGATCCCACGGTTCCATCCTTCCGCATCATTATTTTTATCGGATTCACTTAACCCGTATGAATTTGCTAAACTCAACCGAATGAGTTCCACACTTTCATTTAGACCGTGGGAAATCCCGTTAAGCAACACGTAGGTTACATCATCCGAGGTATTCCCGATCATCCAACAGACGTTTTAATTTAGTTGTAATTGTAGTTTTGTGTTCTGTTTGTGATTAAATTTTGAGTTGTTTTATATTTTGGAATGTTGTGGCGGTGAATTTTATCTTGCAATGACTTTTAACTTAATTTTGGTTTCAGTTTTAGGGGCTATCCTAAAGGTGTGGGTTTTCATGCAACAGCTGTTTTATCATGCAAGAAAAATAAACGCAATCCGTAATAAATTAAATTACAATAATGTAAATCATTGGAAAATAAATCGCAGGAAAGTAAATTGCAATAATACAAATGCGTACCCGGAGGGTCTTCCCGTCATCCCAAACCGCACTTAAAACACAATTAGCATATTTAAGCAAGTTCCTAGGTAAAGCTAAGGGAAAGGTTATGGTTTTCTACCAAATTCCTAATCCTATAGCTAGTCATTTCCTATGACGTCTAGTGTTCTTTGTGTTAGGTTTAAGGACGATTTTCTTCATCAAAGAATAATCAAATTCAATTGTTCTTATAAATGTCCTATCATATTGAGAAAGTGCTTAAGAAGGATCTTAAACATCTTTTCAATATTTCTAGGATTGTTTTAAGTCCAAATGAATTTAATTATACAAATGAATTAATCATCCAAGAATTTCAAGTTTTGTTAACTTGCTCAGTGAACTAGGACATTTGAATATCCTATGAGTGAAGTGACACTTCATTTAATGTTTTATTTAGGAGTTATAATAACTAAAGCTTTCAAGGGTAAGTTAGTATTCAAATGATTTTGTTTAAAGAGTTTAAATTTGGAATAGTGTTCAAGTTGTTTTTAAATTTATTTTCTTTCTGTTTTAGGTGATGTTATATTTAATTCAATTTAATTTAATTTTAATTGAGTTTTAATTTAATTTAATTTAATTTAATTTAATTTAATTTGATTTGATGTTTAATCAATTTGATTTGATTTAACTTTAATTTGATTTGATTTAATTTAATTTAATTTGATTTAATTTAATTTAGTTATTCAATTTAATTTAATTTATTTAATTTAATTTCATTTAATTTGATTGTTTAATTTAATTTAATTTGATTTAATTTAATTTTATTTAATTAATTTAATTTATTTAATTTAATTTAATTTAATTCAATTTAATTTAATTGTTTAATTTGATTTAATTTAATTATTTAATCTAATTTAATTTAATTATTAAATTTAATTTAATTTAATTTAATTGTTAAATTTAATTTAATTTTAATTTAATTTTAATTTAATTTATCTTTAATTTGCTTTATTTTTAATTTTAATTAAAATTTTAAAAGAGTTTAATAATTTAATTAAGTCTTTTAATATTTTAAATTTGAGTTATCATTTTAATTAAAAATCGAGTATTAATGATATAATTAGTTTAGGGATTTTTTAAATTAAAGAATAAATCTCTTCTTAATAAATATCCCTTATTTTAATAATTCCAATTTATTATTCCTCCAAATTTAATCTTTTATTTAATTAAAGTTTAATCATTTTAAAATTATTTAATGGATTTCTACCCTTTAATTATTTAAATTTCAATCATCCAAATCAGATTAAGATCAAATATTTTACTTGTTGATTTTTATTATTAAACCTAAAGTTTTAATTAAGGGTTAAAAGTTTAATTACCATTTTACCCTTTAAGCTTAATAATTTCATAACTCACTAAATTGAACCCAAATGAACTTGAAATTTTTATGTAACTTCTCTCATATGTCAATAAAGACATGAGAGGAGAAAATGTGATTTTTTTCTGTATTTAATTTATTTATATAATTATTTTTGGTGGAAAATAGAGATTTTCAAGGAAAATTTGATAACATGACCAAAAGAAAGTTTCTGTCCTTAAGAAAATTAGGGGACATTCCTAATGACCAGAGAAGCACTTGGACCAATTTTGGTGATTTTTTGAATTATTTTATTTTTATTATAATTATTTTGAGTTTTGGAGTGTTAATTAATTTAAAAATAAAATAAATGTTGAAAAATGAATTTTATATTTTTCAAAAATCTCTCTGATATCAAGGAAACCAGAGAATCAAATTTTGCAATTTTCTGATTTTTCTATGATTTATAATAATTATTTTAGTGAGAATGCTAGAAAATACATTTTTTTTTATTTTAAAATTACCCTAGGGCTTTAAAATTCAATATCTCACTAAATAGACCTAGGAAAAAATGTGGGATTTGTTCCTAAGTGATTAAAATTCAAAATGTGACATTTTGGTGAATTTTATTATTTTTGTGATTTTTATTATTTTTTAATTATTAAAAATATTAAAATATTATTAAAAATTAACTTTTTAGAAAATTGAAATTTTAATTTTCTTAGGTTCCCCTGATATCAGAGAGGCTCCAAAACCAATTTGGTGAATTTTTGAAAAGTATTTTAAAAGTTATGAATTTTTAAAGTTTAAAATGGCTAAGTGACTTAATCATCCCAATTAGTAGGGCTAACCAAGTCCAATTGATTTCAGATTTTTATGGTGGGTTCCTCTGATCCTAAAGGTCAGTGGAGAATTGATTTCAAGTCAATTTGATACCTGGTTAACTCTAATTAATTGAAGACCTATTTTGGGTGTTTAAGCCAATTAGAGTCGTTTTAAATGAACTAAGTCAAAACCTATTTTTCCTAGGGTTCTCTCGGTCATAAGGAACATCACCAAATTTTTCTAGAATTTATTTCACAACATGCTATTTACTGGAATTAAAATACTCAAAACAGCTGACCCGAACTTGAAAAATCAAGAACTCCTCATAGGGATGGCCTCGACTTTGGAAAATTCAGGGAATGTTCCCAAATTCGGAGGCTTCAAAAGCCCTATGGTCTCATGCCATGGTGAATTGTATGCATGCATGGAGAATTAAAACAATGCAGAGAGTAAATAAATCATAAAAAATAAAATATTTGATGAAATTAAGTGATTTCTTTTTCACATTATTCTCCTCTCGTTCACCGAGCAAGAGGGTATTTTTATTTTATTTTTGTGATTTTCCTACACGGAGATATGAATTTTCGAAGTTTAGTGGAATTAAATAAATAAGAAAATACCCTATTTATCTATTTATCCACGCGGCGCCGCGTCAACCTCGGCAGCCTCCGAACGCACACGCGTCGCGCTCCCATTCGACGCCGCCACCCGAGTCGGCAGCCCGGGCCCCGCGGTTCTCGTACCGTCTCCCTGGTCCGACGCAATCCCGGCCGTCCGTGCGCGCGTGTATCGAATGGACGGCATCCGTTCATCGTCCCCAAGTGTTCTCACCCGAGAGCCGTCCACACTAAATCCCTAAGATCTCACTCGATTCTCAATGGATTTTTACGTTCTTATACTCTATGGATTCATCTCGAAGAGACGAACACATCTATACGGCTAACATGCATCGAAACTAAGGCATTTGAAATGGAGAATCTCCGTAAGCTCGGGATGGAGAGTTAATTCATACCTTAGCTCGTAGAAGTGTGGCTTCAATCCGAGAGTTGTTGCACCTTCGATCGGGTCCCAGCGAAGCTCCGCATGAAGTCTCTTGGTCCTGGGAATCGTCCGGATATGATTTCGACCAAGCCCGATCACAAAGCTTGGAGGCCGGAGCAACCGGGTGGCTCTGGAGATGGGGCTTTTGATGGTGGACACCTTCCCTTGGTCCAGTGAAGGTGTAGAGCCAATCAATTTGGGAATTGGCTCACCGTGGAGAAGTGTCCTGGTTTTGGGTGGAATTTCAACTCCGAAATCGAGCTTACGGAGGAGAAATGGCAGGGGGATCTCACCTGGGGATCAAGTGCTCTAAGAGTGGAGAAGGGTCTCGGAACAATTTTGGCGCAGTTTTGGCAAGGTTTTTGCTTGGCTCTCCTCATGGCCGAGAGGGGTGGAGTTTAAATAGGAGAGGGTGGAGGGCCTCCTGTGGAGAGTTAGGGGCTTGGGATCGACTGCTCCGGTGAGGAGAAGATCAGCCATGGTGACCACTAGGGATGGGGCAGCTCGGCAAGTGAGAATTTCAATGTCGGCTCACATGTGAGCTCTCGGCCATGGTGTTTTCCGGCGGCCTGGTGGCCGGCCGGCCAGGCAATGGTCACCATCTTGGTCAGGTGGGTCATGGCTGGAGGTTTGTGCAATCAATTGACCATGGACATGTGTAAAGGCTTTGATCCAAAGTGGAATGGGGCATGGCTAGATTTTGACCTAAATGGGTCAACCCACCCATTTGGGCTAGGTGCACCACCCAAGGCCTCGGTTTTGGTCGAGGGAAAAGTGATTTGGCTCAGCATAATCAGTAGGGTCAAGTCACCATCCAAGCACAATTAGGCTTAAGCATGGTTTAGTGGAATCATGGTAATGGTTAATCACCTTTAGGAATTAAGGAAAGAGCCTCCTCCTTTTGCCCAAAATGGCATGGTGACATGTAAAGAGGCTCTCATGGCTTGCATATGGCTTGTGCATGGCTCCATGGCTCCATTTGGCTTGGGAAAAGTGAAGTCAATTTCATGGAAATGGATTTAATGAAAATTTTGGTATTTAGGGGTGATTTGGCATGAGGCTTGATTTAGAATTATTTGATGATGAATTTAGGACTTAGGGATGATTTTAATTGAAAGTATGATGAGGGGAAATGTCATATGGGCTTTGGAAGAATTTGGGCTTTTGAATTTTGAAGGAAATGGGCTTTTAGAAGGGTTTAAGGGAAGTGGGCTTTTAAGTTTATGAATGTGTTCATGGATGAAAATTTTTGTAAAAGGTTGGGCCAAATAATTGTTGGGTTTAGCTCATGGATGTGTCATGAGTAACTTGAAGCAAATTTGGGGTAGTTTGGGCTTGAATTGGGTTGGATTTGGATTCTTTTGGTGAATGGGCCAATATAGGTCCAAGTGGGCCAAGTTGGGCCAATGTTGGGCTAGGGTTGAAATTGATGTAGAATTATTGTTGAGAAGTGTTTATGGGAGTGTTTCAAAGAGGTTTTGACTTTGGTTGGGCTTTGATTTTTGGGGTTTGGGTTCATTTGGGTTAGGTTTGGGCTTAGGTCAAAAAATGGGCCTTAAGGTCAAAAGTGGAATTGGATCCAAATGTCAATCAAATTGGACTTGGATTTGGTCTAGATTGGTATTGGGGATGTTGAATTGAAGTTTAGAATTGAATTGGACCAAAATTGGGGTCAATTGGGTAGGTTTGGTTTGACATCGGGTTCACTTTGGATTAAAATGGGTCAAATTGGGGGTTTTGACAAAAGTAGGGTAAATTGACAAAATTGGCCCATGGTGTAGTTGGACAAAATGAAATTGGGAATATTTGGGATTTTCTGAAATTTTCTGGGAATTTTTTGAATTTTTGGATTTTTAGGCCAAGAAGGGTATTTTGGGTTATTTGGAGGGTATTGGGGGGTATTTTTGGAATCTTTGGTATTTTTGGGTATGGATGATCAATTTGAGTGATGTGGAGATGTTTGGGATTGATTTTGGAAAATTTTGGGTAATTTGGAAATTTTGCAAAAATTTGGGTAATTTCGAGGGTTTTGGGTAGGTTTAGTAGGTGTAGGGTCTCGGGGGTCAAAAATCGAAAATTTGGGAAATTGAAGATTGGGTGAATTTAGGTGGAAAGAAATCATTTTGGTTGAGCCATGAAGCCATTTCAAGCCCATATGAGCCATGAGAGGACTCATTTGAGGCATTCACTATGTTGTTCCTAACCCTCTTGCCAAGGGCTTAGGGGTTAAGGACCATCCATGTGAATCACCTACATGAGTCGGGAGGTTAAGTTGGGTATGGGTGTGGTTTTAGGAAGTGTGTGGAAATGTAGTGTGTAAGTGTAGTGTAAGTCAGCCCCTTCACTGCACCGAGCCACCTGTGGGCGCCCTAAGGCCAAAGAGTCCTATAGAACTCATCCTTTAAACTTCCACATTCGATTTCAACCCTCTAGGTGATTAGGGGTCTATGGTCAAGTTTGTGGAGTTTGTAGGGAGTTTAGAAGTGGTTTGAATTTCTAAAAGGCGGGTCCCAATTCTAGTCCTCTAAGATAGTCAAAGGAAAAGCCTAAGGCTAGATCCTAAGTACTAAAGAGAGAAGAGAAGACCTCATCAAAAATGAGGTCAACAATCATATCAAGTAATACAGGGCTATAGTAAAGTCCTGGTTATCGATCCTACAGGGAAGATTTTGAGCAAAATAAGAAATATTTTTAGAATTTTCAAATTAAAAGTAATTATTATTTTTATTTCTTTTCAAAATTTAGATTTTAAATTTAATAAAATTTATACTAAATGTAAGTAAGCAATAATTAAATAAAGATTAATGCAGGTATAAATAAAACAACTTTCTCCTTTTCAACTAATCCAAGATTTTTAAAATAATTATCATTTGTGGAGAATTTAGATTATGGTATTGTGCCAAATAGAAGCATTTCTATTCTTTACCCTTTGGTCCAGGCATAAATAACATTAACTAATCTATAGATCAGTTCATGATGTTTTATTAGTAGAATGTGTTAATCTAGGCTCACACTTCTAGATGTCCAAGGGTAGCTATGGTCAGCACTACCAGTGACTTGTTCCCTTTCTAAAAACCAAATTATTAGAATTTAGTATGTCACTCTAAAAACTAATTAATTATGCACCAAATAAATCATATCTTCCTATTTATTTTGCACTTCACCTTGAATAACCCGCATAAAGCCTTCAACTACCCAAGGATTCATGTGATATCTACTAGTTAAGAACTCATCTCCGGATAAGTCTCAAAATTCTTCAACAGGTTTTAACAATTTAATTGACCAGTTTAAAAAGTAAACTAAGATCATGTGTTAATATTATCACAATTTTTATAAATATTTTGAAGTTAAATTCTCCAATAAAATTTAATTATCTTATTATATTTTCATAGTTGAAATGAGAAAGAAAACTAACTACTCAGAACACATTGAATTCACACAACAAAACAAATTTATAAAACTTTGAACCAAGTTACAAATACTTATATGGAATGTTCCTTCAAGTGATCCGCTGACTTCTACTGACTCCAATGCAATGATGAAAGACTTCAACAGCAACAACACTAATAATCTCACACTTAACACTCAAAATAAACTAAAAATAAACTTACTAAATACTAAAGAAGGTGGCTCCCTAAAATAATTAGATGCTAGAGGGGGTATAATGGCTATATGGTGCTTGGGGACTATAGGGTACTAAAAGGGGTGATTTTCTCTGTAGAATGGGCTCCTATTTATAGAGCTCTGAATTTGACCAGGGGTTGCTTAAGGCACCTCTTCAAAATCTGTCCAAATACAATGTATCTTCTAGAAGGTAACTATCGCGCCGGGATCTGGCACTTAGGCTTCGGACTCCGTGACCAGGTCTTCGTACCTCTTCACTTTGGATCTCACCTCTTCACTATTAAAACCGTTTTCCTGTGTCCAGATGCATTGTATCACGTGTCCTATATATTAGGAGTAACTTTCAGTCTTCTAGAAGCTCTGATAACCGCTTAACACCGTCAAAATAACTACCCAAAGTCGTCAAAAATCTTGTTTACGTCTATATCGAACTGGCGCTTAGGCGCCATATTCTGGCGCCTAGGCACCAGGCCTACAATTTCAACAACTTTGCTCTTTAAGCTCCATTTTCTCTCATTTTTGCTCCTTTTTCCTTCTTGAACTCTTTTTTATCACCTACATCCAAAAACATAAAAATACCTTTCATTAAAGCATAATATCCTTAAGAATTGTATCATAAATAAGGCATAAAAATGGGTATTTTTTAAGTTGATCAAATTCCCCCAAACTTAAACTTTACTTGTGATCAAGTAACCCTTTTAATTACATAGAATATATAACATTTAGAATGAAGTTTAAATATTTAAGATTTCTTTTAATTTTTGGTTTTATAAAATCTTTAGCAAATCATCAACTAAATTTCACAAATTAAGGTTAATTTTAAGAATTTAAATAATATTTAACTACCAAATCATAAGACTTCCAAATTTTCATTTATTTCAAGAATAATTGTAATGTATCATATTAAGATCACATAGAATATTTATAAGAAAAAGATTTTCATGAAACATTTTTCTAGTAAAAATAATTGTACATAAAAATTAAGTTAAAAATTTAATTGGTTTTCTTCCTATAAGATAATTCAAGTGAAGCCAATTTTTGATTAGGCATTTCCTCAAGCTTCTCCTCACATTTCTTTTGTTTTTTTAGGGATATTTTTCAATCTTCCAATGTTTCCCTGTCTCTTGTAACACTTCCTGCTTTCGCACATTCTCCCCACCTACTGCTGGCACACCTTTTTAGCATAGGCGGTTGACTCCTTACCCCCCTAAAGGTACATTTACTGCAAGAGAGGGATTCATAAGTTATTTTAAACTTTATATTATGTTAATTTTTCATGTTATATTTTTTTGGTAACTAATTTGTTCCTTAATCAGGTTCATTCCTTACAAGCTTCCTGTCACCTGCATCACAGAGATTATCAGGAGGAGGTGCGATGAGCCCTATCCATCATGGAAACATATATTCATAGCCACTCAAGACTTATGGTTTTGGGAGTTTGAGGTACGATCATATAATTTGAATTAGATTTGTAATTTTGATTTACTTTTTTATATTAACACATGGATTATTTTTTACGTTTCAAAGGTCATTCACTTTGCTCCCAGAGAACCTCCAGCAGATCCGACGAATCTTCAAGATTCGAGGCAGACACCAACTTGCCGACATGTTCATGATAGCCTACCGGAGGGGCGAGCGACCTGCTTGGATTAGTGAGGGGCTCTGGCGTGAGTTGACTACAACTTAGACTTCTTCTAATTATGAGAGGAAGAGGCAGACGAACCGGGCTAGAGGAGCTGTGCTCCATATTGATAGAATGGTCCCCCATACCGAGCACTAAAAGAGGCTGGTATGAGTTTTTTTTTTATTATTTAAACATTAATTCAATTTTTAGAGTATATTTTTAGCACTAACATTTTTTGTACACTACATAACCCAAGCAATTAAGTCGTGCTCCCTCCAATACGGAGCTCCATGTCTGAACTCGTCGTCTCTTGGGGACTGCGCAGTGGGTCTCAGAGCATTCTTGACGGGTTGTTGTAAGCTAAAAACCTTAAGTTAAAAGTTAATTTTGACACTAATTGTTGAAAGTGTCAATTAAACGATGTTTTTTCATTATGCAGAAGGAGTTTGAGCAGCTCTAGGAGAGGCACTTAACCACCAGGCCCAGACTTCCGCTAGCAACGGTGGTAGTCAATCTTCCACTGCGCAGTCTGAGTACGTGCTTTGGACCTAGGCAGTAGGGAGGAGAAGGGGAGGGTTCATGGCCTTGGAGCGAAAGACAGCCTTTGAGACCAAGCACTCCCATCATCCCTTTCGTAGTTCCTCATAGCAAGACTATGAGGCTAGGTAGGTGGCTTCAATGAATGAAGAAATCTGCCAGTTGCACGAAGAGATGCTAGAAGGCCAACATAGAGTCAAGGACTATATAGCACGCATGACTGAGATCTTAGCAAATAATCGGGGCAAACGGCCGATGATATCTGCGGTAGGGGGAGGGGGAGGGGGAGGGGGAGGGGGAGGGGAGGGGAGAAGAATGAAGTTGACGAGTAGATTTTTTTATGTAAGTGTTATATTGATTAATTGTACTAGAATTATTTGGATTAACCTTCTATTCTTATTTGGCAGGATTTGTAATAGTATTTTCCTTTTATTAATAATATTATTTAGAGATTTGATCTATGATTTGACTATGCTTAAGATGGTATGTAATGTTAAATGTGTTTTGTGCTGATTATGGAAATGTAAATTATATTCTAAATTCTTTTTCTCTGTTAGGGGTTTGCGTCGGATTTGCATCATTTTCGAACGTAAAATCTGACATTAAATTGACAATAATATTTCTGTCTATGATATTTTTAGAAGCAAACGAGACAATAATTCGACAGTAGTATTCATCGTCCAATATCTTCAAATGCAAATTTCTACGCATGTTTCGTATGAACAAATCCGGCGCTAATACGAGCTGACACAATTTATTTGCGTTGGAATATTTCGACGTAAATTAGACGGAAATAATATTTCCGACTTTCGAATCTAGAAAAAATCGGACGTAAATCAGACGTAAATCAGATGATAACCGCAAATCCAATGATAACCCTTAAATATCATCTGATTTACGTCTAATTTGCATTTAAACTTTCCAACACAAATATATTTAATTCTTATTGTAAAAAAGTTGTGGTGGCGATTAAAATTTTATTTTATTTTATTTTCAAAAATTAGATCATAAATTTATGATAGCTACTACACTTTAGCGGTTCAAGTTGAGAAAAATAATTTAGTACAAAAATATTCAAAAAAAAAAAAATAAAAAGTAATTTTCTAAATAAAATTATGATGACCAACTTGAGAAATAAAATTAACCAGAAAGCTGCAGCCAAAAAATCTAAAATCAGCTTAAAAAAAAAAGTAAAAGCAACTCATCAAGAAAAATTATAGCCAATCCTTGGTAATAATTAACCAGATACGTAATCATTTTATTCCTCTCAAGCACATGAAAGTTTTCACATCATAACTCTCCCGTCCAACTCCACTAAACCATTCACCAAATTCCCGCCTTCCACCACCACTGCCGCCGCTTTAGCCGCCACCTTTTCCACAGCAGCAGCAGCTTCCGCGGCCAACTTCGCCGTCGTCTCCCCTATCCTATCATTCATTATCAGCTCCGTCAGCTTCTCTGCAATCTCTGCCGCCCCAAGCACCCCTTCTTCCCCTTCCCACACCCACTTCTGCGGCCAAACACCACACCCAATCCCTGCCACCGCTGCTGCATTCACTCTCTGGTCCCCTCCCCTTGGCCAAGCAAGCACTCTCACCCCCGCCGCCACCGCTTCCATCATCGAATTCCACCCGCAGTGACTCAAGAATCCGACTACCGATCGGTGAGCAAGAATAAACTCCTGCTCCACCCATTCCATCAAAACCAGTCCCCTCCCCTCCACTCTCTTCACATATCCTCCCCCCAACAAGTCCTCAATCTCCTCCATTTCTTCCCTATCCACCATCTTGCTCTTCATCACCCAAAAAAATCGGCATCCGCTCATCTCGAGCCCAAGTCCCAACTCCCTGATTTGCTCTCTCGTCATCGCCGTTCGACTCCCGAAGCAGACGTAAATAACAGATCTCTCCGGCTGCTCGTCGAGCCACCGCACCGCCGAGTGCCAAACTGGCTGCTTTCTTTCTGGAAGCAAACGACCAACGGCAATAACTGGCGGAAGGCGCGGAACGACTTTCCCTGAATTGAGCGCGGCGAGCACGTTGGGTTCCAAGGCGGTAAATGTATTAACTAGGATTCCGCTTGCTAGAGTAAGCGCCTTGCAGTTTTCGACGAATTGGGTCTTAAAGAAATGGTTTGGGTCCTGGAGGGGCTGAGGGAAGGAGGAAGATGGGATCTTGAGGATGCCAGCAATATCGATGTCTTCATCTGTGATAGAGGAGGATGTGAAAACAGAGCAGAAAGCGAGCGCTGCAGCTGAGGAGGTGAAGAGGATGAAACAAGGGATGTTGATGGAAGCTGCAACTGGGAGGAAGGTGGATGCGATGGAGATGTCGACGATGAGGGACGAAAATGGCCCGGAGGTGGAGATGAGAGGTGGGAGGAGGTGGGCGGATAGGCGAAGGGCTTCCATGCGAAGAAAGAAGGGATCTGACGAGGCTGGGAAGTGGGATGTGTTGAGAGGGGCGAGGGGGAAGTCCAGGAGGATGGAGGGGGGAAGAGAGGAAAGGAGGTGGGATTCGGCAGCGGAAATGGTGGGGCTGGAGGTGAGGAGGGAGACTGCGATGCGGCGGGAGGAGAGGGCTGAGGCGAGGCGGACGAAGGGGAGGAGATGGCCCATGCCGGCGCTGGGAATGATTAGAACGCGAGGGAGGCAGGCTTCTTCAGCGGATATTGGCTGATGCTTGAACGACATGGCGGCCAAAGGTGGATGGCTTACGCAGGCTTGGGTTCAAGGCATGTTTTATAGGCAGTTGCATTTAATGCATGAAACTTCAAACCACGTGATTTGGAAAAAAAATATATTAACATAATATAACTTATAAAAATTCCGATTATTACATATTTTTATGTGTGAATGTATGTATATATACTTTTATGCAATATCCAAAAAAAATTATTTTATTGTTTAAATTTGTAATATAAATATAAAAATACTTAAAAGTATAATTTTATAACATTTTTAATTAATATAAATATTTAAAAACATGCTTCATCTGATTAATTATTGTTGTGGGAAAAACACTTTCTTTCCTTAATCTTGGTAAGAGAACAAACCGCAAATCACAACAAAGAAGATGCAAACACAAGAGCACAAGCAAACAAGAGGATTTACGTGGTTCGGTCTTTTCGACCTACGTCCACGGGAGGAATCGAAATAATCCGCTAAGGCAAAACAAGAATACTTAGCTTTACATAGATGAGCCCTCATCTTCCATGGCCTCCCTTCACATCCAAGGCCTCCAAGATGCTCTCCTCACCCTTAACAAGCTAGCCCACACTCATTGAGTTCTTTTTCACTCTTACAAAACCCACACTAAGGCCTCCCCTCATCTCATCTATTTATAGTAGGTTAGATTACATTATAATATTCTATAAATAGATGAGGTGTAACCTTCGAGGATCGCATGGCTTCCACATGTCCACCCTTTAGAGTCCTCCATCGCATGGTCTCCACGTGTCCTTTCACATGTCCTCCTTCCACCGCATGGCCTCCACATGTCCTTCCACATGTCCTCTTCTAGGGTCTTCCATGAAAAGTCAACAATGGAGGCTTAAAGTAAGTAGAAATTTACAAGAGTGACACTTACCTTAGTAACTAATTGGGGGTCAAAACAACAAATCTCCACCTTGACCCTCAATTATCTTTGGAGTAGTGATTCCGCCACGTGGCCCCCGAGGGGCCCTCGACCGATGGAAAAATTCACTAAGTTCGGACGAGTGTCCGAACTTAGCTATGCGGCGACGCCTTGGTGAGCATATCGGCGAGGGTTCTCTTCGGTTGGTATCTCTCTACCACTATCGAGCCTTTAGCGACGACGTCCCTTACGAAATGAAGCTTCACATCTATGTGTTTGGATCTTTCATGAAATACTCGATTCCGGTTAGGTGGATGGTGCTTTGGTTGTCGCAAAACACGGTTATCACCTTTTGATGTATCCCAAGCTCTTCGACCATGCCCTTTAGCCACATAGCTTCCTTGATTGCTTCGATCGCGGCGATGTATTCAGCCTCCGTTGTTGAGAGGGCCACAGCCGATTGGAGGTTAGACTTCCAATCGGTCACGAGTACGAAGACGAGTGAAGATGAATCCGGTCGGTGACTTCCCGGTGTCAATGCTTCTGCGTAATCGGAATCTACGTAACCGACTACTTTTTCTTCTTTGTCTTCCTGCAGTTTGAAGAGTAGCCCCAAATCGGTGGTGCCTCTTAAGTATCTCGGGATCCATTTTAGTGCTTCCCAGGTGAGCTCGTCCCGGGCTTGCCATGAACCTCGCTTACAATACCGACGGCGTAGGCTAAATGCAGTGCCTGCTACAAACCATACCATACATGATGCTACCAACCCCGACCGGCGTAGGGGACACCTTCCATGTACCTTTTCTCCTCTTCGGTCTCGGTGCTTGAGAGTTCGATAGTCCGAAGTGTTGGTCAATAGATGTTGCAACCTGCTTAGCCTCGTGCATGTTGAACCTTGTTAGAACCTTATGAATATATGACTTTTGAGACAAGAATAAGCTACCCTTTTTCTTGTCTCTGGTAATCTCCATACCTAGGATCTTTGTAGCTGGTCCTAGGTCCTTCATGTCAAATTCAGAATTGAGCATACCTTTGATCTTCTGGACTTCCTCCTTGCTCCTCGCCGGCTACTAACATATCATCCACATAAAGGAGCAAGTACGTACCGATTTCATCGTCTTGCCACTTCATGTACACGCAGCTGTCGTAGCTGCTTCTGACAAAACCGATCTTTAGCATGAAATCATCAAATCGTTTGTACCATTGTCTTGGGCTTTGTTTCAGCCCATACAATGCCTTCTTCGACAAGCAAACTTTGTCCTTTGTCTCGGGTGTGTTGTACCCATGCCGGCTGGTCCATGTAGATGGTTTCTTCAAGCTCTCCATGCGGAACGCAGTCTTAACATCTAGCTGTTCTAATTCCAAGTTGAATTGAACTCGCTAGTGCTAAGACTATCCTAATTGAGCGAGTGCTTCACCACGGGTGAGAAGATTTCGTTGAAGTCGATTCCTTCAACTCGTGTGAATCCCTTTGCAACGAGTCTGGCTTTGTACTTGATCCTCTCAGTACCTGGCATGCCTTCCTTCTTCTTAAAGGTCCACTTGCAACCGACTACGCGTTTGTTCGTTGGTCGATCCACAAGTTCCCAGGCTTTGTTCTTCATCAGAGAAGCCATTTCCTCATCCATTGCCTCTTCCCACTTGTGTCTTTCCTTGCTCTTCAGGGCTTCCTTGTAGCTGCTTGGTTCTGCTTCTTCTATCACTTCAGCAACATTCAGAGCAAAGGAGATCATATCTGCATGGCCATATCTCTCTGGCGGTCTGATAGTTCTCCTTTGTCTGTCCCTTACCAAGCTGTAGTCGTCAGATCTTCTTTCTGGTTCAGTCACTTGCTGGTCTTCTGCCACTTCGTCTTGATCGTTCACTATTGTCCTTTGATCAGTCAAAGTTTGTCGTTGTTGCAGCTCCACCTCAATTGACGAATCCTCCTTGGTAGCCTTGTCCCCGGTAACGTAGCTTTGCAGATTCCCCATTTTGGACTCATCGAATGTCACATCCCTACTGATGATGCATTTTTGTTGATCTAGGCACCAAAGTTTGTAACCTTTGGTTCCAGGTGGGTATCCGATGAAGATGCACTTCAAAGCCCTCGCTTCCAGCTTATCCTGTCTAACGTGAGCGTATGCAATACATCCAAAGACTTTAAGATTATCATAGTTACCTGGTTTTCCGTACCACATCTCCAAAGGAGTCTTCATATCAACGGCTGTCGATGGACATCTGTTGATAAGGTAACAGGCGGTTGACACAGCTTCGCCCCAGAAACTTTTGGGTAGACCTGCATTTAACAGCATGCACCGCACTCTCTCTAGGAGAGTCCTGTTCATCCTCTCAGCCAGGCCGTTCTGTTGAGGAGTGTTCCGGACCGTCTTGTGCCTTGTGATGCCATTCCTCCTGCACAGCTCCTCAAACTGCTCTGAACAGTACTCCAATCCATTGTCGGTTCTCAAGTGCTTCAGCTTTGCTCCCATCTTGTTTTCGGTGAGAGTTAACCAGTCCCTGAATCGTTGAAAAGCTTCATCTTTTGTTTTTAGGATAAAGACCCATACCTTCCTGGTGTAGTCATCGATGATGGACATGAAGTACCTTCCTCCTCCATGAGTCTGAGTTCTAGCTGGGCCCCATAGATCACTGTGTACATAATCAAGAGGTTTCTTTGATGTATGTATTCCAGTGGAGAACTTCACCCTGGTGGCCTTCCCCAGTACGCATTGTTCACAGAATTCCAGTTTGCTGACCCGATCTCCGCATAGCAGGTTCTGCTTGGACAATTCTTGTAAGCCCCTTTCACTTACATGCCCCAGCCTCATGTGCCATAGTCTGGATCTGTCAGGTTCTGATTGAACTGCATTTGAGAAGTTCCCGATCACAGTTCTTCCAATTAGGGAGTATAACCCATTCTTTCTGACTCCTTTCATGACTATGAGAGAGCCCTTGGCTACTCTGATACAGCTATTCTCTGCCTTGAATGAGTATCCATTCGACTCCAGCGTCCCTAAAGAAATTAAATTTCTTTTAAGTTCTGGGACGTACCTGACATGCTGCAGTATCCGTTCAGCTCCATCGAACATCTTTATTCTGATCGTCCCGCTGCCGATCACCTTACAGGCTTTATTGTCTCCAAGTAGAACGGATCCACCATTTGCCAGTTGTAGTGTCTCGAACTAGTCTTTGTGAGGACACATGTGGAAGGAGCACCCTGAGTCAAGGATCCACTCCTTGCTAGATTCAGATTCTGTGATCACCAGAGCTTCAGCTGAATCATAGCCATCTGAGACTATGCTTGCTTCTCCAGAATCTTTAGGCTTCTCCTGAAAGCCTTTCTTTCTATCCGGACAGTCCTTCTTAAAATGACCTTCCTTGTGGCAATGGTAGCACTTGTAGGATCTCTTAGAAGGCTGACCTCTAACGTTTCTTCTGGACCTTGATCTGCTCTGGTCACTTTTATATCCTTTATTGCTCGATCTTCCTCTAACCATCGGATCGTCTCCACTGGTTTCCTCCTTCATGTCGTGCTTCTTCGAAGTTCTTTGGCTACGATTAATGATTGAACCTCTTCCGGAGTAATCGTTTGCGCCCTTCCATAGAGCATTGCATCCTTGAGCCGCTCGTAGCTCTTAGGAATAGAGTTTAGCAACAGTGGTGCCTTGTCCTCGTCATCCATCTTGACATCGATGTTCTCAAGATCATCTATGATCTTGTTGAACTCGTCAATCTGCTCCAAGACTAATTTGTCTTCGTGCATTTTGAAAGAGTATAGGCGGCCGTTTCGAAATAGTACAGTAGCCGGGGACTTGGTCGGGTAGAGTACCTCGAGTTTGGCCCAAAGCGCTTGAGCCATTGTCTCCCTCGACACCTCCCTCGGAACCTTGTCGCCCAAGCTCGAGATTATCAAACTATGAGCTTTCTCCGGCATGCCAATCTTCTCTTTCTCGTCATGTCGGCCGGCGGTGCCGTCGGCCCTTCGCAAGGCTTCGCGACACCTCGCCGAACCAGTAGGGCTCTCATCTTTACTCTCCACGAGCCGAAGTCGTTCTTTCCCGTGAATTTCTCGATGTCGAATTTGGTGGAGCCCATTGTCCCCGCCAAACGGCTCTTCTTGCTGCGATTTCTTGGGTGCGATTCCTCCGACCAAGATGTGTCGAGATTTTCCCACGAACGGCGCCAATTGTTGTGGGAAAAACACTTTCTTTCCTTAATCTTGGTAAGAGAACAAACCGCAAATCACAACAAAGAAGATGCAAACACAAGAGCACAAGCAAACAAGAGGATTTACGTGGTTCGGTCTTTTTGACCTACGTCATGGGAGGGAATCGAAATAATCCACTAAGACAAGAAACGGAGTACTTAGCTTTACATAGATGAGCCCTCATCTTCCATGGCCTCCCTTCACATCCAAGGCCTCCAAGATGCTCTCCTCACCCTTAACAAGCTAGCCCACACTCCTTGAGTTCTTTTTCACTCTTACAAAACCCACACTAAGGCCTCCCCTCATCTCATCTATTTATAGTAGGTTAGATTACATTATAATATTCTATAAATAGATGAGGTGTAACCTTCAAGGATCGCATGGCTTCCACATGTCCACCCTTTAGAGTCCTCCATCGCATGGTCTCCACGTGTCCTTTCACATGTCCTCCTTCCACCGCATGGCCTCCACATGTCCTTCCACATGTCCTCTTCTAGGGTCTTCCATGAAAAGTCAACAATGGAGGCTTAAAGTAAGTAGAAATTTACAAGAGTGACACTTACCTTAGTAACTAATTGGGGGTCAAAACAACAATTATAATAGTATCTTCAATGTATTTGATATTCATGAAGTCAAATTTTGTTCAATTTAAGGTCCGTTGACCTAAATTTTTTCAGAAATTTTCAAAATATCCATTTTTTAATGGTTTGATTAGTGATTATTATACTGAAATTATTAGCAAATCAAGAGATCTGTGCAGTGCACTAGTGCACTTGAGCGATAGATTTTGGAAGAGAAATAAGACTCCGTTGAGAGTTAAAATATAAATATAATGTAAATCGCTGTTTAAATTATAAGAATTATTACTGGCTCAATCGCGGCCAACTGGCAACTAGTCAGGGGGCTCAAAAAACTTCAGTCAGGATTTCATATGTAAAGTTACGTCCGGAATTTAATGAAATAATGTCATTTGTATTTGCGGGTCACACGTAAGAAAATATTTTAAAAAAAAATAAATAATTCAAAATTATGTTTGCCCGACCCGGCTCGATACTTTAATTATCTCGCCTTTTAGACCATCCTATATTTTAGACTATCGAGAAATAGGTTTTCAAAAAACTTTTGGGCTTTCACTGTCAGAAGCTTTTATCCTCATTCTTTGTTTTGCTAAGGTTTCGCGGTTGCTGCAAGTTGTTGTGCTAGGGTTACTTTTGCTTCTGCGGAGAGTTTCGAAGGAGTAACAAAATGGAATTGGATGATCCCAAGAATATGCAGTTGGAAGAGCTCAGAAGGCCGAAAATAGAAGAGGCGAACAAAACAGACCTGGAATAACAAAAGAAGAAGTTGAAGAAGAGCTTAAGAAGGAGGTGAAAAAGTCGAATAAGGACGTCATTGAAACAGAAAAGTTGACCTGGTAATTTTGATGGTTTGTTTCCGCTTATTTTTTAGGATTATAAATTTTTTATCTTCATTTAGTTATCTTAAGGTTATTGTGGAGACATTCTTAAGATATTTTAGGGTTTTCTGAGATTATTGTGGAGTTATTTTCACGTTAGTTTCTGCTTTGGTGGCTAATTTGTGGTTTTTAGGTGTTATTAGCGTTTAGTTTCGAGAATTTTAAGAGTTATACTGGGGTTATTGGGGGTTTTATTGGGTTATTTATGAGTTAATCTCTCTTAGTTTTGGAAATTATCAGGGAGTTATTCTCGAGTTATTGTTGGGTTATTCAAGGGTTATTTTTTAGTTTTTTCTTAGGTTACTCTTAGTTTATTCTTAAGTTATTCTCAGGTTATTCTGAAGTTAGTTTTGGGTCATTATTGGCAGTTATTAGTGGTTCATTGTTAGGTTATTATTTGGTTATTTTGGGGTAATTTAGGAGTTCATCTCAATTTATCTTCGGGTTGTTTTTGTGAGTTTATCTGCAGTTATTGTGGGGTTATTCTGGGGTTATTGTTGGGTTAGCTATGAGTTAATACCACTTTAGTTTTGTATTTTTTGTGAGTTATTCTCGGGTTATTGTTGGGTAATTCTTGGGTTGTTCTTGGGTTATTCTGAAATTAGTATCAGGTCTTTATTGGTAGCTATTAGCAGTTCATTGTTAGGTTATTATAGGTTATTTTAGAGTTCTTCTGAGGTTCTTTAGGAGTTCAACTCACTTTAGTTTCGGGTTGTTTTTGCAAGTTTATCTAGGGTTATTATGGGGTTATTCTGAGGCTATTAATGAGTAATTTAGAGTTATACTGGCTTTATTTTTGTGTTTTTAGGAGTTATTCAATGGTTATTTTTAGCTTATTCTTGGTTTATTCTTGGGTTATTCTTGGGTTATTCTGAAGTCAGTTTTAGATTTTTATTGGCAGCTATTAACGGTTCATTGTTGGGTTATTATTAGGTTATTTTTGGGTTATTCTAGGGTTATTTAGGAGTTCATCTCACTTTCGTTATGGGTTGTTTTTGCGAGTTTATCCGGGGTTATTGTGGGGTTATTCTAGGGTTATTATTGGGTTATTTATGAATTAATCTCACATTAGTTTCAAGTTTTTTCAGTGTTACTCTTGATTTATTGTTGGATCATTCAAGAGTTATTATTTAGTTTATTCTTGTGCTATTTTTGGTTTATTCCTGGGTTATTCATGGGTTATTCAAGGGTTATTTATAATTTATTGCGGGCTAGTTTTGGTTTTTTTGGGATTTAATGTAGGGATATTCTTGGGTTATTTTGTTGAGGTTATCTAAGATTTATTCTTTTTTTATTATCAGTTTTTTAGGAAGGTTTTCTCGGGTTATTATTGGTTTATGTTGTCGTTACTTAGTATTCATTCTGTGGTTATTGTTGGTTTATTCTGAGATTATTTAGATTATTCTGGGGTTAGTTATGAGTTATTTTGGGGTTATTTTGTTATTTAAGGCAGCCAATATCATAAAATTCATAAGTAATGTTTCTAAATTGTTATTATGTTAGTTTTAATAAATTGTTTCTTATTCATGTAAGTTCATGAACAATAAACATATGAATTGTAGATGTCGTTCATAGGTAATTAAAGAAGCTTTATATAATGTTCAGCCAACTGTCTTTGAGGAGACCTAGTCAAAACTGAAAGAGTTGTATGTGAATCAATTTTTTGAACTTCTTTCATATATTCGAGATCATATCATAATTATGCACATAAAATTGCTGGAATATTGATTTATTGGTATTCAGATTGGGTGGGAAGAAACTAAGTTTTGATGTTGATCACGTTACTTTGCTAATTGGCATGCCCAACAAAGAATCAACAACTTGGAAAAACAACCCCATTGTGGTATGAATGACATGTAGACAAAGAGTGAACTAGTGAAGGTGTCACTCGGAGAGTCTTTCACTCCACTTGATGAACTGTTTATTATGTTTTTATTGTCAAATTTGTTTTTTCCATCTAGCAATTTTAGCGTGCCCAAAAGGCTCTATTCATTTGCAAACAATTTAGATTCGTTTTCTTCATTTAATTGGCCTGCAATGATATGTGATTACCTTATTGTGCAATTCAATGCCTATGCAATTAAAATAAGGAGGGGTCAGCCATTGGGATATCTGAATGGCTTTGTTTTTCTTATAATAGTTAGTTTAGTATCCATCTTTCTCAAAAATTTATTTTTTTTAGGTCATATGAAATATTAATTTTATTTGTGTTTGTGCAACTGTGGTTTTATGATCGCACGGCTGTGGTAGGCCTTACTATTGTCGGCGAATTTTTAGGTTGTGTGTTTTATTTTGAAAAGAGGGTCGCCTAACAGAAGTTGTCGGCGAATTTTTAATTTAATTTAAATAAATAATTTGAGAAGTAGTATTTGATTTTGAAAATAATTTTAAATTTGAAGGTTTTAAGATATGAGATTAAATCGATCTCACATCCCAAATAGTTTATATAAACGAGCACCGCACCACAAACCGTGTAGCTATCCCTAAGGATAGACACACTGCTTGACGGTGGGGCTCGATTAAATAAACTAGAAGATTTGTGACATCCATTTGGTACTGCGAACCAATTTTATAAGCCGACAAATTCCCCGCTTAATATGAAAGCATTAAACGAGGTTTATATTACTCAGGTTCTTTAAAATTCCCTATAAGGGCAAGCCCCTATAGTTAATTACATCTTAAGTGACGGGAATCACCTAAGAAAACTCTCGATAATAATCAATAATTCTGCTCTCAAGAATTTCAAAGTTCAAGTTTTCAAAGGATTGAATTTTGGAATTTCAATAGGAAATGGATCAAATTTGGAAGATTTTGTTTTGGGAATTCAAAGGAAGAAAGGTAGGAGAAATCACAGATTCGAAGCGAACTTCGGTAATTTCCCGACTATCCTTTTGTTTGGCTTGAGTTTAGGAAAGTCCTAATATTTATTTAATATTTTGATCTTGTCAATTTTAGTTGATTAGGACTTATATTTATATGATAGAATCATACAAATAGCCTACCTCGGAATCCTAAAACCGGTTAGGGCTTAATTTACATGACCTGATCATGCAAATGCCTAACAAAGGTTGAGGGTTTATGTTGCACTAGGCAAACTACCTCGAAGTCCTATGGCTTGGTTATTTTAATTCTAAGAAAGTTTGCTGAAGTAGACTCAGGTTTTGCTGATGACGATGGCCGTGCTGCCCACCATGCTCCGAGCTCCTTGTTGTTGCAGAGGTTCAATTTTAGAAGTCATAAATCAGGGGATGAGAAAAGTGTTTTGGTTTAGAGAAAATCTTAATTTCCAAGTGTTTTTTATGTTTTAATTAAAACAAATCTTAAAGTTGATTATAACGACACCGGTTAAGATCCCATGGTTCCATCCTTCCGGCATCATTATTTTTATCGGATTCACTTAATCTAGATGAATTTGCTAAACTCAACTGAATGAGTTCCACACTTTCATTTAGACCGTGGGAAATCCCGTTAGCAACACGTAGGTTACATCATCCGAGGTATTCCAGATCATCCAACAGGACGTTTTAATTTAATTGTAATTGTAGTTTTGTGTTACGTTTGTGATTAAATTTTGAGTTGTTTTATATTTTGAAATGTTGTGGCGAGTGAATTTTATCTTGCAATAACTTTTAACTTAGTTTTGGTTTCAGTTTTAGGGACTATCCTAAAGGTGTGGGTTTTCATGCAACAGTTGTTTATCATGCAAGAAAAGTAAGTGCGATGCGATTAATGAAATTGCAATAATGTAAATTGCAAGAAAGTAAATTGAAATAAAATAAAAGAGTACTTGGAGGGTCTTCTCGTCATCCCAAGCTGCACTTAAAACACAATTAGAATATTTAAGCAAGTTCCTAGGTAAAGCTAAGGGAAGGGTTATGGTTTTCTACCAAATTCCTAATCCTATAGCTAGTCATTTCCTATGACGTCTAGGTTCCTTGGGTTTTGGTTTGAGGACGATTTTCTTCATCAAAGAACAATTAAATTCAATTGTTCTTATAAATGTCCTATCATATTGAGGAAGTGCTTAAGAAGAATCTTAAACATCTTTTCAATATTTCTAGGATTATTTTAAGTCCAAATGGGTTTAATTATACAAATGAATTAATCGTCCGAGGTTTAGTTAAGTTTTGTTATTATCTTACTCAGTGAACTAGGATATTTGAATGTCCTATAAGTGAAGTAACATTTCATTTAATATTTTGTTTAGGAGTTATGATAACTAAAGCTTTCGAGGGTAAATTGGTATTCAAATGATTCGTGATTTAGTTTAATTTCAATTAATTTGGAATAGTGTTCAAGTTATTTTAGATTTATTTTGAATTCATTATGTCTTTGGTGATGTTATATTTAATTCAACTTAATTTAATTTAATTTAATTTAATTGAGTTTTTAATTTAATTTAATTCAATTTAATTCAATTTAGTTTGATTTGATGTTACATTAAATTAATTTGATTTGATTTAATTTTAATTTAATTTTATTTAATTTAATTTAATTTAATTTAATTTAATTTAATTTAATTTAATTTAATTTAATTTAACTTAATTTAATTTGATTTTATTAATTTAATTTAATTTAATTTGTTTATTTAATTTAATTTAATTTAATCTTTAATTTAATTTAATTTGATTTAATTTAATTTAATTTAATTTATTCATTTAATTTAATTTAATTTGTTTATTTAATTTAATTTAATTTAATCTAATTTAATTAATCTTTAATTTAATTTAATTTGATTTAATTTAATTTAATTTTATTTTTAATTTAATTTTATTTTTATCTTTAATTGAAATTTTAAAAGAGTTTAATAATTTAACTTTAGTTTAATGATTAAGTCTTTTAATATTTTGAATTTGAGTTATGATTTTAATTAAGAATTGAATTTTAATGAGATAATTAATTTAGGGATTTTTAAATTAAAGAATAAATCTCTTCCTAACAATATCCCCATTTTAATAATTCCTATTTTATTATTCTTCCCAAATTTAATCAATTATTTAATTAAGGTTTATTTCAATTATTTTAAATTGTTTAATGGGTTTCTACCCTTTAATTATTTAAATTTCAATCATCCAAATCAGATTAGGATCAAATATTTTACTTATTAATTTTTTATTAAACCTAAAGTTTTAATTAAGGATTAAAAATTTTAATTACCACTTTACCCTTTAAGCTTAATAATTCCATAACTCACTAAATTGAACTCAAATGAACTTGAAATTTTTATGAGACTTCACTCATATGTCAATAAAGACATGAGAGGAGAAAATGTGATTTTTCTGTATTTAATTTATTTATATAATTATTTTTGGTAGAAAATAGAGATTTCCAAGGAAAATTTAATAACATGACCAAGGGAAAGTTTCTATCCTTAAAAAAACTAGGGGACATTCCTAATGACAAGAGGACCACTTGGACCAATTTTGGTGATTTTTTGAATTATATTATTTTTATTATAATTATTTTAAGTTTTGGAGTGTTAATTAATTTAAAAATAAAATAAATGTTGAAAAATGAATTTTATATTTTTTAAAAATCTCTCTAATATCAAGGAAATCAGGGAATCAAATTTTACAATTTTCTGATTTTTCTATGATTTATTATAATTATTTTAGTGAAAATGCTAGAAAATACATTGTTTTTAATTTTAAAATTACCCTAGGGCTTTAAAATTTAATATCTCACTAAATAGACCTAAGAAAAATATGGGGTTTGTTCCTAAGTGATTAAAATTCAAAATGTGACATTTTGGTGAATTTTATTATTTTTGTGATTTTTATTATTTTTTAATTATTAAAATATTAAAATAATATTAAAAATCAACTTTTTTAGAAAATTGAAATTTTAATTTTATTAAATTCCCCTAATATCAGAGAGGCTCCAAAACCAATTTGGTGAATTTTTAAAAAATATTTTGAAAGTTATGAATTTTTAAAGTTTAAAATGACTAAATGACTTAATCAACCCAATTAGTAGGGCTAACTAAGTCCAATTGACCTAAAATTTTTATGGTTGATTCCTCTGATCCTAAAGGTCAGTGGAGAATTGATTTCAAGTCAATTTGATGTATGGTTAGCTCTAATTAATTAGAGATCCATTTTGGGTGTTTAAGCCAATTAGGGTTGTTTTAAATGAACTAACTCAAAACCTATTTTTCCTAGGGTCCTCTGGTCATAAGGAACATCACCAAATTTTTCTAGAATTTATTTCACAACATGCTATTTATTGGAATTAAAATACTCAAAACAGTAACATAAATTTGAAAAATCAATAACTCTTCATAGGGATGGCCTCTGACTTTGGAAAATTCAGGGAATGTTCCTAAATTCAGAGGCTTCAAAAGCCCTATGGTCTCATGCCATGGTGAATTGTATACATGCATGGAGAATTAAAAATATGCAGAGAGTAAATAAATTATTAAAAATAAAATACTTGATGAAATTAAATAATTTCTTTTCCACATTATTCTCCTCTGTTCACTGAGCAAGAGGGTATTTTTATTTTATTTTTCTGATTTTTCTACACAAAGTTATGAATTTTTGAAGTTTAGGGAATTAAATAAATCAGAAAAATCCCTAATTTTCTATTTATCCACGCGGCGCCGCGTTAACCTCGGCAGCTCCGAACGCACACGCGTCGCGCTCCCATTCAACGCCGCCATCTGAGTCAGCAGCCCGGGCCCCGCGGTTCTCGTACCGTCTCCTGATCCGACGTGATCCTGGCCGTCCGTCCGCGCGTGTATTGAATGGACGGCATCCGTTCATCGTCCCAAAGTGTCCTCACCCGAGAGCCGTCCACACTAAATCCCTAATATCTCACTCGATACTCAATGGATTTTCATGCTCTTATGCTCTATGGATTCGTCTTGAAGAGACGAACACATCTATACGGTGATCATGCATTGAAATTAAAGCATTTGAAATGGAGAATCTCCGAAGCTCGGGATGAAGAATTAGCTCATACCTTTGCTCGGAGAAGTGTGGCTTCGATGCGAGGGTTGTTGCACCTTCAATTGGATCCCAGCAAGCTCCGGATGAAGTCTCCCGGTGCAGTGAATTGTACGAGTGGGATTTCGAACAAGCCCGATCACAAAGCTTGGAGGCTGGAGCAAGCTGGGTGGCCCGGAGATGGGGCTTTCTGTTGGTGGACACCTTCCCTGGTCCGGTGAAGGTGTAGAACCAATCAATTTGGGGATTGGCTCAGCTGTGGAGAAGTGTCTCGGTTTTGGGCCTAGATTTCAACTCCGAAATTGAACTCGCGAGAGAAGAAATGGCAGGGGGATCTCGGTGGGGATCAAGTGCTCTGTGTATGGGGAGGAGTACGGAACAATTTTGGCGGAGTTTCCTTAAGGTTTTGTTTCCAGCACCTCTCATGGCCGAGAGGGGTGGTGTTTAAATAGGAGAGGGTGGAGGGCCTCCCAGGGAGAGTTAGGGCTTGGGATCAGCTGCTCTTGGCAAGAGAAGAACAGCTCCAATGGCCACTGGGGATGGGGCAGCTCAGCAAGGGAGAATTCCTAGGTTGGCTCACATGTGAGCTCTCGGCCATGGTGTTTTCCGGCGGCCTGGTGGCTGGCCGGCCAGGCATGGGTCACCCTCAAGGTCAGGTGGGTCAGGGCTGGGACTTGGTGCAAGCAATTGGCAAATGCCATGTGTAAAGAGCTTGGATTGAAATGGAATGGGGGAAGACCATTTTGGGTTCAAATGAGTCAACCCATGGTTTTGGGCTAGGTTCACCACCCGAGGCCTGGTCTTGGGCTGAAAAGGGTCACTTGGGTCGGCCAAGAGAGAATGGTGTGGTCTCCATCCATGATGAGGTGGCTAAGCATGGTTTAGTGTGTGACATGCTTAAGGTAAAAAATGGTTTAAGGAGGATTAGGAAAGGGGCCCCTCCTTTTGCCATTAATGGCTTGATCACATGTCGAAGCCTTCCCTGGCTTCATGTGGCTTGTCCATGGCTTGCATGGCTCACCTTTGGCTTGGGAAAAGTGGAGTCGATTTCATGGAAATAGATTTTAGGAATTTTTGGTAATTTGATGGAAATTTGTATGAAACTTGATTTGGAATAATTTGATGGTGAATTTAGGACTTAGGGAATGGCTTTTATTAAGTGGATGGCAAGTGGAGATGTCATGTGGGCTTTAGGGTAGATTTTGGGCTTTTTAAAATGGTTTTAGATGGCCTTTTAAGATGGTTTAGGAAAGTGGGCTTTTGAATTTTAAAAGGGATTTTGGGATGAAATTTTGTAAAGAGGTTGGGCCAAATAATTGTTGGGTTTAGCTCATGGATGTGTCATGAGTGACTTGAAGCAAATTGGGGGTGATTTGGGTTTGGATTGGGTTGAATTTGGGTTCTTTTGGTGAATGGGCCAATATAGGTCCAAGTGGGCCAAGTTGGGCCAATGTTGGGCTAGGGTTGAAATTGATGTAAAATTAATGTTTAGAAATGTCTATGGGAGTGTTTCAAAGAGGTTTTGACTTGGTTTGGCCTTTGATTTTGGGGTTTGGGCCCATTTGGGTTAGGTTTAGGTTTAGGTCAAAAATGGGCCTTTTAGCTTTGGGTTGAATTTGAGTGGGGTTTGGGTCCAAATTTTGGGCAAATCATGTTAGTGTTATGCTTGTGGGGATGCTAAGGATGATTTAGAAAAGATTTGGGGTTAATTGAAGTTGAATTGGGTGAGTTTGGGTTATGTTTGGGTCATGGGTCCAAATTAGGCTTTAAGGCCAAAAGTGAAATTGGATCCAAATGTCAATCAAATTGGACTTGGATTTGGTCTTGGTTGGTGTTGGGAATGTTGAATTGAAGTTTAGAATTGAGTTGGACCAGAATTTGGGTCAATTGGGTAGGCTTGGTTTGACATTGGGTTCACTTTGGGTTAAAATGGGTCAAATTGGGGTTTTTGACAAAAGTAGGGTAAATTGACAAAATTGGCCCATGGTGTAGTTTCACAAAATGAAATTGGGAATATTTGAGATTTTCTGGAATTTTCTGGGAATTTTCTGAATTTTTGGATTTTTGGGTCAAGGGGGGTATTTTGGGTATTTGGAGGGTATTGGGAGGAATTTTTGATATTTTTGGGTATAGATGATCAATTTGAGTGATGTGGAAATATTTGGGATTGATTTTGAGGAATTTTGGGTAATTTAGGTGATTTTGAAAAATTTGGGTAATTTCAAGGGCTTTGGGTAGGTTAGGCGGGTGTAGGGTCCCGGGAGTCAAAAATGAAAATTTGGAAAATTGAAGATTGGGTAAATTTGAGTGGAATGAAATCATTTTGGTTGAGCCATGAAGCCACATTAAGCCCACATGAGCCATGAAGGGACTCATTTGAGGCATCCACTATGTTGTTCCCAACCCTCTTAGCCAAGGGCTTAGGGGTTAAGGACCATCCATGTGAATCACCTACATGAGTCGAGGAGGTCAAGTTAGGTATAGGTGTGTGAAAGTGTAGTGTATAGGTGTAGTGTGTGTGTAAGTCGGGCCCTTCACCGGACCACGCCACCCAGAGGCGATCCTAAGGCCAAAGGGTCCTATAGGAACTCATCCTTTAAACTTCCACATTTGATTTCAACCCTCACAGGTGATTAGGGGTCTACGGTCGAGTTTGTGGAGTTTGCGGGGAGTTAAGAAGTGGTTTGAAATTCTAGATGGTGGATCCCAATTCTAGTCCTCTAAAATAGTCAAAGGAAAAGCCTAAGGCTAGATCCTAAGTACTAAAAAGAAGAAGAGAAGACCTCATCAAAAATGAGGTCGACAAATGGACCCCAATAGGTGTGGTGAGCTGACGGAGCACACCGTGCGTATTGGTGTTGACCGAAGTGATCAACAAAACCAACACAGATGTCCAAGTGACAAACTTAGGACGAAGTAGAAGAGTTTCCACTGGGGAGTGTCAAGCATATCTCTGAAACCGAAGATTCCCGAACTCTCGCTGGGGAAAGGAAAAAAAAGGATGTGAATCCCAAATCACATGATCTGGGGGAATTTCAATTTAGATTTCATTTTGTTTCAGTTTAAGTTTCAATGTGCGAGTTTAGATTTCAATTTGGAGTTTCAATTTAGATTGAAGTTTTGTTAAAATTAATTTGAAGGGATTTAGACTTGAAATGAAGATTGGAATTTTGTGGTTTTAGATGTAACATCTTCAACCCAAAAGAAAATTGAATTGATTGGATTGAATCATTACAATGAGGAGAGATCTCGGAGCAATGCGGTATTGGATGTAAAATCCTTAACCTCGAGAGTTTGATTTTGATGTATTTCATTGCAATAGGGAAAGAATCCTAAAGCAATGCGAGTCTCGGATGTAAAATCCTCGACCCCAAAAGTTTGATTGGAATGTATTTCATCGCAATAGGGAAAGAATCCTAAAGCAATGCGGTCTCGGATGTAAAATCCTCAACCCAAAAATTTGAATTGGATGTATTTCATTGCGATAGGGAAAAGATCCTAAAGCAATGCGATCTTGGATGTAAAATCCTCGACCCAAAAGTTTGAATTTGATGTACTTCATTGCGATAGGGAAAAGATCCTAAAGCAATGCGGTCTTGGATGTAAAATCCTCGACCCAAAAGTTTGAATTTGATGTACTTCATTGCGATAGGGAAAGGATCCTAAAGCGATGCAGTCTTGGATGTAAAATCCTCGACCCAAAAGTTTGAATATGATGTACTTCATTGCGATAGGGAAAGGATCCTAAAGCAATGCAGTCTTGGATGTAAAATCCTCGACCTAAAAGTTTGAATTTGATGTACTTCATTGCGATAGGGAAATGATCCTAAAGCAATGCAATCTTGGATGTAAAATCCTCGACCCAAAAGTTTGAATTTTTGACGTATTTCATTGCGATAGGGAATGAATCCTAAAGCAATGCAGTCTTGGATGTAAAATCCTCGACCCAAAAGTTTGAATTTGATGTACTTCATTGCGATAGGGAAAGGATCCTAAAGCAACTGCGAGTCTTGGATGTAAAATCCTCGACCCAAAAGTTTGAATTTGATGTACTTCATTGCGATAGGGAAAAGATCCTAAAGCGATGCGGTCTTGGATGTAAAATCCTCGACCCAAAAAGTTTGAATTTGATGTACTTCATTGCGATAGGGAAATGATCCTAAAGCAATGCAGTCTTGGATGTAAAATCCTCGACCCAAAAGTTTGAATTTGATTTACTTCATTGCGATAGGGAAAGGATCCTAAAGCAATGCAGTCTTGGATGTAAAATCCTCGACCCAAAAAGTTTCAATTTGATGTACTTCATTGTGATAGGGAAAGGATCCTAAGCGATGCGATCTTGGATGTAAAATCCTCGACCCAAAAAGTTTGAATTTGATGTACTTCATTGCGATAGGGAAAGAATCCTAAAGCAATGCAGTCTCGGATGTAAAATCCTCGACCCAAAAAGTTTGAATTTGATGTACTTCATTGCGATAGGGAAAGAATCCTAAAGCAATGCAGTCTCGGATGTAAAATCCTCGACCCAAAAAGTTTGAATTTGATGTACTTCATTGCGATAGGGAAAGGATCCTAAAGCGATGCGGTCTTGGATGTAAAATCCTCGACCCAAAAGTTTGAATTTGATGTACTTCATTGCGATAGGGAAAGGATCCTAAAGCAATGCGATCTTGGATGTAAATCCTCGACCCAAAAGTTTGAATTTGATGTACTTCATTGCGATAGGGGAAGGATCCTAAAGCAATGCGATCTTGGATGTAAAATCCTCGACCCAAAAGTTTGAATTTGATGTACTTCATTGCGATAGGGAAAGAATCCTAAAGCAATGCGATCTTGGATGTAAAATCCTCGACCCAAAAGTTTGAATTTGATGTAGTTCATTGCGATAGGGAAAGGATCCTAAAGCAATGCGATCTTGGATGTAAAATCCTCGACCCAAAAGTTTGATTTTGATTGAGATTTGAGATCTGGAAAGATTGAATTCGAAATTTGGAAGGATGAGTTTGAACTCGGTTGAGATTTGATTTAAGATTTGATTTGAAATTTGGAAGATCAAATTTGAAATTTAATCGAGATTGGATTTGAAATTTGATTGAGAATTTGATTTGAGATTTGATTTAACACTTATGTTGATTTTGTTTATCTTTTAATGATTCAAATTTTACTTTATCGTTTATTTAATGTTCATGTGAATTTGGTGTTCGTCATTTTTAAGATTTTTAAGGAAAGTTTTCTTTTATTCTTTTTTTTATTTCTTTTCTGTTCTTCGTTCGAAGTTCATTTAACTTTAATGGTGTTTCCCAGTCAATTTGCACAAAAGAGGTGAAGGCCAAAAATGTGACATGGTCACTTTCATTGCAATCATGTCGAAGATACATCATAGAACTTGATCTGGAATATATTTCATACAATCCATGTAGACTCAAAACGGACTATGTATGATCTTCGTCGATCCATCAAAAGAAGCATCTGTCAAACATCCATGTCTGAATAGTGGGGTACATGGTTAATAACATCATATTCCAAGCCATCCTTGGCAAGGATACCGAATGGATGTACGTTGGAGGTGTGATATTTCCCATGTAACTTACAGCTCGTAAGGTCGGAGACTCTCTAGCTCCGGGTCTGGCTGGAAATGGTAAGGTGTCTTCCTGTCGTCCATCCTTCTGAAAGTAACTGAGATCCGCTTCACCGGTACTCCGGTATGCAATGCTTAGCGATATCCGCTCCGTTGCCCTTCGGTATCATGACGGAACCTACCGGTAATGGTATCTTCACCGGCCCTCGGAACTCACACGGGCTCGCTATCCGGAGGTCGGATCCGAACATGATGTTACACTCGTTCGGGAAAGAGAGCGTGCGAAAGGTCCGACAAAGTCGTGGTGATCTATGTGTGGGAGTATGCGGTCACCTCGCTTCGTAGATGTTAATAATGCAACCGTTGGGTATGCAATCTGCTGGCAGTACCCTCCATGTTATCAATCTCTTTACCATTCTCTTGATGACTAGTAGCATCAGATCCACTTGGCCATGACGGAGTATTCGCGGAGGGTTTCCCTTCCTGTCTTCCGCAAAGTTGTAACAGCATCCACATTGTATTGTGATTCTTCCCTTCCCTGGCATCCATCTCCGGGATTCTGAGTATGTGTTTTCCCTCAGGCGGCCTGCTCGGCCCATTCTTTTCAAATCCGGATGCAATCCACGATTTGCTTGTTGTTCATACTACGAGAATATGTACGTATGTATCTCGAGGCCCTCTAGTATATTGATTCTTCTACCTTTAATTCTCTCGAAGTATTCGAAGGTTTTCTTTTCAACATTTTGCATTCTCTCCGGCTCGTATTCCGGAATGATCTGCGGATGGCGAGGTACGAGTGACATATTGTGGGATATACGGTTCAATCCCTTCACGTTCTCCCGCATACCTCGGCTCCTCGGGGATGATGCTGTCGGGACATCCCCGGGGTTGCTTCTGCAACAAGGGCATGCATTGCGGGTGGTTCTATCCGGTGGCGTGGTAGCCTTCTTTCTTCGATCTTTTGGAGATTTCCACGGTCCTTTCGTTATCCTAGGAGCTGGCCTCCTTTCTTTAGGTTCTGGTGAACCGGTGTCCTTGAAGTGTATGTGCGGCATTAGCAAGCTTGTCTCGTCGCGCCGGTCCGCGGCTAGTTTTGTTAACATCTTACGGATACGGCGATTCTTATTTCTTCGTTGCGTTGCTGTGAGAGTAGCTCTTCGAACTTCTTGAATCTCTGTGGGAGCGGCGCTAACAAGCCTGCCCTCTGCCGTAGCGACTATAGACTTCATTTTCTTATCTTCTTCAGTGTTTTCTTTTCTTTTCTTGCTTGCTTGGATTGGTGGCTTGGGCCACCCACCTTCATCATCTGTCTGCCGGGCGGTTCTTCTCGGTCGATTGGGACCCGGTCACTTTCCTCGTCTCGTAGGCCTGCTCGGTGCGAAATCCGAGTCAATCTCGATTATCGCTCCATCTTTCACCCTCTTTTCATCGAGTGCGAGGCTTACGCCATTCTTAAAGTTCAGGACCAACCGCCCGTTCGACATTTCCCTGCGAAAAGACAAGGAAAAGGATCAGGAGCTGTACTAAGAACAAGAACATTAAGAAAATGTTTATTAAAGACATTTTTTATTATATTATTTTTTTGTATTTTTCAAATTTAACAGGAATAAAATGGGATAAGATCAGGGAAGAGATTTTGATTTGGAAAAGAAAACAAGGAAAACTTTATTATCATGATTTTATTTATTTTAGCACATTATTATTATTATTTTTTTTGGGTTCGGACCCAGTCATAAGTAATTACTTCACCCGTGTTTCTTAGGGATTAAGAATTCATTCCTTCGAAACATCAGGTAGCGTAATACTTTTTCAAGTATCGTCCGTTGATCGGAAGCATATGTCGTTCTCCCTGGCAATTCACTAGGCTGGTAGGAACCTCCCGAGTATACTTGCTTCGACCACGAAACGGTCCTTCCCAAGTGGGTTCAAATTTTCCTCATATCTTGCGATGTGCAAGAATAGGTCTCTTAAGAACAAGAACTAAGTCACCAACTTTGAAGGTTCTTGGGCGTACCAGTTTGTCATGGGCTTGAACCATCTTAGCTTGGTATAGTTCTAAATTTTGTTGCGGCTGCAAGTCTTTTCCCTTCCAAGCTTTCTAATTCTTCTAGTCGTAATTTGGCGTTCTCTTCGTCGTAATCTTATTTGCAAGCTGCAATTCGAGTGAAGGAAGCCGAACCTCTAAAGGTAATCTGCGCCTCGGACCCATACACCGGAGCGTAAGGTGTAGCTTGAGTAGGAGTTACGAAGGTTGTCCGGTAGGCCCATAAGGCTTCTAACAATTTCTCGTGCCAATTTCTCTTATTATCGTCCAAGGTTTTCTTTAAGATTTGAACGAGAGTTTTATTAAAAGCCTCAGCGAGGCCGTTTGCTCTTGGGTAGTAAATTGTTGAGTATCGCCAGTCGATTCCGTGTCTCCTGACAAAGTTGTTAATTTGCGTGCTTCTGAATGCTGACCCATTATCCGAGATAATCCTGCGCGGCACCCCGAAACGGTAGACAACTTGGTTCTTGAAAAACTGTAGCACGTGGTGTGCTTTCACTTCTCCGAGTGGAGCTGCCTCTGCCCGCTTGGAAAAGTAATCTGTAGCCGCAAGAATGAAGCGATGTCCCTTTGAAGATGGTGGTTCTATCGGACCCACTATATCTGTGCCCCAACATTCAAATGGCCACGACGCAATTGTCGGATGTAGCACATTTGGAGGTTGGTGTAGAACCACTCCGTGCACTTTGCATTGGTGACAGCTCTTGGCGATTTTCATGCAGTCGGTCATCATCGAGGGCCGGTAGTACCCTAGTCTTTTAATTTTCATTTTCATCTTCGGACCCGGCTGGTGAGCGCCACGAGTCCCGAATGTACCTCTTTAACAATTTAACGGGCCTCGGACCCGCTTAGGCACCTTAGCCACATTTGATCGAAAAGACCTTACATACAATGTGTTGTTTATTAATGCGTAAGACGGAGTTCTTTTCTTGATGCGATGGGCTAGCGACCTATCGTCGCGGTAGCTTTCTTGTTTGTAGGTAGTCTATCAATGGCTTTCGCCGATCTTACGTGTTTTACGTCACTACTGCAGCTGATTCTTTTTCTTTTTCGATTTGTGTATTGTGTCTATGTCGAGGTTGTGATAGGACTGACGTCAAGTGAGCCGACACTTCTATCGATTCATCTTGCAAACGAGGCAAATTCTTTTGCGAGACGGGCTAAAGCATCTGCTAAAGCATTTTCTTTTACGGGAATTTTGTAGATCGTCACATTTGGAATTTGTTCCAACAGTTGTATGGCATCTTGGAAGTATTGCTCGAGTCTTGGCTTTAAAATTTTGTACTTGTCCGTCGATACGTTGAATGATTAGCTGCGAATCCCCATAGATGTTGATGTCCGTTATCCCCATTTGAATAGTTAATTCCGGTCCGTTATGAGGACTTCGTATTACTGCTTCATTGTTTGTACACGGTTACGTCGAGTGGTAGGAGTATCTTAACATCCCCCGCTCCGGTGTTATAAAAATTAGCCCGATTCCTGCCTTACCGGGCACTATCACTTGCGATTCTTTGTCTTTGTGTGCTTGAAGATGCTCCGTCGAAATATAATTCCCAACGTCGATCATCGGGGTCTTCTAGATTCATTATTTGTTCATCCGGCAAATCGTCATTGAGAGGAGATTCGGCGGCAAAGGGTGTCTTGCGAGGAAGTCTGCTAAGACTTGTCCCTTTACGGCAAGAAGAGGCACGAAAGTTATATCGAATTGCGATAATATCATTGACCATCCGGCAAGTCCGCCGGAAAGTGTTGGACGAGTCATCGAGTATTGCGATGGATTAAATTTCGAGATCGAGTTGACCTTATGAGAAAGCATGTAGTGCTCGAGCTTTTGAGCGGCGAAGATCGAGGCCAAACAATGCTTTTCAATTGCTCGGATACCTTACTTCCGTCGGAAGTAAACGACGGCTTAAGTAGTAAAGAGCATTTTCTTTACCCTCATCATTGACACAGGCCGACGGGGCTCCGAGAGAGTCGTCTAAAGCCGCGGTGTAAAGTATCGGCGGTCTACACGAGGCCGGGGCTGCTAAGACGGGAGGTGTCATTAAATATTTTTTAATGTCCTCGAAGGCCTTCGGCATTTCTCTTCCCAAATAAATTTGGCGTCCTTTTTAACTAGTGCCGAGAAAGGCTGACACCTACACGACGAGGTTTGAGATAAAGCGTCGAAGATATGCCAGCTTCCCTTGAAAAGATCGTAGTTGTTTTAAGGTTTTAGGAGGCGGCATTTCTAAGATAGCTTTAATCTTTTCCGGGTCGATTTCAATTCCACGATGTCGGACAACGAATCCTAAGAATTTCCGGAGGTGACGCCGAAGGCGCATTTTAAGGGATTCATCTTAAGGTTAAATTGTCTTAATCGTTCGAAAACAATTCTCAAATCATACGAGTGGTTTTCCTTTACTTTGCTTTTAATGACCACATCGTCCACGTAGCATTCGACTTGATTGTGGATGAGATCATCAAAAATTCTTGTCATTGCTCTACGGTAGGTTGCTCCTGTGTTCTTGATCCGAATGGCATTACTTGTGTAGCAAAATACTCCGATCGGCGTTCGAATGCTGTAAGCTTTTTCATCTTACGGAGCCATTTTTATCCGGTTGTATCACGAAGATCCATCCATGAATAAGAATATCTCATGAGTCGAAGCAATGTCGATCATCAGTTCCGGGATCGATAGAGGGAATTCATCCTTTGGACATGCCTTGTTTAAATCTCTGAAGTCCACACATATTCTGATCTGACCATTCTTCTTTCTAATTGGTACCACATTGGCTAGCCATGTCGGGTATTGTTCTTCACGGACAAATTTAGCATCTATTATCTTTTTAACTTCAGCTATGACTTGTTGTTCAATTTCTAGACGCATTCTTCTGGGACCTTGCCTGACTGAGACAGAAGTAGGATCCACTCCTAGCTTATGAACTGCGACCTCTGGAGCTAATCCTGGCATTTCATCGTAGTTCCAAGCAAAATAGTCTTTAAATTCCATTAATAATTTGATTATTTCTTCGGAGTCTTCTTTATTGAGTAAGGAGCTAACAAAGGTAGGTCTAGGCTCTTCGCTAGTACCTAAGTTAGCTTCCATTAACTCATCTATTGTAGATTTGATTTCTTCTTCGAATTCTGGTGGAGCGTCTCCAATTTGTAAATCTTCGAGTTCGTCTATAGTTTCCATGCAGTTTTCATTAGACTCGCAAGTGACAACCAAGCAAAATTTAGTATCGTTAGCGATCCTACGTGCCGAATCCGAGACCATGCTTTGAATTGGGCGGACGGCCGGAATTATTCCATAATTTTTCAAAACGTTGTGATTGACCTTTTGTCCATTGTCGAGGTAAGAAACCACGTTGAATTAAATTTTGAACACGGGGAGAGTACCTCTCAAAAGGTAATTCCATTAATTCGATGAAGTGACATCTTCGAATTGTACATTATTTTCGGTTTTGGAGGAAGTAGCACCACGGTAGAATTTGATTGGCCTTGCACCGTCGTTACGTACCTCTTTGACCACCATACCCTCGATCTTGTTAGAATGGATCGGGGTTAGGGTCATAGTATGTACGTAGTGGTTAATCTTTTCGTACATTGATTTGTATTCTTCGTTCTTCTCATCTTCGAGAGAGATCTTGAATTGCGGCTTCTTCGACTTATTGTCGCTGCTTCTTGTTTGATTTCTTTTTCTTCTTCGAACTATCTTCCCGATCAACATCGATGGTTGGTTTCCTCTGTCCAAGCTTGTCCTAGCGTCTCTACCACGGCCTCGTCCCGGCCTCGACCTCGAATGCGAGTTGTGGAGAAACCTTCACCATCTCGCGGAAGGGAGTGGTGAGTGAGCTGTTGGACTAGAACTTCGGGTTCTTCGTTGTCACGAACTTTCTTTGCTTCATTTGTTACGGTATCTCCGGAGAAGATTGTTTTCTTTGGAGGTGCATAATAAGTCTGCGTCTTCATGGATTCCAATCTCATGTACGGAGAATGGTTGTAAGTCACCTTTGATGCCTTTGTTCCCCTCCATCGTAGTATTTAATGCACTGATGTAGAGATGATGGTACCATCATGTTTTCATGTATCCATGGTCGGCCCAGTAGAGCGTTGAACGACGTTTCTGAATCAATTATGTGAAATTTTGTGGTTGTCTTTGCTAAGTCACCGGTCTTCATTAATAGCGTTATTGACCCGAGGGCTCTTTCTCCTTTCTGGTTGAATCCTCTTAATAACATTTTGTCGGCTTCGAGCTCACGAGCATCAATTTACAAGTATGCTAGTGTTCGAAGACTCATTATATTTATTGATGCTCCCAATTCTCTGGAGAGTGTAAACTTCCCAATTGTAACTGAAATGTACAATGGTCGGTTGTGATCTGCTGTCCCAAGTAGTAGGTCATTGTCCGTGAAGGTAACACCTCGTTGTTCCTTTAACGAACAAACCTCATCTAAGGAATCTCCAGCCATTTGAGCTAAGCAAATTTCTGGATCAAGTAAGGCCTTGATCAGAGCTTCCCTCATCTCTTTTGATAAGATGAGAGCATCGTAAATACTCAGTTTGGCCGGTAGTTTCCTAAGATGGGCTAGCACGTTGTAGTCCACTTTATTTTTATGCGTCTCGGCTTCTTCTCGAATGGGTATTTCTTCTGCTGGGGTTGGTTCTTCTTGAACAACCTGCTTTCCTTTGTCTTTTGGACCCATTCTCGGAGGTAGAACTCTTCCACTTCTTAAGTTGACTTCGTAATTTCTTCGAATCTAGTGTTGAGCTTGTCGGTGTCTCCTCCTTAATCGGAATGACGGGCTCTTCCGGATTATCTTCGGAATACGAAGGCTCTAACTCTATCGTGATTCGGAGCTCCTCGAAACTCGCGAGATAGATTCGTTGCTTGTTGAACTCTCGTAGCCTCCTTTATGGATGCCTTCTTCGTTATTTTGCTCGTCGAGATCGTGTATGATTTGAGAATTGTCGTTGATGTCGAAATCGATGTCCGGATTGTCGCTAGTTACGTAATCGTTAGAAACGATCAAAACGTAGCCAACGCCATCACCCTTATCATTATATGATCCCACCGAAGTGAGCGAGATAATCATACAAAATCGGAGGTTCGAGGGATTTCTCCCCCGAATCGGAAACAACTATCCTAGGATAAGCAGCCCCTAGTCTAGCCTTAGGAGCCTCGGTCCTCTCTTCTTCGTCAATTTTCTTCTTTTCTTTAATCATCTCCTGTTGAGGTGGTTCTTCTATCGCAAGTGATAGTACCGGCTTAACAGGTCTCGAACTCTGAATTGAGGCTCGCACCGAGGCGGTTTTGGATGCTTGTCTAAAATCTTTTTGAAGACCTCGTCCGGGCGGTAGTCCATCCATCGTCGGTCGTGTAGGGATCCATCGGAATGATGGGATCGGTTGAGATAACATTGACGGAACCTCCTTTACGGGGTTCCTTCATGTACTCCTTCGGGATCGTTATATTCCCTTTCCGAAGGTTGTCGTTGAGCCAACTTTTGAAGGTAATGCAATCTTCTATCTTGTGCCCGAAGCATCCGGTGGTAGGGGCAAAAGTTGGGATCACCTTTCTTGTTGACTTCCTCGCGGTCTTTTAGGCTCCGGCAGTCGGAAATCCGGAGTCTTCATCGGACTACGGAACATTTTCGGCACTTGCTTCATTCTTGAACGGATATTCTCTCGCTCGAAGCTCCCTTAATGTACGTTGCGGACGAGGCGGTTGTTCATACTTGTGGAGATGACCGATAGTTGGGCCGGGGTTGCTTGGTAGTTCAGTTGTGGTTGCTTGCGGCGGTTACGGTGGTATTTGCATCGGTTGCTTGCCTTTGTCAGCTCGCTGCAACGATCCCGAATTTCTTTTCAAAAGTCTTCACAGGATTTTGCTTGTCCGTCTTGTCGGCGAAACTTAATTGCTTCGCCTCTTCTTGCAAGCTTCCGGCCTTGCTTAACAACTTCTCGAAAGTCTTAATAGTGAATCCTTTGAGGAGAAGTGCTATCGGGCCGTGAATGCTTTTAAGTAAAATGCCGATTGCATGTTGTTCTAGCGGTTGTGGTTCACATTTCATGCTTAAGTTCCTCCATCGTGAGTATGTAATCCACCAAAGTTTCATTCGGCTTTTGTTTCTCTACCACTAAATCACCTATAGTGATGTGGTGTCGAGCTCCCGCGAATCGCTTGATGAAGAGGTTCTCTAGCTGCGAGAACGTCTTCACCGAACCATTTGGTAATTCCGCATACCGGTCGAAGGCGTTTCTGACGGACTGGCGACGAGCTGTCGGAAGAGCAATGCATCGCTCCCACCGGCATTACAACAAGCGGCACGAAAGTGTGCAACATGCTTGTCGGGGGTTCCCGGTTCCGTCGAAGGTCTTGAACGAGAGGTGGTACGATGCCTTTTAGGTGCTGGACGGCGTTGAATTCTTCGGGTAAGGTCTACCCGTCCGAATGGATGTCCCGCTCTTCGATTGTGCTTAAGGCTTCTCGCACTTCGTTGTTCCACCAAGTTCTTGATATCCTTTTCAAGGATCATACTTTGTGTTGTATCCTTTTTCAGTTGATCATCCCCATTGACGGATGTAATCTCCTTTCCTCCGTCTACTGATGTGAATGACCTGCGGGGGTGTCTCTCTTTGTGGTTGCATTTGACTGCGGAGAGTGGCTAGAGCTACGGCCATCTCTTCCATCCTTTTCGCCATTTGGGCGATCGTGTCATCTTTCTCCCGAAGCCGCCTTCTCATCGGTTCCGGCTCCTCTCTTCTGCGGGCTGCGGGAGCACCTTGCGAAGGCGATGAAGCTCGTGTTTCGACCATGTTGATTTCGCATATTCGTCGTCCATGAATTCCGATGAATCGATCTCGTCTCCGAACTTTTCTTCTCTTTCTTTTGCCAATCGTCGGATATCGGTTCTCAACTTTTCCATGGCATCTTCTAGCGGGGCTTTCTGTGCGTCCTCGCGGTTGTCATGCGATAGCTGCCGGGTCCCGTTTTCACGAGTCCCCTTTATCGCAGTTGCACTTTCTTCAGATTCAAGTCTCCTGGAGAGACTTTCTTTCTTGGGCCGTTGTTTCAATCTTAACTGCCCAGTAGTAGGACGCCATACCATCCTTCTAGCAGCAGAAGGTCTAGGACCAGATGGTCTGTCGGCCAAATGTCTGGAAGGTGGTATCCTCCCTGATCTGTAATCACGAGACGACGACGGGCGGACTAGCCTTCATTCTTTTACTTGGCTTTTCTCGTCATGACGGCGGGTTCTACTCGGGGCCCAAGACGGGATTTGGCGGCACCCGCCCTATCCTTCGTAGAATCTCCGATATGGGGCAGTTTTACTTCTTTGCTAACTTTTCTACCAAAGTTTGCAGTCGAGCAAACGGCGTAGTTCTAGTCCTTTTCTTGCGGTTATCGTTGTAGTATGCGGGCTGAGGCAATGCGGCAGCAATCTTACGATCATTTTCCTCGTCCTCTGCGGCGGAGAGGGGATGGAACCTACTTCCTCCCAAAAGTGGTATGTATTCAGGCAGTTCTGGGATTTCCTCCAGGAAAGCAATTTCAGCAGCTCTGGCTTCTCTGGCGATCCTTCTACTTCTGTTTCTTCTTTGGGTCCTTGTCGGTGATGGAATTTTTGAGCCTGGACCCGATTTCGAAAACGAGAAGGTCTCGCGAGAAGATCTCGTACCCTCCACGATAACGGGTTTACCATAATTCGGATTTCTTTCCCCTTTAATTTGGCGAAAGTCGGGGTAGGTGCGGAAACAACTAGACCGGTGGGGGTAGTAAGAACGGTCCTCCTGCGGACGGCGGTACTCCTCTCGGTCGGGATCCTTTGCGGGGAGGAAACTCTTGGGTTGACCTAAGGTTGAACTCGAGCGGCGGCTTCTCGGCTTCGGATACCTTGTTCGTCGGTGCGAAGAGGGAGACGTCGGTGATCTTGACATTCGTGTTTTCAAATCCTTGTCCAAATCGGATGATCCCATTGTCGGGCGACTCATCCTTATAGACGGCGAAGTCCGATCCGTTGGTGAAGGAGAAAATCAGCTTTGGGGCTTCCATTTCGCGGGGTAGATTCGGTTGTCGGTCCGAGTTATGCTTCTTTTCTTTAGGACGAAAAGAAAGGAATTGAAAAGAGTCCGAACACATTCTTGTTCATGTATTTATAAGAAGGAATCATTTGTTAAAAGAATCATTTATTAGAGGGTTCGTTTATTTAGAACGGAGTGTTCAAAGGTGTAGAGAAGGTAAGGAATCCGATTCAGAGTTGGAAAGGAAAAGAAAGTCTTATGCAAGACTTCTCGACTCGAAGGATCACTCCTAAACTAACACCTATTGGGGGTCCACCCCACCTCAAAAATGAGGTAAAAGGATCTCGGAACCTCTGCGTTTAGGGGTGTCTAAACGAGTGGCTCCTAAATCCGAGAGAATGTTGGCTATACTTGTTCAAGGTAGAAATGAACATAGCATCCCAACGGAAAGAAGGGTAGTTTGACCCATTAAGGACATGGATGCACTACCAATTTTTGAAAGCAGAATTATCTGATTAAAATGGGGAGAGGAATTTTCCCCAGCGGAGTTGCCAGAAGTTGTCGGCGAATTTTTAGGTTGTGTGTTTTATTTTGAAAAGGGGGTCGCCTAACAGAAGTTGTCGGCGAATTTTTAATTTAATTTAAATAAATAATTTGAGAAGTAGTATTTGATTTTGAAAATAATTTTAAATTTGAAGGTTTTAAGATATGAGATTAAGCCGATCTCACATCCCAGAATAGTTTATATAAACGAGCACCGCACCACAAACCGTGTAGCTATCCCTAAGGATAGACACACCGCTTGACTGGTGGGGCTCGATTAAATAAACTAGAAGATTTGTGACATCCATTTGGTACTGCGAACCAATTTTATAAGCCGACAAATTCCCCTGCTTAATATGAAAGCATTAAACGGGGTTTATATTACTCGGGTTCTTTAAAATTCCCTATAAGGGCAAGCCCCATAGTTAATTACATCTTAAGTGACGGGAATCACCTAAGAAAACTCTCGATAATAATCAATAATTCTGCTCTCAAGAATTTCAAAGTTCAAGTTTTCAAAGGATTGAATTTTGGAATTTCAATAGGGAATGGATCAAATTTGGAAGATTTTGTTTTGGGAATTCAAAGGAAGAAAGGTAGGAGAAATCACAGATTCGAAGTGAACTTCGATAATTTCCCGACTATCCTTTTGTTTGGCTTGAGTTTAGGAAAGTCCTAATATTTATTTAATATTTTGATCTTGTCAATTTTAGTTGATTAGGACTTATATTTATATGATAGAATCATACAAATAGCCTGGAAGATGTGAGGGTTTATGTCGTATCGGACGACTACCTCGGAATCCTAAAGCCGGTTAGGGCTTAATTTACATGACTCGATCATGCAAATGCCTAACAAAGGTTGAGGGTTTATGTTGCACTAGGCAAACTACCTCGAAGTCCTATGGCTTGGTTATTTTAATTCTAAGAAAGTTTCTTTGAAGTAGACTCGGGTTTTGCTGATGACGATGGCCGTGCTTGCCCACCATGCTCCGAGCTCCTTGTTGTTGCGAGAGGTTCGATTTTAGAAGTCATAAATCGGGGGATGAGAAAAGTGTTTTGGTTTAGAGAAAATCTTAATTTCCAAGTGTTTTTTATGTTTTAATTAAAACAAATCTTAAAGTTGATTATAACGACACCGGTTAAGATCCCACGGTTCCATCCTTCGGCATCATTATTTTTATCGGATTCACTTAGTCCGGATGAATTTGCTAAACTCAGCTGAATGAGTTCCACACTTTCATTTAGACCGTGGGAAATCCCGTTAGCAACACGTAGGTTACATCATCCGAGGTATTCTCGATCATCCAACGGGACGTTTTAATTTAATTGTAATTGTAGTTTTGTGTTACGTTTGTGATTAAATTTTGAGTTGTTTTATATTTTGAAATGTTGTGGCGGTGAATTTTATCTTGCAATGACTTTTAACTTAGTTTTGGTTTCGAGTTTTAGGGACTATCCTAAAGGTGTGGGTTTTCATGCAACGGTTGTTTATCATGCAAGAAAAGTAAGTGCGATGCGATTAATGAAATTGCAATAATGTAAATTGCAAGAAAGTAAATTGCAATAAAATAAAAGCGTACTTGGAGGGTCTTCTCGTCATCCCAAGCTGCACATAAAACACAATTAGAATATTTAAGCAAGTTCCTAGGTAAAGCTAAGGGAAGGGTTATGGTTTTCTACCAAATTCCTAATCCTATAGCTAGTCATTTCCTATGACGTCTAGGTTCCTTGTGTTTTGGTTTGAGGACGATTTTCTTCATCGAAGAACAATTAAATTCAATTGTTCTTATAAATGTCCTATCATATTGAGGAAGTGCTTAAGAAGAATCTTAAACATCTTTTCGATATTTCTAGGATTGTTTTAAGTCCAAATGGGTTTAATTATACAAATGAATTAATCGTCAGAGGTTTAGTTAAGTTTTGTTATTATCTTACTCGGTGAACTAGGATATTTGAATGTCACTATAAGTGAAGTAACATTTCATTTAATATTACTGTTTAGGAGTTATGATAACTAAAGCTTTCGAGGGTAAATTGGTATTCGAATGATTTGTGATTTAGTTTAATTTCAATTAATTTGGAATAGTGTTGAAGTTATTTTAGATTTATTTTGAATTCATTATGTCTTTGGTGATGTTATATTTAATTCAACTTAATTTAATTTAATTTAATTTAATTGAGTTTTTAATTTAATTTAATTCAATTTAATTCAATTTAGTTTGATTTGATGTTACATTAAATTAATTTGATTTGATTTAATTTTAATTTAATTTGATTTAATTAAATTTAATTAAATTAAATTAAATTTAATTTAATTTAATTTAATTTAATTTAATTTAATTTAACTTAATTTAATTTGATTTTATTTATTTAATTTAATTTAATTTGTTTATTTAATTTAATTTAATTTAATCTTTAATTTAATTTAATTTGATTTAATTTAATTTAATTTAATTTATTCATTTAATTTAATTTAATTTGTTTATTTAATTTAATTTAATTTAATCTAATTTAATTAATCTTTAATTTAATTTAATTTGATTTAATTTAATTTAATTTAATTTTTAATTTAATTTTATTTTTAACTTTAATTGAAATTTTAAAAGAGTTTAATAATTTAACTTTAGTTTAATGATTAAGTCTTTTAATATTTTGAATTTGAGTTATGATTTTAATTAAGAATTGAATATTAATGAGATAATTAATTTAGGGATTTTTAAATTAAAGAATAAATCTCTTCCTAACAATATCCCCATTTTAATAATTCCAATTTTATTATTCTTCCCAAATTTAATCAATTATTTAATTAAGGTTTATTTCAATTATTTTAAATTGTTTAATGGGTTTCTACCCTTTAATTATTTAAATTTCAATCATCCAAATCAGATTAGGATCAAATATTTTACTTATTAATTTTTTATTAAACCTAAAGTTTTAATTAAGGATTAAAAATTTTAATTACCACTTTACCCTTTAAGCTTAATAATTCCATAACTCACTAAATTGAACTCAAATGAACTTGAAATTTTTATGTAACTTCACTCATATGTCAATAAAGACATGAGAGGAGAAAATGTGATTTTTCTGTATTTAATTTATTTATATAATTATTTTTGGTAGAAAATAGAGATTTTTAAGGAAAATTTAATAACATGACCAAGGGAAAGTTTCTGTCCTTAAGAAAATTAGGGGACATTCCTAATGACCAGAGGACCACTTGGACCTATTTTGGTGATTTTTTGAATTATATTATTTTTATTATAATTATTTTAAGTTTTGGAGTGTTAATTAATTTAAAAATAAAATAAATGTTGAAAAATGAATTTTATATTTTTTAAAAATCTCTCTGATATCAAGGAAATCAGAGAATCAAATTTTACAATTTTCTAATTTTTCTTTGATTTATTATAATTATTTTAGTGAAAATGCTAGAAAATACATTTTTTTTAATTTTAAAATTACCCTAGGGCTTTAAAATTTAATATCTCACTAAATAGACCTAAGAAAAATATGGGGTTTGTTCCTAAGTGATTAAAATTCAAAATGTGAAATTTTGGTGAATTTTATTATTTTTGTGATTTTTATTATTTTTTAATTATTTAAATATTAAAATAATATTAAAAATCAACTTTTTTAGAAAATTGAAATTTTAATTTTATTAAATTCTCCTAATATCAGAGAGGCTCCAAAACCAATTTGGTGAATTTTTAAAAAGTATTTTGAATGTTATGAATTTTTAAAGTTTAAAATGACTAAATGGCTTAATCAACCCAATTAGTAGGGCTAACTAAGTCCAATTGACCTCAAATTTTTATGGTGGGTTCCTCTGATCCTAAAGGTTAGTGGAGAATTGATTTCAAGTCAATTTGATGTATGGTTAGCTCTAATTAATTAGAGATCCATTTTGGGTGTTTAAGCCGATTAGAGTTGTTTTAAATGAACTAACTCAAAACCTATTTTTCCTAGGGTCCTCCGGTCATAAGGAACATCGCCAAATTTTCCTAGAATTTTTTTCACAACATGCTATTTATTGGAATTAAAATACTCAAAACGGTAACATGAATTTGAAAAATCAATAACTCTTCATAGGGATGGCTCGACTTTGGAAAATTCGGGGAATGTTCCCAAATTTAGAGGCTTAAAAGCCACATGGTCTCATGCCATGGTGAATTGTATACATGCATGGAGAATTAAAAATATGCAGAGAGTAAAAAAATTATTAAAAATAAAATACTTGATGAAATTAAATAATTTCTTTTCCACATTATTCTCCTCTGTTCATCTGAGCGAGAGGGTATTTTTATTTTATTTTTCTGATTTTTCTACACAAAGTTATGAATTTTTGAAGTTTAGGGAATTAAATAAATCAGAAAAATCCCTAATTTTCTATTTATCCACGAGGCGCTGCGTCAACCTCGGCGACTCCGAACGCACACGCGTCGCGCTCCCATTCGACGCCGCCATCCGAGTCGGCAGCCGGGCCCCGCGGTTCTCGTACCGTCTCCCGATCCTACGCGATCCCGGCCGTCCGTCCGCGCGTGTATTGAATGGACGGCATCCGTTCATCGTCCCCAAGTGTCCTCACCCGAGAGCCGTCCACACTAAATCCCTAATATCTCACTCGATACTCGATGGATTTTCATGCTCTTATGCTCTATGGATTCTTCTTGAAGAGACGAACACATCTATACGGTGATCATGCATTGAAATTAAAGCATTTGAAATGGAGAATCTCCGAAGCTCGGGATGAAGAATTAGCTCATACCTTTGCTCGGAGAAGTGTGGCTTCGATGCGAGGGTTGTTGCACCTTCGATTGGATCCGGCGAAGCTCCGGATGAAGTCTCACGGTGCGGTGAATTATCTAGGTGGGATTTCGACCAAGCCCGATCACAAAGCTTGGAGGGTGGAGCAAGCCGGGTGGCCTCGGAGATGGGGCTTTTGCTGGTGGACACCTTCCCTTGGTCCGGTGAAGGTGTAGAACCAATCAATTTGGGGATTGGCTCACTGTGGAGAAGTGTCCTGGTTTTGGGCCTAGATTTCAACTCTGAAATTGAACTCACAGAGAAGAAATGGCAGGGGGATCTCAGTGGGGATCAAGTGCTCTGTGTATGGGGAGGAGTCTGGAACAATTTTGGCAGAGTTTCCTTAAGGTTTTGTTTCAGCACCTCTCATGGCCGAGAGGGGTGGTGTTTAAATAGGAGAGGGTGGAGGGCCTCCCAGGGAGAGTTAGGGCTTGGGATCAGCTGCTCTTGGCAAGAGAAGAACAGCTCCAATGACCACTCGGGGATGGGGCGGCTCGGCGAGGGAGAATTCCTAGGTTGGCTCACATGTAAGCTCTCGGCCATGGTGTTTTCCGGCGGCCTGGTGGCTGGCCGGCCAGGCATGGGTCACCCTTAAGGTCAGGTGGGTCAGGGCTGAGACTTGGTGCAAGCAATTGGCAAATGCCATGTGTAAAGAGCTTGGATTGAAATGGAATGAGGGGAAGACCATTTTGGGTTCAAATTAGTCAACCCATGGTTTTGGGCTAGGTTCACCACCCAAGGCTTGGTCTTGAGCTGAAAAGGGTCACTTGGGTCAGCCAAGAGAGAATGGTGTGGTCTCCATCCATGATGAGGTGGCTAAGCATGGTTTAGTGTGTGACATGCTTAAGGTAAAAAAGGGTATAAGGAGGATTAGGAAAGGGGCCCCTCCTTTTTCCATTAATGGCTTGATCACATGTCAAGCCTTCCATGGCTTCATGTGGCTTGTCCATGGCTAGCATGGCTCACCTTTGGCTTGGGAAAAGTGGAGTCGATTTCATGGAAATAGATTTTAGGAATTTTTGGTAATTTGATGGAAATTTGTATGAAACTTGATTTGGAATAATTTGATGGTGAATTTAGGACTTAGGGAATGGCTTTTATTAAGTGGATGGCAAGTGGAGATGTCATGTGGGCTTTAGGGTAGATTTTGGGCTTTTTAAAATGGTTTTAGATGGGCTTTTAAGATGGTTTAGGAATGTGGGCTTTTGAATTTTAAAAGGGATTTTGGGATGAAATTTTGTAAAGAGGTTGGGCTAAATAATTGTTGGGTTTAGCTCATGGATGTGTCATGAGTGACTTGAAGCAAATTGGGGGTGATTTGGGTTTGGATTGGGTTGAATTTGGGTTCTTTTGGTGAATGGGCCAATATTGGTCCAAGTGGGCCAAGTTGGGCCAATGTTGGGCTAGGGTTGAAATTGATGTAAAATTAATGTTTAGAAATGTCTATGGGAGTGTTTCAAAGAGGTTTTGACTTTGGTTGGGCTTTGATTTTGGGGTTTGGGCCCATTTGGGTTAGGTTTGGGTTTAGGTCAAAAATGGGCCTTTTAGCTTTGGGTTGAATTTGAGTGGGGTTTGGGTCCAAATTTTGGGCAAATCATGTTAGTGTTATGCTTGTGGGGATGCTAAGGAAGATTTAGAAAAGATTTGGGGTTAATTGGAGTTGAATTGGGTGAGTTTGGGTTAGGTTTGGGTCATGGGTCTAAATTAGGCTTTAAGGCCAAAAGTGAAATTGGATCCAAATGTCAATCAAATTGGACTTGGATTTAGTCTAGGTTGGTGTTGGGAATGTTGAATTGAAGTTTAGAATTGAGTTGGACCAGAATTTTGGTCAATTGGGTAGGCTTGGTTTGACATTGGGTTCACTTTGGGTTAAAATGGGTCAAATTCGGGGTTTTGACAAAAGTAGGGTAAATTGACAAAATTGGCCCATGGTGTAGTTGAACAAAATAAAATTGAGAATATTTGGGATTTTCTGGAATTTTCTGGGAATTTTCTGAATTTTTGGATTTTTGGGTCAAGGGGGGTATTTTGGGTATTTGGAGGGTATTGGGAGGTATTTTTGGAATTTTTGATATTTTTGGGTATAGATGATCAATTTGAGTGATGTGGAAATATTTGGGATTGATTTTGAGGAATTTTGGGTAATTTAGGTGATTTTGAAAAATTTGGGTAATTTCAAGGGCTTTGGGTAGGTTAGGCGGGTGTAGGGTCCGGGGGTCAAAAATTGAAAATTTGGAAAATTGAAGATTGGGTAAATTTGAGTGGAATGAAATCATTTTGGTTGAGCCATGAAGCCACATCAAGCCCACATGAGCCATGAAGGGACTCATTTGAGGCATCCACTATGTTGTTCCAACCCTCTTGCGCGAGGGCTTAGGGGTTAAGGACCATCCATGTGAATCACCTACATGAGTCGGGAGGTCAAGTTAGGTATAGGTGTGTGAAAGTGTAGTGTATAGGTGTAGTGTGTGTGTAAGTCGGTCCCTTCACCGGACCGGGCCACCTGCGGGCGGTCCTAAGGCCAAAGGGTCCTATAGGAACTCATCCTTTAAACTTCCACATTTGATTTCAACCCTCCAGGTGATTAGGGGTCTACGATCAAGTTTGTGGAGTTTGCGAGGAGTTAAGAAGTGGTTTGAAATTCTAGATGGTGGATCCCAATTCTAGTCCTCTAAGATAGTCAAAGGAAAAGCCTAAGGCTAGATCCTAAGTACTAAAAAGAAGAAGAGAAGACCTCATCAAAAATGAGGTCAACAACTGTTCCTGAGGCTAGACTTCGAATGCTAAGGTGGGCAATAAATGTGGCCTGAAACCTTGCAAAGATTCACGTAGCCTTTCAGAGTCTCACCACTGCACGGGTGAGTAATATATCTTATGTTGTAAGTTTAGAGTTATTTTTTTGGTGTTATTTTGGTTTACTCTATCTACAAATGTGCGAGTTTTACCAGGTTCAGGTTTAGGATTTGTGGTGTCTTTTATATAATTAGTCTGATTTTAGGTCATTTATATTACTTCATTAATTTTTTTGTTAAACTCTAATTTTAGGTTCTTGATTCTTTTGTCGACTTGAAAGATGATGAGCACGATTTACTTACCCCTCCAATTGATTTAATATTTAATCCTGTGAAGACCATCCCACAACTGGAAACTTGCTCCGCACCGCTGTCACCCAATTCTTTTGGTTCTAAACCTCTGGTCCTCAGTCGAAGCATCCTCTGCCGACACATTCACAAACATATTCAGACAGCAATTTGGGACTAAAATATATCTTCCAAATTCTGAGGGAGAAACAAAAATTTCTTTTTGAATATAAAGAATCTATAAATAGCCGACTTAATAATATAGATTACATGATGGCAGAGCTGAAGTCTGAAAATTAATGAAATAAAGGAAATAATAAATTAAGGTGACGGGGAATCTGTAAAGGAAGGGATACATGAAGCCTAGTGGATAGCTTAACTTGAAGTTTTAAGGCCAGAGGCACTAGAACGAAAAGGAAAATAGTTTCCCATTCACTGTAATAGAGAGAGCGAAAGGAAAATCAATAAAGGATGTTCAGGAACTTCCTAAGACAATATTAGATTTTTTTAGTATAACCTATACATGACTCTTTAGAGGCTACTTCCAAGCCAATAAAATTTAATTCTATTTTAGAACAACAAAAAATAACAGAAGTATTGGAAACTTCTGACATTCTTACTACCCAAACACCAACTCATAGTGAGGAAGCTAGGTAACACATGACGGAGATCACAACAATGGAAGTGGCTAGAGATGTTAGTAAGGAGGAAGACCAACAGAAAGAGAACGCTGTAATTGAATATGACCTCCTTGATAAGGTTCTTCCAGCACCTTCAGTTGTAGGGTACCTAGCCATAAAGCTTCCTAGCCAAGATCTCATACCAAAATTCCTACAACGAGTGAAAGATTCATGTTTCAACAAATACAATGCAAGGTAAGTAAACTATCATTTATTTTTTATCTTCTGCCTGAGTTCTGTATTGAAGTCTAACAAAACCCATTTCTTTCAAATGCAATGATGATATGTTAATTTAAGAGGACCATATTCAAATAAGTTGAAAGTGCATTGAAGCACTTTGGAATAATGAATGCTTGGGAACTGATCATATAGATATGTTTGAAATTGCAATGGAAATTAAGAAGTGTCAATCAACTTATTTTTATTGATCATATCTCTACGTGTTTCTACATTTAGTAAACATCCAAATTCCCATCATTTGATTTACACCATGATAAAACTTATTAAATCATATTACTTGTTTATGCAGGTATACAGATATCATCCATCGAGGGGAATTGTTGATCACATGACAATGGATATAGTAATTCAAACAGAATTAATTTTGATTTTAAATAGTTAATAATGAACATTGATCACTGAAAAATTTATTAAGAAATTCATACCTATTTTTGATGAAATTACACTTTAAAGAAAGGTATTTTCTTTATTTTGTTGCAGGAATGGAGAATTTAGGTGATAAAAGCAAAAATTATAAAAAGGAGCGGATTTGGAGCAAAAAGGAAGAAAATAATACAATTTAGTCTGAGCCGCCAACGGCGAGATCGAGCTCGCCGACGGCGAGGGTACGAGGAAAAAATTCCGAAGGATTTATAAGCGTCTCGGCCGACAATGAGCCCGAGCCCGCCGACAGCGAGATAGCGCGGTTCAAAGACATTCTAGAAGCCTCGCCGACAGCGAGGTAGTTCGTCGCCGACGGCGAGCTAGTTCAAATGGCTCAGATACATTGAACCTGGACACCTTTTGAAGGGTTGCTTATGCACCTCTTGGTCCTTTGCTCACCTCTATATATAGAAGCCGAAATTAAGTCTTTAATGTCCGGTTTGTGTGCGATTTTTGTGTCTTTTGTGTGTTCAAGTGTGTTATAAGTGAGTGAGCGGTCTTTAGAATCTTAATTAGTGTAATTAGTGAGTCTTTTAGTGAGTTTAGTGAGTAATTAGTGAGTCATGCTCGTACTTGGAAGGAAGAGTCGAAGGAACTACGAGGAGTACGTCAGGGATAAATCAAGATAAGTATTTGTATTTATTGTTTTTAACTTTAAATGAAATCCATGCTTAGTTTAGTTCCCATGCATTACGAGTAGTTTATTAGTCTTTCTCCTCGTTTATGAAATTAAGTGACTTGATGAAATTAAAATAGAGATACTTTTATATATTAATAAATTGTGATAATTTTTACTTAAAACTTAATTTACTTTTCAAACTCGGCCATTTGATTTGTTAAAATGTGTTGATTATCAACTATAGTAAAAATTACATCCGATATTCGGGAATTCAAAAGCCTTGGAAGGAGGGTGCAAATAAATAGGGAAATAATATCATTGGGCGTAGAATTGAGCATTTTAGTGTGACGAGACTAAAATATTCAATTCGGTCTATTGTTTAAGTGCGAAGTGTAGATGTTAGCCCTCGGGCGAGGGAACGTGGTAGCTACGAAGTGGCGGTCGATATCCTCCCGGCCTAGCCGTGATTCGTAATCAAACATAGGATTAGTCAATATTCTTTACACTGGACCAAAGGGTAAAGAATAGGAATACTCCTATTTGTCACAATACCTTAAAATTATCTATTTAAATTCATCAATCACTTAAATTTCTAAACAAAGGGGAAAGATACTTTTTCTGAATAGTTAAGACTTATTAGCAATTAGTTTAATTTCCTGCACTTTCAATACGCATTAATTTTCTACTTAGTTAAGTTACCTAATTAAAATACTTAGTTTACTTTATTGCGCTTAAATTTAGAATTTCAAATTTTCGTATACTTATTTTTATTATTATTATTTTAAAATTAGTTGTTATTTAATTTTCTCTTTCCCTGTGGGATCGATAACCGAGGACTCCACTAGAGCCTCGTATTACTTGATACGATACGTATACTTGCGTAGCATCCACAACATAAATAATTACAATTCTATACATATAATATAGCGGGGTCAAGTTTTGGCGTCGTTGCAATTAAATTAAAAATATCATAATATAAAATTGTGGGTCAAGTTTTTGGCGCCGTTGCCGGGGAAAGTAAGAAAAATTTACTAAAGTAACGGACTATTTTAAAATAATCATAATAAATAAATTAATATCTATTCTAAAAATTGTATGCACAAATTTGGAAACGAAAATTTAATACCTTACGATTCTGAATTAGAGCGTATAATTAAGAGAATTAGAAAACAAAAGAAACAAATTATAAATTTAACACAAATGACAAATATTCCTGAAATTCAAAATATGAACCAACAAAGACCATTAAGAGATTATGCCAACCCTACATCAGATAAAATTCATTTAACTATTCAAAACCCTGATGTAGTTGCTTAATTCATTTGAACTTAAACCTGCAATTATCCAAATGGTACAAAACAATCAATTTAGTGGTTCACCTACTGAAGATCCTAACTTACATCTTGCTAGTTTTCTAGAACTTTGTGCTACTTTTAAATATCAAGGAGTATCTGATGATGCTTATAAGACTTAGACTTTTTCCTTTTTCATTAAGGGATAAGGCTAAAATGTGGTTGAATTCGTTAGCACCTGGATCTATTAAAACTTGGGGAGAATTATCACAAAAATTTCTATTCAAATATTTTCCACCATCTAAAACTGCTAAGTTTAGAAATGATATAACTTCTTTTTGTCAGTTAGATGGAGAATCAATATATGAAGCTTGGGAGAGATTTAAGGAACTTCTAAGGAAATGCCCACATCATGCGCTACCAGATTGGCTGATTATTCAAACCTTTTATAATGGATTAGTAGGATCTTTAAGATCAATCATCGATGCTGCTGCTAGAGGTTCATTAATGTCTAAACCATTTAATGAAGCTTATGCACTAATCGAAGAAATGACAACAAATAATTTCCAATGGCCTGCTGATAGAGTAAATCCGAAAAAGATAGCCAGCATTCATGAAAACGATGCAATATCTATGTTAGCTTCTCAAATTGCTGCTATATCTAAGAAATTAGATCATTTTGGAATGAACTACTCTCCTACTTTAGAAGAAAACTCATCTGGACAAATCATAGAATCTCAATCTAATTATGAAACTTTAAATGCTATTAATAATAGAACTAATAACCCTTATTCAAACTATTATAATCCTGGTTGGAAAACTCATCCAAATTTTAATTGGAATAACACATCTAATCAACAATGGATGAATCAACCTAATCAAGCAAATCCAAACTATAAACCTAATTACCCGCCTGGATTTAATAACAATAACCCTCAATTCAAAGATAAGAAATTATCTATGGATGAATTAATTTTGAATATGGGTCATCAACTACAAAATCAAGGAAATCAACTACAAATTCAAGGAAATCAATTACAAATTCAAGGAACATCTATTAAAAATATCGAAACTCAACTTGGACATATTACTCTACTGCGCTAAATAATAGAATACTGGAACTTTTCCTAGTAATGTAGAAATAAATCCTAAAGATCAAGGAAAAGAACAAATTAAAGCAATACAACTAATGAGTGGAAAAGAATTAGAACCTCAAATTCAAAAAGAACTTGAAAGCCAAAAAGAGGAAGTGAAAATTGAAAAGGAAACAATTCAACAAGATTCAAACTTGGAACATCCTTTAATATCTATGAAAATTTCTGTTGAAACTCCTCCACCACCATTTCCTCAACGACTAGCTCAACATAAAAAAGATAAACAATTTGCTAAATTCCTTGAAATATTAAAGAAATTAACAATCAATATACCTTTTGTCGAAGCTTTAGATCGGATGCCAAATTATGTAAAATTTATGAAAGATATTCTAAATAAGAAAAGAAAATTCATCGATAATGAAACGAGTCGCACTTAGTGAAGAGTGTAGTGCTATTATTCGAAGAAGCTTCTGAAAAATTGAAAGATCTCGGTAGTTTCACTATACACTGCGCTATAGGTGAAAAATTTTATGGAAAAGCTTTGTGTGACTTAGGAGCAAGCATCAATCTAATGCCTCTATCAATTTTTAAGAGATTAGGATTAGGAAAAATTACACCTACTTCGATAACCCTTCGATTAGTGATCGTTCGGTTACCTATCCTAAGGGAGTTATTGAAGATGTGTTAGTAAAAGTGGATAAATTTATCTTTCCGGTAGATTTTATTGTTTTAGATATGGAGGAAGATAAAGAAATTCCTATCATTTTAGGAAGACCATTTTTAGCTACTTGGAAAAGCTATGATTGATGTTCAGAAAGGAGAATTAACTATGAGAGTAAATGACCAAAAAGTTACATTTAATATTGCAAAATCAATGAAATATCCTGCACTAGAAAAAGATGATGAATGTTTTCGGATGGAAATACTTGAACATTTACAACAAGAACATTTTAAGGAATATTACGAAGATAAATTAGAAAAATAAAACACTGAATTAATTGAAGATAATGATGAAGAACTAGATTATATTCAGGAAAGATTTGAATTTTTGGATAATACTGAAAACACTGACAAGAATATAGTTCCATCAATTATTAAACCTCCTGAACTTGAGCTAAAAATATTACCTGATCATTTGAAATATGCTTATTTAGGTAATTCTTCAACTTTACCAGTTATTATTTCATCTGCATTAAACAAATCTCAAAAACAAAAACTTTTAGAAACTTTAAAAAAATATAAGAAAACTTTTTGTTGGACTTTAGTAGATATTAAAGGAATTAGTCCTTCAATCTGTATGCATAGAATTATTTTAGATGATGAACATAAACCTAAAGCAGATCCACAAAAGAGATTAAACCCGATAATGAAAGAAGTAGTTAAGAAATAAATTTTAAAATGGTTAGATAATGGTATCATATATCCTATATACGACGAGTGCTTGGGTAAGCCAATTCATCGTGTTCCTAAGAAGGGAGGAGTGACCGTCACTGCCGATGAAAATAACGATCTTATTCCTATAAGACAAGTTACTTGGTTGACGTATATGTATTGATTATAGGAAATTAAATACCGCCACCAGGAAAGATCACTTCCCTTTACCATTTCTAGACTAGATGTTAGATAGATTAGCTGGACATAAGTATTTTTGTTTTCTAGATGGATACACCGGTTATCATCAAATACAAATTGCTCCTGAGGATCAAGAGAAAACTACATTTACTAGTCCTTATGGAACTTTCGCTTTTCGAAGAATGCCTTTTGGATTATGTAATGCACCAGCAACATTCCAGAGATGTATGATGTCTATATTTAGTAAGTTAATTGACAATGGAATAGAAGTATTTATGGATGATTTCTCCGTATTTGGAACATCATTTGACACATGCTTAACTCATCTTGAAAAAGTATTAGAAGTATGTGAGAAAACAAATTTAGTTCTAAATTGGGAGAAATGTCGATTTATGGTTGCGGGCGGCATTGTATTAGGGCATAAAATTTCGGAAAAAGGCATGGAAGTGGACCTCGCAAAAATTCAAGTTATAGCTAAATTACCACCTCCAACTACGGTAAAAGGGGTAAGAAGTTTTCTTGGACATGCTGGATTCTACAGACGCTATATAAAAGATTTTTCAAAAATTACAAAACCTCTATGCCAACTTCTCGAAAAGGACAAGAAATTTGAATTTACAATCGAATGCATGAATGCTTTTGAACTCTTAAAAGAAAAATTAATTACAGGCACCTATAATAGTTTCACCTAACCGGGAGAAACCATTTGAGCTTATGTGTGATGCTTAGTGATTATCTTGTAGGAGCGAGTTCTTGGGCAAAGATATGAAAAGATTTTTAAAGTTATATACTATGCTTAGTAAAACTCTAAATGATCTTTGAAATAAATTATACGATTCTGAAAGAGAATTATTAGCGGTAGTATATGGTTTTAATAAATTTAGACCTTATCCGATTGGAACAAAATGTATCGTGCATATCGATCATTCTGTTATCAAATATTTAATGCAAAAGAAAGATTCCAAACCAAGATTAATTAGATGGATGCTATTAATGAAAGAATTCGATTTTGAGATCGTTAATAAGAAAGGAATTGATAATTAAATTGCGGATCATTTATCAAGATTAGAAAATCATGAATTATCTGATATTGAAAATGAAATTATAGACGATTTTCACGATGAACAACTATATAATATCAATGAGTGGAAAATACCATGGTATGCTTGATATAGTAAACTATATAGTTAGTAATATTTTACCACCTATGCTAACTTTACAACAACGAGAAAAAATTCATCCATGATACGAAAACCTATTTTTGGGATGAACCATATTTATATAAGCAATGTAAGGATTTAATTATTAGAAGATGTATACCTTATGAAGAAAGCTGAACCAATTATTCAAAAATGTCATGATTCGATTTTGGAGGACATTTTGGGACTGATAAAACTCGCTTATAAGATTATACAATTCTGGATTTTACTGGCCTACTCTTTTTAGAGATGTATACAGATATATTAAAACTTGCGATAAATGTCAAAGAGTAGGAAATATATCTAGAAAAAACGAAATGCCTCTAAACTTTATATTAGAAGTTGAAATTTTTTATGTTTGGGGGGAAACTCATATATATTAGTAGCTGTTGATTATGTTTCCAAATGGATTGAGGCACAAGCTTTACCTAGGTGTGATGCTAAGAGTGTTTCAAAATTTCTGTTGAAAAATATTTTTACTAGATTTGGAATGCCGAGAGTGATTATCATCGACGGAGGAACTCATTTTAGAAATAAATACATTCACAAACTAGTAGAAAAATATAATATTACTCATAAGATATCCACTTGCTTATCGTCCACGGACCAGCGGATTAAGTTGAAGTATCTAATCGTGAGATTAAACGTATTTTAGAAAAATCATGTAAACCCAAATAGGTTAGATTGGTCTATTAGATTAGACAACTGCATTATGGGCTTATAGGATCTGCTTATAAAACTCCGATTGGAATGACTCCTTACGAGCTTATATATGGAAAAACATGCCACTTACCAGTTGAATTAGAACATAAAGCATATTGGGCGATTAAAGAATTTAATTATAATATGAAGGAAGCTGGTGAGGAAAGATTGCTGCAATTAAATGAATTGGAAGAATTAAGAAATGAATCATATGATAATGATCAGATTTATAAAGAAAATATGAAATTATGACATGATCAGAAGATTAATCAGAGAAATTTTGAACCAGGACAGGAAGTTTTGTTATATAATACTAGATTGAAATTATTTTCTGGAAAATTGAAGTCTCGATGGTTAGGACCTTTCACCATAACTCAAATATTTTCATACGAAACTATAGAAATCGAAGATCTAAAAGCTTGGACATAAATTTAAAGTTAATGGACATAGATTAAAACCATATTTTGAAGGTATAAGACCTAACTATAAAGAGGTTTTAAAGCTTAGTCAACTCGATTAATAATTGAAATTAGGTCGTGGCGACGACGTTAAACCAAGCGCTTTATGGGAGGCAACCCATATTAGTCATCTATTTTTATTGTATCTTAATAGTTAGTCTATATTATTGAAACTTTACTACTCAATTATTATTAAGAATCATCACATATTCGAACCATTATGATGAGAAAAGAAATTATTCGATTTAGAGCGAAATTGGACATTATTTTGGAATCTCACCGACGGCGAGGTCGATACTCGCCGACAGCGAGGTTCGCGCCTAAATTAGATTCAGTTTATTTATCGAGCTCGCTGACGAGTGAGAAACCTCCCCGCCGACGGCGAGAACATGAGAGGCGGTTTTATAAGCCGAGTCGCCGACGACGAGAAACTTCTCGCCGACAGCGAGGAAGTTATAAAGATGAGATATTTATAATTTGAATGCCAATTTGGACGGTTTCAACACCAATTCCTTTGTGAAAACCCATTCTTAAATCATTCTAGATCTGCCTTCTTCACTAGAATTCATTCCATTCACCATAATGGCCTCCAAATTCTTAGATTCCTCTAATTCGGAGTGTTTAACCGGAGAAAATTTGTGAGTGCGGAAGCGCGGCGGATATTCAACAAGGTTTTGGTAAAGAAAAGAGTTATCAAGGAACGAGGATTTGTCAATCGAGGATTAGAGAATTCCACTACGAAGATAGAAGAAATGATCGCGCAGCGGCACTGGGAGGTATTTTGTTACACTACGTCTGCTGTTGTTATTCCGGTTGTGAAAGAGTTCTACTCTAACTTACATGCGATCAACAATGGGAATATCTACGTCCGAGGAAGATGGGTGACGTTTACTCCATCAAGAGTAAATGAATTATTCTCTATAGAAAACACCCGGTATGTCACTATTCAAATTTTGTGCCTTCTCGATATAATATGAATGAGATATTTTGATATCCGATCGATGAACCGGAAGATTGGGAAATGCGTGAAGACGGGTATGTTAGTTTCTCTCGCATCACTTTTGAATCCTGTCTCGAAAGCACCGGCACTTTTTCATCTCATCTAAATTGTTACCTACTATGAGGGTAAACAAGGTTTCGAAGGAATGCGCTATATTGAATTATTGTATTCAAAATGGATTGCCTATTGATGTGGGATCAATAATTGTTAAGTCCGCATTAGGTTTAATTGTGCATGGGTCGGTTCACGGACTAGGACACCCATCTACTTATTTTTGCATTATGCGGTCGGTACTGGGTTTCTTATGAAGCTTGGGAAAAGGTTACGTTACCTTGGAAGCCGCTTGATCCTACGGATATGTTCCCTACTTTGGACAATAATGAAGACATTACATTTATCTCCGATAGAGCTTCACGGAATAATCCTATAAGCAAGGCCTATTTCAGATAAAACGGAGTTACTTATGAAGAAAATTAAAGGAATGGAGAAAGAACTGCAGAATGTGAGAGATTTAATCGACAATATGTTTGATTTATTTGATCACATTGACTGGAGGATGAAGAAACACTTTGATCATTCTGGACACCTCGAAGCTAGCTTTCTTCATTTATCGAGACGAAGGGTTGGATCATCTGAAGAATGCGCTCGGAGTTTCCCTTCAGGCCTTTCTATAACTTATTTGTGCATCATCGTCATATCGAAATATCAGAGAAGATGAAGATTCTGACCTTGAAGAGTAGTAGTAAAGATTTCCATAGTATGTTTATGTTTATGTTATTTGATTTGATTTAGATTTTATTATGTGTGGAGTGATGATTTGAATATCTCAAACCTAATTGAGATATGCGTCATAGTTTTATATCAGCATTTAGTGTGTCGTGGATTTGTTTGCGATGCTGATTAGTAGTAAGGATTGGAGAATTGAAGTTTGATTATAGAGTTTAAAATTATGTTAGTTTGTACATCTCATGGATTTCAATATTAAAGTTAATTTGTTGTGTTGTGTGAACTTGTTTGTATATAAGTAGCTAATCTTCATATTAAATTAATAAATAATATGATCAGAAATATAATATAAGACAAATCAAAGACGAAAATGAGTGACGAATTTCAAAAATTTAAAATTTTTGGAATCTCACCGACGGCGAGAAAAATCCCTCCGACAGCGAGATTGATCTCGCTGACAGCGAAGAATTCCTCGCCGACAGCGGATTTTTCCCAAGAGTTTTTGGTTCTGAAAAATATTAGCTCGCCGACGGCGAGAAAAATCTCGCTGACAGCGAGGTCACGAAAAACACTTTAATTGACCGGTCAAAAACACTATTCATCATCCCCAACCTCTCATTTTCGCAAAAACCGACCTAGGGCTTGAGAGATCTTGGATTTGAAGCGATTTCATCACTCAAAAACACCGGATTTCATCTTCTCTTAGTAAGTGCTTCACTCCTATACAAAAATTTTTGATTTTCACCATGTATTTTCACCACATTGCAAATTTTGGGAAAAATCAAAATATGGAAGAAATATTCGGTGGAAATCCATGGAATTTGATTTAAATTGCTTATAAATGTTGTAGGAAGCCTTCTTAGTATTATTTTTAAGTTTAGTGAAAATTTTAACGATTTTCACAGATCGATCGTATGGCTCCACGACAAAAACGTCGAGTAGAATTCGACGAAAACCGATTCATCAATGCACAAGCACAGGCTAAATATTTTGAAAACATACAAGGAAGAAAGTGCATTGCAGATCGGGTATTCAAAAATCCGGGATGAGAAGTAGAGCGAATTATTAAAGAACGAGGTTGGGAGAATTTCTGTTACGTTCAATATAGAGCAGCTGTAGAAGTGGTTAAAGAATTTTATGCCAATTGATCGTCGCCGAAGATGCACCGATAAAGGTACGAGGTTTTTGTAGATTTCAATGCCGCAAGAATTAACGCGTTCTATGAAGTTCATGACTCGCACTTTAGCGAGTATGAAACTTTTGGAACGATGGAAGGACCACCTGGAGGAAGTCATTAACTTTCTCACCGATGAGACCGGAGTTTGGAAAATTAAGCGACCAGGAAAGAGTGAATTTTCCTCTTTCTAAATTAAATGCAGTCTCCAAAGCCTGACATTACTTTATTTGTTCTACTCTGTTACCCACATATCACCATAGTGAGGTAACACGAGATAGAGCAATTCTGAATTTCTGTATTCAGAATAACAGAAGCATCAACATCGGGAGAGTTATTTATCAAAATATCCTGGCCACTCCTCGAAATGAGAGTGGAGCTGGATTGGGACACCCTGGATTAATTTTTGCACTCTGCCAACTCTCTGGAGTTGAGGCTAGAGATGATGAAGAATGGGTGGAACCTATGAAACCACTCACAGCTGCCAACATTAAGAAGTATGAATCTCATGAAGGGTGGAGAGCAGGAGTAAGAAGTTATTTCACTCAGTCAAGTAGAGATATACCCTCTACTAGCCATGAACCTCCTGAGCCTACCACCCCTACCCTACAAGATCTGATGAATGAATTGACACTGCATAGGAGGATTTTTTAGCAGTTTGGAGAGACAATGGGGAGAAGATTTGATCATTTTGATCAAAGAATAGATAATCTGGAGAGGAGACATGATTATGATAGCGAATATCTCCAGCGACATTCGGAATACAAGATTGCATACTATGAAGCTGAACGTCGTTATAGGAGTGGTGATTTAGATGTTGTCTTTTCTGAGTGCCCCCGATATTCACAGTACCAGCCTGCTCAGTCTTCTCAGCCTACAGATCAGGGAGGAGATGATATAGCCTAGGACTTCGATGAATAAGATTAGGACTTTATTTGTTTTGTTTGTTTGATGTTAAGTTATTGTGGAAACTTTTGTATGTTTGTAATATTCAGTACTTTATGTTGTGAGAGATTGGATGTTAGTTAGATTAATTTGCTTTAATTGTGATAATAGTTTAGTTATTGTTTTTTTTTTGTTAGTTAATTGCATTTGTTTTTATGTTAAATAGGATGTTAGTTTTTCTTCAGTATGTTTTATTTTATTTTATTTTATTTTATTCTGTATTATTTTAAGTTGTAAAATTGTTAATGTGTTAGTTCAATTGTTTTTAATATGTTAGTAATTCATATGTGTAGTGTAGAGTTAATTTTAATTGTTGTATTTAATACTTATCTCGCATTTTATCCCTACATTTTCTTTAAATTGTTATATATATATGGAGAATACTAACAATACGAGTTCAATAAAAAATGAAAAAGCTTGCAAAAATTTTAAAGAAAAAAAGAAATACCTAAACTTCAAAGGTATGATTTATTTACTTTCCCTTTTTCATTATTTAGAGTAGATATAAAAATTTAAGTTTGGGGGGAGTAAAATACAAATTTAGTTATTAACTTGTTCTCATTTTCTATTTTCAAATTATTATAAAATGATTTTTATAGCAAATTTTTCAATTTAATTAATATGAATTATTTTATTTAATTATTATAAAAGGTTAAATGAAATACTTCTAGTGCTTTAATTAATTAAATAGAATAAAATATTTGGTTAAAGGGAATAAGAATATAGTAAACTAATTTTAGTAAGGAAAACTATATTCTAAAATTAAAATTCTTAAGTATTCAAGTGAAAAAGAAAAGATTGAAAATCAATGAAGTAAAAACTATGAAGTATATATAAGCTAAGAAATATTCCTAAGTTTCAAATTTAGGAAGATGAAAATGAAGTTCAAAATTATTAACAGGCTCTCCAGATACAGTAATCCTCATTAGAAAAAAGAAAAAAAAAAGAAGAAGAAGAAAAAAAAAAGAAAAAAAAAAGAAAAATGAGGAGAAGCTTGAGGAGATGCCTTATCAAAAATTGGCTTCATTTGATTTAACCTAAAGAGAAAAACTTAGATATTTCCAAACTTATGTTTATGGATTAGAATTTTTACCTAATAGTGTTTTCTTGAATTTCTTATCATATGAATATCTTAAGTAGTTAATCTTTTAAATATAGTCATTCCTGAAATGAATAGTAAGCTAGAAATCTTAGACATCGATAACTAAATAATTTATTTCTATAAGATTAATTAAATTACATGAATTATTTTTATTTAACTTTATTATGATATTAATTAATCTAATTTATAGTTTATTTAAATTGAAAAATCTTACTATAGAAATCATTATTTTTATGTAAGTACTTAAAATTACTTGAGGACAAGTAATAAGTAAGTTTGGGGCATTTTGATCACTGAAAAATTTATTAAGAAATTCATACCTATTTTTGATGAAATTACACTTTAAAGAAAGGTATTTTCTTTATTTTGTTGTAGGAATGAAGAATTTAGGTGATAAAAGCAAAAATTATAAAAAGGAGCGGATTTGGAGCAAAAAGGAAGAAAATAAAACAATTTGTGTTGAGCCGCCGACGGCGAGATCGAGCCCGCCGACGGCGAGGGTACGAGGAAGAAATTCTGAAGGATTTATAACTGTCTCGCTGCAGCGAGCCCGAGCCCGCCGACTGCGAGATAGCGCGGTTCAAAGACATTCTAGAAGCCTCGCCGACAGCGAGGTAGTTCGTCGCCGACGGCGAGCTAGTTCAAATGGCTCTGATACATTGAACCTGGACACCTTTTGAAGGGATGCTTACACACCTCTTGGTCCTTTGCTCACCTCTATATATAGAAGCCAAAATTAAGTCTTTAATGTCCAGTTTGTGTGCAGTCTTTTGTGTCTTTTGTGTGTTCTAAGTGCGTTATAAGTGAGTGAGCAGTCTTTAGAATCTTAATTAGTGTAACTAGTGAGTCTTTTAGTGAGTTTAGTGAGTAATTAGTGAGTCGTCTTGTATCTTGGAAGGAAGAGTCAAAGGAACTACGAGGAGTCCGCTAGGGATAAATCAAGATAAGTATTTGTATTTATTGTTTTTAACTTTAAATGAAATTCATGCTTAGTTTAGTTCCATGCATTACGAGTAGTTTATTAGTCTTTCTCCTCGTTTATGAAATTAAGTGACTTGATGAAATTAAAATAGAGATACTTTTATATATTAATAAATTGTGATAATTTTTACTTAAAACTTAATTTACTTTTCAAACTGGCCATTTGATTTGTTAAAATATGTTGATTATCAACTATAGTAAAAATTACATCCGATATTCGGGAATTCAAAAGCCTTGGAAGGAGGGTGCAAATAAATAGGAAATAATATCATCTGGCGTAGAATTGAGCATTTTAGTGTGACGGACTAAAATATTCAATTCGGTCCTATTGTTTGAGAGTCGAAGTGTAGATGTTAGCCTCGGGCGAGGGAATGTGGGAGCTCGAAGTGGCGGTCGGTATCCTCCCGCCTAGCCGCAGATTCGATAATCAAACATAGGATTAGTCAATATTCTTTACACCTGGACCAAAGGGTAAAGAATAGGAATGCTCCTATTTGTCACAATACCTTAAAATTATCTATTTAAATTCATCAATCACTTAAATTTCTAAACAAAGGGGAAAGATAATTTTTCTGAATAGTTAAGACTTATTAGCAATTAGTTTAATTTCATGCACTTTCAATACTCATTAATTTTCTACTTAGTTAAGTTACCTAATTAAAATACTTAGTTTACTTTATTGCGCTTAAATTTAGAATTCCAAATTTTCGTTTACTATTTTTATTATTTTTTATTTTAAAATTAGTTGTTATTTAATTTTCTCTTTCCCTGTGGGATCGATAACCAGGACTCCACTAGAGCCCTGTATTACTTGATACGATATGTATACTTGCGTAGCATCCACAACATAAATAATTACAATTCTATACATATAATATAGCGGGGTCAAGTTTTTGGCGTCGTTGCAATTAAATTAAAAATATCATAATATAAAATTGTGGGTCAAACATTAAACTCTACTTGTTGGAATTCTGAAGGACTGCAAGTGGAGATTCTATGACTCCTTACCCAATAAAATGTATTTGACTATCACTCGTGATGTTGTAAGCAAACTAAGACTCGGTTCGTTTAATCTTTAAGCATATTTTTCATTGTCTATGTCTTCACTGATTTAAATTAACATCATTATTTCCAAGTTAAACATCTTATAAAAGATTCCATGAAAGCTTTCAAGTCTGACTCGAGAAAATGACGTTTTTCCATGGTCAGAGGCATTCCGACAAAACAATAGCATTGATTGCAGTCTTTATGTATATAAATTTATGGAAACAATTTTACAGATAGACAGAGTCGATTGGAAGGATAAATTAAATTGGTAGAATGATATGCCTCGATTTAGGGCAGAAATTGCTAATAAGATTTGTAGATTTACATTTTTTGGATTATAAATTGATGTATATGACTGTATATTTATGTAAATCTAATTGAATTTGTGATGTTTGAAACTCAAATTGTTGTATATGCAATGACTTAGAAGTATTATTGATGTCTTGTTCTGAAGTATACGATTTAATTTGAAACTATCTTATTGTGATTCAATTATATGATCCCCCGATAAACCAGTAATAACGCCCAAATAACCCCCCTGCTCGAGTAATACTTCAATAGACTCAGTGATCGAACTAAATAACATGAACAAAGAAATGAAAAATAACCTAGAGATAACCCAATAATAACATCTTGTTAATAACCTACGCATAAAAATCAAAATAACCTAGACATAACTCGAAAATAACTTACAAATAACACATGCGGTTCTACTGAAAAGCTTGCGCAAAAGAATGAAAATAACCTAGGGACATATGGAAAAAATTTCAAATAACTAACGTATGGTTCAACAGAAGAACCTGGGAGAACAATGAAAATAACGTAGCAATAACCCGAACAAAACCTGGAAATAACCCACGTGTGGTTCTCCAGAATAACTTGCACAGAACAATTAAAATAACATAGACATAACCCGGAAATAACTCAAAAATAACCCTCGTGGTTCTGTTGAAAAACTTGTGCAGAAGAATAAAACTAACCTAGAAATAATCCGAAAAAAACTTCCAAATAACCCATGCGCGGTTTAACTGAACAACTTGGACAAAACGATGAAAATAACCTAGAGATAACCCGGACATATCCTCAAAATAACCCACGTGCGGTTCCCTTGAATAACTTGTGCCGAACAATTAAAATGACCTAGAGATAACACATAAATAACTCACAAATAGCCCCCACGGTTCTATTGAATAATTTGCATAGAAAATGAAAATAACCTAGAGATAACTCGAAAATACCTCTGAAATAACCCCCGCAGAGGTTATAACAGAGTTATTGTAGGGTTATTTCAAGGTTATTATAAGGTTATTATTGGTTTATTGCGAACATTTTCTCCGAAGTTTAATCACATGAAAACCCTGCTTGGTATTTACAATAAATTCAACAATGATTAATATACTACACTATGCATTAAAAAAACATATATTACACAACATCCACATATCTTACACAAAAAATAGAAATATATTAGAAAAAAACTTTTCGTTCATCTCCTCGTAAAAAATAAACATATATTACACAAAAATTGCAAATCTTTTCAAATATCCACAAAATATATATTACACTGTGCATTAAATTTCATGATGCAGGCATTGCGTTTTTGAAATATACAAAATTATTTTCCATTTCCACTAATCAAATCTCAACCAGTACATTGATACAGGTAAACTGTTCGATACATGCTTTGCAAGAAAGAGAGTGTGGCTGCAAATTTGAGCTATTATGACAACATGGTCCACTAAAGGTAAAAAGAGTGTTCTTGGGTGTGCTTCATAAAAATGTTATGAGGTAGGTGTTAACCCGAATTTGGAAGAATTTGTGAGATATTGTGAAAGAGAAACTTAGGAGGGTTAAATGCAATCCAAGTGACAGAAACCATGACCCTTGTACTCTAGAACTAACACAGAAATATAAACTCGAAAGCCAACATGGTTAATAATAAATCCCCCACAAAGCAAATCTCAAGCACTACAATGATACAGGTAAGCCCTTCCATACATGCTTTGAAAAAAGAAGAATGACCTCTCCTTCTTGCAAAGCATGTATCAAACTGTTTATTTGTATCAATGTATTGTTTGGGAGTTGAATAATGGAACTGAAATTTATCATTGAAAGGAAACCACGTTGGCTTTCTATTTTAAATTTATGTGCTATTTGTGGAGTACAAGAGTTAGGGTATGGGTCACATGGGTTGCATTTAACCTTCTTAAGTTCCAATTTTACAATATCCACAAATTTTTCCAAAGTCAGGTTAACACCTGACTCATGAAATTTTTATGAGGCACACCTGTTTAATACCAAGAACACCCTTTTTGCCTCTTATGGGCCATGTTGCAATATTAGATCAAATTTGTAGCCACATTCTCCTTATTTCAAAGCATGTATCGAAGGTGCATGTCTCAGTTGTCTTAGATCTCACTAGCCGAATGCATCAACAGTTTGGTGTATGTTATTCCAGTGTGACGTGTTCCTGTTTTAAATACAAATGAACATTATCAAACACATTTTAATTTAAAAACAAACTAATTGTATTGAATTTCAGTTTTATACCTGACTGAGAGAATCTGACACCGCAAACACATTTGCCTCGCATTGGATTTTTGTTCTTGGCTTGTGTACGCTTATTGATCCTTTGCTGAATGCAGTAGTTCAAGTTATAGAAAAGTAATGTTACACGAATAATAATTTTATGGAATATAGAATTATATACTTTTAACTCTCTTTTTTTTCTCCTAATATCATTTCAACCAAAAATTAGATATTCCTTTTGGCCTCATTTCTGTTGGGTCATTCAAATTGCAGTCTCTGTTAGATGATTTCATTTTTTTTTTTAAATTTTGTTGAGGTTATTTCCCAGCTAATATGTCCTCAACACCTATAGATAACATTTTGAATGATTCCAACATAAATTTCTCAACACGTTCATTTCCTTCTGCTTTATTAACTAGATTGTACACAAAATTTTGAGCGTGTGAGCAAAATAGAAGGCCCTTGAAGTTCCACCGGACATTTGGGACTCTTTGAGATGTTTGTATCCAAAATTGTTATAGTTGTCTTTTTTAGCTTTAACAGATCATCACAATTAAAAATATTTTTCGGGAATCTTTGTTAAATTTATTGCATGAAGAACACGTGGAGAGTGAGCGTAACGTAACCCCATCATTCAAAGTTTTTTACAATTGTATGTGATCTCACAATTAACCCTGTCAAATTTAACAGCCTGAAGTTTTTTCATCTTCAGATTGTCCAAATTCTTTACATAGAATTCAGATTCACTGTCAGACAAGAAATCGACAATTATTCCACATAATACATGCAGTAACTCTTCCTCAAACATTCTGTAGAGCTTCTGCGTGTAACATGAAGCAGATTACCTCAACACTGGGCTTGTTTAATTGTGGGTGTAATAACAATCTGAGAAATTTTGATATCTTCATCCTTCTCATTCCTTCTCCATGATTTCATAACATTTTCAAAACCTAGAAGGCAAGCAATGAGAGAGCTTGTGGGCTTAGATATATCATGACAGATGTGATTTGTGGACTCACTTCTTTGTGTTGATAAGATTACCATTCAAAATATTTTTTGATTGAATGTTGTTGAACACTTGTGTCTTATATTGTACAAATCATCTAACCACACGTTGTTGTGTAGGTTTCCTCGCTTAATTATTATATCCTAGGTCTCTTCAAACTCCTCTTTAGAGTCACACTTGCTCAAGTGATTATAAAATAGGTTTTCACACTCTTATAAGGCATACCACAATACACATTCAAAGGAAATTTCTTATAAATATGCCAATGACATAATCTATGCCTTGTGTGTAGAAGATGATCTTCAATAACTCTTGCCATCGCTTGATCTTGATCTATAAAAATTTTAATTGGATGCTTGACATCCATTATTTGATTGAATGCTTTGAGTAACCACTTTAAAAGTTAAACGTCTCATAGGATAAAAAATCAACTCCAAAGAGAATGTTCTGCTAATGATGGTCAACCCCTACAAAAGGAGCACAACATATATTTTTCGTATTCAATCGGTAGATAGTATAAAAAATTATGACATCCACAAAATGGTCGTAATCAATCCTGGAGGACCCATCACTCCACAAAATGCTTGTTAATCTACCGTCCTCTTCAATTTAGAAGTCCCACGCAAACATGCTATCCTCATTTTGCCTCTCTGTGAACATTTGTAATAGAGAGTTGACATCACCTTGTTCAATTCTACTTCTTCCTTCTCTTTGAATAAAGTTGTAGGCTTTTCGCTTTGTACATTCCAGGTTTTCTACTCTCCCAACCTCTGTAGCAAGGAAATTAAATGAGTTTGCTGATCTAATCCTTGATCTTAGCATTGATCTCAATAAATCTACGTTTAATTCACTAATCTTCCTACTTGAATGCCGAAGATGCTTATCACCGGCTTCCGCCAAGTGGTGTTTATGACTTTTTACCAATTTCTTATTTGTCCAGTTGCCGTCAACATTAATAGCATATCGAACCATGACTTGACAGCCAGTCTTTGTTTCAGTTTTTTGTACTTTATTGTATTAGTGAATTGTGAGTCTTTCTTGTGTACAGCTTTTCCACAAATATAAACCTTCATCTTAAATTGTTTTAAGTTAGGCCAATAACTCTTGTGGTCCTTGCAGACAATGAATCCAACATAATGTGCATAGGAATAATAATTTTTATAATTTTCTTGTTCATTGTGGACAATTGTATTAAAAAACTATCAATGATTGGATCATTGAAAATATTTACGGGCTCTGAGAACTACAAATTTGCATTATATCATAAAGATGGTCAAATATGCAGATAACACCACACCATAAACACCAAAATATCAAAATATTGATAACATGTTGACAAAACAGTACACCCAATTAACACCACAATAACACTGGGATAGAACAACAATAATATTTTGTACTTATTTTGGGTTTAAATTCGAGTTTAAATTCGGGATAACACTAAGAAGAAAATAACCCTAGCATAACCTCTAAATATCCCTATAATAACTCGAAAAATAATTCAAAGTAATAAAAAAATTATTCTTGCATCATTATTGGAGATATTATTAGGTTATTCTGAAATTATTAGGAATTACTTACATGGTTATTTTGAAGTTTGTTTAGAGTTATTCTGTGGTTATTGTTCTATTATTCTAAGGATATTTAGGAGTTAATTTTGGATTAATATCATACATTTTTAGTTGTTTTTAGGGGTTATTGTCGAGTTATTCTGTAGTTAATTAGAAATTCTTTTATGTTTAGTTTGAGGTTTATTATTGGGTTATTTTGGAGTTATACTTGGGTTATTCTCGGATATTTAGGAGTTAGTTTAAAGCTATTTTCATTTTTTTAGGTTATTATGGAGGTATTGTTGGGTTATTCTCAGGTTATTTAGGATTTCTTCAAAATAACCACAAAATAATCCGAAAATAACCCGACAAAAATTCAAAAATAACTTGAAATAACAAAATAACTAAGTAATACATCCATAATAAATCCAAAATAATTTCAAAAAAATTATAATATTCTATTAAAAAATTTCGTTGCTTTAATCATGTGGAGACGGTACAGCTGAATAGCATCAAATAGTAAAAAAAAAATGACAAGGAACCACCTAAGTAAAACCTAATGCACATCACAAATACCTACTGCAGCACTAAAAAAAAAAAAAAAAAGCCATGGAAGCACGTAAGTAAAACTTAATGCACAGCACAACAAACAATAACATTTCAGGAAAAGCTAAGCTCACTTCTATCTCAAACTCGTTGCCATTATTCTTGTAATCCATGATCGTTATTTCTTTATTGAGAGAAAAATTCATCTCCATCGCTGCAACAAAGCGAACCAAAGCACAATGGCATACAACAACAATTTTGGCATAGCAAAGACTGAGGATAGAAGCTTCTGACACCGGACTCGCGAAAGCCTAAAAGGTTTTCAAGAACCTATTTCTTGATATTCTAAAAGGTGGGATAGCCTAAAATGCGGGGTATTTGAAGCGTCGGGTTGGGTCAGGCAAACATATTTTGATTTTTTTTAAATGTTTTACTGTATGGGACCCGTAAATACAGTGGTAATAATATTTCATTGGACTAGTACAGATCCAAAATTTTCACCTGTTCAAGCGCCTCTTAACTCTTTACTTTCGTTGGCCATGCGGCTCAAATACCTCTTAATATAGGGTAACTTTTAAGAAGGAACTTTACATTAATTTTTTTTCATAATAAGAAAGTGTGGGAAAAATTAAGTAGGTTAAATGCATGATTAACCCAAACTTTACAAGTTAAGCCTGCGTTAAAGTTAAGTGACAGAGGGCAATAATGAGGGAAGTTATGAGGCTGAGGCAAGGGCAGACCCTAAAAGAATCCTTACCGATTTCTCTTCAAGATTGGCTGCTACCTTTTGATTAAGTCCTGCTATGTGCTCGCCTCTTCCTGGTATCCTCGCGTCTCCTTTAGGGTTTGTCGACTGATCCTTTTATAAGTGTTATATGTTAGGTTTTAGTTTTATGTATATTATCTTATTTGTTCCTGGTTTTTACAAGTTTGCTAATGAGCTAATTATAAATATGTTAGTGCTTCTTTCTTTGTATGGTGACTATTAATAAATGAACAACAGTTTTACTTGGCTATTTTTCTAGGTCCTTTGTTTCTCTGTTTCTTCTTCTAATTTATTTCTTCAACTTTCTCTGCTTGGTATCCGAGCAGGAACATGTTCTTCTAGGATGGATTCTCCTGTATCCTCAACAGCATAAGAACAACAACAATGCACTGATATCTTTAGTAAAATAAAAAATGTCAACATCTGAAGTTCTCTCAAAGAAACGTCAAGAATGTACTTACCACTTCCTTAACTCAAGACAACTACCTTGTTTGGAAGGTGCAAATCTCTAAACTTCTCACAACAAATGACTATGAATCTTTTCATGATAGCAGTCATCCCCTCCCATATCGATTTCTTCTCAACAATAATAGCATTCCACAAGAAATCCCAGTTTATCATCTATGAAATCTTATAGAAAAAAACCTAGCCACAACTATCCTCTCCACAATTTCCCCTTCAATTCTTCCTTATCCTCGTCATCTACACACAACAGCCGAAATATAGAACACCCTCACCAAATAATTTTAGTCAACTAACTGATCAACATTCGTTCAATTAAAGAATAAAGCTCACAATGTCACGATGAGTACCCTACCATATTGTAATATCGCATGATTATCTAAAAATCCAGTGGACAACATAGTTGTAGCAGGTTTAACACTTGACCCATAAGACATTATTCTATACACTCTTAACTGGTTGCCATCAAGTTATCAAGGTTTCAATAATGCTATTTGCACCTCTCTCAACCTAATCAAGTTGGAAGACTCTTTTGCACTTCTTCATAGCAATGAATGCATTCTCGTAAATGAATCAATCAAGAATACCCAACAAACTATATTATTTTCTTACATAAAGAAAGTGTGGTCTCAAACCTCAAGAAGTTCAAGCAAGACCTTCACCAACTAAAAAAAGTGTCATCAAAAACAGCCAACATCGAACTATTTCTACAGTTATTTGTCAAATCTGCACAAAAAGGGCCACTTCGCTATTCAGTGTTAGCATAGGGTCAATCTACAGTATAAACCACCTTCCTCTGTTACACCCACTGCTCTTACAACACAATTATAGTCACAAGATTGGGTGTTGGGCACAGATGCCATAGCACAATCTTACTCCCCATCTGTCAAATGTTCAGCTACTAGTTCCCTATGAAGGAATGACCAAGTGACTGTTGGCAATGGCCAACAGACTAGTATATCACATGTTGGTAAGGGTCTTTTTCTCACTCTAGAAAAATAGTAAGTTAATTCTCAAACCTTTTTTTTGTGCTCCAAGATTATCGTATAATCTAGTTTCAGTACGTCAACTTACCAAAGTCAATAATTGCCAAGTTTTTTTTTCAATGATAAAGAATTTCAAATTCAGGACCTGAAAACCAAGAAGATAGTGTTAACTAGATCTGTTGATCAAATATTTTATCCCATCGGAGCACTTCATTCTATAAAAGAATCAAATATCTGGCATCATCTATTGGGACATCCAAATAAACATATTCGATCTAAATTTTCTCGTTCTCAACTGCAATTAAAAATTCCTCTTGATAAAACTATTCGTTATACAAGTTGTGAAAACAAAAGCCGTAAACTTCCTTTTCTTCATAGTAATACCACTTAGAAATTGTTTGATATGAAACATTTAGATATATGGGGGCCGTTTTCTCCCCCTTCACTTGAAGGTTATCAATACTTTGTGACATTTATAGATTCTTTTAGTCATTTATGTTGTTGCATACCTCTAAATATAAATCTGAAACTACTCTACATTTTATTGATTTTCATAACATAATAAAAAAACCATTTTAATAAAACTATGGAGTTTCTTAGAATAGATGGTGATGTATCCAGAGTCATGCTTAATTTCTTTTGTATTTTACACTTGTTTTTGGATGAAACTGCACATATAAAGAGAGTTATTCTTGTGTTTTTCTTATAGGTATAACAGTTAGGACACATGGAGCGAAGTGGATTTGACAGGGAGCAAAAAGGAGCTAAATGGATCATATTGGAACCAACAAGACTTACGCCTTGGTAACAGCCTTTGGGCGCCAAAGCAGTACATTAGAGCGCCTCGGTGCCAGCATATTGTCGCCTAGGCGCCAAAACCTAGGGCAACAAACCGAGAGGCCGGAGCTTAGGCACCTATTTTTAGGCGCCATGGCGTGGTCGATTTTCTGCAGTTGTTGCTCCACAACTTGGAGAGTTATGTGATTTTTTTTAAGCAGTTCTATGGGATTTAAAAGAAAATTCGAAGCATTTTGAATCCAAGAGGGAGAAGTAGAGAGAAGCTAAGGAGTCCTAGGGAAATCTAGAGCTTGTAATTTTCAACTTTTCTTGAGAGATTGGTGACGCGGTTTTGAGAGAAATCTGTAAGGGATGCATTGCAGTATTGAAGGGAGTATTTGGAGTCATTGTTGGAAAGACTTTTCAACTCTTTTAAGAGGACAAAAGCTAAGTATCGTGTTTTCATTTATTTTGAACTTGTCGTGAACACACATTTAGTGTATTTGCTTTGTTACATGATGTTGATTTTCATTGCAATCTTCATGCTTTGCGAGTAGTTTCCTGTATCCTTCTCTTGTGATGAGTAAGTAGGATATTTTGGATGTGCAGAATTCTTATAGAATTGGCTCTTATTATTAATGTAAAGATCATTCATTATGTGCTTTCTTTTAATATCATTATGGCCAATTGATTTGTTAAAATTTTCTGTGAACCCATAAGACTCGGGAGGGCTATTTGTTGAAAAACTAAGGAGATCAAATTGAACTAGTGGGTGACGAAAAAATAGTCCACAGGGCAATGCAAATACATAAGGATATAAGTTTTGATGGGCATAACTTAGGGGTTTCTAGGGTGACAGACAAAAATAGTAACTAGGTGAAACCAAACTTCTTTACGCACTAGGAAGTGGGTAAACAAGATATATGCTCCAATTTTTCACTAGCCACAATAGCAATTCTAAGTAGCTGATCCTATAATCCACTTATGCACTCACAAGTCATGATATTCATGAAACCAATTGATTTAGTTAGATTAAGCTTTATACTTTGTGCAGTAATTTAGGTGTAGCTCTTAGAAACATCACCTTAATCGATATTCCAAACTAAGAGCTTAGCGTAGTAGACTAGAAGTTCTCTTATTGGACTCGTTACCTCCTTCCGTATGGGATCAATAATCCAGAATCATTAGAGACTTATATTACTGAAATGATACATATACTTACATGAGAACCCCATTGAGTAATAATACTTAATTTTAAGAACTCAATCAATTTGCTAGAAAGTGGATCAAGTTTCTGTTGCCATTACAAGGACTTACATTATTGTGATAAGTTTTGGGATAGATCAGATGGTGGTGGAGAATACATTTCAAATGAGCTAAAAAATTATTTTATTCAAAATGACGTTACCCATCAGCTAAGTTGCCCTTACACCCCCGAGAAAAGTGACGTTGCTAAAAGAAAACACCGTCATTTAGTTGAGAAAGCTCGTGCACTTCTAAATATAGCTCAATTAACGATTACTTTTTGGATGGATGTTATTCACACTACTTATTTTCTAATTAACTGCCTCCCTTCCACAAAAACTTTGAAAAATATCCCTTCCAACTACTTTACAATCAGCTACCCAAATATCAACTTCTAAAACCTTTTGGCTGCTTAGGTATTCATTGGCAACAACACAATACCAAAAAGAAATTTCTATAAAAGCTCCCTCATGCATTTTCATTAGATATAGCCTACAACACAAATGTTATAGAAGTTTTGATATTCAAGCATACAAAGTCATTAAATCACGACATGTTCGCTTCATTGAAAAAAATTTTACCTATAAAAATCAAGCTACACCACCATTGTCCAACACACCTACAACAACACACACACAATATTACTCACTGATAATTCCCACTTCCATGATTTGACCACTCACTTCAATGTCTACTCAATTAGAAAATACTCATTCTTTTCAATACACTTACTTTATCAGCCAACCCTCTATCCCATCTCCTTCCCCTAGTATCACCCAACCTGTCCCTCAACCATCTTTTCCCACTCTTCTTCCCAAAAATCTATCTCCCCCTATCCATCCCCCGCCATCTATTTTAAGAACACATCAAAGGCTTACCAGATATCAAACTGGAAATCTGCGACAAAAATAATTTTGGATTGAGATCATAAATTTATTTCTTTTGATGATCCCACCTCTTACAATCAAGTAGTTCAACATTCCCACTGGAGACAAGCTATTTCTGACGAGTTTCTGGCTTTACAATAGCAAGAAACTTGGGATCTAGTTCCACCACCTGCACATCAAAAAGTAGTAGATGCAAATGGAAGTTTAAAACAAACTATTATTCAGAGGAATCTATTGCATGAAATATGGCTAGGTTGGTTGCTCAGGGATCTTCTCAACAACAAGGTATTGACTATATAAAAGAAAATCCAGTTTAGTTGCTAAATTTCCAACTATTAGAATGCTTCTTGCTCTTTTCATAAAAAAATAAATGAGAAATTCAACAAATAGATAAATTTAATGCTTTTCTTCGCGATAAAATGAAGGATAATATGTTTATGAAACAAAATCCAGGATTCACTAATAAATATTACCCTCATTTTGTTTATAAACTACAAAAAGCTATATATGAACTTAAACAAACATTGAGACAGTGGTATTCCACATTCTGCACTTTTACTTATACTCAAAAATTTAAATAAAGTAACCCTGATCCCTCTTTACTTAGCAATAACACATGTATGTACTTGTTAGTGTATTTTGATGATATTTTAATAAGTGAAAATTCCCCAAGCGCTATAAACACCTTAATTCACAATCTTAGTATACAATTTAACTTAAAGCAATTGGGGGCTATTTCCAAATTCCTTGGTCTAACCATGCAACAAACATGAAAATATTATTTTATAAATATAACCACTTATTTAGTGGATCTTCTTCAGAAAACTAACATGTACAATGCTAAAACTGTTCTCACTCCCCTCTTCACACACACTTACTGTAGCACAAATCCACTTCACTACTACAAGGTCCATACATTTTTAGACAATTATTTGATCACTTCAATAGTTAATGTCACATGACCCAACATTACTTTTATTGTAAATTATTTAAGCCAATATATGCATAATCGAACTGAGTTACACTATCAGTAATTAAAATGCCTTCTACATCACCTGAAAGGAACAATTAATTATGGTCTTCCAATCTTAACTTCATCTTTTTTGTTAACTGCATATGTGGACGTCGATTGGATTAGTGACCACAAAGACCAATAATCTACCTCTGATTTTTGTATTTACCTTCGAGAAAATCTCATCTCTTGGTCTGCCAAAAAATAATCTACCATTGCTCACTCTTCAACTGAAGCCGAATACAGAGAATTAGCTATAGCAACCATAGAAATATTAGGGATCAGAAGACTTCAATAAGAACTAACAAAGAAAAAAATTCCATAACTAAAGTTTACAGTGAGTCTTTCAGTAATAGCCCTAGTTCACAATCCCCTGTCAGGACAAAACATATAGAGGTTGATTGCCATTTTATAAGAGATCATATAAAAGTTGGAGAAACTGCCATCTCCATTTCCTCAAAGACTCCAAAAATAAAGGTTAGATAGTAATTTTTAAGATTTTTGGAAGTATTAAAAAAATTAACACATAACATTCCTTTTGTTGGGGTGTTAGAATAAATGCTTAGTTATGCAAAGATCATGTAAGAGATTCTTAATAAGAAAGAGGAATTTTGGGGATTATGAAACAGTAGCACTTACTGAGGAGTGTAGCACTATCATTTAGATGAAAATTCCTTAGAAGCTTAAGGATCCAAGGTGCTTTACTATCCCTTGTGCAATTGAAGAAGGTTTTTTTTGGAAAATCTTTATGGGATCTTGGAGCAGGTATAAACCTTATGTCATTATCTATCTTCAAAAGTTTAGGATTAGGAGAAGTGTCTCCTACTATTATGAACCTACAACTAGCTGATTGATTGAATACCTACCCAAGGGGGAAGATATAAGATGTTCTAGTAAAGGTGGAAAAATTTATCTTCTCTGTTGACTTCAATATTTTAGATAAGGAGGAAGATAAAGAAATTCTCATAATATTAGGTGGACCTTTCCTTCCCACGAGATGAGTCTTGATAGATGTGTACAAATGTGAATTCACTATGAGAGTAAATGATCAGGAGGTTACATTTAATATATTCAAATCTATGAAATGTCTTTCTGAAGAAAATGAAGATGCTTGATTTTAGATGGATTTAATTGATTATCTGTGTAGTAGCCATTTCTGAGAGAACTGTGAAGTAAAAATCATAGAAGTGAAATTGAATGAGGAAACTTCTGTGGATTCTGTAGATGAATCTGCTCTAATGATAGAAGTAAATTCAAAAAATATTCGAGAGAAGTTTGAGATTTTAGATACAATAGAAAATTGTAAACCTCTTATTCCTTCTAATGGGAAAACCACAAACTTCAGATGAAGGTGCTTCAAAAAAACTTAAAGTATGCTCACTCGGAGAAGTCATCTACATTGCCAGTCATCATATCCTCAGATTTGACTCATTCACAAGAGGTGAAATTAATGAATATGCTGAGGAATTATATGGAGGATTTTGGATGAACCGTAGTAGATATAAAAGGGATTAGTCCCTCTATATGTATACATCAAATCCTAATGGAAGATAATCATAAAACTTGGGAAGATCCTCAAAGATGGTTAAACCTAAAAGTAGATAGAAAGGAAATATGAAAATGGCTTGATGTAGGTATTATATATATTCTATATCAAATAGTATATGGATTATCCCTATTTACTGTGTTTCTTAGAATGGGGGAGTGACGTTAGCTGTAAAAGAACATAATGAATTAATTCCTACAAGACATATCACTGGGTGGTGTATATGCATAGATTATAGGAAATTAAATTATGTATCTTATGGGACTTTTTCTTTTCAAAGAATACCCTTTGGTTTATATAACACACCTTCTACATTTAACTGGAATATGATGTCAATTTTTTGTGACCTAATTGAGAAAGGAATAAAAGTCTTTATGGATAATTTTTTTAGTGTTTGGTTCTTCATTTGACTCCTACTTATATCATTTGGTGAAGGTGTTGTAATACTGTGAAGAGATTAACTTTATTGTCAATTGAGAGAAGTGTCAATTCATGACCTCAGGAAGAATTGTGTTAGAACATAAAATATCTAAAAGAGGGATGAAATTATACCCAACAAATATTTAAGTAATTGAAAAACGACCTTCAACTACTACTGTAGGGGGTTAGAACTTTTTTGGACATGCAGGATTCTATTGGCGTTATATTAAGGATTTTTTTTAAAGTTGTTAAACCTCTATGCCATCTTTTAGGAAAAGATGCTCTATTTAATTTTAACCATGAATGCCTAAATGTCTTTAATATTCTGAAAGAAATCTTATTCATTGCATCTATTATTATTTCACCTGATTAAGAGAAACCATTTGAGTTAATGTGTGATGCAAGTGACTATGCTATCAAGGCAGTATTAGAACAATGAGAAGATAAGATTTTTAGAGCTATATACTATGCTAGTAAGACCCTTAATGAAGCCAAAATTAGTTATAGTACTACTGAGATGGTGCTTTTCACTATAGTATATGCATTTGATAAGTTTAGGCCCTATTTGATAGGAAACAAATGTACTATTTATACATACCATTCTACTATTCGATATCTAATGTCGAAAAAGGATGCCAAACTAAGATTAATCAGATGGGTATTTTGATGCAAGAATTTGTTATTGAAGTGGTGTATAGTAATGTACTGAAAATCAAATAACGGACCATTTATCAAGATTGGATGAAAGGGATTCATGTGATTATGAAGATGAAATCAATAAAAATTGTTTGCTCTTACTGAATGGCACATTCGATGGTATGCAAACATAGTAAATTTCATAGTTAGTGATACTATGTCCTACGGTCTGACATAGCATCAACGAAAAACATTCTTCAATAATGTCAGATATTATTTATGGAATGACCCGTGCCTTTATAGAAAATGTAAAGATCATGTGATTAAGAGATTTGTAACAAAAGAACAAATCCTTGAAATTATTAAAAAATATCATGATTATAAATTTGGGGAATAATTTGGAGTTAATAACACTGCTTTTAAGATCTTGAAATATAGATTTCGGTGGTCTACTTTATTTAGAGATACAAATGGATATATTAAAATTTGCGAAGGATGTCAAGAAGTAGATAATATTTCTAAGCATGATAAAATGCCTCTAAATTTAACTTTCGAGATTAAAAATTTTTTCATGTTTGGGGTTTAGACTTTATGGGTCCCTTGATACCTTTATTAGGTAATTTATATATTTTAATAACTATGGATTATGTCTCAAAATGGATTAAGGCAGCGACTCTTCAAAACTATGATGCTCAAAGTGGGTTAAATTTTTTTTTTAAATATCTTTAGTAGATTTGGTATGCCTAGAGCAATCATTAGTGATGGGGGAAACCACTTTAGGAACAAAAAGATTAAGGAATTAGTAACTAAGTATGGAATTAAACATAAGTTTGTCACTACATATCATCCCTAAATGAAAGGTTTAGTAGAAGTATCCAATAGAGAAATCAAAAGGATTTTATAAAGAACTATTAATCCTAATAGAAAGACTTGGTCTTTAAGACTTGATGATGATGTATTGTGGGCTTATAGGATTTCTTTTAAAAACCTATAGGAATATCTCAATATAGGCTCATATTTGGCAAAGCTTGTCACTTACCAGTAAAATTTGAACATAAAGCTTATTAAGCTGTTAAGGAATTAAATTAATATAGGAAGGAAGCTGATGAGAAAGATTAGTACAATTAAACAAACTTGATGAGATTATATAAGAATCGCATGAAAATGCGAGAATTTATATGGAGAAAATGAAAAAGTGGCATGATCAAAAGATTTTGATAAATGATTTTAAACTTGGATAGGAGATTTTAATGTATAATACATGATTGAAGTTATTTCTTGAAAGCTTAAGTTCAAGTGGTCAGGACCATTTACTGTAGTAAAATTTTATCCTTTCAGTGTAATTGATATTAGAGATCCTGAGAGTGTTAAGTTATTTAAAGTGAATGGATAGAGACTTAAACCCTACTTAGCAGGTGAGAGACCATTGATAAATAGGATTTTAATGTTGGGTCATCTTGAATAAATATCTAGATTCGTCAGGCTGAGGATGTTAAACTAAGAATTTCTTAGCAGACAACCGAATTTTGTAGCGTGTTTGTGTTTTTTGTTGTTGTTTTGTGGATTGTGTGTAGTTGTGTGTTATGTTTATGTTTGTGTGGTGATCTCTTTGTTTGATAATGATTGTAAGATATGAGGGAGATGAGTCCTTAGTCTTCTTGTTGTCACTGGACTTAAGTATACCTTTTCGTGGTAAAATGATTAAACAAGACCACTAAATACTAGTTCTCAATCAAACTAAAGGATTTACTAGAGGCATATTGATTTTGGACTTAGGACACATCCATCTCAATTCCCTACTTTATATTTTTTGACCTTGTTCTTCTATCACAATGGTTCAGTGAATCAGCAACGGTGTATACTTTATCGGGCAAGATAACATTTGAGAGTGGCAACATATAAACTAATTCAATGATTAGAAACTATCTAGTCCAATGCGTTGACTATACAAAAATGTTTAAAAGCACCCAATAGTCAATAAAAGGGGATTCTGTTGGAGATGAAGAATTGGAGAGGGGAGATGTGTTTAGAAGGAGGATGAGTATTTCTCATTTATTTTTAGTTTAAGGTATTAAGAATTTGTTTATCATGTGAGATCAGAGACTTAGAGAGGACCAAAAGTTGATTTCATTGACAGGGACAAAACTAGGCCTGGTGCCTAGGCACCACAAAAATTGGGCGCCAAGCCACCTAAGCGTTTTTATCGTGGTGCCTAGGCGCTGCTATCCCGGTGCCTAGGTGTTGCTATCACAGTTCCTAGGAACCTCTTCCGCTTTCTCAACAAAAATTTCTAAACTATCTCGGTTTAGATCATTTTCAGAAAACTTCTCCCTCGATTCTTCTTTGGTGATTAAAAGGCAAACCTAGGGCTTCTTTTTTTTCTTTTATTTTCACTTGAACCTTGAAGCTTTGGTGAGTGGAAATAACTTCCATAAGGTTAAATCCCCTCCTTAAGCTTGTTTTTCCAAATTTCATCCAAGAATTTTTTGTGATTTTGGAGGAGAAGGTTAAAGTTGGTGATTTTTTGGGGATAATTTGATTAAGCCAGTGACTTGCATCTTTTTACACATCCACAAAATTTCTTAGCTCATTCCTTTGCTTTTTAATTGCAACTACTTTTTTATGGCTCCCAAAATAAAAGGTGGAAAATCTAAGTCAAATTCATTTTACAAAAAGATGGTTATAAGCTCCAAAGCCAGAAGTGTTACAATGACTTGTTAATGTCAAAGAAATTGATTGCGGAGAGGGGGTTCATTAGCTCCGGGAGCAGATGGAAAGTATGATTGTCAAGAAAAACTAGGAAGCTCTTTGCTACTCCACTTGTGTAACTATGATTTATGTAGTGAGGGAGTTCTATTTTAACCTCCTTAATGCCTCTGATAACTTGATATTTGTGAGAGGAAAATTTGTGGATATCTCCTGTAATGCATTAATGCGTTATTTTCATTGAGAGATGTCCCTAAGAGTTTTTACTCTAGTTTTGTTCCTACAGATTCTGAGTTAGATGAGATAATCAATTTCTTGACCAATGAAGAAGGGGTTTGGAAGGTGAGGAACGACCAAAAAGTGAACTTTTCTTCATCTAGATTAAATGCACCTTCTAGAGCTTGCCATTACTTCTTTTCTGCCAAGCTATTACCTTCCACCATTCTAAGTGAGGTTAAGAGAGAGAGCTTCTCTCAGCCATTATATTCAAACAATCAAACAATATAGATATAAGATTCTTGATTCATCATTCCATCATTAATACTATAGTGGGATGATACACTTTAAGGCTAGGATACCCTTCTACAATTGTCGGCACTATTTTTAGGTTGTGTGAAATTTTAAAAAGGGGTCGCCTAACAGAAATTGTCGGCGAATTTTAAATTTAGTCTAGATAAATAATTTGAAAAAGTAGTATTTGATTTTGAAAATAATTCTAAATATGAGATTAAACCGATCTCACATCCCAAATAGTTTACATAAATGAGCACCGCACCACAAACCGTGTATCTATCCCTAAGGATAGACACACTACTTGATGGTGGGGCTCGATCAAATAAACTAGAAGTTTTGTGACATCCGTTTGGTCTGCGAACCAATTTTATAAGCCGAAAAATTCCCCTGCTTAATATGAAAGTATTAAACAGGGTTTATATTACCTGGGTTCTTTAAAATTCCCTATAAGGGCAAGCCCCTATAGTTAATTACATCTTAAGTGACGGGAATCACCTAAGAAAACTCTCGATAATAATCAATAATTCTGCTCTCAAGAATTTCAAAGTTTAAGGTTTTCAAAGATTGAATTTTGGGATTTCAATAGGGAATGGATCAAGTTTGGAACATTTTATTTTGGGAATTCAAAGGAAGAAAAGTAGGACAAAATCACAGATTCGAAGTGAACTTCGGTAATTTCCCGACTATCCTGTTGTTTGGCTCGAGTTTAGGAAAGTCCTAATGTTTATTTAGTATTTCAATCTTGCCAATTTTAATTAATTAGGGCTTATATTTGTATGATAAAATCAAACAAATAGCCTAGAAAATGTGAGGGTTTATGTCGTATCAGACGATTACCTCGGAATCCTAAAACCGGTTAGGGCTTAATTTGCAATGCAAATGCCTAACGAAGAGTCGAGGATTTATGTTGCACTAGGCAAACTACCTCGAAGTCCTATGGCTTTGTTGTTTAATTCTAAGAAGGTTTTGCCTGAAGTAGGTTCAAGTTTTGCCGACGACGATGGCCGTGCCGCCCACCATGCCCCGAGCTCCTTGTTGTTGCAGAGGTTTAGTTTTAGAAGTTATAAGTCAGGGGATGAGAAAAGTGTTTTGGTTTAGAGAAGTCTTAATTTCCAAGAGTTTTTTGTGTTTTGATTAAAACAAATCTTAAAGTTGATTATAACGACACCGGTTAAGATCCCACGGTTCCATCCTTCCGGCATCATTATTTTATCGGATTCACTTAGTCCGTATGAATTTGCTAAACTCAATCGAATGAGTTCCACACTTTCATTTAGACCGTGGAAATCTCGTTAGCAACACGTAGGTTACATCATCCGAGGTATTCCCGATCATCCAACAGGACGTTTTAATTTAGTTGCAATTGTAGTTTTGTGTTCTATTTGTGATTAAATTTTGAGTTGTTTTATATTTTGAAATGTTGTGGCGGTGAATTTTATCTTGCAATGACTTTTAAATTTAGTTTTGGTTTCAGTTTTAGGGGCTATCCTAAAGGTGTGGGTTTTCATGCAACAGTTGTCTTATCATGCAAGAAAAGTAAAGTGCATTTGCAATAAAGTAAATTGCAAGAAAGTAAATTGCAGGAAAGTAGATTGCAATAAAATAAAAGCGTACCTGGAGGGTCTTCCCGTCATCCCAAGCTGCACTTAAAACACAATTATAATATTTAAGCAAGTTCCTAGGTAAAGCTAAGGGAAAGGTTATGGTTTTCTACTAAATTCCTAATCCTATAGCTAGTCATTTCCTATGACGTCTGAGTTCTAGTATATTTTTTTTGTTTAAGGACGATTTTCTTCATCAAAGAATAATTAAATTCAATTGTTCTTATAAACATCCTATCGTATCGAGGAAGTGCTTAAGACAAATCTTAAACATCTTTTCAATATTTCTAGGATTGTTTTAAGTCCAAATGAGTTTAATTATACAAATGAATTAATCGTCCGGGAGTTCAAATTTTGTTGTTATCTTGCTCAGTGAACTAGGACATTTGAATATCCTATGAGTGAAGTAACATTTTATTTAATGTTCCATTTAGGAGTTATAATAATCAAAGCTTTCAAGGGTAAATTAGTATTCAAATGATTTGGTTTAAGTTAAAGGGTTTAAATTTGGAATAGTGTTCAAGTTGCTTTATATTTAATTTCTTTCTCGTTTTAGGTGTTGTTATTTAATTCAACTTAATTTAATTGAGTTTTAATTTAATTTAATATAGTTCAATTTAATTTGATTTGATGTTATATTAATTTGGTTTGATTTAATTTTAATTTAATTTGATTTAATTTAATTTAATTTAATTTAATTTAATTATTTAATTTAATTTAATTTATTTAATTTAATTTAATTTAATTTAATTTGATTTAATTTTTAATTTAATTTAATTTAATTTAATTTAATTTAATTTAATTTAATTTAATTTGATTTAATTTTTAATTTAATTTAATTTAATTTTTAATTTAATTTAATTTAATTTAATTTAATTTGATTTAATTTAATTTAATTTAATTTTTAATTTAATTTTTTAAAAGAGTTTAATAATTTAATTTTAGTTTAATGATTAAGTCTTTTAATATTTTAAATTTGAGTTATCATTTTAATTAAGAATTGAGCATTAATGAGATAATTAGTTTAGGGATTTTTAAATTAAAGAATAAATCTCTTCCTAATAAATATCCCTTATTTTAATAATTCCAATTTTATTATTCTTCCAAATTTAATCCATTATTTAATTAAAGTTTAATCATTTTAAAATTGTTTAATGGGTTTCTACCCTTTAATTATTTAAATTTCAATCATCCAAATCAGATTAGGATCAAATATTTTACTTGTTAATTTTTTATTAAACCTAAAGTTTTAATTAAGGGTTAAAAGTTTAATTACCATTTTACCCCTTAAGCTTAATAATTTCATAACTTACTAAATTGAACTCAAATGAACTTGAAATTTTTATGTGACTTCACTCATATGTCAATAAAGACATGAGAGGAGAAAAATGTGATTTTTCTGTATTTAATTTATTTATATAATTATTTTTGGTGGAAAATAGAGATTTTCAAGGAAAATTTGATGACATGACCAAAGGAAAGTTTCTGTCCTTAAGAAAATTAGGGGACATTGCTAATGACCAGAGAAGTACTTGGACCAATTTTTATGATTTTTTGAATTATATTATTTTTATTATAATTATTTTAAGTTTTGGAGTGTTAATTAATTTAAAAATAAAATAAATGTTGAAAAATGGATTTTATGTTTTTCAAAAATCTCTCTAATATCAAGGAAACCAGAGAAGCAAATTTTGCAATTTTCTGATTTTTCTATGATTTACTATAATTATTTTAGTGAAAATGCTAAAAAAATACATTTTTTTATTTCAAAATTACCTTAAAGCTTTAAAATTTAATATCTCACTAAATAGACCTAAGAAAAATGTGGGATTTGTTCCTGTGTGATTAAAATTCAAAATGTGACATTTTGGTGAATTTTATTATTTTTGTGATTTTTATTATTTTTTAATTATTAAAAATATTAAAATATTATTAAAAATTAACTTTTTTGAAAATTGAAATTTTAATTTTCTTAGGTTCCCCTGATATCGAAAGGCTCCAAAACCAATTTGGTGAATTTTTGAAAGGTATTTTAAAAGTTATGAATTTTTAAATTTTAAAATGGCTAAGTGCGCTTAATCAACCCAATTAGTGGGGCTAACCAAGCCCAATCGACCTCAAATTTTTATGGTGGATTCCTCTGATCCTAAAGGTCGATGGAGAATTGATTTCAAGTCAATTTGATGCCCGGTTAACTCTAATTAATTAAAGACCTATTTTGGGTGTTTAAGCCAATTAGGGTTGTTTTAAATGAACTAAGTCAAAACCTATTTTTCCTAGTGGTTCTCCGGTCATAAGGAACATCACCAAATTTTCCTAGAATTTATTTCACAACATGCTATTTACTCGGAATTAAAATACTCAAAACAAGTAACTCCGAACTTGAAAAATCAAGAACTCTTCATAGGGATGGCCTCTGACTTTGGAAAATTCAGGGAATGTTCCCAAATTCAGAGGCTTCAAAAGCCATATGGTCTCATGCCATGGTGAATTGTATGCATGCATGGAGAATTAAAATAATGCAGAGAGTAAATAAATTATAAAAAATAAAATACTTGATGAAATTAAATGATTTCTTTTCCACATTATTCTCCTCTCGTTCACCGAGCAAGAGGGTATTTTTATTTTATTTTTCCGATTTTTCTACACGTAGATATGAATTTTCGAAGTTTAGGGAATTAAATAAATCGAAAATCCCTAATTTTCTACTTATCCGAGCCGCCGCCGCCGCATCCTCGGCAGCCTCCGAAAGGCCACGCGGCGCGCTCCCATTCGACGCCGCCACTCGAGTCGACAGCCCGGCCCCGCGGTTCTCGTACCGTCTCCCGGTCCGACGCCATCCGAGCCGTCCGTCCGCGCGTGTATCGAATGGACGCGCATCCGTTCATCGTCCCCAAGTGTTCTCACCCGAGAGCCTTCCACACTAAATCCCTAAGATCTCACTCGATTCTCAATGGATTTTTACGTTCTTATACTCTATGGATTCGTCTTCAAGAGACGAACACATCTATACTAAGCTAACATGCATCGAAACTAAGGCATTTGAAATGGAGAATCTCCGGAAACTCTGGATGAAGAATTAGCTCATACCTCGGCTCGAGAAGTGTGGCTTCAATCCGAGAGTTGTTGCACCTTCGATCGGATCCCAGCGAAGCTCCGGATGAAGTCTCCGGTCCGGTGAATTGTCCGGATATGATTTCGACCAAGCCCGATCACAAAGCTTGGAGGCCGGAGCAACCGGGTGGCCCGGAGATGGGGCTTTTGATGGCGGACACCTTCCCTGGTCCGGTGAAGGTGTAGAGCCAATCAATTTGGGGATTGGCTCACCGTGGAGAAGTGTCTTGGTTTCGAGTGGAATTTCAACTCGAAATCGAGCTTACGCAGGAGAAATGGCAGGGGGATTTCACCTGGGATCAAGTGCTCTAAGGGTGGAGGAGGGTCTGGAACAATTTTGGCGCAGTTTTGGCAAGGTTTGTGCTTAGCTCCTCTCATGGCCGAGAGGGGTGGAGTTTAAATAGTAGCCGGGCTGGGGCCTCCTGTGGGGAGTTAGGGCTCGGGATCGACCGCTCCGGTGAGGAGAAGATCGGCCATGGTAGCCACCGGGGATGGGACAGCTCAGCAAGTGAGAATTTCAATGTTGGCTCACATGCGAGCTCTCGGTCATGGTGTTTTCCGGCGGCTCGGTGGCCGACCGCCGTGCATGGGTCACCCTCAAGGTCAGTGGGTCGGGGCTGGAGGTTTGTGCAATCAATCGGCCATGGACATGTGTAAAGGCTTTGATCCAAAGTGGAATGGGGCATGGCTAGATTTGGACCTAAATGGGTCAACCCACCCATTTGGGCTAGGTGCACCCCCCAAGGCCTGGTTTAGGCTGAGGAGAAAGTGATTTGGATCGGCTTGATTAGTGGGGTCAAGTCACAATCCAAGTACAATTAGGCTTAAGCATGGTTTAGTGGAGTCATGGAAGTGGTTAATCACCTTTAGGAATTAAGGAAAGAGCCTCCTCCTTTTGCCCAAAATGGCATGGTGACATGTAAAGAGGCTCTCATGGCTTCCATGTGGCTCATGCATGGCTTCATGGCTCACCTTTCGCTCGGGAAAAGTGAAGTCAATTTCATGGAAATGGATTTAAGGAAAATTTTGGTATTTAGGGGTGATTTGGCATGAGGCTTGATTTGGAATTATTTGATGATGAATTTAGGACTTAGGTGATGGCTTTAATTAAGTGAATGGTAAATGGAGATGTCATGTGGGCTTTAGGGTGGATTTTGGGCTTTTTGAAAGGGTTTTAGATGGCTTTTAAGATGGATTAGGAGAGTGGGCTTTTGAATTTTAAAATGGATTTTGGGATGAAATTTTGTAAAGAGGTTGGGCCAAATAATTGTTGGGTTTAGCTCATGGATGTGTCATGGGTGACTTGAAGCAAATTTGGGGTAGTTTGGGCTTGAATCGGGTCGGATTTGGATTCTTTTGGTGAATGGGCCAATATAGGTCCAAGTGGGCCAAGTTGGGCCCATGTTAAGCTAGGGTTGAAATTGATGTAAAATTAATGTTGAGAAATGTTTATGGGAGTGTTTCAAAGAGGTTTTGGCTTTGATTGGGTTTTGATTTTGGGGTTTGGGTTCATTTGGGTTAGGTTTAGGTTTAGGTCAAAAATGGGCCTTTTAGCTTTGGGTTGAGTTTGAGTGGGGTTTGGGTTCAAATTTTGGGCAAATCATGTTAGTGTTTTGTTTGTGGGGATGCTAAGGAAGATTTAGAAAAGATTTGGGGTTAATTAGAATTGAATCGGATGAGTTCGAGTTAGGTTCGGGTCATGGGTCCAAATCGGGCTTTAAGGCCAAAAGTGAAATTGGATCCAAATGTCAATCAAATTGACTTGGATTTGGTCTAGATTGGTATTGGGGATGTTGAATTGAAGTTTAGAATTGAATTGGACCAAAATCGGGGTAAATTGGGTAGGTTTGTTTCGACATCGGATGCACTTAGGGTTAAAATGGTCAAATTGGGGGTTTTGACAAAAGTAGGGTAAATTGACAAAGTTGGCCCATGGTGTAGTTGGACAAAATGAAATTGGGAATATTTGGGATTTTCTGGAATTTTCTGGGAATTTTCTGAATTTTTGGATTTTTGGGTCAAGAGGGGTACTTTGGGTATTTGGAGGGTATCGGGAGGTATTTTTGGAATTTTTGGTATTTTTGGGTATGAATGATCAATTTGAGTGATGTGGAGATGTTTGGGATTGATTTTGGGGAATTTTGGGTTATTTGGAAATTTTTGAGAAATTTGGGTAATTTCGAGGTTTTCGGTAAGCTAGCGGTGTAGGGTCCCGGGGTCAAAAATCGAAAATTGGGAAATTGAAGATCGGGTGAATTTAAGTGGAATGAAATCATTTTTGTTGAGACATGAAGCCATATCAAGCCTACATGAGCCATGAAGGGACTCATTTGAGGCATTCACTATGTTGTTCCTAACCCTCTTAGCTAAGGGCTTAGGGGTCAAGGACCATCCATGTGAATCACCTACATGAGTTAGGAGGTCAAGCTAGGTATGGGTGTAGTTTTAGGAAGTGTGTGGAAATGTAGTGTGTGTAAGTCAGCCCCTTCACCAGACCAGGCCACCCAGGGCAGTCCTAAGGCCAAAGAGTCCTATAGGAACTTATCCTTTAAACTTCCACATTTGATTTCAACCCTCTAGTGATTAGGGGTCTACAATCAAGTTTGTGGAGTTTGCAGGGAGTTAAGAAGTGGTTTGAATTTCTACAAGGTGGGTCCCAATTCTAGTCCTCTAAGATAGTCAAAGGAAAAGCCTAAGGCTAGATCCTAAGCACTAAAAAGAAGAAGGGAAGACCTCATCAAAAATGAGGTCAACAAATGGACCTCAATAAGTGTGGTGAGCCGACGGAGCACATCACACGTATCGGTGTTGACCGAAGCGATCAACAAAACTAACACAAACATCCAAGTGACAAACTTAGGACGAAATGAAGAGCTTCAGCTGGGAGTGTCAAGTATATCTATGGAACCGGAGATTCTCGAACTTCACTGTGGAAAGGAAAAGGAGGTGAATCCCAAATCACATGACCTGGGGAATTTCGATTTAGATTTCATTTTATTTCAATTTAAGTTTTGATATGTGAGTTTAGATTTCAATTGGAGTTTCAATTTAGATCGGCGTTCATCAAAATTAATTCGAAGGATTTGATTTGAAATGAGAATTGGAATTTTGAGGTTTTAGATGTAACATCTTCAACCTCGAAAGAAAATTGAATTGATTAGATCGAATCGTTGCAATGAGAAGAGATCTCGCAGTAATGCGGTGTCGGATGTAAAATCCTTAACCTCAAGGGTTTGATTTTGATGTATTTCATTGCGATAGGGAAATGATCCTAAAGTAATGCAGTCTTGGATGTAAAATCCTCGACCCAAAGGTTTAAATTTGATGTATTTCAAAGGCAATAGAGAAAGAATCCTAAAGCAAGCTGTCTTCGGATGTAAAATCCTCAACCCAAAAGTTCGAATTCGATGTATTTCAAGTGCAGAGAGGAAAGAATCCTAAAGCAGTAGCGTTCTGGATGTAAAATCCTCGACCCAAAAGGTTTGATTTTGATGTATTTCAAAGGCAATAGAAAGAATCCTAGCAAGGCAGCTTCGATGTAAAATCCTCGACCCAAAAGGTTTTGATTTTGATGTATTTCAAGGCAATAGGAAAGAATCCTAAAGCAAAGGCAGCTTGGATGTAAAATCCTCGACCCAAAAGGTTTTGATTTTGATGTATTTCAGATGCAGTAGGAAAGAATCCTAAAGCAAGGCACTTGGATGTAAAATCCTCGACCCAAAAGTTTGAATTTGATGTACTTCAAGGCAACAGGAAAGAATCCTAAAGCAAAGGTACTGGATGTAAAATCCTCGACCCAAAAGTTCGAATTCGATGTATTTCAGTGCAGTAGGAAAGAATCTTAGCAAAGGCAGTCTTGGATGTAAAATCCTCGACCCAAAAGTTCGAATTTGATGTACTTCAAGGTGCAATAGGAAAGAATCCTAAAGCGAAGGTCTTGGATGTAAAATCCTCGACCCAAAAGTTCGAATTTGATGTACTTCAAGGCAATAGGAAAGAATCCTAAAGCAAGGCAGCTTGGATGTAAAATCCTCGACCCAAAAGTTTTAATTTGATGTACTTCAAGTGCAATAGGGAAATAATCCTAAAGCAAGGCAGTCTTGGATGTAAAATCCTCAACCCAAAAGTTTGAATTCGATGTACTTCAAGGCAATAGGGAAAGAATCCTAAAGCAAGTGCAAGATCGGATGTAAAATCCTCAACCCAAAAAAAAATTGATTTTGATGTATTTCAAGGCAATAGGAAAGAATCCTAAAGCAAGTGCAAGATCGGATGTAAAATCCTCAACCCAAAAAGTTTGATTTTGATGTATTTCAAAGGCAATAGGGAAAGAATCCTAAAGCAAGTGCAAGATCTGATGTAAAATCCTCAACCCAAAAAGTTTGATTTTGATGTATTTCAAAGGCAACAGGAAAGAATCCTAAAGCAATGCAAAGATCGTATGTAAAATCCTCAACCCAAAAAAAATTGATTTTGATGTATTTGAGTGCACAGGAAAGAATCCTAAGCAGTGCGATACTTGGATGTAAAATCCTCGACTCAAAAGTTTGAATTTGATGTATTTCAGTGTAATAGGAAAAAGAATCCTAAAGCAGTGCAGTCATGGATGTAAAATCCTCAACCCAAAAGGTTTGAATTTTGATTGAGAATTTGATTTGAAATTTGAAAAGATCAAATTTAAAATTTGCTCGAGAGTGGATTTGGAATTTGGAAAGATTGAAATTGGATTTGGAATTTGATTGGGAATTTGACTTGGAATTTGGAAAGATTGAATTTGAAATTTGATTTGAAATTTGGAAGGATAGAATTTGAGGTTTGATTGATTTCGTTTATCTTTTAATGATTCAAATTTTATCTTATCGTTTATTCGGTGTTTGTCATTTTTAGATTTTTTTAGAAAGTTTTCTTTTATCTTTTTTTTTGTTTTATTTCTTTTCTCGTTCTTTGTTCGAAGTTCATTTAACTTTAATGGCGTTTCCCAATCAATTTGCACAAAAGAGGTGAAGGCCAAAAATGTGACATGGTCACTTTCATTCCAATCATGTTGAAAATACATCGTACAACTCGATCTGGAATATATCTCATACAATCCATGTAGACTCAAAACGGACTATGTATGATCCTTGTTGGTCCATCAAAAGAAGCATCTGTCAAAAATCCATGTCTGAATGGTGGGGTACATGGTTAATAACATCACCTTCCAAGCCATCCTTGGCAAGGATGCCGGCTGGATGTACGTCGGAGGTGTGATATCTCCCATGTAACTCACGACTCGTAAGGCCGAAGGTTCTCTAGTTCGGGTCCGGTCGGAAATGGTAAGGCATCTTGCCGCCGTCCATCCTCCCGAAAGTAACCGAGATTCGCTCCACCGGCACTCCCGGTATGCAATGCTTAGCGATATATGCTCCGTTGCCCCGCAGCATCATGACGGAACCCACCGGTAAAGGTATCTTTACCGGCCCTCGGAACTCACCCGGGCTCGCTTATCCGGAGGTCGATCCGAACATGATGTCACACTCGTTCAAGAAAGAGACCGTGCAGAAAGGTCCGACGAAGTCGTGATGATCTATATGTGGGGGTATGCGATCACCCCGTTTCGTAGATGTTGATAATGCAGCTATTGGGTATGCAATCCGTCGGCAGCACTCTCCATGTTATCAATCTCTTTACCATTCTCTCGATGACTAATGGCATCGGATCTACTCGCCCATGACGGAGTATTCCCGGCGGGTTTCCTTTCGTCTTCAAGAAAGTTGTAGCAAGCATCCGCATTGTATTGTGATTCTTCCTTTCCCCGGCATCCATCTCCGGGTTCCGAGTATGTGTTTTCCCTCGTGCGGCTCGCTCGGCCCATTCTTTTCAAATCCCGAATACAATCCACGATTTGTCGTTGTTCATACTCCGAGAATACGTCGGCTGTGTAGCTCGAGGCCCTCTAGTATGTTGATCCTTCTTCCTTTAATTCTCTCGAAGTATTCGAAAGTTTTCTTTTCAACATTCCGCATCCTCTCCAGCTCGTATTCCGGAATGATCTCGCATGGCGAGGCCTTGTGACATATTGTGGGATATATGGTTCAATCCCTTCACGTTCCCCCGCATACCTCGGCTCCTCGTGGATGATGCCCGTCGGGACATCCCCGGGGTTGCTTCGCAACAAGGTCATGCACTACCGGTGGTTCTATCCGGTGGCGTGGTAGCCTTCTTTCTTCGATCTTCCGGAGATTTCCCCGATTCTTTTTGTTATCCTAGGAACCGGCCTCCTTTCTTCGAGTTCCCGGTGAACCGGTGTCCTCGAAGTGTATGTACCGGCATTAGCAACTCGTATCGTCTCGCCGGTCCGCAGACTAGTTTTGTTAACATCTTACGGATACGGCGATTCTTATTTCTTCGTTGCGTGGCCGCGAGAGTAGCTCTCCGCACTTCTTGAATCTCTCGTGGGCGCGGCGCCGACAAGCCCGCCCTCCGCCGTAGCGACTACGGACTTCATTTTCTTATTTTCTTCGGTGTTTGCTTTTCTTTTCTTGTTGTTGGATTGGTGGCTTGGGCCACCCACTTTCATCACCGTCCGCCCGGGTAGTTCTTCTCGGTTAATCGGGACCCGGCCACTTTCCTCGCATCGTAGGCCCGCCGGTGCGAAATCCGAGTCAATCTCGATTATCGCTCCATCTTTCACCCTCTTTTCATCGAGTGCAAGGCTTACGCCATTCTTAAAGTTCAGGACCAACCGCCCGTTCGACATTTCCCCGCGAAAAGACAAGGAAAAGGATCGGGGTCGTACTAAGAACAAGAACATTAAGAAAATGTTTATTTAAAGATACATTTTTTATTTATATATTTTTTTAAAATTTAACGAGAATGAAGTAGGATAAGATCGTGGAAGAGATTTTGATTTGAAAAAGAAAACAAGGAAAACTTAATTATCATGATTTTATTTATCTTGGCACATTTTATTATTTTTGGGTTCGGACCCAATCATAAGTAATTACTTCGCCCGTGTTTCTTAGGGATGAAGAATTCATTCCTTCGAAACATCGAGTAGCGTAATACTTTTTCAAGTATCGTCCGTTGATCGGAAGTATATGTCGTTCTCCCCGGCAATTCACTAGCCGGTAGGAACCTCCCGAGTATATCGCTTCAACCACAAACGGTCCTTCCCAAGTGGGTTCAAATTTTCCTCCTATCTTGCGTGTGCAAGAATAGGTCTCTTGAGAACGAGAACTAAGTCGCCAACTTTCGAAGGTTCTTGCGCGACCAGCTTTTCATGGGCTTCGAACCATTTTAGCTTCGGTATAGTTCTAAATTCGTTGCGCCGCAAGTCTTTTCCCTTCCAAGTTTTCTAATTCTTCGAGTCGTAATCCGGCGTTTTCTTCGTCGTGATCTTGTTTGCAACCGCACTCCGAGTGAAGGAAGCCGAACCTCTAAAGGTAACACTCGCTCGGACCCATACACCGCAGCGTAAGGTGTAGCTCGAGTAGGAGTTCGAAAGTTGTCCGCAGGCTCCATAAGGCTTCTAACAATTTCTCGTGCCAATTTCTCTTATTATCGTCCAAGGTTTTCTTTAAGATTCGAACGAGAGTTTTATTAAAAGCCTCGCCGAGATCGTTTGCTCTTGGGTAGTAAATTGTTGAGTATCGCCAGCCGATTCCGTGTCTCCCGACAAAATTGTTGATTTGCGTGCTTCGAATGCCGACCCATTATCCGAGATGATCTCGCGCGGCACTCCGAAACGGTAGACAACTTCGTTCTCGAAAACCGTAGCACGTGGTGTGCTTTCACTTCTCTAAGTGGAACCGCCTCCGCCCACTTGGAAAAGTAATCCGTAGCCGCAAGAATGAAACGATGTCCTTTTGAAGATGGTGGTTCTATTGGACCCACTATATCCGTGCCCCAACATTCAAATGGCCACGACGCAATTGTCGGGTGCAGCACATTCGGAGGTTGGTGTAGAACCACTCCGTGCACTCGGCATCGATGACAGCTCTTCGGCGATTTTCATGCGATCGGTCATCATCGAGGGCCGTAGTACCCTAGTCTTTTAATTTTCATTTTCATCTTCGGACCCGACCGGTGAGCGCCACGGAGTCCCGAATGCACCTCTTAACAATTTCACGGCCTCGGACCCGCTTAGGCACCTTAGCCACATTCGATCAAAAGACCTTCCGTACAATGTGTTGTTTATTAATGCGTAGACGCAGTTCTTTTCGATCCGATGAGCTAGCGACCTATCGTCCGGTAGCTTTCCCGTTTGCGTGTAATCTATCAATGGCCGTCGCCAATCTTCCGTGTTTTATGTCACCGCCGCAACCGATTCTTTTTCTTTTCTCGATTGGTGTATTGTGTCCATGTCGAGCCGTGATAGGACCCGGCGTCCGTGAACCGACACTTCCACCGATTCATCTTGCAAACGAGCGAATTCTTTTGCGAGACGGGCTAAAGCATCCGCTAAAGCATTTTCTTTTCCGGGAATTTTGTAGATTGTCACATTCGGAATCGTTCCAACAACTCGTATGGTATACTCGGAAGTATTGTTCGAGTCTTCGGCTTTAAAATTCTGTATTGTCCGACGATCCGTCGAATGATTAACTTCGAATCCCCGTAGATGTCGATGTCTCGTTATCCCCATTCGAATAGCTAATTCCAATCCCGTTATGAGGGCTTCGTATTCTCGCTTCATTGTTTGTACACGGTTCCGTCAAGTGGTAGGAGTATCTTAACATCCCCCGCTCCGGTGTTATAAAGATTAGCCCGATTCCTCGCCTTACCGGAACTATCACTTGCGATTCTTCGTCTTTGTGTGTCGAAGATGCTCCGTCGAAATATAATTCCCAACGTCGATCATCAAGGTCTTCTAGGTTCATTATTTGTTCATCCGGCAAATCATCATTGAGAGAAGATCTCGCCGCAAAGGGTGCGCCGCGAGGAAGTCCGCTAAGACTTGTCCCTTCACTAAGCACGCAGAGGCACGAAAGTTATATCGAATTGCAATAATATCATCGACCATCCGGCAAGTCCGTCGGAAAGTGTTGGACGAGTCATCAAGTATTGCAATGGATTAAACTTCGAAATCAGAGTTGACCTTGTGAGAAAGCATGTAGTGCCCGAGCTTTTGAGCGGCGAAGATCGTGGCCAAACAATGCTTTTCAATTGTGGGATACCTTACTTCCGTCGGAAGTAAACGACGGATTAAGTAGTAAAGAGCATTTTCTTTACCCTCATCATCGACTCTGGCTAACGTGGCTCCGAGAGAATCGTCTAAAGCCGCGGTGTAAAGTATCGACGGTCTACCCGAGACTAGGGTCGCTAAGACAGGAGGTGTCATTAAATATTGTTTAATGTCTTCGAAGGCCTTCTGGCATTTCTCTTCCCAAATAAATTTGGCGTCCTTTTTAACTAGTGCCGAGAAAGGTTGACACCTACTCGACGAGTTCGAGATAAAGCGTCGAAGATATGCCGCTTCCTCGAAAAGATCGTAGTTGTTTTAAGGTTTTGGGAGGCGGCATTTCTAAGATAGCTTTAATCTTTTTCGGTCGATTTCAATTCCACGATGTCGGACAACGAATCCTAAGAATTTCCTGGAGGTGACGCCGAAGGCGCATTTTAAGGGATTCATCTTAAGGTTAAATTGTCTTAATCGTTCGAAAACAATTCTCAAATCATACAGGTAGTTTTCCTTTACTTTGTTTTCGATGACCACATCGTCCACGTAGCATTCGACTTGATTGTGGATGAGATCATCAAAAATTCTCGTCATTGCTCTCGGTAGGTCGCTCCTGCGTTCTTTAGTCCGAATGGCATCATCGTGTAAGCAAAATACTCCGATCGGCGTTCCGAATGTTGTAAGCTTTTCATCTTCTCGGAGCCATTTTTATCCGGTTGTATCCTCGAAGATCCATCCATGAACGAGAATATTTCATGTGTTGAAGCAATGTCGATCATTAATTCCGGGATCGGTAGAGGAATTCATCTTTTGGACATGCCTTGTTTAAATCTCCGAAGTCCACACAAATTCGATCCGACCATTCTTCTTTCGACCGGCACCACATCAGGCTAACCAAGTCGGGTATTGTTCTTCACTGGACAAATTTAGCGTCTATTAGCTTTTTAACTTCGGCTATGACTTGTTGTTCGATTTCTAGACGCATTCTTCCGGGACCTCGTCCGACCGGGGCGTGTAGGATCCACTCCTAGCTTATGGAATGCGACCTCTAGAGCTAATCCTGGCATCTCGTCATAATTCCAAGCATAGCAGTCTTTAAATTCCATTAATAACTTGATTATTTCTTCGGAGTCTTCTTTATTGAGTAAGGAGCTAACAAAGGTAGGTCTAGGCTCTTCGCTAGTACCTAAGTTAACTTCCGTTAACTCATCTATCGTAGATTCGATTTCTTCTTCGACTCGGTGGAGCGTCTCCAATTTGTAAATCTTCGAGTTCGTCCGTAGTTTCCATGCAGCTTTCATCGGACTTGCAAGTGACAACCAAGCAAAATTCGGCATCGTCAACCGACCCTATCGTGCCGAATCCGAGTCCATACTTCGAATCGGGAAGACGACCGGAGTTATTCCATAACTTTTCAAAATGTTGTGATTGGCTTTTGTCCATTGTCGAGGTAAGAAACCACGTTGAATTAAATTTTGAACACAGGGAGAGTACCACTCAAAAGGTAATTCCATTAATTCCGATGAAGTGACATCTTCGAATTGTACATTATTTTCAGCTTTGGAGGAAGAAGCACCACGGTAGAATTTGATCGGCTTCGCACCGTTGTTACGTATCTCTTTGACCACCATACCCTCGATCTTGTTAGAATGGATCGAGTTAGGGTCATAAGTATGTACGTAGTGGTTAATCTTCTCATACATTGATTTGTATTCTTTGTCCTTTTCATCTTCGAGGAGATCTTCGTATTGCGGCTTCTTTCGACTTATTGTTATCGCTTCTTGCTTGATTTCTTTTTCTTCTTCGAACTATCTTCCCAATCAACATTGATGGTCGGTTTTCTCTCGTCCAACTCGTCCTAACGTCTCTACCACGGCCTCGTCCCCGGCCTCGACCTCGGATGCGAGTCGTGGAGAAACCTTCACCATCTCGCCGGAAGGGAGTGGTGAGTGACCGTTGGACTAGAACTTCGAGTTCTTCGTTGTCTCGAACTTTCTTTGCTTCATTCGTTACGGTATCTCCGGAGAAGATCGTTTTCTTGGCGGTGCATAATAAGTCGCATCTTCATGGATTCCAATCTCATGTACGGAGAATGGTCGCAAGTCTCCTTTGATGCACTCGTTCCCCTCCATCGTAGTATTCGATGCACCGGTGCAGAGATGATGGTACCATCCCGTTTTCATGTATCCATGGTCGGCCCGAGAGAGCATCGAACGACGTTTCGAATCGATTATGTGAAATTTTGCGGTTGTCTTGGCTAAGTCACCGGTCTTCATCGCAGCGTTATTGATCCGAGGGCTCTTTCTCCTTTCCGGTCGAATCCTCTTAATAACATTTTGTCGGCCTCGAGCTCACGAGCATCAATTTCCAAATATGCTAGTGTTCGAAGACTCATTATATCGATCGATGCTCCGGATCCGCCAATACTCTGGAGAGTGTAAATTTTCCGATTGTAATCGAAATGTACAACGGTCGGTTGTGATCCGTCGTCCCAAGTAGTAGGTCATTGTCCGTGAAGGTAACACCTCGTCGTTCTTTTAACGAGCAAACCTCATCTAAGGAATCTCCGGCCATTTGAGCTAAGCAAATTTCGGATCAAGTAAGGCCTTGATCGCAGCTTCTCTCATCTCCTTTGATAAGATGAGAGCATCGTAAATGCTCGCCTGGTCGGTAGTTTCCTAAGATGGGCTAACACGTTGTAGTCCACTTTGTTCTCATGCGCCTCGGCTTCTTCGAATGGGTATTTCTTCCGCCGGGGTTGGTTCTTCTTGAACAACCACCGCTTTCCTTTGTCTTTTGGACCCACTCTTGGAGGTAGAACTTTTCCACTTCTCAAGTTGACTTCGTAATTTCTTCCGAATCTAGTGTCGAGTTTGCCGGTGTTTCCTCCCGAATCGGAATGACCGGCTCTTCCGGATTATCTTCAAAATCCGAAGGCTCTAACTCTATCGTAACCGGAGCTCCTCGAAACTCACGCGATAGATCCGTTGCTTCGTTGAACTCTTGTAGCCTCCTTGATGGATGTCTTCTTCATCATATTGCTCGTCGAGATCGCGTATGATTTGAGAATTGTTGTTGGTATCGAAATCGACGCCCGAATTGTCGCTAGTTACGTAATCGTTAGAAACAGTCAAAACGTAGCCAACGCCATCACCCTTATCATTATATGATCCCACCGAAGTGAGCAGATAATCATACAAAATCGAGGTTCGAGGGATTTCTCCCCCGAATCGGAAACAACTATCCTAGGATAAGCAGCCCCTAGTCTAGCCTTAGGAATCTCGGTCCCCTCTTCTTCGTCAATTTTCTTCTTCTCTTCGATTGTCTCCTGTCGAGGTGGTTCTTCTATCGCAAGTGATAAGTACCGGCTTAACGTGTCTCGAACTCCGAATCGAAGCTCGCACCGAAGCGGTTCGGATGTTGTCTAAAATCTTCTTCGAAGATCTCGTCTAGTGCGGTAGTCCATCCATCGTCGGCTGCATAGGGATCTATCGGAATGACGGGATCGGTTGAGATAACATCGACGGAACCTCCTTTCGGGGTTCCTTCATGTACTCCTTCGGGATTGTTATATTTCCTTTCCGAAGGTTGTCATTGAGCCAACTTTTAAAGGTAATGCAATCTTCTTTCTTGTGCCCAAGCATCCGATGGTAGGGGCAAAAGTTGGGATCACCTTTCTTGTTGACTTCCTCTGGTCTTTCGGGCTCGGCACTGGAAATCCGGAGTTTTCATTAAGGCTACGGAACATCTTCGTCATCGCTTCATTTTTGAACGGATATTCTCTCGCTCGAAGCTCCCTTAATGTATGTTGCGGACGAGGCGGTTGTTCATACCGCGGAGACGATCGATAGCTGGACCGGGTTGCTTGGCAATTCGTTGTGGTTGCTGCGGCCGTCTACGGTGGTATTTGCATCGGTTGTTTGCCTTTATCAACTCGCCGCAACGATCCCGGATTTCTTTTCGAAGGTCTTCACCGGCTTTTGCTTGTCCGTCTTGTCGGCAAAACTTAATTGCTTCGCCTCTTCTTGCAAGCTTCCGGCCTTGCTTAACAACTTCTCAAAAGTCTTAATAAGTGAATCCCTCGTGGAGAAGTGCTATCGGGCCGTGAATGCTTTTAAGCAAGATGCCGATCGCATGTTGTTCTTGCAGCTGTGGTTCACACTTCATACTTAAATTTCTCCATCGAAGTATGTAATCCACTAAAGTTTCATTCGGCCTTTGTTTCTCTACCACTAAATCACCTATAGTGATGTGGTGCCGAGCTCCGGCAAATCGCTCGATGAAGAGGCTCTCTAGCTCCGAGAATGTCTTCACCGAACCGTTGGCGTACTCCGCATACCGGCCGAAGGCGATTCCCGACGGACTACCGACGAGCCGTCGGAAGAGTAACGCATCGCTCCCGCCGGCATTGCATCAACTCGGCACGAAAGTGTCCAACATGCCGTCGGGGTTCCTGGCTCCGTCGAAGGTCTTAAACAGAGGTGGTACGAAGCCTTTCGGTATTGAACAACGTCGAATTCTTCCGGCAAGGTCTACCCGTCCGAATGGATGTCCCGTTCTTCGATTGTGCTAAGGCCTCTCGCACTCGCCGCTCTACCAAGTTCTTGATATCCTTTTCGGGGATCATACTTTGTGCCTGTATCCTTTTCAGCTGGTCATCCCCATTGACGGATGTAATCTCCTTTCCTCCGTCTACGATGTGAATGACCTCTCGGGGGTGTTTCTCTATGTGGTTGTACTCGACTCGGAGAGTGGCCGCAGCTACGGCCATCTCTTCCATCCTCTTCGCCATTCGAGCGATCGTGTTGTCCTTTTCCCGAAGCCGTCTCTTCATCGGCTCGGCTCCTCTCTTCTGCAGCTGCAGGAGCACCTCGAGAAGCCGATGAAGCTCGTGTCTCAACCATGTTGATTTCTCGCATATTCGTTGTCCATGAATTCCGATGAGTCGATCTCATCTCCGAACTTTTCTTCTCTTTATTTTGCCAACCGTCGGATGTCGGTTCTCAACTTTTCCATGGCATCTTCTAGCGGAGCTTTCTGTGTGTCTTTGCGGTTGTCATGCGATGGTTGTCGGGTCCCCCTTTCACGAGTCCCCTTTATCGCAAGTAGCACTTTCTTCGCATTCCGGCCTCCCGGCGAGACTTTCTCTCTCGAGCCGTCGTTTCGGCCTCAATCGCCCCGTAGTGGGACGCCACACCATCCTTCTACGGCAGAAGGTCTAGGACCGGATGGTCCGTCGGCCAAATGCCGGAAGGTGGTATCTTCCCTAATCCGTAATCCCGAGACTACGACGAGCGGGCTAGCCTTCATTCTCTTGCTTGGCTTTTCTATCATGATGGCGGGTTCTACTCGGGGCCCAAGACGGGATTTGACCAGGCACCCGCCCTATCCTTCGTAGAATCTTCGATACGGGCGCTTTTCCTTCCTTGCTAGCTTTTCTACCAAAGTTTGCAGTCGAGCAAACGGCGTAGTTCTAGTTCTTTTCTTGCGGCTATCGTTGTAGTATGCGGGCCGAGGTAATGTGGCAGCAATCTTGCGAACATTCTCCTCATCCTCTGCGGCGGAGAGGGGATGGAACCTCCTTCCTCTCAAAAGTGGTATGTAGTCAGGCAGTGGTGTATATTCTCGTAACGGTGTATATTCTGGCAACTCTGGAATTTCCTCCAGGAAAGCAATCTCAGCAGCTCTGGCTTCTCTGGCGATCCTTCTATTTCTATTTCTTCTTTGGGTCTTTGTCAGTGACGGAATCTTTGAACCGGACCCGATTTCGAAGACGAAGGTCTTACAGAAGATCCTTACCCTCCACGGTAACGTGCTTACCATAGCTTCGGATTTCTTTCCCCTTCGATTTGGCAGAAGTCGGGGTAGGTGCAGAAACAACTAGACCAGTGGGAGTAGTAAGAACAGTCCTCCTGCGGACGACAGTACTCCTCCCAGTCGGGACCCTTTGCAGGGGAGGAAACTCTTGGGTCGACCTAAGGTTGAACTCTGCGCGATGGCTCCTCGGCTTCGGATACTTTGTTCGTCGGTGCAAAGAGGGAGACGTCGGTGACCTCGACGTTCGTGTTTTCAAATCCTCGTCCAAATCGGATGACCCCATTGTCGGGCAGCTCATCCTTATAGACAGCGAAGTCCAGTCCGTTGGTGAAGGAGAAAATCAGCCTTGGGGCTCCCATTTCGGCAGGTAGATTCCGGTGTGAGTCCCAAGTTATGCTTCTTTTCTTTAGACGAAAAGAAAGGAATTGAAAAGAGTCCGAACTCATTCTTGTTCATGTATTTATAAGAAGGAATCATTTGTTAAAAGAATCACTTATTAGAGGGTTTGTTTATTTAGAACGGAATGTTCAAAGGTGTAGAGAAGGTAAGGAATCAGATTCGGAGTTGGAAAGGAAAAGAGAGTCTTAAGCAAGACTTCCCAACTCGAAGGATCGCTCCTAAACTAACACCTATCGGGGGTCCACCCCACCTCAGAAATGAGGTAAAAGGATCTCAGAACCTCTCTGTTTAGGGGTGTCTAAACAGTGGTTCCTAAATCCGTGAGAATGTTGGCTATACTTGTTCAAGGTAGAAATGAACATAGCATCTCGACGGAAAGAAGGGTAGTTTGACCCATTAAGGACATGGATACACTACCGATTTTTGAAAGCAGAATTATTTGATTATAATGGAGAGAGGAATTTTCCCCAGCGGAGTCGCCAGAAGTTGTCGGCACTATTTTTAGGTTGTGTGAAATTTTAAAAGGGGGTCGCCTAACATAAATTGTCGGCGAATTTTAAATTTAGTCTAGATAAATAATTTGAAAAAGTAGTATTTGATTTTGAAAATAATTCTAAATATGAGATTAAACCGATCTCACATCCCAAATAGTTTATATAAATGAGCACCGCACCACAAACCGCGTATCTATCCCTAAGGATAGACACACTACTTGATGGTGGGGCTCGATCAAATAAACTAGAAGTTTTGTGACATCCGTTTGGTCTGCGAACCAATTTTATAAGCCGACAAATTCCTCGCTTAATATGAAAGTATTAAACGTGGTTTATATTACTCAGGTTCTTTAAAATTCCCTATAAGGGCAAGCCCCTATAGTTAATTACATCTTAAGTGACGGGAATCACCTAAGAAAACTCTCGATAATAATCAATAATTCTGTTCTCAAGAATTTCAAAGTTTAAGGTTTTCAAAGATTGAATTTTGGGATTTCAATAGGGAATGGATCAAGTTTGGAACATTTTATTTTGGGAATTCAAAGGAAGAAAAGTAGGAGAAATCACAGATTCGAAGTGAACTTCGGTAATTTCCCGACTATCCCGTTGTTTGGCTCGAGTTTAGGAAAGTCCTAATGTTTATTTAGTATTTCAATCTTGCCAATTTTAATTAATTAGGGCTTATATTTGTATGATAAAATCAAACAAATAGCTCTAGAAAATGTGAGGGTTTATGTCGTATCGGACGATTACCTCGAATCCTAAAACCGGTTAGGGCTTAATTTACAATGCAAATGCCTAACGAAGAGTTGAGGATTTATGTTGCACTGTGCAAACTACCTCGAAGTCCTATGGCTTTGTTGTTTAATTCTAAGAAGGTTTTGTCTGAAGTAGGTTCAAGTTTTGCCGACGACGATGGCCGTGCCGCCCACCATGCCCCGAGCTCCTTGTTGTTGCAGAGGTTTAGTTTTAGAAGTTATAAGTCGTGGGATGAGAAAAGTGTTTTGGTTTAGAGAAGTCTTAATTTCCAAGTGTTTTTTGTGTTTTGATTAAAACAAATCTTAAAGTTGATTATAACGACACCGGTTAAGATCCCACGGTTCCATCCTTCCGCATCATTATTTTATCGGATTCACTTAGTCCGTATGAATTTACTAAACTCAATCGAATGAGTTCCACACTTTCATTTAGACCGTGGGAAATCTCGTTAGCAACACGTAGGTTACATCATCCGAGGTATTCCCGATCATCCAACAGGTCGTTTTAATTTAGTTGCAATTGTAGTTTTGTGTTCTATTTGTGATTAAATTTTGAGTTGTTTTATATTTTGAAATGTTGTGGCAGTGAATTTTATCTTGCAATGACTTTTAAATTTAGTTTTGGTTTCAGTTTTAGGGGCTATCCTAAAGGTGTGGGTTTTCATGCAACAGTTATCTTATCATGCAAGAAAAGTAAAGTGCATTTGCAATAAAGTAAATTGCAAGAAAGTAAATTGCAGGAAAGTAGATCGCAATAAAATAAAAGCGTACCCGGAGGGTCTTCCCGTCATCCCAAGCTGCACTTAAAACACAATTATAATATTTAAGCAAGTTCCTAGGTAAAGCTAAGGGAAAGGTTATGGTTTTCTACCAAATTCCTAATCCTATAGCTAGTCATTTCCTATGACGTCTAGGTCTTTGTATATATATATATATTTTTTTAAGGACGATTTTCTTCATCAAAGAATAATTAAATTCAATTGTTCTTATAAATATCCTATCGTATCGAGGAAGTGCTTAAGACAAATCTTAAACATCTTTTCAATATTTCTAGGATTGTTTTAAGTCCAAATGAGTTTAATTATACAAATGAATTAATCGTCCGGAGTTCAAATTTTGTTGTTATCTTGCTCAGTGAACAAGGACATTTGAATATCCTATGAGTGAAGTAACATTTTATTTAATGTTCCATTTAGGAGTTATAATAATCAAAGCTTTCAAGGGTAAATTAGTATTCAAATGATTTGGTTTAAGTTAAAGGGTTTAAATTTGGAATAGTGTTCAAGTTGCTTTATATTTAATTTCTTTTTGTTTTACGTGTTGTTATTTAATTCAACTTAATTTAATTGAGTTTTAATTTAATTTAATATAGTTCAATTTAATTTGATTTGATGTTATATTAACTTGGTTTGATTTAATTTTTATTTAATTTGATTTAATTTAATTTAATTTAATTTAATTAATTTAATTTAATTTAATTTAATTTGATTTAATTTTTAATTTAATTTAATTTAATTTTTAATTTAATTTAATTTAATTTAATTTAATTTAATTTAATTTAATTTGATTTAATTTTTAATTTAATTTAATTTAATTTTTAATTTAATTTAATTTAATTTAATTTAATTTGATTTAATTTAATTTAATTTAATTTTTAATTTAATTTAATTTAATTTTTAATTGAATTTTTTTAAAAGAGTTTAATAATTTAATTTTAGTTTAATGATTAAGTCTTTTAATATTTTAAATTTGAGTTATCATTTTAATTAAGAATTGAGCATTAATGAGATAATTAGTTTAGGGATTTTTAAATTAAAGAATAAATCTCTTCCTAATAAATATCCCTTATTTTAATAATTCCAATTTTATTATTCTTCCAAATTTAATCCATTATTTAATTAAAGTTTAATCATTTTAAAATTGTTTAATGGGTTTCTACCCATTAATTATTTAAATTTCAATCATCCAAATCAGATTAGGATCAAATATTTTACTTGTTAATTTTTTATTAAACCTAAAGTTTTAATTAAGGGTTAAAAGTTTAATTACCATTTTACCCCTTAAGCTTAATAATTTCATAACTTACTAAATTGAACTCAAATGAACTTGAAATTTTTATGTGACTTCACTCATATGTCAATAAAGACATGAGAGGAGAAAATGTGATTTTTCTGTATTTAATTTATTTATATAATTATTTTTGGTGGAAAATAGAGATTTTCAAGGAAAATTTGATGACATGACCAAAGGAAAGTTTCTGTCCTTAAGAAAATTAGGGGACATTCCTAATGACCAGAGAAGTACTTGGACCAATTTTGGTGATTTTTTGAATTATATTATTTTTATTATAATTATTTTAAGTTTTGGAGTGTTAATTAATTTAAAAATAAAATAAATGTTGAAAAATGGATTTTATGTTTTTCAAAAATCTCTCTGATATCAAGGAAACCAGAGAAGCAAATTTTGCAATTTTCTGATTTTTCTATGATTTACTATAATTATTTTAGTGAAAATGCTAAAAAAATACATTTTTTTATTTCAAAATTACCTTAAAGCTTTAAAATTTAATATCTCACTAAATAGACCTAAGAAAAATGTGGGATTTGTTCCTGTGTGATTAAAATTCAAAATGTGACATTTTGGTGAATTTTATTATTTTTGTGATTTTTTTTATTTTTTAATTATTAAAAATATTAAAATATTATTAAAAATCAACTTTTTTAGAAAATTAAAATTTTAATTTTCTTAGGTTCCCCTGATATCAGAGAGGCTCCAAAACCAATTTGGTGAATTTTTGAAAGTTATTTTAAAAGTTATGAATTTTTAAATTTTAAAATGGCTAAGTGGCTTAATCAACCCAATTAGTGGGTCTAACCAAGCCCAATTGACCTCAAATTTTATGGTGGATTCCTCCGATCCTAAAGGTCAGTGGAGAATTGATTTTAAGTTAATTTGATGCCCGGTTAACTCTAATTAATTAAAGACCTATTTTGGGTGTTTAAGCCAATTAGGGTTGTTTTAAATGAACTAAGTCAAAACCTATTTTTCCTAGGGTTCTCTCGGTCATAAGGAACATCACCAAATTTTCCTAGAATTTATTTCACAACATGCTATTTACTTGGAATTAAAATACTCAAAACAATGAACTTCGAACTTGAAAAATCAAGAACTCTTCATAGGGATGGCCTCCGACTTTGGAAAATTCAAGGAATGTTCCCAAATTCGGAGGCTTCAAAAGCCCTATGGTCTCATGCCATGGTGAATTGTATGCATGCATGGAGAATTAAAATAATGCAGAGTAAATAAATTATAAAAAATAAAATACTTGATGAAATTAAATGATTTCTTTTCCACATTATTCTCCTCCGTTCACTCGAGCAAGAGGGTATTTTTATTTTATTTTTCTGATTTTTCTACACGAGAGATATGAATTTTCGAAGTTTAGGGAATTAAATAAATCGGAAAATCCCTAATTTTCTACTTATCCGAGTCGGCGCCGCCGCATCCTCAGCAGCTCCGAAAGGCCACGCGCGCGCTCCCATTCGACGCCGCCACTCGAGTCGCCAGCCCGGCCCCGCGGTTCTCGTACCGTCTCCGGTCCGACGCCATCTGAGCCGTCCGTCCGCGCGTGTATTGAATGGACGGCATCCGTTCATCGTCCCCAAGTGTTCTCACCCGAGAGCCTTCCACACTAAATCCCTAAGATCTCACTCGATTCTCAATGGATTTTTACGTTCTTATACTCTATGGATTCGTCTTGAAGAGACGAACACATCTATACGGTTAACATGCATTGAAACTAAGGCATTTGAAATGGAGAATCTCCAGAAACTCGGGATGAAGAATTAGCTCATACCTTGGCTCAGAGAAGTGTGGCTTCAATCTGAGAGTTGTTGCACCTTCGATTGGATCCCAGCAAGCTCCAGATGAAGTCTCCTGGTCTGGTGAATTGTCTTGATATGATTTCGACCAAGCCCGATCACAAAGCTTGGAGGCTGGAGCAACTGGGTAGCCTGGAGATGGGGCTTTTGATGGTGGACACCTTCCCTCGGTCCGAGTGAAGGTGTAGAGCCAATCAATTTGGGGATTGGCTCACTGTGGAGAAGTGTCCTGGTTTTGGGTGGAATTTCAACTCTAAAATTGAGCTTACAGAGGAGAAATGGCAGGGGGATTTCACTGGGGATCAAGTGCTCTAAGGGTGGAGGAGGGTCTGGAACAATTTTGGCAGAGTTTTGGCAAGTTTTGTGCTTAGCTCCTCTCATGGCCGAGAGGGGTGGAGTTTAAATAGAGCTGGTCGGGGGCCTCCCGGGGAGTTAGGGCTTGGGATCGACTGCTATGGTGAGGAGAAGATCGGCCATGGTAGCCACTCGGGATGGGGCGGCTCGGCAAGTGAGAATTTCAATGTTGGCTCACATGTGAGCTCTCGGCCATGGTGTTTTCCGGCGGCTCGGTGGCCGGCCGGCCGAGCATGGGTCACCCTCGAGGTCGGGTGGGTCGGGGCTGGAGGTTTGTGCAATCAATTGGCCATGGACATGTGTAAAGGCTTTGATCCAAAGTGGAATGGGGCATGGCTAGATTTGGACCTAAATGGGTCAACCCACCCATTTGGGCTAGGTGCACCACCTAAGGCCTAGTTTAGGCTGAGGAGAAAGTGATTTGGATCAGCTTGATTAGTGGGGTCAAGTCGCGATCCAAGTACAATTAGGCTTAAGCATGGTTTAGTGGAGTCATGGAAGTGGTTAATCACCTTTAGGAATTAAGGAAAGAGCCTCCTCCTTTTGCCCAAAATGGCATGGTGACATGTAAAGAGGCTCTCATGGCTTCCATGTGGCTCATGCATGGCTTCATGGCTCACCTTTGGCTTGGGAAAAGTGAAGTCAATTTCATGGAAATGGATTTAAGGAAAATTTTGGTTTTTAGGGGTGATTTGGCATGAGGCTTGATTTGGAATTATTTGATGATGAATTTAGGACTTAGGTGATGGCTTTAATTAAGTGAATGGTAAATGGAGATGTCATGTGGGCTTTAGGGTGGATTTTGGGCTTTTTGAAAGGGTTTTAGATGGGCTTTTAAGATGGATTAGGAGAGTGGGCTTTTGAATTTTAAAATGGATTTTGGGATGAAATTTTGTAAAGAGGTTGGGCCAAATAATTGTTGGGTTTAGCTCATGGATGTGTCATGGGTGACTTGAAGCAAATTTGGGTAGTTTGGGCTTGAATTGGGTTGGATTTGGATTCTTTTGGTGAATGGGCCAATATAGGTCCAAGTGGGCCAAGTTGGGCCCATGTTGAGCTAGGGTTGAAATTGATGTAAAATTAATGTTGAGAAATGTTTATGGGAGTGTTTCAAAGAGGTTTTGGCTTTGATTGGGTTTTGATTTTGGGGTTTGGGTTCATTTGGGTTAGGTTTGGGTTTAGGTCAAAAATGGGCCTTTTAACTTTGGGTTGAGTTTGAGTGGGGTTTGGGTTCAAATTTTGGGCAAATCATGTTAGGGTTTTGTTTGTGGGGATGCTAAGGAAGATTTAGAAAAGATTTGGGGTTAATTGGAATTGAATTGGATGAGTTTGAGTTAGGTTTGGGTCATGGGTCCAAATTGGGCTTTAAGGCCAAAAGTGAAATTGGATCCAAATGTCAATCAAATTGGACTTGGATTTGGTCTAGATTGGTATTGGGGATGTTGAATTGAAGTTTATAATTGAATTGGACCAAAATTGGGATCAATTGGGTAGGTTTGTTTTGACATTGGATGCACTTAGGGTTAAACTGGGTCAAATTGGGGATTTTGACAAAAGTAGGGTAAATTGACAAAATTGGCCCATGGTGTAGTTGGACAAAATGAAATTGGGAATATTTGAGATTTTCTGGAATTTTCTGGGAATTTTCTGAATTTTTGGATTTTTGGGTCAAGAGGGGTACTTTGGGTATTTGGAGGGTATTGGGAGGTATTTTTGGAATTTTTGGTATTTTTGGGTATGAATGATCAATTTGAGTGATGTGGAGATGTTTGGGATTGATTTTGGGGAATTTTGGGTTATTTGGAAATTTTTGAGAAATTTGGGTAATTTCGGGGTTTTGGGTAGGCTAAGCGGGTGTAGGGTCCCGGGGGTCAAAAATTGAAAATTTGGGAAATTGAAGATTGGGTGAATTTAAGTGGAATAAAATCATTTTTGTTGAGACATGAAGCCATATCAAGCCTACATGAGCCATGAAGGGACTCATTTGAGGCATTCACTATGTTGTTCCTAACCCTCTTAGCTAAGGGCTTAGGGGTCAAGGACCATCCATGTGAATCACCTACATGAGTCAGGAGGTCAAGCTAGGTATGGGTGTGGTTTTAGGAAGTGTGTGGAAATGTAGTGTGTGTAAGTCAGCCCCTTCACCGAGACCGAGGCCACCTGGGCGGTCCTAAGGCCGAAGAGTCCTATAGGAACTTATCCTTTAAACTTCCACATTTGATTTCAACCCTCTAGGTGATTAGGGGTCTACGGTCAAGTTTGTGGAGTTTGCGGGGAGTTAAGAAGTGGTTTGAATTTCTACAAGGTGGGTCCCAATTCTAGTCCTCTAAGATAGTCAAAGGAAAAGCCTAAGGCTAGATCCTAAGCACTAAAAAGAAGAAGGGAAGACCTTATCAAAAATGAGGTCAACAACAATTTCTGGCCTTAGTCAGCATTCTAATGTCACTTTTGAGGGATGGGAGCAGTAGTTTCATCATTTAAATCCCATTTCTAAGGCCAATGTGAACTTTTAAAGGAAGAATGCTTCTTCTGGGTGTGGAGGGAGTTTTTCTCAGCCTTATTCCTCTGCTCGACCTTCCTATTCTTATTCTCAACCTTGTCCCTCTAGTAGCATAACTTCTATGTCAGCAAGATTAAAGGCACTGAATGATGATATATCTATTATTCAGACTGATTTTTATGATATTGTTCATCATTTGGCGCATTTTGATTGGCATAATAAATGTCAATATGATCACACTACTAGTTGTCAGGTAACTCAAGTGGAGATATATATAAGGAATTAGTGGATTGGTGGGGACAACTCGGTGGAGTTCCCAACATATCCTTCGTACCTGCTATATGAGCATATAAAGCCAATGGAGGAGGATTCAGTTGGAAGAGGAGGGCTATCGTGATGATGGTGACGATGAAGAAGAGTATGGTGAGTGATTTATCTTTATTTGATGTTTTATGGATTGATCGCAATATCTTTTATATGTAAGGATTTTTGAAGTTGTCACCCCTACTTGAAGATTTTAATCTCCAGCAACGATGCCAAAAACACGATCCTAAGCAAAGTAAGATTTTAATTATATCTTTAAATAGTATAGATTCTACATAAGTATATGTATTTTTATTAAGTAATATAAGGCTTTCTAATTAAGCCCTCAATATCGATCCCATGAAGATCGAGGCTAATCATAGCAGATTTCAAGAGAAATTCTAGTTTACAAAAACGCACCCTTTCTTGGAAGATCGATAAAGGTTTGGTTTTAATTAAATCATGAAATTATCACTACAATAATACTTCTACTTATAGCCTAAAATACTGTGAAAATCAGAAAGTGGGGTTTGATATATTAAAAGTATCATTCCTCATACAATGAAATTAGTGACATATGTAAAAGTAAACCAAGTAGAGAGAAAGAGATTGTGACAAATAGGAGCAAATATATTATTTACCCTTACTAGAGATGTTATAAAAAACATTAGTTAATCTAAAATTTGAATAGTTCTGAAGATGGGCTAGGCAGAGAAGATATTAGGTCTCACTCTAGAGTTCCCTCTTATCCCTCTACCTCGAGGCTAACATCTCGCATCAAAACCTAAAACAATAGACCAAATTAGGGGGCTTTAGTCCGTCACTATGAATTTCTCTAATTCTATACTCATCAAAGATTTTTTCCCTATTTATTTGCACTCAACCATATGGACTACATTCTCATTCATACAATCTCATGTGATTCTACCACAGTTGATTGTGACAACATTATCACAGATCTTACATGTTCTCACAATGAATTTTAACATGCAAGTTGATCAAGTTTATATGTAAATGAAGAACAAAGTAAAATCATCACAATATATTCTCACTCTACTCAATTCTATACCCTACACATGCATACTAATTCATTATAAGAGGGAAGAGTAAAGAAAACTACTCACTACACATCGATAAACAACAAGAACTTTTTATTGAACAAGTCTTTGAAACCATCCAAAAAAAGTACTAGATTAAAATCAAAACACAATGAAAATACTTATCTTTGATGCTAATCAAACACTCATTGTATATCAAAAGCAATCCTTAGACAATCCTCTCCAAGAACAAAGTAAAAAAAAGAAGAAATCTCTCTCTCTCTCTCTCTCTCTCTCTCTCTCTCTCTTTTTCTCTCTCACATTGTAGTCAGGGCTCTCGCCCAAGCCTTCTTCTTTTTCTCCAAGCCTTCTTCTCTTCTTCAAATTATTTCAAGAGTTTAAGAGTTTAAGAGAGATATTTAAAAACATTTCCAAGCCTTTTTTTATAATTTCTCACGAGGTGCTTAAGTATCTCTTCAAAAGTGACCATATTCAATGAATCCAAAAGTCATCAAAAACTTCCTTCTAAATGCTCCAAATTCTTCTCTAAATTCCCTTTTATCATTTCGAATGAATTCCCCAAGAGACACATAAAACACCACTTTAAAAAATCATCCAAATCTGATGTAATTTCTAGAAGATATGTTGAAAAATCATTACCGGCGCCTAAGCACTTATTTTGGGGGCTTAGCCGCCCTTTGGTGGCACCTAAGTGTCAATTTTGGGTGCTTTATGACAGGATGGATGCGTAACTATATAAGTGTTAACAAGTGTAAAGATAATATTCAATAATAGCAAAGTTACCCCTTATCAACGCAAGTATACGTATCGTTCAAGTAATACAGGGCTCTAATGGAGTCCTAGATATTGATCCCACAGAGAAGTTAGAGATTATGAACTAATTACAATAGTTGAAATTACTATCTAGTAAACGTAAATAAAGAACAATTATACTAAATTCTACTACTAATTTTTGAATGGGAAATTGCAATATAGAAAAGTATCTATCAACTTGTTAAGAGAATTAAGTGAAATGTTAATCAATTTAGTTAGAATTATATTGTGCCAAATAGGAGCATTCCTATTCTTTACCCTTTGGTCTAGGCATAAAGAACATTGGCTAATCCTATGCTTGGTTACTGAATCTGCGGTTAGGCTGGGAGGATACCGGCTCTCACTTCAGAGCTCCCACGTTCCCCTCGCCTGAGGGCTAACATCTACACTTCAGCACCCAAACAATAGGACCGAATTGAAGATTTTAGTCTGTCACTCTAAAATATCCAATTCTACGCCTGATAAATAATATTTCTCTATTTATTTGCACCCTCCTTTCAGGGACTTGATCTCCCTGAATCTTGGATGTAATCTTTACTTTAGTTGTGAAATCAACATATTTTAACGGTTCGATTGATCAAATTGAAAGTAAATTAAGATTTAAGTAAAAAGATTATCACAATTTTTATTGAATATTTTAGGCACAACTAATTCAATTTTCCGTTTCACAAAATCTGAAAAACAAGGAGAAAGATAGAGAAGACTACTCAGAAGGCATAGGAAGAATAACACAAAATTTGGATTTCATATAAAATCAAAGTTATAAAATGATAAACACAACTTATCTCAAATTTTTCCCCAAGCAGATTCCTTGAAGTTCCTCTGACTCTTCCTTCTTGTACAACACACTCAACTAAACTCACTATTATACTCTTCAGAACATACTTACACACACTAATGACACTTTAGAGACACTAAAGACACTAAATAGACACTCAAAAAGGACACACTTTCGGCCTAAATTCTTCTCTTTGTAAAGAGGGAGAAATATTTTCAAAGGTTGCTTAAGCACCTCTTCAAAAAGCGTCCAGATTCAATGAATCTTGCTTGAACCGACCTTCTCGCCATCAGCGGGCTTATTTATAATATATTTGCATGCTCTCGGGAAAAACACGCCATCGACGGCCTATTCCTCACCGTTAGCGGCCAAGTTCAAATTTTGTCTCTTTCGGTCCTTTTTGTTCCAAATTCGCTCATTTTCTCATCTTTTTGCTCCATTATCTAGAAATCTTCATACCTAAAAAAACATAGAAAATACCTTTCTTTAAAGTGCAATATCATCAAAATCAATGTGAAATCGGTATGAATTTCTCAATAAATTTTTCTTTGGTCACTTTAGCACCTGGCAGAGGTACTTTAGTGCCCATTTTGGCCCCCATGGCTCCAGTGTACCCCGGTTCGACCCGTTTTGCTCTGGTATGCTCCATTTTGGTCAATTTTTGTTCCTTTTGCTCTAATCACTCCAAATTCTTCAATTTATTGTACCTTCAACCAAAAACAAAAGAAACCATAACTTTAAAGTGTAATATAATTATAAAATATAGCATGAAAAATAGTATATTTTTAGGCATATCAAAATCCCCTAAACTTAAACATTACTTGTCCTCAAGTAATACTACATTTTTGAAATAGTTTATGTAGATTAGTGTTAATGGGCCATCCTTTAGAATTGCTAAAATTTTGTTCTAAAAATGTGATAGTTCAAATTAGAAGAACTTCTAGTGAATCAGACTAGTCCAGAGTCTAAAATATTTATCATCAAACATGGGAATTTATTTTACTGTCTAATTTAGAAATATATGTTGATTTTTTGAACTTCGAATTCTATGAATTTTACATTCTAGACTTAAGAACTCCTTTAAAAAATAAATTTTACTAATATAAGTGTAAAAACCAAGCTTAGGATTCTTCTAAGTTCTTTACTCTAGAAACACTCAAGAGAAACCAATTTTTTATCAGAACCTCTCCTCAAGCTTCTCCTCACACTTTTATTTTGCAGTTTCTTTTTATTGCATTTTCTTTTTCTTTTTTAGGATCTTTTTGATCCATTATTTTCTTTTCTGTTCTTTTTTATGTGAGGATTACTATATCTAGAGAAGTTCTTAAATAATTTTGAATTCCACTATCGTCCTTTAAAGTTAAAACTTATTACTTTCCTTCACTTGAAAAGATATATTTTTTTGACAAAAGGAGCCAACTGACTCCCTACATGTTAAACCAGCAAGTGATTACAAAAAGTAAGGAAAGAGGGCCTCTACAGACTCCAAGAGGGACTCTTCCAAAACAACTCCACCCAAAAGTAAAATAAAAACTACAACTAACAAAAGGTATAATTATATATCTACTAAAGTATATGTATAAGTATACTGGACAGATACCACTAACACTACAAAACGGGAACAAAAAGCACCCACCGATCAATGGGTTTGGAGTACGAGGTGAGGGGCGGCTAGGAGATCACCGGCCATTAAAATCTTTAGGCGATGGGGGAGGGGGGGAAGTTGACGAGTTCCATAATAGATGAGAGGGCTCCTCTTCTTGCAAGCCAATTAGCAGGTTTCTTAACTTCTCTGAATATTGTCGGCATATTTTTAGGTTGTGTGTTGTATTTTAAAAGGGGTCGCCAAACGAAGTTGTCGGCAAATTTTTAATTTAATTTAAATAAATAATTTGAAAAGTAGTATTTGATTTTTATGAAAATAATTTTGAGTTTGAAAATTTTAAGATATAAAAAATCAAACCGATCTCACATCCCAAATAGTTTATATAAAAGAGCACCACATCACAAACCGTGTATCTATCTCGAAGAATAGACATACTGCTTGATGATAGGGCTCGATTAAATAAACTAGAAGATTTATGACATCCGTTTGGTCTGCGAACCAACTTTATAAGCCGACAAGTTCCCCTGCTTTATATAAATGAATTAAGCAGGGTTTATATTACCTGGGTTCTTAAAGTTCCCTATAAGGGCAAGCCCCTATAGTTAATTACATCTTAAATGACGAGAATCATTTAAGAAAACTCTCGATAATGATTAGTGGTTTTGCTCTCAAGAATTTCAAAGTTTAAGGTTTTTGAATGATTGAATTTTGGAATTTCAATAGGGAATGGATCAAATTTGGAACAGTTAATTTCAGGAGTTCAAAGGAATAAAAGTAGGAGAAGCTGAGGAGCCAAGAAGAATCTTGGCAACTTCCCAAACTATCCTATTGTTTGGCTTCAATTTGGGAATTTATTTAATATTGCAATCCTGCCAATTGTAATTAATTAGGACTTATATTCGTATGACATGATCATACAAATAGCCTCGAAGATGTGAGGGTTTATTTCGTACCGAACGACTACCTCGGAGTCCTAAGACCGGTTAGGGCTTGATTTGCATAACAAGATTACACAAATGCCTAACAAAAAGTTGAGGAATTATGTTGCACTAGGAAAACTTCCTCGAAGTCCTATGGCTTTGTCATTTAATTCTAAGAAATTTTTGCTGAAGTAGACCCGAGTTTTGCTGATGAAGATGGCCGTGCTGCCCACCGTGCTCCAAGATCCTTGTTGTTGCAGAGGTTTTAGTTTTAGAAAATGATAATTAGGAGATGAGAAAAGTGTTTTGGTTTAGAAATCTTAAAGTTCAGATATTTTTAATATTTTAATTAAAACAAATCTTAAAGTTGTTTAAACAGAACCGATTAAGATCCTACGGTTCCGTCATCCCGACACAGTTATTTTCATCGAATTCACTTAGTCCAGATGAATTTGCTAAACTCAACTGAATGAGTTCCACACTTTCATTTAGACTGTGGGAAATCCTGTTAGCAACACGTGGGTTACATCATCCGAGGTATTCCCGATCATTCGATGAGACATTTTAATTTAGTTAAAGTTGTAGTTTTGTTGTTATGTTTGTGATTAAATTTTGAGTTGTTTTATATTTTAAATGTTTTGGCGGTGAATTTTATCTTGCGTTTACTTTTAATTTAATTTTGGTTTCAGTTCAGGGACTATCCTAAAGGTTTTGGTTTTCATGCAACAGTTGTTTATCATGCAAGAAAAGTAAAGTACAGTGCATGTAGGTAAATTGCAATAAAGTAAATTGCAATTAAATAAAAGTGTACCTAGAGGGTCTTCCCGTCATCCCAAGCTGCACTTAAAACACATGTTAAGGCATTTAAATATTTCAACAATTACCTAGGTAAAGCTAATGGAAAGGTTTTGATTGTCTACCAAAGTCCTAATCCTATAGCTAGTCATGTCCTATGACGTCTAGGTTCTTGTGTTTTGGTTTAAGGATGATTTTCTTCATCAAAAAACAATTAAATTCAATTGTTCTTATAAACATCCTATCATATTGAGGAAGTGCTTAAGACGAGTCTTAAACATCTTTTCAATACCTCTAGGATTGTTTTAAGTCCAAGAGAATTTAATTATACAAGTGAATTAATCATCCAAGGAGTTTAAGTTTTGTTCTCTTGCTCATTTGAACTAGGACATTTGAATATCCTATGAGTGAAGTAACACTTCACTTAATACCTCATTTAAGAGTTATAATAATAAGAGCTTTAAAAGGACAAATCAACTTATTAAGTATTTTAATGATTTAAACTTAATGATTTAATTTTAATTTTGACTTAATTATAAAAGATTAATTTAAGTTTGGAATAGTGTTCAAGTTATTTTAGATGTTATTCTTAATGATTTCATTTAGGTTTATTGTTAAATGATTTTAATTTAATTTAATTTAATTTAATTTTAATTCAATTTAATTTAATTTTAATTTAATTTGATTTGATTTTAATTTAATTTAATTTAATTTAATTCTATTCAATTTAATTTAATTTAATTTAATTTTAATTTAATTTAATTTTAATTTAATTTAATTTTAAATTTTAATTTAATTTAATTTAAATTTAATTTTAATCTTAATTTAATTTAATTTAATTTAATTTTAATTTAATTTAATTTTAATTTTAATTATTAATTGAGATTATTCTTTTGATTTTTTAATTAAGAATTAATTATTATTGAAGTGCTTTATTTAGGGATTTTTAAATTAAAGAATAAATATCCTCTTAATAATATACCTACTTTAATAATTCTAATTTCTATTATTCTTCCAAAATTTCAATTAATTAGTTAACTAAAGTTTTACTTTAATTATATTTGAAATGATTAGTAGGTTTCTACCCTCAATCATTTAAGTTTCAATAATCCAAAATCAGTTTAAAGTCAAATATTTTACCCTTCCCCTTTCGATTAATCCTAAAATTTTAATTAAAGGTTGAAATTTTTAATTACCCTTTTGCCCTTCAAGCTTAATAATTCTATAACTCACTAAATTAAGCTCAAATGGACTTGAAATTTTATGTAAACTCACTCACATGTCAATTAAGATATTAGAGGAGAAAATGTGATTTTTCTGTATTTAATTTATTTATGTAATTATTTTTTAATGGAAAATAGGGGTTTTCAAGGAAAATTCAATAACATGACCAAGGAAATATTTCTGTCCTTAAGAAAATTATGGGATGTTCCTAATGACTAGAGGACCATTTGGACCAATTTTGGTGATTTTTTTGAATTATATTTTATTTATTAGAATTATTTTGAGTTTTGGAGTATTAATTAATTTTAAAATAAAATTCAAGTTGAAAAATGAATTTTATATTTTTCTTAAATCTCTCTAACCTCAAGGAGTCCAGAGAAATAAATTTTATATTTTTCTGATTTTTCTTTGATTTATTAGAATTAATTTAGTGAAAAGTTTGGAAGATACATTTTTTTAATATTAAAAATTACATTAAGCCTTTAAAATTCAATATCTTACCCTAGAGACTTAAGAAAAATATTTGGTTTGTTTTTAAATGATTAGAATTAAAAATGTGACATTTTGGTGATTTTTAATATTTTTATGATTTTTTAATTATTAAAAATATTAAAATATTGATAAAAATCAACTTTTTTAGAAATTACAATTTTAATTTTCCTAAGTTTCTCTGATATCAGAGAAGCTCCAAAACCATTTTATGAATTTTTAAAGTTTAACTTTGATCATGTGACTTAATTAATCCATTTAGTGGGGTTAAACATTTCCAATTGATTTCAAATTTTTATGTGATGTTCCTCTAATCCCAAAGATCAGTGGAGAATTCTTTTCAAGTCAATTTAATTTGTGGGTAACCTTAATTAATTAAAGTTCAATTTTGGGTATTTAGACCGATTAGGGTTATTCCAAGTGAATTAACTCAAAACTTATTTTTCCTAGGTTCCTACGGTCATAAGAAATATCACCAAATTTTCCTAGAATTTATTTCTCAACATGATAATTATTGGAATTAAAATACTCGAAAACAATAACATGAACTTGAAAAATCAATAACTTCTCGTAGGGATGGCCTCGACCTTGGAAAATTCAGGGAATGTTCCACTAGGTCGGAGGCTTCAAAGCCCTATGGTCTCATGCCATGGTGAATTGTCTATGCAAATGGAGAATTAAAATACCACAGAGAGTAAATAAATCATTAAAAATAAAATACTTGATGAAATGACTTGATTTCTTTTCCACATTATTCTCCTCTGTTCACTGAGCAAGAGAGTATTTTTATTTTATTTTTATGATTTTTCTACACAAAGTTATGCATTTTTGAAGTTATGAGTATTTAATAAATAAGAAAAATCCCTATTTATCTACTTATCCATGCGGCGCCATGCAATCCTCGGCAGCTCCGAATGCCCACGCGGCGCATTCCTATTCGACGCCGTCATCCGACTCAGCGCTCTAGGGGCTCGCTGTTCATGTACCATTGCGCTATCCGGCTCGATCTCGACCATCCGCTCGATAGACGCTCGATTTGAAGGCTCCTGGTCGTCGTCTACGACTGGTGTGCACCCGCGACCGTCCACACTAAAACCCTAAGAACTCACTCGATTCTCAACGGATTTTTGTGTTCATATGCTCTATGGATTTGTCTTAAAGAGACGAACACATCCATACGGTAAACATGCATTGAAATCGATTGATATCAAATGGAGAATCTCCAGGAGCTCGGGAGGAAGAGAGAGTTCATACCTTTGCTCAGAGAAGTGAAGCTTCGATCTGAGAGTTGTGTCACGTTCAATTGGGTCCAAGCAAGCTCCAGATGAAGTCCCTTGGCCTGGTGAATGGCGGGAAATTAAAAGGCTCGTGATATCCCAAATCAATTACTCGTATTTCAACCACACTACTTCATTTTGAAATCAATTTAGGACCCAGTCCAAATTCCTTAAAGTAAACGACTCAGTTATTAGAGCATTAATTTCATTCTTCCACGAAACCATAGTCTTAGCAAAATATCCAAATTTAAGCTTTCCAAACATTGAGCGATTACGGACAAAAACAAACTCCTTGTCATTCATTCAATGCAGTAAGAAGGAAGGTACATACCAATACTGATCGTGCTAATATCTTCTTTCAGCGTCAAAAGTAATAGCAACCAAAAAGTGTCACGTCCGTTGTTAGCTGCGTAGGAACCAATTGAAGCAAACAAATCGCCCGAAATCATATTGATAGAACTTATTTCAAGTTCATTTCAAATATTCATCAGGGATTGTTACGCTTCCATTCTTGAAGTTTTTCTCTAGCCATTCTTTGAAGCCGATACGACCTTCGATGGTGTGCCCGAACATTACGTGATATGGGTAATAGTTGGGATGATTCTTCTTGTTAACTTCCGTCTGGTTTCTTTGCCTCGGGCAATCGAACTTGGGCTTCTTAATCGAATTCTGAAACATCTTTTCCATTTGCCTCATCTTTGAAAGAATATACTCTGCTTAGTTTCTTGGCCGTAGACGGACCACGTCTTCCATCCATCCGAAGCGACCCTTGTTGAGACGATCGTTGATAGTATCGTTGTCGAGGTACGTTCAATCTGGATCTGCATTGGTCGCTTGTCTTTATCCACCACTTCCATTGTCTCGGACTCCTCAAATGTCTTGACCGACTCTAGCTTTTCGAAATTTACGGAAAACCCAATTTGTTTGGCTTCCTCTTGCAAACTTCCGGCTTTGCGAAGTAGTTTCTCGAACGTTTTGATTGTGAATCCTTTGAGGAGAAATGCAAGCTGGTCCATGGATCTTCGTTTAAGAGAATTTCAACTGCATGTTGCTCCTGGAGCTGTGGCTCGCACTTCGAGCTTAAATTTCTCCATCGCAAAATGTAGTCTACCAATGTTTCGGTCGACTTCGTCGCTCCACCACAAGATCATCGATGGTGATATGGTGTCTAGCTCCGACGAACCGCTTAACAAATAGGTCTTCCAATTCTACGAACGTTCTCACCGAACCATTTAGCGGCTACGCGTACCGGTCGAATGCGACCCCCGAAAGGCTATTCACAAATTGACGACACAACAATGCATCACTACCCCCGCGTTGCGGCAACTTGCTCGAAAGTGTGCAACATGCTTGTCGGGGGTTTCCGGTACTCATCAAAATCTTGAGCGAGGTGATATGAAACCTGCGGGATATTGAACAACATCAAACTCTTCGGGGTATGGTCTACCCTTCGGAATCGATGTTCGTTCTTTAGAGCGAGCCGGGGCTTCTCTCCCTGCTTGTTCCACCATTTGCTTAATGTCTTGTTACGATGCTTGGACCACAGGCCGAATCCCTCTTCGTTGTACATCGACGGTGAACTCCCTTCTTTCATCTGTAACATTAGTAGTCTCTAATTGGTTTGTTTCTGGAGGTGTCATTCGCAGTGATTTTGACTTTCCTTGAATTGTGGCCATAGCGGCCATCACTTCTTCTAGTTGCTTCTTCAAATGGATGATATGTTTATCTCGTTGTTGAATGGCCCTTTGCCGATCCTCGCGGCGTTCTCTTCACCAAAAGGCGGAGTGTCGCTCGCGAGATAATGTTGCTTGGGTCTCGACGACGTCGATTTCTACGAATTCACCTTCCATGGAATCTGCTAGTTCGTAATCTTCCTCTTCGATGTTGTTTTTCGATCTTTAGACGGTTGTGCAATGTTAGCTTGAAGCTTTTCCACAGCCTCCTCAATGGACTTTCCTTTGATGACTTTAAGGTCAACTGGAGATTTTCGAGAAACATCACTTATTTCCCCGAGCACTGGTGTCGTTAAGTTGAAGTCAATTGAATCATCTGAAATCATATTTACAGAACCTTTTTCAGGTTCTTTTAAATATTCCTTCGAGATCTTTACATTTCCACTTCTAAAATTCTCCTCGAGCCAATCTTTGAAGCTGAAGCTGTTTTCTATTGTATGGCTGAGCAAACAGTGGTATTGGCAGTACATCGGGTGATCTTCCTTGCCGGCCTCCTCTGGCTTTTCGGCGCATGTAGTCTGATTTCTGAACTTAGAAGTAAGTCATGGAATATTTTTGACACTGACTCTTCCTTGAACGGGTATACCTTGTTTAATCGTTGACTCATTGTTGCTCTATCCGCAAGAGAAGGTCTTCCTTTCTGTGCCTTTGTCAGTTGCGTGGGCTCTGAATTGGACCCAATATTGAATCTTGAAAATGGTAGGTCATAAACGCCCGCTGTCTTTTCCTCATGTAGAATCTCTTTTCCTTTAGTTAGCGGAGCGGCTTGGTATAGCGGTGGTGAATCCGGCGGTAAGAGCGAGACACAACTCCGGGAGCAATCCTAACATTATTTGTAGCGAGACCTTACAACAAAAGAAGAATTCATTCCAAACGACATCCTTTCCGGAGAGGAGAATTTCGTAACGGGCTTCAAGTTGAACTCCACAACGAGGCTTAACGAACTTGCTTATTTCGGACTTCATCAACTGTGACGACCACATCACCGAACATTGCTACTGATATTGTCGAACCCTTGTCCAAACTTAATGATTGCCGGATCGGGCAACTCGTCTCTATTGATAGCGAATTCTTCTCCCGGTGGTGAAAGAGAAGATCAACTTCGGTGAAGACATTGTCCTCGTCATTTGAAGAATTCCCATAAGTCGGTGACGTCCCGCGTCTTGTAATTTCAGCGGTAATACTCGAGTTAACGCACTTGTCATGTAGTCGGGCATCCTTTAAAATTTATTCATGTGAATTTTTTTATTTCAAAATTGTGCATTTTGTTTCATTATTGTGTATCTGATATGTTTTGAAAAGTTTTATTTTGATTTTAAATTTTAAAAAAATTTTATTTTGTTTAGAGTTTATTGGAAGGTTGTTAGAGTGGAATTTTAGTTTGACACTTGTTTACAACAAGTCGAACCTAAAGAGGAATGAAGTATCGGACCCGAGTTCGAGATTTAGAGGTGGTTGAATTTGCATTGAAATCACATCGATAGATCGCTCCTATTCTAACACACCTATTGGGGGTCCACCCCATTTTGGGAGGCGGAAGGATTCCGGAACCTCTACGTTTAGGGGTGTCTAAACGGTGGCTCCAAAATCAAAGGTGTTGACTATACCCGTTCGAGACGAGAAATGAATGCGGTATGCCAACGGAAAGAATGGTAGTTTGGTCCACAAGGGGCATGGACTCACTACCGATTTATGAAAGCAAAACCATCTGATCAAAATGGAGAGAGGAACTAGTCCCCAGCGGAGTCTCCAGAAGTTGTCGGCATATTTTTTAGGTTGTGTGTTTTGAAAAGGGGTCGCCTACAGAAATTGTCTGCGAATTTTTAATTTAATTTAAATAAATAATTTGAAAAGGTAGTATTTGATTTTAAAAATAATTTTTAAATTTGAACATTTTAAGATATGAAATCAAACCGATCTCACATCCCAGAATAGTTTATACAAACGAGCACCGCACCACAAGCCGTGTATCTATCCCGAAGAATAGACACACTTGCTTGATGATGGGGCTCGATTAAATAAACTAGGAGATTTGTGACATCCGTTTGGTCGCGAACCAATTTTATAAGCCGACAAGTTCCCTACTTAATATAAATGAATTAAGCGAGGTTTATATTACACAGGTTCTTAAATTTCCCTATAAGGGCAAGCCCCTATAGTTAATTACATCTTAAGTGACGGGAATCACCTAAGAAAACTCTCGAAATGATCAGTGGTTTTGCTCTCAAGAATTTCAAAGTTTAAGGTTTTCAAACAATTGGATTTTAGAAATTTCAATAGGGAATAGCTCAAATTTGGAACAGTTTATTTTAGGAGTCCAAAGGAAGAGAAGTAGGGGATGTCACAGAGCCGAAGTGAACTTCGGTGACTTCCCAGACTATCCTAATGTTAGGCTTTGAATTTTGGAAATTCCTAATGTTTATTTAATGTTTTAATCTCGCCAATTTTAATTAATTAGGGCTTATATTTATATGATAGAATCATACAAATAGCCTCGAAGATATGAGGGTTTATGTCGTATCGGACGACTACCTCGGAATCTAAGACCGGTTAGGGCTTAATTTGCTATGCAAATGCACTAACGAAGGGTTGAGGATTTATGTTGCACTAGGCAAACTACCTCGAAGTCCTATGGCTTTGTTATTTAATTCTAGGAAAGTTTTCTTGAAGTAAACTCGGGTTTTGCTTGATGACGATGGCCGTGCTTGCCCACCATGCTCCGAGCTCCTTGTTGTTGCGAGAGGTTCAATTTTAGAAGTCATAAATCGGGGGATGAGAAAAGTGTTTTGGTTTAGAGAAAATCTTAATTTCCAAGTGTTTTCGATATTTTAATTAAAACAAATCTTAAAATTGATTATAACGACACCGGTTAAGATCCCACGGTTCCATCCTTCGGCATCATTATTTTTATCGGATTCACTTAGTCCGGATGAATTTGCTAAACTCAGTTGAATGAGTTCCACACTTTCATTTAGACCGTGGGAAATCCCGTTAGCAACACGTAGGTTACATCATCCGAGGTATTCCCGATCATCCAACGGGACGTTTTAATTTAATTATAATTGTAGTTTTGTGTTACGTTTGTGATTAAATTTTGAGTTGTTTTATATTTTGAAATGTTGTGGCGGTGAATTTTATCTTGCAATAACTTTTAACTTAGTTTTGGTTTCGGTTTTAGGGACTATCTTAAAGGTGTAGGTTTTCATGCAACAGTTGTTTATCATGCAAGAAAAGTAAGTGCGATGCGATTAATGAAATTGCAATAATGTAAATTGCAAGAAAGTAAATTGCAATAAAATAAAAGCGTACCTGGAGGGTCTTCCCGTCATTCCAAGCTGCACTTAAAACATAATTAGAATATTTAAGCAAATTCCTAGGTAAAGCTAAGGTAAGGGTTATGGTTTTCTACCAAATTCCTAATCCTATAGCTAGTCATTTCCTATGACGTCTAGGTTCCTTGTGTTTTGGTTTGAAGACGATTTTCTTCATCGAAGAACAATTAAATTCGATTGTTCTTATAAACATCCTATCATATTGAGAAAGTGTTTAAGAAGAATCTTAAACATCTTTTCAATATTTCTAGGATTGCTTTAAGTCCAAATGAATTCGATTACACAAATGAATTAATCGTCCAAGAATTTCGAGTTTTGTTGTTATCTTGCTCGGTGAACTAGGATGTTTGAATGTCCTATAAGTGAAGTAACATTTCATTTAATATTACGTTTAGGAGTTATGATAACTAAAGCTTTCGAGGGTAAATTGGTATTCAAATGGTTTGTGATTTAGTTTAATTTCAATTAATGGGTTTAAATTTGGAATAGTGTTGAAGTTATTTTAGATTTATTTTGAATTCTTTATGTCTTTGGGGATGTTATATTTAATTCAACTTAATTTAATTTAATTTAATTTAATTGAGTTTTAATTCTATTTAATTCAATTTAATTCAATTTAGTTTGATTTGATGTTAACTTAATTTAGTTTGATTTGATTTAATTTTAATTTAATTTGATTTGATTTAATTTAATTTGACTTAATTTAATTTAATTTAATTTAATCTTTAATTTAATTTAATTTAATTTAATTTGATTTTATTTATTTATTTAATTTAATTTAATTTAATTTAATTTAATTTAATTTAATTTAATTGAATTCATTTAATTTAATTTAATTTGTTTATTTAATTTAATTTAATTTAATCTTTAATTTAATTCAACTTTTAATTTTAATTTAATTTAATTTAATTTAATTTAATTCAATTTAATTTACTTAATTTAATTTAATTTTTAATTTAATTTTATTTTTAATTTTAATTGAAAATTTTTTTTAATTAGTTTAATAATTTAATTTTAGTTTAATGATTAAGTTTATTAATATTTTGAATTTGAGTTATTATTTTAATTAAGAATTGAATATTGATGAGATAATTAATTTAGGGATTTTTAGATTAAAGAATAAATCTCTTCCTAATAATATCCCTATTTTAATAATTCTAATTTTATTATTCTTCCAAATTTAATCAATTATTTAATTAAGGCTTAATTATTTTAAATTGCTTAATGGGTTTCTACCCTTTAATTATTTAAATTTCAATCATCCAAATCAGATTAGGATCAAATATTTTACTTGTTAATTTTTTTATTAAACCTAAAGTTTTAATTAATGATTAAAATTTTAATTACCACTTTACCCTTTAAGCTTAATAATTTCATAACTCACTAAATTGAACTCAAATGAATTTGAAATTTTTATGTGACTTCACTCATATGTCAATAAAGACATGAGAGGAGAAAATGTGATTTTTCTGTATTTAATTTATTTATATAATTATTTTTGGTAGAAAATAGAGATTTCCAAGGAAAATTTAATAACATGACCAAGGAGAAGTTTCTGTCCTTAAGAAAATTAGGGGACATTCCTAATGACCAGAGGACCACTTGGACTAATTTTGGTGATTTTTTGAATTATATTATTTTTATTATAATTAGTTTAAGTTTTGGAGTGTTAATTAATTTAAAAAATAAAATAAATGTTGAAAAATGGATTTTATATTTTTCAAAAATCTCTCTGATATCAAGGAAATCAGAGAATCAAATTTTACAATTTTTTGATTTTTCTATGATTTATTATAATTATTTTAGTGAAAATGCTAGAAAATACATTTTTTTAATTTTAAAATTACCCTAGAGCTTTAATATTTGATATCTCACTAAATAGACCTAAGAAAAATATGGGGTTTGTTCCTAAGTGATTAAAATTCAAAATGTTACATTTTGGTGAATTTTATTATTTTTGTGATTTTTATTATTTTTTAATTATTAAAATATTAAAATAATATTAAAAAATCAACTTTTTTAGAAAATTGAAATTTTAATTTTCTTAAATTCCCCTAATATCAGAGAGGCTCCAAAACCAATTTGGTGAATTTTTTAAAGATATTTTGAAAGTTATGAATTTTTAAAGTTTAAAATGGCTAAATGGCTTAATCAACCCAATTAGTAGGGCTAACCAAGTCCAATTGACCTCAAATTTTTATGGTGGGTTCCTCTGATCCTAAAGGTCAGTGGAGAATTGATTTCAAGTCAATTTGATGTATGGTTAGCTCTAATTAATTAGAGATCCATTTTGGGTGTTTAAGCCAATTAAGGTTGTTTTAAATGAACTAACTCAAAACCTATTTTTTCTAGGGTCCTCTGGTCATAAGGAACATCACCAAAATTTCCTAGAATTTATTTCACAACATGTTATTTATTGGAATTAAAATACTCAAAACAGTAACATGAATTTGAAAAAATCAATAACTCTTCATAGGGATGGCCTCTGACTTTGGAAAATTCAGGGAATGTTCCCAAATTCAGAGGCTTCAAAAGCTTTATGATCTCATGTCATGGTGAATTGTATACATGCATGGAAAATTAAAAATATGGAGAGAGTAAATAAATTATTAAAAATAAAATACTTGATGAAATTAAATGATTTCTTTTCCACATTATTCTCCTCTGTTCACTCGAGCGAGAGGTATTTTTATTTTATTTTTATGATTTTTCTACACAAAGTTATGAATTTTTGAAGTTTAGGGAATTAAATAAATAGAAAATACCCCTAATTTTCTATTTATCCACGCGGCGCCGCGTCAACCTCGGCAGCCTCCGAAAGGCCGCGTGGCGCGCTCCCCATTCGACGCCGCCATCCGAGTCGGCAGCCCGAGCCCCGCGGTTCTCGTACGCGTCTCCTGGTCCGACGCCATCCGAGCCGTCCGTCCGCGCGTGTATTGAATGGACGACATCCGTTCATCGTCCCCGAGCGTCCTCACACGAGAGCCGTCCACACTAAATTCCTAAGATCTCACTCGATACTCAATGGATTTTCATGTTCTTATGCTCTATGGATTCGTCTTGAAGAGACGAACACATCTATATGGTGACCATGAATTGAAATTAAAGCATTTGAAATGGAGAATCTCCAGAAGCTCGTGTTGACCTCATTTTTGATGAGGTCTTCCCTTCTTCTTTTTAGTGCTTAGGATCTAGCCTTAGGCTTTTCCTTTGACTATCTTAGAGGACTAGAATTGGGACCCACCTTGTAGAAATTCAAACCACTTCTTAACTCCCCGCAAACTCCACAAACTCGACTGTAGACCCCTAATCACCTAGAGGGTTGAAATCAAATGTGGAAGTTTAAAGGATGAGTTCCTATAGGACTCTTTGGCCTTAGGACTGCCTGGGTGGCCTGGTCTGGTGAAGGGGCTGACTTACACACACTACATTTGCACACACTTCCTAAAACCACACCCATACCTAGCTTGACCTCCTGAATCATGTAGGTGATTCACATGGATGGTCCTTGACCCCTAAGCCCTTGGCTAAGAGGGTTAGGAACAACATAGTGAATGCCTCAAATGAGTCCCTTCATGGCTCATGTAGGCTTGATATGGCTTCATGTCTCAACAAAAATGATTTCATTCCACTTAAATTCACCCAATCTTCAATTTCCCAAATTTTCAATTTTTGACCCCCGGGACCCTACACCCGCTAAATCTACCCAAATCCTCGAAATTACCCAAATTTCTCAAAAATTTCCAAATAACCCAAAATTCCCCAAAATCAATCCCAAACATCTCCACATCACTCAAATTGATCATTCATACCCAAAAATACCAAAAATTCCAAAAATACCTCCCAATACCCTCCAAATACCCAAAGTACCCCTCTTGACCCAAAATCCAAAAATTCATAAAATTCCCAGAAAATTCCAGAAAATCCCAAATATTCCCAATTCCATTTTGTCCAACTACACCATGGGCCAATTTTGTCAATTTACCCTACTTTTGTCAAAACCCCCAATTTGACCCATTTTAACCCTAAGTGCATCCAATGTCAAACCTAACCTACCCAATTGACCCCAATTTTGGTCCACTTCAATTCTAAACTTCAATTCAACATCCCCAATACCAATCTAGACCAAATCCAAGTCCAATTTGATTGACATTTGGATCCAATTTCACTTTTGGCCTTAAAGCCCAATTTGGACCCATGACCCAAACCTAACTCAAACTCATCCAATTCAATTCCAATTAACCCCAAATCTTTTCTAAATCTTCCTTAGCATCCCCACAAACAAAACCCTAACATGATTTGCCCAAAATTTGAACCCAAACCCCACTCAAACTCAACCCAAAGCTAAAAGGCCCATTTTCGACCTAAACCCAAACCTAACCCAAATGAACCCAAACCCCAAAATCAAAACCCAATCAAAGCCAAAACCTCTTTGAAACACTCCCATAAACATTTCTCAACATTAATTTTACATCAATTTCAACCCTAGCTCAACATGGGCCCAACTTGGCCCACTTGGACCTATATTGGCCCATTCACCAAAAGAATCCAAATCCAACCCAATTCAAGCCCAAACTACCCAAATTTGCTTCAAAGCCTTTACACATGTCCATGGCCAATTGATTGCACAAACCTCCAGCCCTGACCCACCTGACCTTGAGGGTGACCCATGCCTGGCCGGCCGGCCACCAGGCCGCCGGAAAACACCATGGCCGAGAGCTCACATGTGAGCCGACATCGAAATTCTCACTTGCTGAGCCGCCCCATCCCAGTCGGCTACCATGGTTGTTCTTCTCCTCACCAGAGCAGCTGATCCCAAGCCCTAACTCCCCTTGGGAGGCCCCCAGCCCAGCTCTATTTAAACTCCGCCCCTCTCGTCCATGAGAGGAGCTAAGCACAAACCTCGCCAAAACTCGCCAAAATTGTTCCGGACCCTCCTCCACCCTTAGAGCACTTGATCCCAGATGAAATCCCCCTGCCATTTCTCCTCCGTAAGCTCAATTTTAGAGTCGAAATTCCACCCAAAACCAGGACACTTCTCCACGAGTGAGCCAATCCCCAAATTGATTGGCTCTACACCTTCACTCGTACCAAGGGAAGGTGTCCACCATCAAAAGCCCCATCTCCAGAGCCACCCAGGTTGCTCCAGTCCTCCAAGCTTTGTGATCGGGCTTGGTCGAAATCATATCCGGACAATTCACCGGACCGGGAGACTTCATCCGGAGCTTCGCGGGATCCAATCGAAGGTGCAACAACTCTCGATCGAAGCCACACTTCTCCGAGCTAAGGTATGAGCTAATTCTTCATCCCGAGCTTCCGGAGATTCTCCATTTCAAATGCCTTAGTTTCAATGCATGTTAACCGTATAGATGTGTTCGTCTCTTCAAGACGAATCCATAGAGTATAAGAACGTAAAAATCCATCGAGAATCGAGTGAGATCTTAGTGGATTTAGTGTGGACGCGCTCTCGGCGAGAACACTTGGGGACGATGAACGGATGCCGTCCATTCAATACTCGCGCGGACGGACGGCTCGGATGGCGTCGGACCGGAGACGCGTACGAGAACCGCGGGGCCCGGCCGCCGACTCAAGTGGCGGCGTCGAATGGGAGCGCGTCGCGCGGCCTTTCGGAGTCGCCGAGGATGCGCCGGCGCCGACTCGGATAAGTAGAAAATTAGGGATTTTCTGATTTATTTAATTCCCTAAACTTCAAAAATTCATATCTCCGTGTAGAAAAATCAGAAAAATAAAATAAAAATACCCTCTTGCTCGGTGAATCGTAGGAGAATAATGTGGAAAAGAAATCATTTAATTTCATCAAGTATTTTATTTTTTATAATTTATTTACTCTCTGCATTATTTTAATTCTCCATGCATGCATACAATTCACCATGGCATGAGACCATAGGGCTTTTGAAGCCTCCGAATTTGGGAACATTCCCCGAATTTTCCAAAGTCGGAGGCCATCCCTATGAAGAGTTCTTGATTTTTCAAGTTCGAAGTTATCGTTTTGAGTATTTTAATTCCAGTAAATAGCATGTTGTGAAATAAATTCTAGGAAAATTTGGTGATGTTTCTTATGACCAGAGAACCCTAGGAAAAATAGGTTTTGACTTAGTTCATTTAAAACAACCCTAATCGGCTTAAACACCCAAAATAGGTCTTTAATTAATTAGAGTTAACCAGGCATCAAATTGACTTGAAATCAATTCTCCACTGACCTTTAGGATCAGAGGAATCCACCATAAAAATTTGAGGTCAATTGGGCTTGGTTAGCCCCACTAATTGGGTTGATTAAGCCACTTAGCCATTTTAAAATTTTAAAATTCATAACTTTTAAAATACCTTTCAAAAATTCACCAAATTGGTTTAGGAGCCTCTCTAATATCAGGGGAACCTAAGAAAATTAAAATTTCAATTTTCTAAAAAAGTTGATTTTTAATAATATTTTAATATTTTTAATAATTAAAAAATAATAAAAATCACAAAAATAATAAAATTCACCAAAATGTCACATTTTGAATTTTAATCACACAGGAACAAATCCCACATTTTTCTTAGGTCTATTTAGTGAGATATTAAATTTTAAAGCTTTAAGGTAATTTTGAAATAAAAAATGTATTTTTTTAGCATTTTCACTAAAATAATTATAGTAAATCATAGAAAAATCAGAAAATTGCAAAATTTGCTTCTCTGGTTTCCTTGATATCAGAGAGATTTTTGAAAAACATAAAATCCATTTTTCAACATTTATTTTATTTTTAAATTAATTAACACTCCAAAACTTAAAATAATTATAATAAAAATAATATAATTCAAAAAATCACCAAAATTGGTCCAAGTACTTCTCTGGTCATTAGGAATGTCCCCTAATTTTCTTAAGGACAGAAACTTTCCTTTGGTCATGTTATCAAATTTTCCTTGAAAATCTCTATTTTCCACCAAAAATAATTATATAAATAAATTAAATACGAAAAAATCACATTTTCTCCTCTCATGTCTTTATTGACATATGAGTGAAGTCACATAAAAATTTCAAGTTCATTTGAGTTCAATTTAGTAAGTTATGAAATTATTAAGCTTAAGGGGTAAAATGGTAATTAAACTTTTAACCCTTAATTAAAACTTTAGGTTTAATAAAAAATTAACAAGTAAAATATTTGATCCTAATCTGATTTGGATGATTGAAATTCAAATAATTAAAGGGTAGAAACCCATTAAACAATTTTAAAATGATTAAACTTTAATTAAATAATGGATTAAATTTGGAAGAATAATAAAATCGGAATTATTAAAATAAGGGATATTTATTAGGAAGAGATTTATTCTTTAATTTAAAAATCCCTAAACTAATTATCTCATTAATGCTCAATTCTTAATTAAAATGATAACTCAAATTTAAAATATTAAAAGACTTAATCATTAAACTAAAATTAAATTATTAAACTCTTTTAAAAAAATTCAATTAAAAATTAAATTAAATTAAATTAAAAATTAAATTAAATTAAATTAAATCAAATTAAATTAAATTAAATTAAATTAAATTAAATTAAATTAAATTAAAAATTAAATTAAATTAAATTAAAAATTAAATCAAATTAAATTAAATTAAATTAAATTAAATAAAATAAATTAAATTAAATAATTTAATTAAATTAAATTAAATTAAATCAAATTAAATTAAAATTAAATCAAATCAAATTAATATAACATCAAATCAAATTAAATTGAACTATATTAAATTAAATTAAAACTCAATTAAATTAAGTTGAATTAAATAACAACACCTAAAACAGAAAGAAATTAAATATAAAGCAACTCGAACACTATTCCAAATTTAAACCCTTTAACTTAAACCAAATCATTTGAATACTAATTTACCCTCGAAAGCTTTGATTATTATAACTCCTAAATGGAACATTAAATAAAATGTTACTTCACTCATAGGATATTCAAATGTCCTAGTTCACTCGAGCAAGATAACAACAAAATTTGAACTCCTGGACGATTAATTCATTTGTATAATTAAACTCATTCGGACTTAAAACAATCCTAGAAATATTGAAAAGATGTTTAAGATTTGTCTTAAGCACTTCCTCGATACGATAGGATGTTTATAAGAACAATTGAATTTAATTATTCTTTGATGAAGAAAATCGTCCTTAAACAAAAACAATATATACAAAGACCTAGACGTCATAGGAAATGACTAGCTATAGGATTAGGAATTTGGTAGAAAACCATAACCTTTCCATTAGCTTTACCTAGGAACTTGCTTAAATATTCTAATTGTGTTTTAAGTGCAGCTTGGGATGACGGGAAGACCCTCCAGGTACGCTTTTATTTTATTGCAATTTACTTTCCTCGCAATTTACTTTCTTGCAATTTACTTTATTGCAAATGCACTTTACTTTTCTTGCATGATAAGACAACCGTTGCATGAAAACCCACACCTTTAGGATAGCCCCTAAACCGAAACCAAAACTAATTTAAAAGTCATTGCAAGATAAAATTCACCGCCACAACATTTCAAAATATAAAACAACTCAAAATTTAATCACAAATAGAACACAAAACTACAATTGCAACTAAATTAAAACGTCCCGTTGGATGATCGGGAATACCTCTGATGATGTAACCTACGTGTTGCTAACGAGATTTCCCACGGTCTAAATGAAAGTGTGGAACTCATTCAACTGAGTTTAGCAAATTCATCCTGACTAAGTGAATCCGATAAAATAATGATGCCTGAAGGATGGAACCGCGGATCTTAACCTGTGTCGTTATAATCAACTTTAAGATTTGTTTTAATCAAAACACAAAAAACACTTGGAAATTAAGACTTCTCTAAACCAAAACACTTTTCTCATCCCCCGACTTATAACTTCTAAAACTAAACCTCTCGCAACAACAAGGAGCTCGGGCATGGTGGGCAAGCACGGCCATCGTCGTCGACAAAACTCGAACCTACTTCAGCAAAACCTTCTTAGAATTAAACAACAAAGCCATAGGACTTCGAGGTAGTTTGCCTAGTGCAACATAAATCCTCAACTCTTCGTTAGGCATTTGCATTGCAAATTAAGCCCTAACCGGTTTTAGGATTCCGAGGTAATCGTCTGATACGACATAAACCCTCACATTTTCTAGAGCTATTTGTATGATTTTATCATACAAATATAAGCCCTAATTAATTAAAATCGGCAAGATTGAAATACTAAATAAACATTAGGACTTTCCTAAACTCGAGCCAAACAACAGGATAGTCGGGAAATTACCGAAGTTCACTTCGAATCTGTGATTTCTCCTACTTTTCTTCCTTTGAATTCCCAAAATAAAATGTTCCAAACTTGATCCATTCCCTATTGAAATTCCAAAATTCAATCTTCGAAAACCTTAAACTTCGAAATTCTTGAGAGCAAATTATTGATTATTATCGAGAGTTTTCTTAGGTGATTCCCGTCACTTAAGATGTAATTAACTATGTGGGCTCGCCTTTATAGGGAATTTTAAAGAACCTGTAGTAATATAAACCCCGTTTAATACTTTCATATTAAGCAGGGAATTTGTCGACTTATAAAATTGGTTCGCGACCAAACGGATGTCACAAAACTTCTAGTTTATTTGATCGAGCCCCACCATCAAGTAGTGTGTCTATCCTTAGGGATAGATACACGGCTCATGGTGCGGTGCTCGTTTATATAAACTATTTGGGATGCGAGATCGGTTTAATCTCATATTTAGAATTATTTTCAAAATCAAATACTACTTTTTCAAATTATTTATCTAGACTAAATTTAAAATTCGCCGACAATTTCTGTTAGGCGACCCCTTTTTAAAATTTCACACAACCTAAAAATAGTGCCGACAACTTCTGGCGACGCCGCTGGGGAAAATTCCTCTCTCCATTATAATCAAATAATTCCGCTTTCAAAAATCTGGTAGTGTATCCATGTCCTTAATGGGTCAAACTACCCTTCTTTCCGTTGGGATGCTATGTTCATTTCTACCTCGAACAAGTATAGCCAACATTCTCTCGGATTTAGGAACCACCTGCTTAGACACCCCTAAGCGCAGAGGTTCCGAGATCCATTTACCTCATTTCCGAGGTGGGGTGGACCCCCGATAGTGTTAGTTTAGGAGTGATCCTTCGAGCTCGGGAAGTCTTGCTTAAGACTTTCTTTTTCCTTTCCGAATCGGATTCCTTACCTTCTCTACACCTTTCGAACATTCCGTTCTAAATAAACAAACCCTCTAATAAGTGATTCTTTTAACAAATAATTCCTTCTTATAAATACGTGAACAAAAATGAGTTCGGACTCTTTTTAATTCCTTTCTTTTCGTCCTAAAGAAAAGAAGCATAACTTGGGACTGACACCCGGAATCTACCCCTGCGAAATGGGAGCCCCAAAGCCGATTTTCTCCTTCACCAACGGATCGGACTTCGCCGTCTATAAGGATGAGCCGCCCGACAATGGGGTCATCCGATTCGGACGAGGATTCGAAAACACGAACGTCAAGGTCACCGACGTCTCCCTCTTTGCACCGACGAACAAGGTATCCGAAGCCGAGGAGCCACCGCTCGAGTTCAACCTTAGGTCGACCCAAGAGTTTCCTCCCCCGCAAAGGGTCCCGACTCGGGAGGAGTACTCGTCGTCCGCAGGAGGACCGTTCTTACTACCCCCACCGGTCTAGTTGTTTCGCACCTACCCCGACTTCGCCAAATCAAAGGGGAAAGAAATCCGTAACTATGGTAAACCCGTTACCGCGGAGGGTACGGATCTTCCCGTAAGACCTTCTCGTCTTCGAAATCGGGTCCAGCTCAAAGATTCCGTCGCCGACAAAGACCCAAAGAAGAAATAGAAATAGAAGGATCGCCGGAGAAGCCGTAGCCGCCGAGATCGCTTTCCCGAGGAAATTCCGTAGTTGCCGAATATACACCGTTACTGAATATACACCACCGCCCGACTACATACCACTTTTGGGAGGAAGGAGGTTCCATCCCCTCTCCGCCGCAGAGGATGAGGAGAATGTTCGCAAGATTGCTCGCCACATTACCACACGCCCGCATACTACAACGATAGCCGCAAGAAAAGAACTAGAACTACGCCGTTTGCTTCGACCGCAAACTTTGGTAGAAAAGCTAGCAAGGAAGGAAAACCGCCCCGTATCGGAGATTCTACGAAGGATGGGCGGGTGCCGGTCAAATCCCGTCTTGGGCCCCGAGTAGAACCCGCCATCATGATAGAAAAGCCAAGCAAGAGAATGAAGGCTAGCCCGCCCGTCGTAGTATCGGGATTACGGATTAGGAAGGATACCACCTTCCAGCATTCGGCCGACGCACCATCCGGTCCTAGACCTTCCGCCGCTGAAGGATGGTGTGGCGTCCCACTACGGGGCGACTGAGACCGAAACAGCAGCTCGAGAGAGAAAGTCTCGCCGAGAGGCCGGAATCCGAAGAAAGTGCTACTCGCGATAAAGGGGACTCGTGAAAGGGGGACCCGGCAACCATCGCATGACAACCGCAAAGACACACGTAAAGCTCCGCTAGAAGATGCCATGGAAAAGCCGAGAACCGACATCCGACGGTTGGCAAAAGAAAGAGAAGAAAAGTTCGGAGATGAGATCGACTCATCGGAATTCATGGACAACGAATATGCGTAAATCAACATGGTTGAGACACGAGCTTCATCGCCTTCTCAAGGTGCTCCGCAACCGCAGAAAGAGAGGAGCCGGAACCGATGAAGAGACAGCTTCGAGAAAAGGACGACACGATCGCTCAAATGGCGAAGAGGATGGAAGAGATGGCCGTAGCTCCGGCCACTCTCCGCAGTCAAGTACAACCACATAGAGAAACACCCCCGCAGGTCATTCACATCGTAGACGGAGGAAAGGAGATTACATCCGTCAACTGGGGATGACCACTGAAAAGGATACAACGACAAAGTATGATCCCCGAAAAGGATATCAAGAACTTGGTAGAGCAAGCAGAGCGAGAGGCCTTAGCACAATCGAAGAACGGGACATCCATTCGGACGGGTAGACCTTACCCGAAGAATTCGACGCCGTCCAATACCCGAAAGGCTTCGTACCACCTCTCGTTTAAGACCTTCGACGGAACCGGAACCCCCGACAAGCATGTTGCACACTTTCGTGCCGCTTGTTGCAATGCCGGCGGGAGCGATGCGTTACTCTTCCGACGCGCTCGTCGTAGTCCGTCGGGAATCGCCTTCGACCGGTATGCGATTACCCAACGGTTCGGTGAAGACATTCTCGCAGCTAGAGAGCCTCTTCATCAAGCGATTTGCCGGAGCTCGGCACCACATCACTATAGGTGATTTAGTGGTAGAGAAACAAAGGCCGAATGAAACTTTAGTGGATTACATACTTCGATGGAGAAATTTAAGTATGAAGTGTGAACCACAACCGCAAGAACAACATGCAATCGGCATCTTGCTTAAAAGCATTCACGGCCCGATAAGCACTTCTCCTCAAGGGATTCACTATTAAGACTTTTGAGAAGTTGTTAAGCAAGGCCGGAAGCTTGCAAGAAGAGACGAAGCAATTAAGTTTCGCCGACAAGACGGACAAGCAAAAGCCGGTGAAGACCTTCGAAAAGAAATCCGGGATCGTTGCAGAGAGTTGATAAAGGCAAACAACCGATGCAAATACCACCGTAACGGCCGCAAAGAACCACAACAGAATTACCAAGAACTCCGGTCCAGCTATCAGTCGTCTCCGCAGTATGAACAACCGCCTCGTCCGCAACGTACATTAAGGGAGCTTCTGAGCAGAGAATATCCGTTCAAAAATGAAGCAGTACCGAAGATGTTTCGTAGCCTAATGAAAACTCCAGATTTCCACTGCCGTAGCCCAAAAGACCAGAGGAAGTCAACAAGAAAGGTGATCCCAACTTTTGCCCCTACCATCGGATGCTTCGGGCACAAGATAGAAGATTGCATTACCTTTAAAAGTTGGCTCAACGACAACCTTCGGAAAGGAAATATAACAATCCCGAAGGAGTACATGAAGGAACCCCGTAAAGGAGGTTCCGTCAATGTTATCTCAACCGATCCCGTCATTCCGATAGCATCCCTATGCAACCGACGATGGATGGACTACCGCTCGGACGAGATCTTCGAAGAAGATTTTAGACAACATCCGAACCGCTTCGGTGCGAGCTTCAATTCGTAGTTCGAGACCCGTTAAGCCGATACTATCACTTGCGATAGAAGAACCACCTCGACAGAGACAATCGAAGAGAAGAAGAAAATCGACGAAGAAGAGGGGACCGAGATTCCTAAGGCTGGACTAGGGGCCGCTTATCCTAGGATAGTTGTTTCCGATTCGGGGGAGAAATCCCTCGAACCTCTCGATTTTGTATGATTATCTCGCTTCACTTCGGTGGGATCATATAATGATAAGGGTGATGGCGTTGGCTACGTTTTGATCGTTTCTAACGATTACGTAACTAGCGACAATCCGGACATCGATTTCGATACCAACGACAATTCTCAAATCATACACGATCTCGACGATCAAAATAACGAAGAAGACATCCATCAAGGAGGCTACGAGAGCTCAACAAGCAACGGATCTATCTGTGAGTTTCGAGGAGCTCCAGTTACGATAGAGTTAGAGCCTTCGCATTTCGAAGATAATCCAAAAGAGCCGACCATTCCGATTCAGGAGGAAACACCGCAAACTCAACACTAGATTCGGAAGAAATTACGAAGTCAACTTGAGAAGTGGAAAAGTTCTACCTCCAAGAATGGGTCCAAAAGACAAAGGAAAGCCGGTGGTTGTTCAAGAAGAACCAACCCCAGCAGAAGAAATACCCATTCGAGAAGAAGCCGAGACGCATGAGAACAAAGTGGACTACAACATGCTAGCCCATCTTAGGAAACTACCGGCCAAACTGAGCATTTACGATGCTCTCATCTTATCAAAGGAGATGAGAGAAGCTTCCGATCAAGGCCTTACTTCGATCCAGTAAATTTGCTTAGCTCAAATGGCCGGAGATTCCTTAGATGAGGTTTGCTCGTTAAAGGAACAGCCGAGGTGTTACCTTCACGGACAATGACCTACTACTTGGGACGACGAGATCACAACCGACCGTTGTACATTTCAGTTACAATCGGAAAATTTACACTCTCCGCAGTATTGGTGGATCCCGGAGCATCAATCAATATAATGAGTCTTCGAACACTAAGCATATTTGGAAATCGATGCTCGCGAGCTCGAGGCCGACAAAATGTTATTAAGAGGATTCAACCGTAAAGGAGAAAGAGCCCTCGGATCAATAACGCTACCGATGAAGACCGGTGACTTAGCAAAGACAACCGCAAAATTTCACATAATCGATTCGTAAACGTCGTTCAACGCTCTATCGGGCCGACCATGGATACATGAAAACAGGATGGTACCATCATCTCCGCATCGCTGCATCAAGTATTACGATGGAGGGGAACAAGGCATCAAAGGAGACTTGCAACCATTCTCCGTACATGAGATTGGAATCCATGAAGATGCAGCTTATTATGCACCGCCAAAGAAAACAATCTTCTCCGGAGATACCGTAACAAATGAAGCAAAGAAAGTTCGAGACAACGAAGAACCCGAAGTTCTAGTCCAACAATCACTCACCACTCCCTTCCGGCGAGATGGTGAAGGTTTCTCCACAACTCGCATCCGAGGTCGAGGCCGGGACGAGGCCGTGGTGAGACGTTAGGACAGCTTGGACGAGAGAAACCAGCCATCAATGTTGATCGGGAAGATAGTTCCGAAGAAGAAAAAGAAATCAAGCAAGAAGCAGCAACAATAAGTCGAAAGAAGCCGCAATACAAGATCTCTCTCGAAGATGAGAAGAACTAAGAATACAAATCAATGTACGAGAAGATTAACCACTACGTACATACTATGACCCTAACCCCGATCCATTCTAACAAGATTGAGGGTATGGTGGTCAAAGAGATACGTAACAACGGTGCGAAGCCAATCAAATTCTACCGTGGTGCTTCTTCCTCCAAAACTCGAAAATAATGTACAATTCGAAGATGTCACTTCATCGAATTAATGGAATTACCTTTGAGTGGTACTCTCCCCGTGTTCAAAATTTAATTCAACGTGGTTTCTTACCTCGACAATGGACAAAAGGCCAATCACAACATTTTGAAAAGTTATGGAATAACTCCGTCGTCCTCCCAATTCGAAGCATGGACTCCGGATTCAGCACGTAGGGTCGCTCGACGATACCGAATTTTGCTTGGTTGTCACTTGCAAGTCCAATGAAAACCGCATGGAAACTACGTACGAACTCGAAGATTTACAAATCGGAGACGCTCCACCGAATTCGAAGAAGAAATCAAATCTACAATAGATGAGTTAACGGAAGTTAACTTAGGTACTAGCGAAGAGCCTAGACCTACCTTTGTTAGCTCCTTACTCAATAAAGAAGACTCCGAAGAAATAATCAAGTTATTAATGGAATTTAAAGACCGCTTTGCTTGGAATTATGACGAGATGCCGTGATTAGCTCCGGAGGTCGCAACCCATAAGCTAGGAGTGGATCCTACTTCGCCCTGCCGGACAAGGTCCTGAAGAATGCGTCTAGAAATCGAACAACAAGTCATAACCGAAGTTAAAAAGCTAATAGACGCTAAATTTGTCCGTGAAGAACAATACCCGACTTGGTTAGCCAATGTGGTGCCAGTCAGAAAGAAGAATGGTCAGATCAGAATCTGTGTGGACTTCAGAGATTTAAACAAGGCATGTCCAAAAGATGAATTCCCTCTACCGATCCCGCACTATTGATCGACATTGCTTCAACACATGAAATATTCTCGTTCATGGATGGATCTTCGTGATACAACCAGATAAAAATGGCTCCGGAAGATGAAAAGCTTACAAGCATTCGTAACGCCGATCGGAGTATTTTGCTACACGTTGATGCCATTCGGACCGAAGAACGCAGGAGCAACCTACCGTAGAGCAATGACAAGAATTTTTGATGATCTCATCCACAATCAAGTCGAATGCTACGTGGACGATGTGGTCATCAAAAGCAAAGTAAAGGAAAACCAACTCGTATGATTTCGAGAATTGTTTTCGAACGATTAAGACAATTTAACCTTAAGATGAATCCCTTAAAATGCGCCTTCGGCGTCACCTCCGGGAAATTCTTAGGATTCGTTGTCCGACATCGTGGAATTGAAATCGACCCGGAAAAGATTAAAGCTATCTTAGAAATGCCGCCTCCCAAAACCTTAAAACAACTACGATCTTTTCAAGGAAGCCGGCATATCTTCGACGCTTTATCTCAAACCTCGTCAGTAGGTGTCAACCTTTCTCGGCACTAGTTAAAAAGGACGCCAAATTTATTTGGGAAGAGAAATGCCGTAAGGCCTTCGAAGACATTAAACAATATTTAATGACACCTCCCGTCTTAGCAGCCTCGAGCCTCGTAGTAGACCGCGATACTTTACACCGCGGCTTTAGACGATTCTCTCGGAGCCCCGTTAGCCTGTGTCAATGATGAGGGTAAAGAAAATGCTCTTTACTACTTAAGCCGTCGTTTACTTCCGACGGAAGTAAGGTATCCCACAATTGAAAAGCATTGTTTGGCCTCGATCTTCGCCGCTCAAAAGCTCGAGCACTACATGCTTTCTCACAAGGTCAACTCCGATTTCGAAGTTTAATCCATTGCAATACTCGATGACTCGTCCAACACTTTCCGTACAGACTTGCCGGATAGTCAATGATATTATCGCAATTCGATATAACTTTCGTGCCTCTCGCGTGCCGTAAAGGGACAAGTCTTAGCAGACTTCCTCGCAAGACACCCTTTGCACGGCAGAATCTCCTCTCAATGATGATTTGCCGGATGAACAAATAATGAACCTAGAAGACCTCGATGATCGACGTTGGGAATTATATTTCGACGGAGCATCTTCAAGACACAAAGACGAAGAATCGCAAGTGATAGTGCCCGGTAAGGCAGGAATCGGGCTAATATTTATAACGCCGGAGCGGGGATGTTAAGATACTCCTACCACTCGACGTAACCGTGTACAAACAACGAAGCGTAATACGAAGCCCTCATAACTGGGATTGGAATTAACTATTCAAATCGGGATAAGAGACATCAACATCTACGGGGATTCATGCTTAATCATTCAACGAGATCGCCGGACAATACAGAATTTTTAAAGCCAAGACTCGAACAATACTTCCAGTATGCCATACAGTTGTTGGAACATATTCCGAATGTGACAATTTACAAGATTCCCAGAAAAGAAAATGCTTTAGCAGATGCTTTAGCCCGTCTCGCAAAAGAGTTTGCCTGTTTGCAAGATGAATCAGTGGAAGTGTCAATTCACGGACGTCAGGTCCTATCACAGCTCGACATAGACACAATACACAAATCAAGAAAAGAAAAAGAATCACTACAGCAAGAAGGACGTAAAACACAGAAGATCGGCGACGACCATTAATAGACTACCCGCAAACGGGAAAGCTACCGGACGATAGGTCGTTAGCCCATCGATCAAGAAAAGAGCTCTGTCTTACGCATTAATAAACAACACATCAGTACGTAAGGTCTTTCGATCAAATGTGGCTAAGATGCCTAAGCGGGTCCGAGGCCCGTGAAATTGTTAAAGAAGTGCATTCAGGACTCTGTGGCGCTCACCAGCCGGGTCCGAAGATGAAAATGAAAATTAAAAGATTAGGGTACTACTGGCCCTCGATGATGACCGATCGCATGAAAATCGCCAAGAGCCGTCATCAATGCCAAGTGCACGGAGTGGTTCTACACCAACCTCCAAATGTGCTACACCCGACAATCGCGTCGTGGCCATTCGAATGTTGGGGCACGGATATAGTGGGTCCGATAGAACCACCATCTTCAAAAGGACATCGCTTCATTCTTGCGGCTACGATTACTTTTCCAAGTGGGCAGAGGCAGCTCCACTTAGAGAAGTGAAAGCACACCACGTGCTACGCGCTTTTCAAGAACCAAGTTGTCTACCGTTTCGGAGTGCCGCGCAGGATCATCTCAGATAATGGGTCAGCATTCAGAAGCACGCAAATCAACAATTTTGTCAGGAGACACGGAATCGACTGGCGATACTCAACAATTTACTACCCAAGAGCAAACGGTCTCGCTGAGGCTTTTAATAAAACTCTCGTTCAAATCTTAAAGAAAACCTTGGACGATAATAAGAGAAATTGGCACGAGAAATTGTTAGAAGCCTTATGGGCCTACCGGACAACTTTCGAACTCCTACTCAAGCTACACCTTACGCTCCGGTGTATGGGTCCGAGGCGATGTTACCTTTAGAGGTTCAGCCTTCCTTCACTCGTAATTGCAGCTTGCAAACAAGATCACGACGAAGAAAACGCCGGATTACGACTCGAAGAATTAGAAAACTTGGAAGGGAAAAGACTTGCAGCCGCAACAGAATTTAGAACTATACCAAGCTAAAATGGTTCAAGCCCATGACAACCGGTCCGCCCAAGAACCTTCAAAGTCGGTGACTTAGTTCTCGTTCTCAAGAGACCTATTCTCGCACACCGCAAGATAGGAGGAAAATTTGAACCCACTTGGGAAGGACCGTTTGTGGTTGAAGCAAGTATACTCGTGGAGGTTCCTACCAGCCTAGTGAATTGCCGTGGAGAACGACATATGCTTCCGATCAACGGACGATACTTGAAAAGTATTACGCTACCTCGATGTTTCGAAGGAATGAATTCTTCATCCCTAAGAAACACGGGCGAAGTAATTACTTATGATCGGGTCCGAACCCAAAAATAATAAAATGTGCCAAGATAAATAAAATCATGATAATTAAGTTTTCCTTGTTTTCTTTTTCAAATCAAAATCTCTTCCCCGATCTTATCCTACTTCATTCCCGTTAAATTTTAAAAAAATATATAAATAAAAATGTATCTTTAAATAAACATTTTCTTAATGTTCTTGTTCTTAGTACAGCCTCTCGATCCTTTTCCTTGTCTTTTCGCAGGAAATGTCGAACCGGCGGTTGGTCCCGAACTTTAAGAATGGCGTAAGCCTCGCACTCGATGAAAAGAGGGTGAAAGATGGAGCGATAATCGAGATCGACTCGCATTTCGCACCAGCAGCCTACAAGACGAGGAAAGTGACCGGGTCCCGCTAACCGAGAAGAACTACCCGGCAGTACAATGATGAAAGTGGGTGGCCCAAGCCACCAATCCAACAACAAGAAAAGAAAAGCAAACACCGAAGAAGATAAGAAAATGAAGTCCGTAGTCGCTACAGGCGGAGGGCGAGCTTGTCGCCGCCGCGCCCACAGAGATTCAAGAAGTGCGGAGAGCTACTCTCACGACCACGCAACGAAGAAATAAGAATCGCCGTATCCGTAAGATGTTAACAAAACTAGCTGCGGACCAGCCGAGACGAGACAGATTGCTAATGCCAGGACATACACTTCGAGGACACCGGTTCACCAGGAACCCGAAGAAAGGAGGCCGGCTCCTAGGATAACGTAAAGAATCGTGGAAATCTCCGTAAGATCGAAGAAAGAAGGCTACCACGCCACCGGATAGAACCACCAGCAAGTGCATGACCTTGTTGCGAAGCAACCCCGGGGATGTCCCGACAGCATCATCCCCGAGGAGCCGAGGTATGCAGGGGAACGTGAAGGGATTGAACCATATATCCCACAATATGTCACAAGGCCTCGCCATCTCGCATCATTCCGGAATACGAGCCGGAGAGGATGCGAAATGTTGAAAAGAAAACTTTCGAATACTTCGAGAGAATTAAAGGAAGAAGGATCAACATACTAGAGGGCCTCGAGCTACACACCGACGTATTCTCAGAGTATGAACAACAGCAAATCGTGGATTGTATCCGGGATTTGAAAAGAATGGGCCGAGCAGGCCGCCTGAGGGAAAACACATACTCGAACCCCGAAGATGGATGCCAGGGAAAGGAAGAATCACAATACAATGCGGATGCCGCTACAACTTTCGTCGAAGACGAAAGGGAAACCCGCCAGGAATACTCCGTCATGGGCAAGTAGATCCGATGCCATTAGTCATCAAGAGAATGGTAAAGAGATTGATAACATGGAGGGTACTGCCAGCAGATTGCATACCCAATAACTGCATTATCAACATCTACAAACAGGGTGACTGCATACCCCCACATATAGATCACCACGACTTCGTCGACCTTCTGCACGTCTCTTTCTTGAACGAGTGTGACATCATATTCGGATCCGACCTCCGGATAGCAGGCCCGGGTGAGTTCCGAGGGCCAGTAAAGATACCTTTACCGGTGGGTTCCGTCATGATACTGCAGGGCAACGGAGCAGATATCGCTAAGCATTGCATACCAGGAGTGCCAGTGGAGCGAATCTCGCTACTTTCGTGGAGGATGGACGACAAGCAAGATACCTTACCATTTCCAACCGCACCCGTAACTAGAGAACCTTCGGCCTTACGAGCCGTGAGTTACATGGGAGATATCACACCTCCAACGTACATCCAGCTCGACATCCTTGCCAAGGATGGCTTGGAAGGTGATGTTATTAACCATGTACCCCACCATTCGTACATGGATTTTCGACGGATGCTTCTTTTGATGGACCAACAAGGATCATACATAGTCCGTTTTGAGTCTACATGGATTGTATGAGATATATTCCGCATCGAGTCGTACGATGTATTTTCAACATGATTGGAATGAAAGTGACCATGTCACATTTTGGCCTTCACCTCTTTTATGCAAATTGATTGGGAAACGCCATTAAAGTTAAATGAACTTCGAACAAAGAATCGAAAAGAAATAAAACAAAAAAAAGATAAAAGAAAACTTTCTAAAAAAAAATCTAAAAATGACAAACACCAAATAAACGATAAGATAAAATTTGAATCATTAAAAGATAAACGAAATCAATCAAACCTCAAATTCTATCCTTCCAAATTTCAAATCAAATTTCAAATTCAATCTTTCCAAATTCCAAGTCAAATTCCCAATCAAATTCCAAATCCAATTTCAATCTTTCCAAATTCCAAATCCACTCTCGAGCAAATTTTAAATTCAATCTTTTCAAATTTCAAATCAAATTCTCAATCAAAATTCAAACTTTTGGGTCGAGGATTTTTACATCCAAGACTGCACTGCTTTAGGATTCTTTTTCCTATTGCACTGAAATACATCAAATTCAACCTTTTTGGGTCAAGGATTTTACATCCAAGATCGCACTGCTTTAGGATTCTTTTCTATTGCCGAAATACATCAAATTCAAACTTTTGGGTCAGGATTTTACATCAAGACCGCACTGCTTTAGGATTCTTTCCTATCGCACCGAAATACATCAAATTCAAACTTTTGGGTCAAGGATTTTACATCCAAGATCGCATCGCTTTAGGATTCTTTTCCTATTGCACCGAAATACATCGAATTCAAACTTTTGGGTCGAGGATTTTACATCCAAGACCGCACCGCTTTAGGATTCTTTCCCTATCGCACCGAAATACATCAAATTCAAACTTTTGGGTCGAGGATTTTACATCCAAGACCGCACTCGCTTTAGGATTCTTTTCCTATCGCACCGAAATACATCAAATTCAAACTTTTGGGTCGAGGATTTTACATCCAAGATCGCATCGCTTTAGGATTCTTTCCCTATCGCACCGAAATACATCAAATTCAAACCTTTTCGGGTCGAGGATTTTACATCCAAGACCGCACCGCTTAGGATTCTTTTCCTATCGCACCGAAATACATCAAATTCAAACTTTTGGGTCGAGGATTTTACATCCAAGATCGCACTCGCTTTAGGATTCTTTCCCTATCGCACCGAAATACATCAAATTCAAACCTTTTGGGTCGAGGATTTTACATCCAAGATCTGCACCGCTTTAGGATCCTTTTCCTATCGCACCGAAATACATCAAAATCAAACCTTTTGGGTCGAGGATTTTACATCCAAGACTCGCACTCGCTTTAGGATTCTTTTTCCTATTGCACCTGAAATACATCAAATTCAACCTTTTTGGTCGAGGATTTTTACATCCAAGATCGCATCGTTCTAGGATCCTTTTCCTATCGCATCGAAGTACATCGAATTCAAACTTTTGGGTCGAGGATTTTACATCCAAGATCGCACTTGCTTTAGGATTCTTTTCCTATTGCACCGAAATACATCGAATTCAAACTTTTGGGTCGAGGATTTTACATCCAAGACCGCACCGTTTTAGGATCCTTTCCTATCGCATCGAAATACATCAAAATCAAACCTTTTGGGTCGAGGATTTTATATCCAAGACCTGCACCGCTTTAGGATTCTTTCCCTACCGCACTGAAATACATCAAATTCAAACTTTTGGGTCGAGGATTTTACATCCAAGATCGCACTCGCTTTAGGATTCTTTCCTATCGCACCGAAATACATCAAATTTAAACCTTTGGGTCGAGGATTTTACATCCAAGACCGCATCGCTTTAGGATCATTTCCCTATCGCAATGAAATACATCAAAATCAAACTCTCGAGGTTAAGGATTTTACATCCAACACCGCATTACTCCGAGATCTCTTCTCATTGCAACGATTCAATCTAATCAATTCAATTTTCTTTCAAGGTCGAAGATGTTACATCTAAAACCTCAAAATTCCAATTTTCATTTCAAATCAAATCCTTCAAATTAATTTTCGACAAACGCCAATCTAAATCGAAACTCCAAATCGAAATCTAAACTCACACATCAAAACTTAAATTGAAATAAAATGAAATCTAAATCGAAATTCCCTGTGTCATGTGATTTGGGATTCACCTCCTTTTCCTTTCCCCAGCAAGAGTTCAAGAATCTCCAGTTCCATAGATATACTTGACACTCCCCAGCGGAAACTCTTCTATTTCGTCCTAAGTTTGTCACTTGGATGTTTGTGTTAGTTTTGTTGATCGCTTCGGTCAACACCAATACGTGTGATGTGCTCCGTCAGCTCACCACACCTATTGGGGGTCCATTTGTTGACCTCATTTTTGATGAGGTCTTCCCTTCTTCTTTTAGTGCTTAGATCTAGCCTCAGGCTTTTCCTTCGACTATCTTAGAGGACTAGAATCGGGACCCACCTTGTAGAAATTCAAACCACTTCTTAACTCCCCGCAAACTCCACAAACTTGACCGTAGACCCCTAATCACCTAGTAGGGTCGAAATCAAATGCGGAAGTTTAAAGGATGAGTTCCTATAGGACTCTTCGGCCTTAGGACCGCTCCCGGTGGCTCCGGTCCGGTGAAGGGGCCGACTTACACACACTACATTTCCACACACTTCCTAAAACCACACCCATACCTAGCTTGACCTCCCGACTCATGTAGGTGATTCACATGGATGGTCCTCGACCCCTAAGCCCTCGGCAAGAGGGTTAGGAACAACATAAGCTGAATGCCTCAAATGAGTCCCTTCATGGCTCATGTAGGCTTGATATGGCTTCATGTCTCAACCAAAATGATTTCATTCCACTTAAATTCACCCAATCTTCAATTTCCCAAATTTTCAATTTTCATTTTTGACCCCCGGACCCTACACCCGCTAAATCTACCCAAAACCCTCAAATTACCCAAATTTCTCAAAAATTTCCAAATAACCCAAAATTCCCCAAAATCAATCCCAAACATCTCCACATCACTCAAATTGATCATTCATACCCAAAAATACCAAAAATTCCAAAAATACCTCCCAATACCCTCCAAATACCCAAAGTACCCCTCGACCCAAAAATCCAAAAATTCATAAAATTCCCAGAAAATTCCAGAAAATCCCAAATATTCCCAATTTCATTTTGTCCAACTACACCATGGGCCAATTTTGTCAATTTACCCTACTTTTGTCAAAACCCCCAATTCGACCCATTTTAACCCTAAGTGCATCCAATGTCAAACCAAACCTACCCAATTGACCCCAATTTTGGTCCAATTCAATTCTAAACTTCAATTCAACATCCCCAATACCAATCTAGACCAAATCCAAGTCCAATTTGATTGACATTTGGATCCAATTTCACTTTTGGCCTTAAAGCCCAATTTGGACCCATGACCCAAACCTAACTCAAACTCATCCAATTCAATTCCAATTAACCCCAAATCTTTTCTAAATCTTCCTTAGCATCCCCACAAACAAAACCCTAACATGATTTGCCCAAAATTTGAACCCAAACCCCACTCAAACTCAACCCAAAGCTAAAAGGCCCATTTTCGACCTAAACCCAAACCTAACCCAAATGAACCCAAACCCCAAAATCAAAACCCAATCAAAGCCAAAACCTCTTTGAAACACTCCCATAAACATTTCTCAACATTAATTTTACATCAATTTCAACCCTAGCTCAACATGGGCCCAACTTGGCCCACTTGGACCTATATTGGCCCATTCACCAAAAGAATCCAAATCCAACCCAATTCAAGCCCAAACTACCCCAAATTTGCTTCAAGTCACCCATGACACATCCATGAGCTAAACCCAACAATTATTTGGCCCAACCTCTTTACAAAATTTCATCCCAAAATCCATTTTAAAATTCAAAAGCCCACTCTCCTAATCCATCTTAAAAGCCCATCTAAAACCCTTTCAAAAAGCCCAAAATCCACCCTAAAGCCCACATGACATCTCCATTTACCATTCACTTAATTAAAGCCATCACCTAAGTCCTAAATTCATCATCAAATAATTCCAAATCAAGCCTCATGCCAAATCACCCCTAAATACCAAAATTTTCCTTAAATCCATTTCCATGAAATCGACTTCACTTTTCCCAAGCCAAAGGTGAGCCATGAAGCCATGCATGAGCCACATGGAAGCCATGAGAGCCTCTTTACATGTCACCATGCCATTTTGGGCAAAAGGAGGAGGCTCTTTCCTTAATTCCTAAAGGTGATTAACCACTTCCACGACTCCACTAAACCATGCTTAAGCCTAATCGTACTTGGATCGTGACTCGACCCCACTAATCAAGCCGATCCAAATCACTTTCTCCTCAGCCTAAACCAGGCCTCGGGTGGTGCACCTAGCCCAAATGGGTGGGTTGACCCATTTAGGTCCAAATCTAGCCATGCCCCATTCCACTTCGGATCAAAGCCTTTACACATGTCCATGGCCAATCGATCGCACAAACCTCCAGCCCCGACCCACCCGACCTCGAGGGTGACCCATGCTCGGCCGGCCGGCCACCGTGCCGCCGGAAAACACCATGGCCGAGAGCTCACATGTGAGCCAACATTGAAATTCTCACTTGCTGAGCCGCCCCATCCCCGCTGGCTACCATGGCTGATCTTCTCCTCACCGAGCAAGCTCGATCCCAAGCCCTAACTCCCCCTGGGAGGCCCCCCAACCAGCTCTATTTAAACTCCACCCCTCTCGGCCATGAGAGGAGCTAAGCACAAACCTTGCCAAAACTCTGCCAAAATTGTTCCAGACCCTCCTCCACCCTTAGAGCACTTGATCCCCAGTGAAATCCCCCTGCCATTTCTCCTCCGTAAGCTCAATTTCGGAGTCGAAATTCCACCCAAAACCAGACACTTCTCCACAAGTGAGCCAATCCCCAAATCGATTGGCTCTACACCTTCACCGTACCAAGGGAAGGTGTCCACCATCAAAAGCCCCATCTCCGAGCCACCCGATTGCTCCGACTTCTCCAAGCTTTGTGGATCGGGCTTGGTCGAAATCATATCCGTACAATTCACTGCACCGAGAGACTTCATCTCGGAGCTTGTCGGGATCCAATCGAAGGTGCAACAACTCTCGCATTGAAGCCACACTTCTCCGAGCCAAGGTATGAGCTAATTCTTCATCCCGAGCTTCCGGAGATTCTCCATTTCAAATGCCTTAGTTTCAATGCATGTTAACCGTATAGATGTGTTCGTCTCTTCAAGACGAATCCATAGAGTATAAGAACGTAAAAATCCATCGAGAATCGAGCGAGATCTTAGGGATTTAGTGTGGACGGCTCTCGGGCGAGAACACTCGGGGACGATGAACGGATGCCGTCCATTCAATACACGCGCGGACGGACGGCTCGAGATGGCGTCGGACCGAGAGACGCGTACGAGAACCGCGGGGCCCGGCTGCCGACTCAAGTGGCGGCGTCGAATGGGAGCGCGCCGCGCGGCCTTTCGGAGTCGCCGAGGATGCGCCGGCGCCGACTCTGGATAAGTAGAAAATTAGGGATTTTCTCGATTTATTTAATTCCCTAAACTTCAAAAATTCATATCTCCGTGTAGAAAAATCAGAAAAATAAAATAAAAATACCCTCTCGCTCAAAGTGAACAGAGGAGAATAATGTGGAAAAGAAATCATTTAATTTCATCAAGTATTTTATTTTTTATAATTTATTTACTCTCTGCATTATTTTAATTCTCCATGCATGCATACAATTCACCATGGCATGAGACCATAGTGGCTTTTAAGCCTCTGAATTTGGGAACATTCCCCGAATTTTCCAAAGTCGAGGCCATCCCTATGAAGAGTTCTTGATTTTTCAAGTTCAGAGTTACCGTTTTGAGTATTTTAATTCCAGTAGAATAGCATGTTGTGAAATAAATTCTAGGAAAATTTGGTGATGTTCCTTATGACCAGAGAACCCTAGAAAAATAGGTTTTGACTTAGTTCATTTAAAACAACCCTAATCGGCTTAAACACCCAAAATAGGTCTTTAATTAATTAGAGTTAACCAGGCATCAAATTGACTTGAAATCAATTCTCCACCGACCTTTAGGATCAGAGGAATCCACCATAAAAATTTGAGGTCAATCGGGCTTGGTTAGCCCCACTAATCGGGTCGATTAAGCCACTTAGCCATTTTAAAATTTAAAAATTCATAACTTTTAAAATACCTTTCAAAAATTCACCAAATTGGTTTTGGAGCCTCTCTGATATCAGGGAACCTAAGAAAATTAAAATTTCAATTTTCTAAAAAAGTTGATTTTTAATAATATTTTAATATTTTTAATAATTAAAAAATAATAAAAATCACAAAAATAATAAAATTCACCAAAATGTCACATTTTGAATTTTAATCACACAGTAACAAATCCCACATTTTTCTTAGGTCTATTTAGTGAGATATTAAATTTTAAAGCTTTAAGGTAATTTTGAAATAAAAAAATGTATTTTTTTAGCATTTTCACTAAAATAATTATAGTAAATCATAGAAAAATCAGAAAATTGCAAAATTTGCTTCTCTGGTTTCCTTGATATCAGAGAGATTTTTGAAAAACATAAAATCCATTTTTCAACATTTATTTTATTTTTAAATTAATTAACACTCCAAAACTTAAAATAATTATAATAAAAATAATATAATTCAAAAAATCACCAAAATTGGTCCAAGTACTTCTCTGGTCATTAGGAATGTCCCCTAATTTTCTTAAGGACAGAAACTTTCCTTTGGTCATGTTATCAAATTTTCCTTGAAAATCTCTATTTTCCACCAAAAATAATTATATAAATAAATTAAATACAGAAAAATCACATTTTCTCCTCTCATGTCTTTATTGACATATGAGTGAAGTCACATAAAAATTTCAAGTTCATTTGAGTTCAATTTAGTAAGTTATGAAATTATTAAGCTTAAGGGGTAAAATGGTAATTAAACTTTTAACCCTTAATTAAAACTTTAGGTTTAATAAAAAATTAACAAGTAAAATATTTGATCCTAATCTGATTTGGATGATTGAAATTCAAATAATTAAAGGGTAGAAACCCATTAAACAATTTTAAAATGATTAAACTTTAATTAAATAATGGATTAAATTTGAAGAATAATAAAATTGGAATTATTAAAATAAGGGATATTTATTAGGAAGAGATTTATTCTTTAATTTAAAAATCCCTAAACTAATTATCTCATTAATGCTCAATTCTTAATTAAAATGATAACTCAAATTTAAAATATTAAAAGACTTAATCATTAAACTAAAATTAAATTATTAAACTCTTTTAAAAAAATTCAATTAAAAATTAAATTAAATTAAATTAAAAATTAAATTAAATTAAATTAAATCAAATTAAATTAAATTAAATTAAATTAAATTAAATTAAATTAAAAATTAAATTAAATTAAATTAAAAATTAAATCAAATTAAATTAAATTAAATTAAATTAAATAAATTAAATTAAATTAAATAATTAAATTAAATTAAATTAAATTAAATCAAATTAAATTAAAATTAAATCAAATCAAATTAATATAACATCAAATCAAATTAAATTGAACTATATTAAATTAAATTAAAACTCAATTAAATTAAGTCAATTAAATAACAACACCTAAAACAAAAGAAATTAAATATAAAGCAACTTGAACACTATTCCAAATTTAAACCCTTTAACTTAAACCAAATCATTCGAATACTAATTTACCCTTGAAAGCTTTGATTATTATAACTCCTAAATGGAACATTAAATAAAATGTTACTTCACTCATAGGATATTCAAATGTCCTAGTTCACTCGAGCAAGATAACAACAAAATTTAACTCCCGACGATTAATTCATTTGTATAATTAAACTCATTCGGACTTAAAACAATCCTAGAAATATTGAAAAGATGTTTAAGATTTGTCTTAAGCACTTCCTCGATACGATAGGATGTTTATAAGAACAATCGAATTTAATTATTCTTCGATGAAGAAAATCGTCCTTAAACAAAAAAATATATACAAAGACCTAGACGTCATAGGAAATGACTAGCTATAGGATTAGGAATTTGGTAGAAAACCATAACCTTTCCATTAGCTTTACCTAGGAACTTGCTTAAATATTCTAATTGTGTTTTAAGTGCAACTTGGGATGACGGGAAGACCCTCCGTGTACGCTTTTATTTTATCGCAATTTACTTTCCCGCAATTTACTTTCTTGCAATTTACTTTATTGCAAATGCACTTTACTTTTCTTGCATGATAAGACAATCGTTGCATGAAAACCCACACCTTTAGGATAGCCCCTAAAACTCGAAACCAAAACTAATTTAAAAGTCATCGCAAGATAAAATTCACCGCCACAACATTTCAAAATATAAAACAACTCAAAATTTAATCACAAATAGAACACAAAACTACAATTGCAACTAAATTAAAACGTCCCGTTGGATGATCGGAATACCTCTGATGATGTAACCTACGTGTTGCTAACGAGATTTCCCACGGTCTAAATGAAAGTGTGGAACTCATTCAGCTGAGTTTAGCAAATTCATCCGGACTAAGTGAATCCGATAAAATAATGATGCCGAAGGATGGAACCGTGGGATCTTAACCGGTGTCGTTATAATCAACTTTAAGATTTGTTTTAATCAAAACACAAAAAACACTTGGAAATTAAGACTTCTCTAAACCAAAACACTTTTCTCATCCCCTGACTTATAACTTCTAAAACTAAACCTCTGGCAACAACAAGGAGCTCGGGCATGGTGGGCAAAGACGGCCATCGTCGTCGCAAAACTCGAACCTACTTCAGCAAAACCTTCTTAGAATTAAACAACAAAGCCATAGGACTTCGAGGTAGTTTGCTCTAGTGCAACATAAATCCTCAACTCTTCGTTGTGCATTTGCATCGCAAATTAAGCCCTAACCGGTTTTAGGATTCCGAGGTAATCGTCCGATACGACATAAACCCTCACATTTTCTAGAGCTATTTGTTTGATTTTATCATACAAATATAAGCCCTAATTAATTAAAATCGCAAGATCGAAATACTAAATAAACATTAGGACTTTCCTAAACTCGAGCCAAACAACGAGATAGTCGGGAAATTACCGAAGTTCACTTCGAATCCGTGATTTCTCCTACTTTTCTTCCTTTGAATTCCCAAAATAAAATGTTCCAAACTTGATCCATTCCCTATCGAAATTCCAAAATTCAATCTTTGAAAACCTTAAACTTTGAAATTCTTGAGAGCAGAATTATCGATTATTATCGAGAGTTTTCTTAGGTGATTCCCGTCACTTAAGATGTAATTAACTATAGTGGGCTTGCCCTTATAGTGAATTTTAAAGAACCTGTGTAATATAAACCCCGTTTAATACTTTCATATTAAGCAGGGAATTTGTCGGCTTATAAAATTGGTTCGCGTACCAAACGGATGTCACAAAACTTCTAGTTTATTTGATCGAGCCCCACCATCAAGTAGTGTGTCTATCCTTAGGGATAGATACACGGCTCATGGTGCGGTGCTCGTTTATATAAACTATTTGGGATGTGAGATCGGTTTAATCTCATATTTAGAATTATTTTCAAAATCAAATACTACTTTTTCAAATTATTTATCTAGACTAAATTTAAAATTCGCCGACAATTTCTGTTAGGAGACCCCTTTTTAAATTTCACACAACCTAAAAATAGTGCCGACAACTTCCGGCGACTCACGTGAGGAAAATTCCTCTCTCCATTATAATCAAATAATTCCGCTTTCAAAAATCGGTAGTGTATCCATGTCCTTAATGGGTCAAACTACCCTTCTTTCCGTTGGGATGCTATGTTCATTTCTACCTCGAACAAGTATAGCCAACATTCTCTCGGATTTAGGAACCACCTGTTTAGACACCCCTAAGCGCAGAGGTTCCGAGATCCTTTTACCTCATTTCTGAGGTGGGGTGGACCCCCGATAGGTGTTAGTTTAGGAGTGATCCTTCGAGTCGGGAAGTCTTGCTTAAGACTTTTTTTTTCCTTTCTGAATCGGATTCCTTACCTTCTCTACACCTTTGAACATTCCGTTCTAAATAAACAAACCCTCTAATAAGTGATTCTTTTAACAAATAATTCCTTCTTATAAATACGTGAACAAAAATGAGTTCGGACTCTTTTTAATTCCTTTCTTTTCGTCCTAAAGAAAAGAAGCATAACTTCGGGACCGACACCGGAATCTACCCCTGCGAAATGGGAGCCCCAAAGCCGATTTTCTCCTTCACCAACGGACTGGACTTCGCCGTCTATAAGGATGAGCTCGCCCGACAATGGGGTCATCCGATTCGGACGAGGATTTGAAAACACGAACGTCAAGGTCACCGACGTCTCCCTCTTTGCACCGACGAACAAAGTATCCGAAGCCGAGGAGCCACTCGCTCGAGTTCAACCTTAAGTCGACCCAAGAGTTTCCTCCCCGCAAAGGGTCCCGACCGGAGGAGTACCGTCGTCCGCAGGAGGACCGTTCTTACTACCCCCACCGGTCTAGTTGTTTCCGCACCTACCCCGACTTCGCCAAATCAAAGGGGAAAGAAATCCGAACTATGGTAAACTCTGTTACCGTGGAGGGTACGGATCTTCCGTAAGACCTTCGTCTTCGAAATCGGGTCCGGTTCAAAGATTCCGTCGCCGACAAAGACCCAAAGAAGAAATAGAAATAGAAGGATCGCCGGAGAAGCCGTAGCCGCTGAGATTGCTTTCCTGGAGGAAATTCCAGAGTTGCCAGAATATACACCGTTACTAGAATATACACCACTGCCTGACTACATACCACTTTTGAGAGGAAGGAGGTTCCATCCTCTCTCCGCCGCAGAGGATGAGGAGAATGTTCGCAAGATTGCTGCCACATTACCTCGACCCGCATACTACAACGATAGCCGCAAGAAAAGAACTAGAACTACGCCGTTTGCTCGACTGCAAACTTTGGTAGAAAAGCTAGCAAGGAAGGAAAACTGCCCCGTATCGGAGATTCTACGAAGGATAGGGCGGGTGCCGGTCAAATCATGTTAGTCTTTTTTTGTGGGGATGTTGGGAAGGTTTTAGAAAAGATTTGGGTCAAATTGGGATTGAATTGGGTTGGTTTGGGCTAGGTTTGGGTCATGGGTCAAAATTGGGCTTTAAGCTTAAAAATTAAATTGGAATAAAATGCCAATCAAATTGGGCTTGGATTTGGTCTAGATTGATATTGGGGATATTGAATTGAAGTTTAGAATTGAATTGGACCAAAGTTGGGGTCAATCAGAAAGGTTTGGTTTGACATTGGGTTCATTTGGGTTTGGAATGGGTCAAATTGGGGGTTTTAGTAAAAGTGGGGTAAACTGATAAAATTAGCCCATGGTATAGTTGGATAAAATGAAATTGAGAATATTTGGGATTTTTTGGAATTTTCTGGGAATTTTCTAAATTTTTGGATGTTTTGGGTCAAGTTGGGCATTTTGGTAATTTGGAGGGTATTGGGGGTATTTTTGGAATTTTAGGTTGGAGATGGTCAATTTGAGTAGTGGGGGAAATGTTTTAGATTAATTTTAGGAAATTTTGGGTGATTTGGAAATTTTGAAGAATTTAGGTAGTTTCAAGGGCTTTTAGTAGGTTAGGCGAGTCCGGGTCCCGGGGGTCAAAAATTGAAATTTTGGCAAAATGGAGATTGATCAAATTTGAGTAAAGTGGAATCACTTTGGTTGAGCCATGAAGCCATATTAAGCTCATAGGAGCCATGATGGGACTCATTTGAGGCATTCACTATGTTGATCCTAACCCTCTTAGCCAGGGGCTTAGGAGTTAAGGACCATCAATATGAATTATCCACATGAGTCAGGAGGTCAAGCTAGGCATGAATAGTTTTAGGATTTGGAATGTGTGTGTGAGAGTGTAGTATATGTGTAAGTCAGCCCTCACCAGACCAGGCCACCCAGGGTAATCCTAAGGCCAAAGAGTCCTATAGGGAACTCATCCTTTAAACCTCCACATTTGATGTCAACCCTCCAAGTGACTCAGGGGCAGTGACTTGTGGGTTTACAATCAAGCCTATAGGGTTTGCAGGGAGTTAAGAAGTGGCTTGAATTTCTAAAGGATTGGTCCCAATTCTAGTCCTCTAGGATAGTCAAAGGAAAAGCCTAAGGCTAGATCCTAAGCACTAAAGAGAAAAGGGAAGACCTCATCAAAAATGAGGTCAACAAATGGACCCCCAATAGGTGTGGTGTGCTAACCAAGCACACGGAGCGTATTGGTGTTGACCGAAGAGATCAACAAAACTAACACGGATGTCCAAGTGACAAACTTAGGACAGAGTAGAAAAGTTTTCGTTGTGGAGTATCAAGTATGTTTCCAAAACTGGAGGTTCTTGAACTCTCGCTGGGGAAAGGAAAAGGAGGTGAATTCCAAATCACAAGATTTGGAGAACTTCGGTTTAGATTCCATTTCATTTTATGTTCAAGTTTTGCTGTGTAAGTTTAGATTTTGAGTTTTAATTTGGATTGAAGTTTGATTTAAAATCAATTTTTGGATTTGAAATGAGAATTGAAACCTAGGTTCCAACCTCGGGATTGCAAGGAAAAACTAGAATTTAGGTACCAGCATCGGAGTGAGAATCAGAGTTTAAGTGTCGATTGAACAGGAAGAGAATCAGAATTTAGGTACTGATCTCGAAAGGAATGAAAATTGAAATTTAAGTATCAATCTCGAAAGAGAGTCGAAATTTAGGCATCGACCTCGGAAAGGATGAGAATCAGAATTTAGTTACTGATCTCAGAATGAGAACTAGAATTTAGGTACTAGTCTCAGAAATGAGAATTGAAATTTAGGTATCAATCTTGGAAGAGAGTCAAAATTTAGGTATCGACCTCGAAAAGGATGAGAGTCAGAATTTAGGTACTGATCTCGGAATGAGAACTAGAATTTAGGTACTAGTCTCGAAATGAGAGCTGGAATTTAGGTACCAGTCTTGGAAGTTTAGAATTGAAATTTAGGTATCAATTCGAAATAGAATCAAAATTTAGGTATCGATCTCGAAATGAGAACTGGAATGTAAGTACCAGTCTCAGAAATTTTGAATGGAAATATAGGTATCAATTCAGATGAGAATCGAAATGTAGGTATCGATCTCGAAATGAGAACTGGAATGTAGGTACTAGTCTCGAAAATTTTGAATTGAAATGTAGGTATCAATTTGAATGAGAATCGAAATATAGGTATCGATCTAGAAATGAGAACTGGAATGTAGGTACCAGTCTCGGAAATTTTGAATTGAAATGTAGGTATCAATTCGAATGAGAATCGAAATGTAGGTATCGATCTCAAAATGAGAACTGGAATGTAGGTACCAGTCTTGGAAATTTTGAATTGAAATGTAGGTATCAATTCGAATGAGAATCGAAATGTAGGTATCGATCTCGAAATGTGAACTGGAATGTAGGTACCAGTCTTGAAAATTTTGAATTGAAATGTAGGTATCAATTTGAATAAGAATCAAAATGAAGGTATCGATCTCGAAATGAGAACTGGAATGTAGGTACCAGTCTCGGAAATTTTGAATTGAAATGTAGGTATCAATTCGAATGAGAATCGAATGTAGGTATCGATCTCGAAATGAGAACTGGAATGTAGGTATCAGTCTTGGAAATTTTGAATTGAAATGTAGGTATCAATTCAAATGAGAATCAAAATGTAGGTATCGATCTTGAAATGAGAACTGGAATGTAGGTACCAGTCTCGAAAATTTTGAATTAAAATGTAGGTATCAATTCGATTGAGAATCAAAATGTAGGTATCGATCTCGAAATGAGAACTGGAATGTAGGTACTAGTCTCGAAAATTTTGAATTGAAATGTAGGTATCAATTCGAATGAGAATCAAAATGTAGGTATCGATCTCGAAATGAGAACTGGAATGTAGGTACCGGTTTCAGAAATTTTGAATTGAAATGTAGGTATCAATTCGAATGAGAATCGAAATGTAGGTATCGATCTCGAAATGAGAACTAGAATGTAGGTACCAGTCTCGAAAATTTTGAATTGAACTTTTGATATCTATGTACATTATTGGAAGTGGAATGAAATCTTGTGAGATATTTCCTATCTGACTATAATACATCGTCAAGTCCAATAATGCCAAAATGAACTGAAATGACATGATGAACAACTTGTGATAACTAATATGAGAATTATCATTCGGCCTATACAGGTCAAATCCCTAGTGGATATCCCTAGCAAATATCTTAGTGAGTTCGCCACTCTCTTCAGTTATTGGATGTAAGTCCTTTCCGGAAATCATGTCTTTCCTTTAACTAAATATCAACATTGTCATTTTGAGAAATGGAAAATGACATCCATTTCTCTCTCCGGTTATTGGATGTAAGTCCTTTCCTGACACGGAAATCATGGCTTTCGTTTAACTAAATATCGACATTGACATTTTGAGAATTGGAATATGACATCCATTTTCTCTTTCTGGTTATTGGATGTAAGTCCTTTCCTGACACGGAAATTATGGCTTTCCTCTAACTAATATCGATATTTTGAGAAATGAAAAATGACATCCATCTTCTCTCTCAAGTTATTGGATGTAAGTCCTTTCCTGACACGAAAATCATGGCTTTCCTCTAACTAATATCAACATTTTGAGAAATGGAATATGACATCCATTTTCTCTCCCCGGTTATTCGATGTAAGTCCTTTCCTGACACGAAAATCATGGCTTTCCTTTAACTAATATCGACATTTTGAGAAATGGAATATGACATCCATTTTCTCTTTCTGGTTATTGGATGTAAGTCATTTCTTGATACGGAAATCATGGCTTTCCTCTAACCAATATTGACATTTCGAGAAATGGAATATGACATCCTCTTTCTCTCTCTCTCCAGTTATTGGATGTAAGTCCTTTCCTGACATGGAAATCATGACTTTCCTTTAACTAAATATCGACATCGACATTTTGAGAAATGCAATATGACATCCATTTTCTCTTTCAAGTTATTGAATGTAAGTCCTTTCCTGACAAGGAAATCATGGCTTTCCTCTAACTAATATCGACATTTCAAGAAATGGAATATGCTATCCATTTTCTCTCTCTCTAGTTATTGGATGTAAGTCCTTTCCTGACACGAAAATCATGGCTTTCCTTTTACTAAATATAGATATCGACATTTTGAGAAATGAAATATGACATCCATTTTCTCTTTCTAGTTATTAGATGTAAGTCCTTTCCTGACACGGAAATCATGGCTTTCCTTTAACTAAATATCAACATTGACATTTCGAAAATAGAATATGACATCCATTTTCTCTTTCCGATTATTGGATATAAGTTTTTTCTTGACACGGAAATTATGGCCTTCCAATAAATACCCTTCTCAGAACCAACATATGAAATATCTGACATTTCTTCAGACCACTTCCGTCAACGCCAATATGTGCAGCATACTTATGCAGTATTCCACACATATTGGGAGCTTTTTTGTTGACCTCATTTTTATGATAGGTCAACCTTCCGACCTTAAAAGTTATTTTTGGTCAAAATGGTCAACCCTGACCCAATGACCAACTTGTTGACCCTATAGATCAACCTTTTGACCTAAAAAGTCAACTTTTGACAAAATGGTCAATCATGACCCAATGACCAACCTGTTGACCCAATATGTCAACCTTTTGACCTAAAAAGTCAACCTTAGTCAAAATGGTCAATTCTACCCAATGACCAACCCTGTTAACCAAATAGGTCGACCTTTTGACCTAAAAAGTCAACCTTGGTCAAAATGGTCAATCCTGACCTGAAAACCAACCCTGTTTACTCAATATGTTAACCTTTTGATCTAAAAAGTCAACTTTGGTCAAAAAGGTCAATCCTAACCCAATGACCAAACCTGTTGACCCAATAGGTCAACCTTTTGACTTAAAAGTCAACTTTGGTCAAAATTGTCAATCATGACCTAATGACCAACCCTGTTGACCCAATAAGTCAACCTTTTAACGTAAAAAATCAACTTTTGTCAAAATAGTCAATCATGACCCAATGACCAACCCTGTTGACCCAATAGGTCAACTTTTTGACCTAAAAGTCAACTTTGGCCAAAATGGTCAATCCTGACCCAATGACCAACCCTGTTGACCCAATAGGTCAACCTTTTGACTTAAAAAGTCAACTTTGGTCAAAATAGTCAATTTTTTGACCAAATGACCAAAAATTGACCCAATGACATGTTTAAAACCCCAAAATGACAAAATTAATCAAATAATTAATTTCAAAATTATTTTGATTAATTAAATTAAATTGACTAATAATTTAATTTTTAATATTTTAACTAATTAAATGACATAATTAATTAAAATAAAAAAAATTTAAAAGTCATAAAGTGACAAAATGCACCAAAATGAAAAGAAAATGACAAAATTAATCAAATAATTAACCTCAAAATTATTTTGATTAATTAATTGACTAATGATTTAATTTTTAAAATTTTAATTAATGACATAATTAATTAAAATGAAAAATTAAATTCAAAATCCATAAAATGCACAAATTAATTAAAAATGATGGAATTAATCAAATAATTAATTCCAAAATTATTTTTAATTAATTAACTGACCAATAATTTAATTTTTATATTTTAATTAATTATATAATTGAAATGAAAATAAATTGAAAAGTCATGCAAAGGGACAAAATTCAAATTTAATAACATGAATATTAATCAAATAATTAATTTATAATTATTTCGAATTAATAATTGATTAATAAAATAATTTTCAATATTTAATTAATGACATAATTAATTAAAAATGGAAATTAAATCAAGTGGGGTATTAATTGGAATTTTTAAACCTATGACATTTTGGTTTTCTAAAAATTCCAAAATTCCTTTATGAGATCACAAATGACCTCACATGGGTTAGACACAACCCATATGACCCATTAAAGAGAAAACAACCCATGGATGACTCATATTTAACCATGGTAAAGGGGCATAATGACATGAAAGTGAGGTGGCAAAACCATGGTAATTTGAAGTATGACTCACCCCTTTGCAAAGTGAGGTGTCTTGCCATGGCGAGATGAGTTTAGCCACCTCCCTAGCCACCCAATGATGAGAAGGCAAGGCTTTAACCATTCTCCACACCATGGTTAAGCTCATCATAACATTTTATAAAAAATGTTAAGGGGGGGAGCTAATGTGTCACCACCCCATGAAATGATAAATGAGGTGTTGCAAGGAGAAGGTCTCAACCATTTAAGTCATCATTAACCTCTCCCTTAGCCAATGGAATGGAAACAAAGAGATCAAAGCTTATCATGACAATTTGGATCCATAATTGCCAAGAAATGTGCAATTGCTTAAGTGGCAAAATTCTCATGGGAAATGAGGAGGTGATGGTTAGATTACATGAGGTAGGCTGTACTCCACAACTCTAACAATACCATGATCAAATCCTAAGCTAACCAAGGTTGAAACATAGCCATTCATGGTTATAAAAGGACCCCTTGGCCGAAATTTTGAAGAAGAGAGAAAAAATCCATAGAAACATATAGGCTGCCCAAATACCTTAGCTCCCAACACAAAAAAATCTTGTTAAGGACCTCAGATCCCTATTCTAACCAAGATCAAGACATAGGATGAGCCCAATCGAGCCAATTTGGCCAAAACCCAAGTTCAGCCCAAACTAGCCATTTTGCCAAAATTGCTCACCAAGTCTAGCTACAAAACTAAATTGAAGTGACAAAGATCTTCTTTGGGAGTCCTAGGAGCTGACCATTAAGGTTGATCAAGCTCAATATTGTTGTGGTCAAGGTATAGCTTTATTTTGTCCAAAATAATGCATATAATTGAAAAATCATGTGTTAAACTAGGCCAGAAATGTAACATCACCGTATAGGAATAATCTATATGTCCAGATGATTCCATAGGTTCAAAAATCACTCAATTTCATTGAGAAATGAGTGAGATATTGTGCTTTGAAGTTGGACGGTTCGAATATTTTCTGAATTTTTGGGGATTTAACTCCGTCGTCCGTTCCAGTGTTTTGGAATGGACGGCGCTGATCGCGTTTCCCCGTCTCTGCTGTTCGGATCCGCGTACTGGATCCTCCCGCACTTTCGACGAATTTAAGGACACGCGACAGCTCCATAAAATTCTGGGCAAGGTTAAGACATATTAACCTTAAAAACTTCAAAAAATCATATCTTTTTATCCAGAGCTCCTAAAAATAAAATAAAAACACCTCTAGAATGCTCTCAAAGAGAAGAAAATTATGAGAACAAAATAATAATTTTATTCTCAGTATTTAAATTTTAAATAATCAAATACTCTATGGAGTATTTTAATTATTAAAAATTATTTATAAATCAGAAAAATGTGAAATTTTTAGGGACGAACCTTTAAGTCCTTAGACACATCTTCTGATTTTTCTAAGGCTAGGATAGCTCTCCAGGATGTGATTTTCTAATTTCCATGATATTTTGTAATTATTTCCAAAAATAATTATAAAATTGGAAAAATTGGAAAATTAAAATTCAAAATGATTGAGAATCTTAGGGGACAGATAACAATCCAAAAACAATAATTCTCAAGCTATCAAATCAATCTAAAAGACATTTCAAAATAAGGTTAAGATTTATTAATTATAAAATTAATATTTCAAAACCTTTTCTTAATCCATTTCATAATGGACTAAGCCAATGATAAATCCAAACTCAAATAAACTCAAAACAAACATTAATTAGGACAACTTAAGCCTAATCAAAATCATTAAACCTTAGGGTTCAATACAAAATCAAAGCTTTAATTGAGTTTAAAGATATATTAAACTTAATTAACCCATTAAACCTGAACTAAATTAGGTTTAATACAAAATAAAGATTTTAATTAAGTTTAAGGACATATTAAACTTAATTAACCCATTAAACCTTAACTAAATTAGGTTTAATACAAAAATCAAAACTTTAATTATGGTTAAAGACGTATTAAACTTAATTAACACATTAAACCTTAACTAAATAAGTTTAATACAAAAATCAAAACTTTAATTAAGTTTAAAGACATATTAAACTTATTTAACCCATTAAACCTTAACTAAATTAGGTTTAATACAAAAAATCAAAACATTAATTAAGTTTAAAGACATATTAAACTTAATTAACCCATTAAACCTTAACTAAATTAGGTTTATTACAAAATCAAATTTTAATTAAGTTTAAGGACATGTTAAACTTAATTAACATTCTTAAACATTAGGTTTAAGGAAAACTTAAAACCTAATTAGGTCTAACCCATTAGACCTAATTAAACTATTATGTCTTAACTAAATTAGACTTAACCAAACCTGAACCTAATTAGGTCTAACCCATTAGACCTAATTAAACCATTAAGTTTTAACTAAATTAAACTTAATCAAACCTAAAACCTAATTAGGTATAACCCATTAGACCTAATTAAAGCATTAAGTCTTAACTAAATTATACTTTATCAAACCTAAACCCTAGTTAGGTCTAACCCATTAGACTTAATTAAACCGTTAAGTCTTAACTAAATTAGCCTTAATCAAACCTAAACCCCAATTAGGTATAACCCATTATACCTAATTAAACCATTAAGTCTTAACTAAATTAGACTTAATCAAAGCTAAACCCTAATTAGGTCTAACCCATTAGACCTAATTAAACCATTAAGTCTTAACTAAATTAGACTTAATCAAACCTAAACCCTAATTAGGTGTAACCCATTAGACTTAATTAAACTGTTAAGTCTTAACTAAATTAGACTTAATCAAACCTAAACCTAATTAGGTGTAACTCATTAGACCTAATTAAACCATTAAGTCTTAACTAAATTAGACTTAATCAAACCTAAACCTTAATTTGGTCTAACCCGTTAGACTTAATTAAACCATTAAGTCTTAACTAAACTAGACTTAATAAAAAACATGAACCTAATTATGTCTAACCCATTAGACCTAATTAAACCATTAAGTCTTAACTAAATTAGACTTAATCAAACCTAAACCCTAATTTGGTCTAACCCATTAGACCTAATTAAACCATTAAGTCTTAACTAAATTAGACTTAATCAAAAACTTGAACCTAATTAGGTCTAACCCATTAGGACTAATTAAAACATTAAGTCTTAACTAAATTAGACTTAACCAAACCTAAATCTAATTAGGTCTAATCCATTAGACCTAATTAAACCATTAAGTCTTAGCTAAATTAGACTTACTCAAATCTAAATCTAATTAGGTCTAACCTATTAGACCTAATTAAACCATTAAGTCTTAACTAAATTAGACTTAATTAAACTTAAACCCTCATTAGGTCTAACCCATTAGACCTAATCAAACCATTAAATCATAACTAAATTAGACTTAATCAAACCTAAATCCTAATTAGGTCTAATCCATTAGACCTGATTAAACCATTAAGTCTTAACTAAATTAGACGTAATTAAATTTAAACCCTAATTAGGTTTAATCCATCCTAAAATTAAATAAAAGTCAAATTTAAATCATAATTAAGTCTACCACACTAGACTTAATTAATCTATTAAACCTTAACCAATTAAGGTTTAATCAAACTCAAACCTAAAATAACCTTTAACTTAGGTTCATCCCAACTTGAATCCAAGTTCAATCATTAACTTTGGTTCAACCAAACTTGAACCCAAGTTAAACCTTTAACTTAGTTTCAACCAACTTGAACCCAAGTTCAACCCTTAAGTCTAGGTTCATCCTAATTTGAACCTAACTTAACCCGAATTTAAATTTTAACTTGAGTTCAACCCATATTGAACTTAAGTCAACCTAAACTCAAACTTAAATCTAACTTGAGTTCAATCCATACTGAACTTAAGTTAACATTAAGTCTAGGTTTAACCTAATTTAAACCTAACTTAACTTAAACTTAAATCTAACTTAAGTTCAACCCATATTGAACTTAAGTTAACCTTAAGTCTAGGTTCAACCTAATTTGAACCTAACTTAACTCAAATTTAAATCTAACTTGAGTTCAACCCATATTGAACTTAAGTTAACCTTAAGTCTAGGTTCAACTAACTTGAACCTAACTTAACTCAAACTTGAATCTAACTTAAGTTCAACCCATATTGAACTTAAGTTAACCTTAAGTCTAGGATCAATCTAATTTGAACCTAACTTAACTCAAACTTAAATCTAACTTGAGTTCAACCCATATTGAACTTAAGTTAACCTTAAGTCTAGGTTCAACCTAAGTTGAACCTAACTTAACTCAAACTTAAATCTAACTTGAGTTCAACCCATTTTAAACTTAAGTCAACCTTAAGTCTAGGTTCTACCTAACTTGAACCTAACTTAACTCAAACTTAAATCTAACTTGAGTTCAATCCATATTGAACTTAAGTCAACTTTAAGTCTTGGTTTGACCTAACTTTTACCTAACTTAACTCAAACCCAAATCAAATCTAAAACATAATTAAGTTTACCACATTAGACTTAATTAAACCATTAAACCTTAGCTAACTAAGGTTTAATCAAATCTAAAGCATAATTAAGTCTACCACATTAGAATTAATTAAACCATTAAAACTTAGCTAACTAAGGTTTAATCAAATCTAAGCTCTAATCAAGTCTATCACATTAGACTTAATTAAATCATTAAACCTTAACTAACTAAGGTTTAATCCAATCTAAACTCTAATTAAGTTTATCACATTAGACTTAATTAAACTATTAAACCTTAACCAATTAAGGTTTAATTCAACTTAAACCATAATTAAGTTTACCACATTAGAATTAATTAAATCATTAAACCTTAACTAACTAAGGTTTAATCAAACATAAACCTTAATTAAGTCTACCACATTAGACTTAATTAAATCATTAAACCTTAATCAACTAAGGTTTAATCAACTCTAAACCAAGCCTAAACCCTAATTAAGTCTAATGCACTAGACTTAACTAGCTAAGGTTTAACTAAATTAAGCCTAACTAATTAGGCTTAATTAATGTTTAAACCTTACTCAAATAAATGCTGGTTAAATTAAAGTAGACTTAATTAAAACTTAAGCCTTACCTAAAACGGGACTTAGATGGTCGATAATTCTAATTAAGTCAATTTTAATTAGACTTAATTAACCTTGAAGTACTATTTAAAAAAGTCTTAAAACTTAATTAGGTCTATTCTAATTAAACCTAACTTTTAACTTAATTTCAAATAGAAATGAACTCAAGTTAATTAGATTTAATCTACATTAAATCTAACTTAAAGACATGAACTCAAATCTAACTTTAAATTCTAACTTAAGTTAATTCAATCTACATTGAATCCAATTTTTCAAATGACCTTGAACTTAAAATTTAAGTATTAAACTTAATTTGAATTTAAGTCAAAACTTAAGTTTGATCCACTTCAAACTTAACCCGACATCAAATTTAAATAAAAAATTGAACAAACAAAAATCGACATAATCGACATAAATTTGATATTTCAAACATAAATCAACATAAATGACATAAATTTGACATTTCAAACAGAAATCGACATAATCAACATAAATTTGACATTTCAAACAAAAATCGACATAATTAACATAAATTTGACATTTCAAACAAAAATTGACATAACCGACATAAATCCGACATTCTAAATAGAACTTAACAAAATTTGACATTAATTCGACATCCTAAATATAAATAAACATAATTCGACATTAATCAACATTTTAAACCAAATTCAACAAACACCGACATTGAATGACATTAATTGACATTTGAAACCAAACTCAATCGACATGATTCGACATAAATCAACATTCAAGACATGCTAAATCAAACTTGGACATCGTACAAATTTTGAGACAATGAACATTTCATGATATTATTTCTGACAGTGTTCCCTTTGCAGGATGAAGACAAATTTCATTTAGATTTCCTTTGCATGTTATAGGGTGTGCTAACTTTGTTTTGCAGGACGACATTTTTGAAATGAGACGAACAACAAAACAAAATAAAACAACGACATTAACAAAACAACAATGACAAAACCAAAACTCTTAGGTTAGCCACAAAACCTAAACTTTCAACGAACTACAAAATGACATAAAACTGACATGACAAAATGACATTTGGGATTGATAATGGGCACATCTTTCCCTAAAAACAAAATATCTAGAAAACAGGTGATCAACATTAATCAGAGGTTTTCTTAGACAATTACAAATTGCCTAATATGTAATTAACTATAGAAGCTTGCTTCTATAGAAGAAGTAAAAGAATCCGCGATAGAAATCTCTGGTTAAAACTTTGTGATATTCCTTATTTAGAATCTCTAGGATATGACATTCTAGAATCTTCTTTTATAAGGATTATCATAAACATCCTTCTTTTTCTCTGTTTTATATTGACCCTAAAATTTCTTAATTCCTTTATAGGATTTATAGAAATAAGATTAGGGCATTATTAAAACAGATTGGCGACTCCTTGACATTGACATGATACTGGAATTGATAGCGATGTGAATCGAGTAGTAAAGTGAGAGTGAGTGAGCAGGGGATTTTCCATTACCATCACTATTATGTGTCATCCCTCCCTGATGGCTCAACTGATAATTGATATATGAATTATTCTGGATGGGGAATAATGTCACCTATGATATGAAATCTCTGAAGCCTTGCACAAAATAATATGAGCAAAAAGTTATCACCTTCTACAACCGATATACTTCGTAGATTGATCCCTTAGGATGTGCTTTATTATTAACATTTTTTTTATTTATTTGAAAACCTACAACACATAAATTTTACATTGAATATGGTGGTCTTTTAGTGTGAAATAAAATGCTACTTGCAAATGTATGCATTACGAAGACATATCTCTCAAAGAAATACATCTAGTTGTAATGCATTGGACCTTCCAGTATAGCCTCGTAACATAGATATCTTGACAAATACTCAATTAAGTCAAAGAAAACATGAGTAAATATCAGCTCAAGCTTACATAATAATAGGGGAAACCTCACATTAAGATTCCACAACGAGTAAAAACTCAATGTACGCAAACAAAACTCTATGAAGAATATACTTAATTTAATCAATGGATTGAGCACTGGCTTCAGCAACGCATGAAATGAAATGAGTAATAATCATTGCATAAATATGTGGTAGTCATGAATCTTCATGCCAAATACCTTACACGTTCCCAAGTCGAAATGTCAGCTTAAATTTGAAACACAGCTACTAGGAAACTTCAGAGAATTCATCCTCTCAAAAGTTATCTTCCATTGATCTAGTGTAAGATAGTATGTAGCTTTAGGCTCTATTAACTTACCTCCATTTTTCTCCAAAAGTTCAAAGGTCCTATTTTTGCACCAGTCTTTCTTATCCATTCTAGATTTCACATTATTTTGTCTTACATCTGATATCCATCACAGTGTTGAAAAGTTATCAACAAAATTATTCTCAATGTGCATAATATCAAAATTATGTGTAGTAAGATTATTCTTCCCGTACGGAAGATCCCATAATATACTGTGCTTTGTATAGTTATGTGTGACACAAAAATCAAGAAGAAGAATTGAAGCTAGCACTGGTTTCTAGCTCTATATCTTGGGCACTTCACTGATCATCTCAAATATTTTGACTCCAGCAATCTTGGGGGTTGGACTTTATGTTTTAACACTATTTTTGAAAAATGCATTTCTATTCCTTCTAAATGGATGATCATTGATGCACAAAAAATATATACAATTTTTGTTATATAATTTTACCCATTTTTGGTGATATTGCACTTTAAAGAAAGGTATTTTTCATGATTTATTGCAGGTTTGATGATTTTAGGTGATTGGAGTGAAAAGAAGTGAAAAGAAACAAATTTGAAGCAAAAAGGAGGAAAATTGAGCAAAAAGGAGGAAAATAGGTTATGGCACCACCGGCGCCAGAATGGGTGCCTTCAGCGCCATTTTCCAGAGACTTTAGCAATATTTTGATGATAGAGTGCCGCCGGCGCCCAAAGTCAGTGGAATTCAAATTTGAAGAGTTTTGATGTTGAGATAATAAAATTCACTATTCTTATTTAGTGAATTGGATAATGTATCAGAATGAGATGCATTAAATATTGTATGTGCCAAATAGAAGCTATTCTATTCTTTTCCCTCTTTCGAGTGCATAAAGAACATTAGCTAATCCTAGGTTTAGTCCCTAAATCCGTGGTTAGGTTGGGAGGATACTGGCTCTCACTCCAGAGCTCTCACTTCCCTTCGTCTGAAGGCTAACTCTCGCTTTAGTTCCAAACACTAGGACCAAATTGAGGATTTTATACTGTCACCCTAAAATCTCTAATTCTATGCCCATCAAAGTATATTTACCTATTTATTTGCACTCAACCCCCATGAACTTCACCATCCATAGAATTTGAATGTGGTTCCACTTTGTTGAGAATTACACTGCCCTCTCTGGTCTTAATGTAATTACAAAGAATTTTAATACTACAATGATCTCTTTTTGTAATGTAAATGAAGTGTAAGTAAAAATCATCACATTTATAATTAAAACTTCTTTTAGCATGCATCCCAACATTCTAAACATGAATCATACTCATTGCAAAAGAAAAGTAAAAGGAAAATAATGACATAATCTTCTCATGCTATTATTTCCAAATAAGAAGAAAGAGTAAGAGAAAGACATCACAAAGCGCGAAGAAAACACAATAGAAAACTTCATTTTATCAAAGCAAATCCACTATATAAGTGTTTACAAAATCATAAGATAATGAAGAACAAAATACTTAGATTTTTCCCTTTGAAAGATAGATAAAAATCTCTTCCACAAAGTCTCCCGCTGATCCATGCAATGCTACTACAAACCCTTACAGATTCTCTCAAAATCCCCTCACTAATCTCTCCAAAAAGGTAGAAATCTACATTTCTACTCATATTCTAAGATCTCTAAATATTCTCCTCATTTTTTCTAACATATACTCCGCTTTTTGGCTTCAAATTCATTTTTAAATAGTGTAGAGACGAATTTCCCAAGAGGTGCTTCTAGAAAAACTTCCAAAAAAATGTCCAGATTTAATGTATATGGCCAATAACTGCTCAAAATCACGTGCAAACCGTCTCGGGTGTCGTTGGTGCAAGTTTGGGCGCCTTAGGCGCCCATTCTGCGCAGCTCCATGAAATTACTCCATTTAACTCCGTTTTAGCTCTGTTTAAGTTGCGTTGCGTTCCTAACAAATAGCCCCACAAAATAAGCATGAAAACAAACTATCTTTAAAGTGTAATCTCATTTAAAATTTTGTAAAAAGAGTAAAAGATATTAAGCATAAAAAGACTGATCGAAATGTGTCAAGCTAAAATTTGCTTTATTGCTCGTTTTTGCTCAAAATTACACTGTTTTTGCTTATTTTTCTCCAATAGTCCATTTATTGTACCTAAAGCTAAAAACATGCAAAATACATTCCTTTAAAGTGCAATATCATTAAAATTAAGCATAAAATGTATATAAAATCAAGCAATTTTTAGGTACTGGCATACTAATAATGTCGAGATTCATAATTTCCCCTATGGCACATTGACCACAATCACCGCCACTATCTGCAAGGAACTTATCTTGATGCTAGTCTTTCCATTTCAGGAGCAATGTGATGCTAGCCAATCCCTGGGGTCGGTTTCCTTTACTTTTTTCTGGCATCCTCCCTATCTCAAATGGCTTAAAGTGAATGTTGATGTTGCTCTCCTTCCTTCTGGTGTTGGCCACAACAACTAAATCATTTGCGATGAAATGGGAGCGGCTTCTGTCACTACTGGACATCATTTTCAACACCAGAATAGCATCTAAGAGGAGTTCAAGCTATTCCTTCAAAATATTTGTGCACCTTGGATGACAGACGTCAAAGGGATTATTGCTGAATGCAACAATATAAATCCCATGCATCTTTTATGGACCTCTATGAAGAAGGATTTTTGGCATCATAGACCACTCGATCCTTGTACCTTGCTTTTATTTTAAATTTTTGACAAGTTTTTCTTCTTCATTTGCCATGTAATAGTAATAAGCCAGCTCATTTTGGTGTGTAGCAGGCCCTTAATGGATCTTTTACTTTAATGCATGTTGAGGATGGCAGGGAACTTAACTATATACTTGTAGATGAATGGTCTCACTTTTCTACTCCATAGATGCCCACATCAATATTTTTTTGTAACTTTTTTATATATTAATGCAATTTACAATTTCAACAACCCTAAAATTATTGTTCTTCACAGGGTGATATGCTGATCCAAATCACATCATGTAAGTTACATTATCTTGTTGGCCGTTAAAAATTTTTTTGGGGTTCTGATTTATATAAATATATATAGAAAATTTGGAAAATATCATTTTCTTTTTAAAAATATGAAATCTAACTAATCTCATATGTGCAATAGTTTAAATAATCAAGCATTAAATGACAAGTCATGTGTCTATCCCGAAGAATAGATACATTGCTTAGCGGTGTGGCTTGACCAAACAAACTAAAGAATCAATGACATCCATTTAGTCTGCGAACAATTTATGTTGACCGACAACTTCCCCTAACTAGTATGAAGCAACTAGATAGGGTTTATATTAATCTAGGGTTTCAAATTTTCCTATAAGGGCAAGCCCCTATAGTTAATTATATCTTAGATAATCGCAGTTACCTTAGAAAATTCTTGATATAGATCAGAAAATATTATTTACATAACTTCATTGAGGTAGTATCTTCAAGAAAATGTAGTAATACAAAATCCAATAAGTGAGTGGCTCAAGTTTGGAACAGTTATTATAGGAATCTAAAGCAAGATAGAGCTAGGGGAAAACTCCAAGAAAAATCTTTGTGATATCCCAAACCGGTGTCGCTATTTTTTGGCTTTAATTTCAGATAATTATTTAATGTTTCATTCTGCCAATTTTATTATTTAGGGCTAACATCCACTTGATAATGATCATGAGAATAGCCTAGAAGATAGAAGAATTTATGTCACATCTGATGATAATCTCAGAATCCTAATACGAGTTTAGGGCTTATATTGCATGAGGTTCAAAGGCCTAAAGAGATAAAATGAGGGTTTATGTTGCACTAGGCAAACTACCTCGAAGTCCTATGACTTGTTTATTTTTTAGATGGAATTTTACTGTTGAAGATGGTCGTGCTGCCCACTGTGTAGGCCCCAAGCTCCTCGTTGCAGCAAGTATAGTTTTAGAAGTGTCCGATTGAGGAGATGAGAGAAGTGTCTTATTTTAGAGATGTTTAAATTGAGGTTTCTTAATGTATTATTAGGGGAATATTCAAGTTGATTATACTGACACTGGTTAGGATCCAACGGTTCCCTCGTTCTAGCACCACTATTTTTTTTGGATTCACTTAGTCCAGATGAATTTACCAAATTCAACTAAATGAAATCAATACTTTCATTCAGACCGTAGGAAATATCGTTAGCAACCATAGGTTGCCTCCTCTGAGGGATTCCCGATCATCTGATAGAGACGTTTTAATTTAGTTACAATTGTGATTTGTTTTATTTGTAATTAAATTTTGAGTTGTCTTATATTTTTTTATTGTGGCGGTGAATTTAATTTGATTTTTGTTTTGGTTTTGTGGGTATCCAAAAAGTATTAGTTTTGACATGCAAGTTATACACAAGAAAATGCAATAAATTAGTGTAGAAAAGAAAATGATGTGAACTAGAAAAGCTTACATATCCTCTTCACGCACTCCACTGAAATTTTATCCTTTGCATTGTATATATATATTTTTTCAAGGAATTTAAAATTGCATGCAAGAAAATAGGAAAAAAAAGGTTTAAAGTGCAGCTACCAAATCCTATGTCATAACTTGGTGGGTTCCTAATTGTTCATTTGTGAGGATGATTTTCTTAAGCAAAGCTTAATAGGTTCAATCGTCCTCCAAGATATCCAAAAGAATATGAAGGGCTCGGGGAAGTACCCTAGACATTTCACAACCTCTTAAATTCTCTCGAGTGCATTTGAACTTATTATGCTTGATAAATAAAGTCATCCACACTTATATCCTTATACTCAATGAATCTTTATGTTTTAATTATCCCTTTAAGTGGGGTCATCATAACTTGAAATTTCATTTATGAATTATGTGGGAGAAGGCCCTTAGGAGAAAATTTATTTGATTATGAGATTTAGTCAATCAATTAAGAGTTTGGCTTGTAGTGCTCCAAAGTGTTTAGTGTTGATTATATCTCATTTTCTCAACCTCATTAAATCAAATCTTGATTATGCTTAATTCACTACTATGCCCTTAAGACGTAATGTGTGGGTTTGTAATTTTAAGAAAATTAAATTATGTGATACATATATAATCCTTATCAAATAACCACTTATCATTTAATCATTGACTAGGGGTTCAAAATTAGTGAATTATTATTTTTTAAAGTTAAACCCCTCACCTTAGAATCATTTAATTTTAATTTTCTTCTAAATCATAAAAATTTAGAAAATTGCAACTTTAACCTTTTAGTGGAAAATTTGAGATTGGTTTCTACCATTAAATCTCTTGTATTTCAATCATCTATATATGTCAATTATGATCATTCATTACCCATTTCCCTTTGGTTAAGCCTAAATATTTAATTAAGGCTTAAATTTCAAAATTACAATTTTGCCCTTAAGGCCTATCACTTCATAATTCATTAAATTCAATTCAAATGACTTTGAAATTTTTATGTTACCGACTCATGAGTCAATTAAAACATCAGAGAAGAAACTGTGAATTTTTTATTTTAATTTAATTTTATAATTATTTTAACACAAAAAAGGGATTTTCAATGTTAATTCAATAACTTAGCCAATATAATTATCTATCCTTAAAAAAATTAATGTAGGTTCATCTAGGTCAAAGGACTACTTGGACCAATTTTCATGATTTTTTAAGTTTTAATTTAATAATTAAATTATTTTTTTAATTTGAGTGTTAATTAAATATCAAATATTATTTGAGCGGAAAAATAAGTTTTATATTTTTCTTATATCTCTTTAAGATCAGGGAATCCAAAGAAACAATCTACATATTTTTTTGGTTTATATTTTAATTATTGGATTTATTTTAGTTAAAAATTAAGGAAAATTTATTGTTTAGCCTTTAAAAATTATTTTAAGCTTTTAAAAATTAATATTTTCACTTAGAAAATTAGGAAAATTATTTTAATTGGTCCCAAATTATCAGAAGATCAAATGTGACATTTTTGTGGATTTTAATATTTTTATGATTTTTATTTTTTTAAAATATTTAAAATTATTTAAATATTAAAAATAGACCTAAAAGTTAATTATTTGTTTTAATTCCAATTTTATTTTTCTTAAGTTTCTCTTGCTATTAGGAGCTCTAAAAAACTAATTTCATAATTTTTTACTTATATTTTAATTCCAAAAATACAATTTAACTTGACAAATTCATTTTAGTGAGTAAATTAATAAAAATTAACTATAATTTTTATGGGGAGTTCTTCTTTTTGTTTTTAACAGTGGAGAGTCATTTTTATGATTTTTACATTTTTATTTTAATTATTTAAAATTTAAGTGATTTTAATGATTTAATTAACATTAATGCCATTCTTAATTATTTAAACTCATTTGATATTTTTCCTAGTGTCCTCTAATCACAGTGAACCTACCAAAATAAGTTTTATATTTTTCTGCTTAATATTTTAATTATTATAGTTTTTATACTAAAACAGAGGAGATTGGCTTAGAAATTAGGAATCTTTGGCTAGAGATGCCCCTTGACCTTGGAAAAATCAAGGAAGATCCCTAACCACAAAGCCTTTATGCTCTCCAAATCTCATTCCATGGTGAAATGTTTGGAATGAACTATATCATAAATATGATTACATTATTTAATTAATTAAAAATAAAAAACATATCAAATAAGTTTAAATTTATTTCCACATTATTCTCCTCTGTTCTCTGAGCATTAGAGAATTTTCATTTTATTTTTATGATTTTTCTACACAAAGTTATGCATTTTCTAAGGTAGACTAATATAAATAACTCCAAAAATCCTATTTTTCTTTTTATCCGCACCATCCTGGTATCCGTTAAACACGCCACGTGTTGCCGCGAGATTGGCACTTGCATCTAACTCAGCACCACTAGGCCCACGCTTCATGTACCAAAGCGCCATCCAACTCCATCTTAGCCGTCTGAGCGATACACGCTCGATCCGATGGCGAGTGTTCATCATCCCCAACTGGTTCATTCTGAGAGCCCTCCACCATCCAGCCTTAAGAACTCGATCTAGTCTCAACCAAATCGAGCGTGGTTTATTTCTATAGATTCATCTAGTCTAGATGAACATATCCCTATGGTTTATACGGTATGGTGTGGTGGAGTTTGTCCTATTTCTGAAAATGAATTGGCCTGAGAAATTGGCTTAGGTTAGTGGGGATTAGAGCTGGAGAACAATGGGGTTTCACTTAGTTTAGTTCAGAGAAGCTCTAGAAGGATTTTAGCAGAGCTTCACCAAGGTTCAGTGCATTCTCCTCTTTTGGCGGTGAGGAGCTCAATTTATAGCCATGTCCAATAGGTGGAGCTCAGGGCTTATTGGTGGGTGGAATCAGTTGCTTAGATGGAAGGCAGTGAGGCACCAGTGACCAATCAAGGTTGGACAACTTGGATGGGTGCAATTCATGTGGAGGTGGCCTTGGTTTGGGGTCCTCTGGCGACTAGGTTGGCTGACCAAGCTAGGGGAGGTGTTCAGATGAGCCAGAGGTCAGGACATTAAGGTAATTAATTATGTTGGTGATGGTTTTGGCGAAGATCCCTTTGGCTTAGGAATTTTAGCAAAGATATCCCTTAATTTAAAAGAACTTTGGTCCATGGCTCAACTAGGTTGGGCTAAGTAGATCTAGGGTGGCTCCTAGGCTCCAAATACTGGCTGTAGTGGCCTTGGCTTAGTCAATTTGGCTAGGTTTGGGTGACATTTGGGTCTTTGTTCACTTTGGGTCATTTAGGTTCAATTTGGGTTAGGTTAGCTTTAAGCTTAGGTTAAGTCCAATTGATTGTTTAAAATGGTCTGTATGATTGTTACAAAGATTTTAGAAATGGATTAGAGTGATTTTGAGTTAGTTTAGAAGACCAATTTAGTGGAATTTAGACATTTGATCAATTTGAGCTAACATGGGTTAAGCTAGAGCTTGGCTAGGGTTCAATTGATGGATTAATTTGAAGAGGATGATTGTAATGAAGTGTTTTGGGTAGAAATTGAGTGGAAATTTTTGGGTTAGGGCATTCAATTTGGTGACTTTTGGGCATGTGGGACATTCGGGGCAAATTTGGGGATTTTAGATTAGGTCGGATTTGGGTGAGGCTTGGGTTCAAATTATGGTAATTTGGTGGATCAATTTGGTTTAGGAGAATGTTATGAAGGCTTTTGAAATTGATTTGGGGAAATCAATTTGGTCAATGGGTTCAATTTGGAGAATTTGGGTCATATGACCAAAATTGGGGCTTTTGGTTTAGGCTTGAAATTGTGTTTGAAAATTTGTTCAATTAGACTTGGATTTAGTTAGAATTGGGTTTAGGCAAGCTGAATTTAAGTTTAGGATTGGAATTGGGGAGGATTAGGGTCAATTGGGTGGACATTGGAGGTGATTTAGGCATTTTAGGCTTAAAGGGACAATTTGGGGCTTTTCATCAAAATGGGTTAATTTGGTTAAATTAGGTCCAGTGAAGTTGTTCAAATTGGTTTTTGGGGAGATTTGGGGTGAATTATGGAATTTTGGGAATTTTTAGGAATTTTTAAACTTTTTGGAATTTGAGGGCATTTTGGTAATTTTGGCTAATTTAGGACTATTTTGGGAATTTTGGGGGACTTTGATTAATTTTGATGGCAGAGAACATTTTGAAATTTTTTTTGGAGAAAACTGAGTAATTTGGGAAAATTTTGGGAATTTGGTCGAAAATTAAGGTTGTAAGGGCAATTCGGTAATTTGGGAGAAGTTTAAGTGAAATGGGTAAATATTGGGAATTTTGGTAAATTTGGGGATTTTAACTTGAAAATGTCGACCTCCTTGACCCATGGACTAAGAGAAATCCCATTTTAGATCCTCCATGTTTTGGTTCTAACCAGACCCTAGCCTAGGGCTTAGAGCTTGGGGAACCACCCACATGAGTTTCCAAAAGAGAAGGGGATCAAGGATAAGCATGTTTGGTTTAGGTTTGTGAGGTAGTGAGTGAAAGTGTAGAGTAGGTGTGAGTGTGTGAGAGCCTAACCTAGATTAGACCACCCATAGGGAGTCCTAAGGCTTGAATATCTTATAGAGAACTCCTCTTGAGTTTCCTTATGCTTAGCCTCATCCTCTAAAGTGCTTAGAGGTTAGACTTTAAGCATTTGAAATCTAGGTAAAGCTAGGAAGTCTTTTGAATTTCTATGGGGTAAGAGTTCCATCACTAGTCTTCTAAGATAGTCACTGGGAAAGTCCTATGGCTAGATCCTAGGTTCTTCTAAAGAAAGACTAGACCTCAACAAAATCAGGTCAACAAATGGACCCCCAAAAGGCGTGGTGTGTCGGACAAGCACACAACACTTATTGGTGTTAACCGACGAGATCAACAAAACCAACACAACTGTCTGAGTTAGCACACTCAAGATAAGACGTAGAGTTCAATGAGAAAGTGTCCACTGGGGATTATATTATTGAAACCATCAAATCCTAGGAACTCTCACTGGAGAAAGCAAGTAGAACACCTGCATTATGGAGCTATGAATTTCAAGCTTCCACATTTTGAAGGAGTTCAATTCAAAATTTTGAATTGGAATTTGATTTGAAAATTGAATTATGGATTTGGATTTAAATTTGAATTTTAATTTAAAATTGAATTTAAATTTGATTTTGATCTTTGAATTTGTATAATTTTATATTTGTGGAATTTTGAATTTTTGAAATTTTACTTTGATTTAAGAATTTAATTTTGTGGGGAGATTCGAGCTCGAGCGAGTGTGAGAGGAGAGTAAGAATTTAGGTGCCAACCTCAAAAGTTGGGGATCAGCATTTAAGTACTGACCCCGAAGGATGATAACTAGAATTTAGTTTCGAGACTTAAAAATGAGAATCGAAATTTCGGTACCGATCTCGGAAAGAAGGGAATCAAAATTGAGGTACTGACCCCAAAAGATGAGAACTGTAATTTAGGTACCAGTCTCGAAAATGAGAATCAGAATTTCAGTATCGATCTTGGAAGAAAGGGAATCATAATTTTGGTTCTGACTCTAAAGGATGAGAACTCAAAATTTAGGTACCAGTCTAAAAAATAAGAATCAGAATTTTGGTACCGGTCTCAGAAGGAAGAGAATCAGAATTTAAGTTCTGACCTCGAAAGGTGTGAACTGGAATTTAGGTACCAGTCTTGAAAATGAGAATCAGAATTTCGGTACCAATCTCGGAAGGAAGTGAATAAAAATTTAGGTACTAACCTCGAAAGGTGAGAACTGGAATTTACGTACCAGTGTAAAAAAATGAGAATAAGAATTTGGGTACTATCTTAGAAAGAAGGGAATCAGAATTTAGGTATTGACCCCGAAGGATAAGAGCTGAAATTTGATACCAGTCTCGAAAATGAGAATTAGAACTTTGGTAGAGATCTCTGAAATATCGTGTATGTGGAGAACTTATGTTAATTGAAGGAGTCAGATGACCTTGCACCGACTCTGGAATTTTTTGAGGGCGGAAAACTTGTTCGAAAGGAAGCAAAAATTTAAGGAAATTTATAAGGAATCAGACAACCTTACACCGACCCTGGAATTTATGGAGGGCAGAAAATTTGACGAAAATGAAGCAGAAATTTGGGAAAATTTAGAGAGAATTGGATGACCTTGCACCGACCTTGGAATTTATGGAGGGCGAAAAAATTGTCGGAAAGGAAGCGAAAATTTAGGGAAATTTAGAAGGATTGGATGACCTTACACCTACTCTAAAATTTCTTATCGAAAGGGAAGCGAAAATTTATGGAAATTTAGAAGGAATCAGAAGACCTTGCACAAACCCTATAATTTATGGAGGGTGGAATACTTGTCAGAAAGGAGGTAGAAATTTAGGTAAATTTAGAAGGAATCTGAAGACCTTGCACCAACCTTAGAATTTATGTAGGGCGAAAAACTTGTCGGAAAGGATGCGAAAATTTAGAAGGAATCAGATGACCTTGCATCGACCCTAGAATTTATGGAGGACGGAAAACTTGTTAGAAAGGAGGCAGAAATTTATGGATATTTATCACGTTGAGAAGGCAAGCTCAGGGACTCACATCCCACTCAAGAGGAAACATAGTATAACATTATGAGTGAAAGCTTAGGGACTCACATTCAATAGAAGAGGTGACAAAAAAATCAAATTAGAATGGAAAGCACAAAGACTTACATCCTACTTAAGAGTTGATCGAGGGGAATCAGAATTTATGTACTGCCAGAATTTATGGAGAATTTGAATGTAGAATTTTAAGAATTGTGAAAAAATGTCACGACATCACGGAATTACACCGAAGATTGCAAAAAAGCATGCATTTTTAGGAAGATTGAGGAACGAGCAAGGAACTCAGAATCGCGAGAAAATTTGTTTTTTTCTTCTTTTCTTTTTTCATTATTTCTCTTTTTTTATTTCATTAAGAGAATTTTCAATTTCAAATTTTCTTTTAATTCTGTTCAATTATTTATTTATCTTTCAATTTCTTTTCTTTTTGTATTGTTCTTTATTCGTTATAATTTGGGACCAACGCATGGTCCTGCGGCTTTTCATCCATAATGCAAATAGAAGTAGAAACTATAACAAAAAAAAAACTACCGCTTTGTTGATCTTGATTTGAAAATGTAGTACAACTGAGATGTGATGCTCGACATCCAAAATATCTGCAGTACATCTAAACAAAAACTGAAATATTATGTCATGTGCTACATGCTAGTTCAATAGTAGAAAAAATTCTGTCCTCTGAGGTCACCCTGTGAATTAGATAACCTCCTAAGCCACGTTCCGAGAAAAAAAGTCACATCTCGTACGCTTAGGGGTACAGCTATGTCACAGCTCCAACGGCTGAACACCCTCCAAGTATGGGTCCAGCTTATATCTATATGGCAATTTGTCTTTATTCTTTCAGCAGAAGGTAACTGAAACTCTGCACTGTGCCACTCTGGGTATGCAGTGAATCGACAGGTCCACTCCATTTCCTTTTAATATCAGAACTGATCCAACTGACAACGGGATCTTAATAGAACCTTTAAATTCTCCAGGCCCTACGATATGAATTTCTCTTCCGAACAAAATATTGCTTTTACTCATGAATGAGACCATATAAAAAGGTCTAACAAAGTCATGGTGATCAATATGGGCTAAAATGCAGTCTCCCTCCTCGTATATGTTGATTATGCAACTATTTGAAATGCAGTCTGCAGGCAGTATGTGTCATTCAACCATTCTTTTAATCATCTTCTTTATTTCTGAGGGCATCAGATCTACTTTGTCATTTTATAAAATTCCTAGGGGATTTCCTTGTTGATCTTTCACGAAGTGATAACAATAACCACATTGGATCATGATTTGCCTTTTCCTCTTTTACACTTTATCGATTTTGAATATGTCTTCTCTCTTAAGCGGCATGCTCTGCCCAAGTATAGGAGGGCAAAAACATAGTTCAGAATCTTACTTTCATCACATCTCGAGAATACATCGGTGTATAGCTCGAGGCCTTCTAGGATATTTAACAAATCTTCCTTGAATTTCTTCGTAATGCTCGAACTCTTTCTTTCTGATATGGCATATCTTTGTCATTATGTTGTCTGAAATTCCTTTATGTTGTCGCGACTGAACATACTCTGGTACGTATGGCTCTATATTAGGGTGCTCTCTGCTTCTCAGTAGCATTGAGGTAGTTGCATATGCCACAAATGTTCCATTCTCTTCCTATTGCAGAACATTACAATCCGGACATTCTAAAATGCCCCTACGATCGAAGGCCTGTCAAGTTAATCCTGAGCTACAAGTTAGACACCCAATGAAGATCTCCTCAATCATATCCCATGTCAGCGCAGGCTCCTCAGTGAACTTTGGCCCTGTCTCTGTAGCAGGGAAATCAGCATCTATCTCTTTTAATTCTGGATCGTAGAATTCTTCCGAATTGGAGGAAGCTTTGTAGCTGTCTCACTGGCTTGTCTTCTTTCTATTATGTCAAACTGATGACGCTTGTGACGATTAGCATTTCTTCTCTGTGTAAGCGCCAACAGTGCATCAGAGCTCTCTCAGCAGCGGCATTAACTATCTCTCCCTCCGTGGAAGTGATCATAGAAGGAACTTGTTTGTTCCTTGCTATAGAGAGGAGTGAGTCAGTATAATCTCCGGTGGCTCCTTGTCTCAATGTTTCTCTTTTTTCTTAGTGACTTATTCTGACCAAGGACTACAAGCCTTCGACTTCATTATGGTTGACATACTCTAGAGGGGGCCCTCATAATCCACATTAACTTGGGCAAAATCCAGGTTAAAATTTACCACACCTCCCTGAGGCGCCTTCTCTTCTCTGAGTGCTAGGTGTAAGTGACCCGACCCACAATTACACAGTAAATTAACTTCGAAATGATGGCCAAAAGCTTGACCCGATTTATAAATAGCGGCTAGTGTGCAAAATCTTAAATGATATAAAAATTAGAAAATATTTTACACACTAGGGGTACTACACAAGTATACGTATCGTTTCAAGTAATATAGAGTTTTCTTTAAAAACCCCAGTATCGATCCCACGAGGAAGTGAAGTAAGACGTCTTTAGTTAAATTCTAGTCTACTACTAATAGTCCTTAGTTTGGAATGTCGATTGAAATTGTGTTTTATCTAGCAACTACTTCTAAATACAAGTGTTAAATGTAAAGATAGTAACTATAACTAAATGCGAATAATAATTCTAAAGATATCCCTTTTTGGATGAGTTGGTTTGGAGAATTTTGAGATATTAAAAACTACGATTCTTATGTAATGAAATAGATAATGTATAGGAATGAGATGCATTAAATATTGTATGTGCCAAATAGGAACAATCATATTCTTTACCCTTTGGTCCAAACATAAAGAACATTGAATAATCCCGTGCTTGGTTACTGAATCTGTGGCTAGGCTTGGAGGATACCGGCTCACACCTCGGAGCTCCCACGTTCCCCTCGCCTGAGGGCTAACAATCTACACTTCAGCACCCAAACGATAGGACCGAATTGAGGATTTTAGCCTGTCACTTTAAAATCTCCAATTCCACATCCAATAATTATATTTCCCTATTTATTTGCATTCAATCCCCTTGAACTTCACCATCCATGGAATTTGAATGTGGTTTCATTTTGTTGAGAATTAAACCACTCTTTCGGGTCGATACAATTACAACGAATTTTAACACTGCAATGGGCCCTTACTGCAATGTAAATGAAGTGCAAGTAAAAACCATCACATTTATAATTAAATTTACTTCTACCATGCATCACAAAATCCTAAACATAATTTCTACTCATTATAAAAGAAAAGTAAAATAAAAATAATGGCATAATCTTCTCATGTCACTATTTCCAAAGAAGAAGAAAGAGTAAGAGAGATGCATCACAAAGCATAAATAAAACACAACGGAAACTTCATTTAACTAAAGCAAATCCACTAAATAAATGTTTACAAAATTATAACATAATGAAGAACAATACTTAGCTTTTTCCCTTTGAAAGAAAGATGAAGATCTCTCCCATAATGTTTCCCGGCGATCCATGCAATGCTAGCGAAATCCCTTACAAATTCTCTCAAAATCTCCTCTCCAATCTCTCCAAAAGGGTAGAAATCTATATTTCTACACTTAATCTAAGAATCCTAAACATTCCTCTAAGTTTTTCTCTCCTTTCCTCTATTGTTTCTCTCTTTTTCTAACATAAATTAGCCATTTTTAAAGAGTGTGGATGAATTTCCAAGAGTCTCCTCAAGCACCCCTTCGAAAAAGCATCCAAATACGTCGAATATTGGCCTAAAACTGCCAAAAGTCGGTTCATGGTCATCCGGGCCGCTGTCGGTGGGTTCGAGGCCGTTGTCGGCGGCCTTTTTGGCCATATTTTGGTGGTCTCAAAAAAATCTCACCGTCGGCGAGATCGATCTCGCCGTCAGCGAGATCGATCTTGCCGTCAGCGAGTAGGCTGCTGCGCGGCTCCACCGTTTCACTCCGTTTTAGCTCCATTTCGCCCCATTTTAGTTGCGTTGCGTTCGTAACAGATAGCCCTACAAAATAAGAATAAATACAACATTTCTTTAATGTATAGTCTCATTCAAAAATATGCAAGAAGTGTAAAAGAGATTAAACATCAAAAGACTTATCGAAAGGTGTCAGGGCAAAATTTCTTTTCTTGCTCGTTTTTGCTCCAAATTACACCGTTTTTGCTTCCTTTTGCTGAAATCACCTTTTCTTTTACCTAAAACCAAAAAAAACATACAAAATACCTTCCTTTAAAGTGTAATATCATCAAAAATGAGTAAAATGATATAGCAAAAAGCGTATATATTTTAGGCGTGTCAAAATTCTCCAAACTTAACTGTTACTTGTCCTCAAGTAACACTTTTACTACATAAAAATATAACTTAGGGCAATGTTCTTTTCTTCTGTAAGACACTAAAATTTTTCATTTAAAAGAATATAATGGTTAGATTTTTAGAAAGAAGTTCAGTAACTCAGGTTAACACTACAAGTATAAGAATATTCAACAATCAAGTCTAAGGGTTCTAGTCTTCTATTTATTTCAAGATAAATCATAATTTATCACATTAAGAATGCCTTGAATGATTATGTGAAAAAGGAGTTCATGCAAATTTCATCAGAATGTAGGCCAATACTTTAAATATAAATTTAGAAATGAAATCAAGTTCTCCCTTTAGGGTGACTTAAGTGAAGTCAATTTTTGATTAGGCATCTCCTCAAGCTTCTCCTCATAAATATTTTTCTTTCTTTTATTTTCTTTTCTTTCGGGATCATTTTCAATCCCTTTTTTTACTCTCTTTTTTTTTCTAATGAGGATTACTATATCTGGAGAGCCTGTAATGATTTTGAACTTCACTCTCCTCTTTCTAAAGTTCAAACTTGAAACACATCCTTACTTTATAATTAGGTATGAGCTTTATTATTCATCATAAAGTCACAATCTCTTCTTAACACACAATAGTTTAAGTCTCTTAACATTTCAAAAATACAGTTTTCTTTACTCTAAATAGTTAACTATAATCAAATTATTTCATACCAAATATCTTTTCCTTATAAAATTAACTTTTATTACTAAAAATATTCATCCAATCCTTCCATAATATTCAACTGAAATAAATAAAAAATTTTAGTTATCTCAAGCGAGGTTGAATTGCCAAAAGTTATGCTAATAATTTTTGAAAATATAATAATTGAGAACAAATAAGAGTTAATATTTTTCTTCCCCCCAAACTTAAATTTTAAAATATTTTGCAACTAATTCTATAAAATGTAGCAGGAAGAAAAAGTAAAGGTTGAATCTACTTGCTACTACATCATCCTATGAAATTCATATCATGCATAATCAGGATAAAATGACTGTAGGAGAAAATAAATCTAGCCTAAAACATGCTTGTAATAAAATTACACTAAAAGGAAGTATTTTCACATTAAAATTTTATTTTTCTTCCTACCCCCAAACTTAATTTTTAACATATGTAGCATTTAGTATAGAAAATATAAGCAGGAAGAAAAAAAATTTAGAAATTCTATCTACCACAGAACAATATGCAGCAGAAAGTAAATCTAAACTAATCATGCCAGAATGAAATTAACTAAACCAAAGTCTAAATAGCATTGTTGGTATCAGTAAAGGAATATAAAAATGTTCTTCAATACCTAAATAAAGTTGTAACACAGACATATACACACAATTCAAACACAATCACAAATGATAAATGAGGTCAATTCTTACATTAACTCATCACATCTCACTAATTTACTTCCAATTTCTAACGGAATCACTACACTAGTAAATTAGGTACTTTAAAAAAATTTTATAGATTATAATCCCAATGATAAGATTACCCCTAATAAATTGGTTCCTAGGCACCAATCTCAGGCATCACCTAATCCTTATAATTAAGCACCTCTAACAGTTATAAAGATAGTGTGAGATCATCCTAATGTTATTCATCAAATAGGTTCGTGACTCCTACCTAATGAAAATAAAGTTGTAGAAAGGAAGTAACAAATTAAGATGGAACTATCAATGTTCGAAATTCATGATTTTTCTTGTAAAACTCAAGTCTGGGTGAGACACAAGTTATAGTGGACTCGTCAATCTAACTTTACAAGAGATCAAGTCTAGCCATAATAAGAAGTTAAGTAATCACCTCCCTCATGACACACAAAGATCAAATCAAACTACTAACAATGCAAACATCTACCAACAACAATCAAACTGATCAATCCAAAATGACATATAAACATCAATTCTATCCACTCTATATCAAACACAATACAACACTAACAATCATGACTCTCAAGGACACTAAATCAAAGCACACTAATAACTATGGGTTGCCTCCCATAAAGCGCTTGGTTTAATGTCATTAGCCTGACAAATGATTCCACCTGGATCAAAATTTCAAGTAAGTAATCATTGATCAATCGCCCAATCATTTTCTGATCCAGGGATTCCTACAAAATTCTCAAATTTTAATTTTTTATTCAACTCTTCCTTTTCAAATGGATTTATATCATTGTTCCTCATATTTCTTTCTAGATCCAATATTCTTCTATTGATTTTCTGAAATTGCATATTAATATCATCTTTAAAATTTATAAGAAATGGATCTTTATAAGATACTTCAATATCTCCCAAATTTTGGATCAGATTCTCTTTAAATAATTTAGATTCAAGATCAAATTCTTCTATGTCACTCTTATGATTCAAGTTATCTTCCAATTCCTCCCCTTTATAATTATTAAATGATTGAGGATCTATCTTAGTTGAGGAAATAGGTTTTTCTAATTCCTTAGGAATTTCTTCCAGTGGTCTTCCAATATCCTTATCCTCTTGTCTCAACTCAAATTTCTTTTGAAATTTATCGTCAAATTCTCTTCCAAGTCCTAGTTCAATAATTTTATCTTGTTCATCATTTAATTCAGGTTTTTCTTGTGATTGAGTCGTATCTAAAGATATAAAGACTGCTGGTGTAGGCTTTAAAATTGTATGGGGTACATCCATCTTAAGTTCATGAGATTTTTCAAGAGATGGAATTAAATGTTTACTATTTTTGGTAGCATCAATTATTTCACACCTCTTCTGAACATACATACAGTCTTCTTTAAATAACATTTTCAATTCATCATGCAAATTTATTTCAATCTCATCTTTTAACTTACTCTCAAACTTTCTTGAAAATGGTCTTTACTTAGATAATCAATTTCATCTATCCAAAAACAATCATCATCTTTTCTATCAGCTGGATATTTCATAGTCTTTAATACATCAAAAGTTACTTCATGATCATTAATATTGATAGTCAACTCTCCTTTTTGCACATCTATCATAGCTTGTCCAGTAACAAGGAAAGGTCTCCCTAAAATAATTGAAATTTCTTTATCTTCCTCCATATCTAATACAATAAAGTCCAAAACAAAGATAAATTTATCCACTTTAACAAGTACGTCTTCTATAGCTCCTTTTGGATAAATGATAGATCGATCAGCTAATAGAAGGGTTACAGTAGTGGGAGAAATATCGATTAAATCTAACCTTCTAAATATAGACAGAGGCATCACATTAATGCTCACTTCTAAATCACATAAAGCTTTTCCACATAATTTTTCTACAATTGCACAAGGAATTGTAAAGCTACAAGGAACTTTAAGTTTCCGAGGAAAATTTTTCTGAAGTATGGCACTGCACTCCTCACTTAGTGCAACTGTCTCATAATCCCCAAATTTCCTTTTCTTGTTTAATATATCCTTTATAAACTTTGCATAACTTGGCATCTGTTCCAAAGCTTCAGTGAAAGGAATATTTATCGTTAATTTCTTAAGTACTTTCATGAACTTTGAAAATTTTTTATTCAACTCATGTTGTCTAAGTCTTTGAGGAAATGGAGGTGGTGGTTTTGTCAAACTGATTTTAGTTGGAGATATTAATTTTTCCAGATCCTTAGAAACATGTTCTTCAGGACTTTTAGTTTCCTTTGTTTCTCTCACAACATCTTTCTCTTTTCTAACCATATCATCTATATCTCTTCCACTTTTTAATTGGACAACTTCTATTTGTTCATTAGTGTTCTCTTTAGGGTTGATCTCATTGTTGCTAGGAAGTGTTCCTTGGGGTCTATTGCTAAGTGAATTAGCAATTTGTGCCAGTTGATTCTCTATGTTTCTAATCACAGCATTTTGACTTTGCAACTGGTTTCCCATTTGCAATACCACTTCTTCCATAGACATTTTCTTATCCTCAAATTGTTGATCATTGTTAGAGTTCAGTGGATATGAAGGTCTATAATTTACGTTCCCCTGATTATTCCAACTTCCATTATGATTTTCATGATTATTTTCCCATTTTAGGTTTCCACGATTAGTAGTATGATTCCAGTTAAATTTAGGATGGTTCTCCCAATATGGGTTGTAAAAGTTAGAAAATGGGTTGTTTATGACATTTAAAGCATCATATGATATGTTAGAATCAATCATATGCCCTAATGAATTTTCCTCACTTACAGGAGTAAATTAAGGTTGGTTCATTCCAAATTGGTCCAACTTCCTTGATATTGCAGTAATCTGAGATGCAAGAATTGTAATCGTATCCGTATCATAAATACTAGCTACATTTTTAGGATTTACCCTTGTAGAGGGCCATTGAAATTCATTTGTAGCCATTTCTTCAATTAATGCATACGCTTCATCAAATGATTTTGACATTAATGATCCACCAGTGGCAGCATCAATTATAGACTTAAGAGATTCTACTAACCCATTATAAAAAGTTTGAATGATTAACCAATCGGGTAGAGCATGGTGTGGACACTTTCTTAGGAGTTCCTTAAATCTTTCCTAGGCTTCGTATATTGATTCTCCTTCATACTGACAAAATGAGATAATATCGTTTCTAAGTTTAGTAGTCCTTGAAGGTGGAAAATACTTAGCTAGGAATTTCTGAGTTAACTCCTCCTAATTTTTAATAGAGCCAGGTGCTAATGAATATAACCACATTTTAGCCTTATCCCTTAGTGAGAAAGGAAAAAGCCTTAGTCTAACAGCATCGTCTAACATATCGTTATAACGAAATATAGCACAAAGTTCTAGAAAATTTGATAAGTGTAAATAGGGATCCTCCGAAGGAGTTCCCCAAACTAATTGTTCTGCACCAGTTGGATAATATCAGGATTTATTTCGAACGAGTCAGCTTCTACGATAGGGTTTTGGATACTTAAGTGAATTTCTTCTGTCGTAGGATTTACGTAATCCCTCAATGAAGTATGATGATTTTCTAAGTTATTATCTTGAAAATTTTCCATTTCCATTTCTAGTTTTTTGAGTCCTTTCTGAATTTTTATTTTTTTATTTTCTTCAAACTCGGGATCATAAGGTACAGGTCCTGCAGATCCTTTATTTCGCATACTTATCACAACAAGCAATACATTAACAATTAAACAAATAATAGATGAAATATATTCAACACAACTAAACATTTTCACGAACACCTTATTTTTCACACAAATAATTTTTTCACAACACTTTTTCATATAAAAACACTTTTCACACAAAAATAGTTTTTACGATACTACAGTTTTCCAAGTCTAAGCCTAATTACTTCAACTAAAATTCTCCTAAAGTTCTTACCGAAGCTTCCCCGGCAACGACGCCAAAAACTTGACCCGACCCGCAATTACGCAGTAAATTAACTTCCAAAAGATGGCCAAAAACTTGACCCGATTTATAAATAGCGGCTAGTGTGCAAAATCTTAAATGATATAAAAATTAGAAAATATTTTACACACTAGGGGTGCTATACAAGTATACGTATCGTTTCAAGTAATATAGAGTTTTCTTTAAAAATCCCAGTATCGATCCCACGAGGAAGTGAAGTAAGAGGTCTTTAGTTAAATTCTAGTCTACTACTAATAGTCCTTAGTTTGGAATGTCGATTGAAATTGTGTTTTATCTAGCAACTACTTCTAAATACAAGTGTTAAATGTAAAGATAGTAACTATAACTAAATGCGAATAATAATTCTAAAGATATCCCTTTTTGGATGAGTTGGTTTGGAGAATTTTGAGATATTAAAAATAATGGCATAATCTTCTCATGTCACTATTTCGAAAGAAGAAGAAAGAGCAAGAGAGATGCGTCACAAAGCACGAATAAAATACAACAGAAACTTCATTAAACCAAAGCAAATCCACTAAATAAGTGTTTACAAAAGTATAACATAATGAAGAAAAATACTTAGCTTTTTCCCTTTGAAAGAAAGACGAAGATCTCTCCCATAATGTTTCCCGGCGATCCATGCAATGCTAGCGAAATCCCTTACAAATTCTCTCAAAATCTCCTCTCCAATCTCTCTAAAAGGGTAGAAATCTACATTTTTACTTTTAATCTAAGAATCCTAAACTTTCCTCTAAGTTTTTCTCTCCTTTCCTATATTGTTTCTTTCTCTTTCTAACATAAATTAGCCATTTTTAAAGAGTGTGGATGAATTTCCAAGAGTCTCCTCAAGCACCCCTTCGAAAAAGTGTCCAAATACGTCGAATATTGGCCCAAAACTGCCAAAAGTCGTTTCATGGTCATCCGGGCCGCTGTCGGCGGGTTCGAGGCCGCTGTCGGCAGCCTTTTTGGCCATATTTGGGTGGTCTCGGGAAAATCTCACCGTCGGCGAGATCGATCTCACCGTCGGCGAGCAGGCTACTGCGCGGCTCCACCGTTTCGCTCCGTTTTTAGCTCTGTTTCGCCCCATTTCAGTTGCGTTGCATTCGTAACATATAGCCCTACAAAATAAGCATAAAAATAACCTTTCTTTAATGTGTAATCTCATTCAAAAATATTCAAGAAGTTTAAAAGAGATTAAGCATCAAAAACTTATCAAAAGGTGTCGTGCGAATTTCATTTCTTGCTCGTTTTTGCTCCAAATTACACCGTTTTTGCTTCCTTTTGCTCCAATCACCATTTCTTGTACCTAAAACCAAAAAAAAACATACAAAATACCATCCTTTAAAGTATAATATCATCAAAAAGGAGTAAAATGATATAGCAAAAAATGTATATATTTTAGGCGTGTCAGTAAGCTATCATTGAATGCAAAAATCAGCTTTCTTTTTGACATTTTTTTGCGTAAAACAGGGGAAACTTCAGTAAGGTGGTACTTTGCACGAACAAAAATAATAACAAATTTATTAAAATTTAATAGATTTTAATGTTTATTAGATGCCATTATCTTATTTAATATAAATTTAGAAGATTTGGAATTAAAAGATTTCAATTTTGAGAGCGTTTTATTTCATGAAAATTTATTTTATTCCAATTGATTTTGATTACAATATTTTCTATAGATTAGACCCAGTCATAGGTACTGGCCACACAGGTATATCAAAATAGACATCCTTTGTCAGATTTGTCATGTCACGTAGTATTTCTTTAGATATCATCCATTTATTGCCAACACGGGCCTATCTCCCTAAGAATCCACCAGTTGGTACACTCCGCCGGAGTAAATTTTCTCCACCACAAATGGTCCCTCCCAGGTTGGTTCAAAATTTTCACCTATTTTGCAGTGTACAAGAATAGGCCTTCTAAGAATAAGGACAAGGTCACCAACTTTGAAGGACCTTAGGCGAACCAATTTTTGTGGGCTTGAATCATCTTGCTTGATAGAGTTCCAAGTTCTACTGTGTAAGCAATCTTTTCCCTCTGTGACTCTCCAATTCTGTAAGTCGGAGCTTAGCATTTTCTGATGCTATAATTTGATTGGTGACGGCGATTCTGAGCGACGGAAGTTGAACCTGTAACAAAAGCACTGCCTCAGACACGTACACTAGTGCGTAAGGTGTTGATTGTGTTTGCGTTCTGACTGTTGTTCTGTATGCCCATAAGGCTTCCAGTAACTTCTCGTGCCATCCACTTTTGTTGTCGTCGAGTATTTTCTTCAAAATATGCACAAGTGTCTTGTTGAAGGCTTCTGCCACGCCTGCCCTTGGGTAGTAGATGGTAGAGTACCACCAATCTATCCCACATTATTTGATGACGTTGTTGCTCTTGAAGGCAAACCCATTGATCGGGGGTTGCCTTAGAATAAATGTTTGAAAAGTATTTTCAGTCCAGTCACAAATTATAATATGTTTAATAAGAAAGTAGCCAATCATTATGCAAACATATGTATCAATCAAGTAATACAGGGTTCTAGCGGAGTCCTAGTTATCGATCCCACAGGGTTATGCAAGCATATGTAATCAAATTGGAGGAACACATAATGAAGATCGTAACTTACATCTCGCTAGTTTTCTAGAATTATGTGTTACTTTTAAATATGATGGATTGTTAAACGATGTTGTTAGGCTTAGACATTTTCCTTTTTCATTAAGGGATAAGGCTAAGGCATGGTTAAATTTGTTAGTACCTGGATCTATTAGAACTTGGGGAGAGCATTCACAAAAGTTTCTGTCAAAATATTTCCCTCTTTCCAAAACTGCTAAGCTAAGGAATGATATCACATCTTTTAGTCAGTTTGATGGAGAATCCATATATGAAGCTTGGGAAAGATTTAAAGATCTTCTGAGAAAGTGTCCACACCATGCTTTACCAGACTGGTTAATAATTCAAAACTTTTATAATGGATTAGTGGGATCTTTGAGATCGATTATCGATGCTGCTGCTGGTGGATCATTAATGTCTAAACCTTTTGATAAAGCATATTCGTTAATTGAAGATATGGCTACTAATAATTTTCAATGGCCCTCTGAGTGGGTAAATCCTAAGAGAGTAGCTAGTATTCATGATTTTGATGCGATAACTATGATAGTCTCTTAAATTGCTGCACTTTCTAAGAAAATAGATCAATATGGAATGAATTATTCTCCAACACACCCAGTGTTAGAATAAAATTCACCGAGATAGATGATAGACTCTCAAATGTCTTATGAAACATTGAATGCCATAAATAATAAAGTCAATAATCCTTATTTAAATGATTATAATCCTAGTTGGAAGAATCACCCGAACTTCAACTGGAATAACACCAATGTTGTTGTTAACCTGCAATGGGTAAACAATCCTATGAATCCAATTAGAAATCCAAAAAACCAAGGAAATACCAATTATAGACCTTCTTATCCTCCTAGTTTTAATAATAATCAACAATTTAAGAAAAAGAAGTTGTCTACTGAAGAAATAATTCTGAATATGTGTAATCAAATTCAAGCTCAAAACGATGCAATGAAGAACATCAAGAATCAATTGAGACATATCTTTACCACGCTTAAAAATAGACCTTCTGGGAATCTTCCTAGCAATGTTGAGATTAACCAAAAAGATCAAAACAAGGAGCAAATTAGGGCTATTCAATTAAGGAGTAGAAAATAATCAGAACCAAGAGTTCAAAAAGAAGTCGAAGTTGAAAAGAGGAAGTGAACATTGAGAAAAGTTCTAATAAGATATATCCAGATGAATATCCGCTAGAACTAATGATAAAAACTGTTGAAAGACCACCTCCTCATTTTCCTCAAAGACTAAAGAAATAGAACAAGGATAACAGATTTGCAAAGTTTTTGGAAATTCTTAAGAAATTAATTATTAATATTCCCTTTGTTAAAGCATTAGAGCAGATGCCTGATGATGCAATGTTTGTGAAGGATATTCTTAAAAAGAAAAAAATTTTAAAGACTGCGAGATTGTTGCACCTAGCAGTGAGTGTAATGCAATAATTCAAAAGAAGCTTCCTGAAAAACTTAAAAACCTAGGTAGTTTCACTATCCCGTGTGCTATTGATGAAAAATTTTTCGGAAGAGCTTTATGTGATCTTGGAGCTAGTTAACCTTATGCCTTTATCAACTTTCAAAAGATTGGGAATATGTGATATCTCTCCTACATCTGTGACTCTTCAACTGACTAATCGTTCTATCACTTATCCTAAAGGAGTTGTGGAAGATGTGTTAGTAAAGGTGGATAAATTTATATTTCATGTGGACTTTATTTTATTAGATATGGAGGAAGACAAAGAAATTCAAATTATTTTGGGAACATCATTCCTTACTACTAGGAGAGCTATAATCGATGTTAAAAAAGGAGAATAAACTATGAGATTCAATGATCAAGATATAACTTTCAACATTCTGAAATCTATGAAATACCCTTCAACTGAAAAAGATGATGAGTGCTATCGAATGCAAATCTATGATTATTTGAGAGAAGATCATTTTAAAGAAGTATTTGAAGAAAATATGGAATGTGAGGATGAATATGAAAGTGAAAATGAAGATGATTTTGATGATATGAAGAATGAAAAGTTAGAATTTGTTCAGAAAAATTTTTAAAGGTTGGATACTATGAAAAATGGAGATAAAAGTTTAATTCCTTCTATCATTAAACCCCCTAAACTTGAGATGAAAATTCTCCCTAATCATTTGAAGTATATGTTTCTAGAAGAATTATCTACTTTACCAGTCATTGTATCTTCGGATTTAAATGAATATCAAGAACAAAAATTATCGGACACCTTTGAAAGATATAAAAAGGCTTTTGGTTAGTCCATAGCTGATATTAAATGAATCAATCCATCAATCTGTATGCACGGAATTTTGTTAAATGAACAACATAAACCTAGAGTTGATCCATAAAGGAGACTGAACCCAATGATGAAAGAAGTGGATAATAAAGAGATTTTAAAGTGGTTTGATGATGGAATAGTATATCTTATTTTTATAGTATTCGGGTAAGTTCAATTCATTGTGTTCCTAAGAAAGTAAGTGTGACTGTTGACGTAAATAATTGAAATGAAAGTATACCGATAAGACAAGTCACTGGTTGGCGAATATGTATTGATTATAGAAAATCAAACGCCACTACCAGAAAATATCACTTTCCTTTACCATTTTTAGACCAAATGCTAGACAGATATGCTAGACACAGGTACTTGTGCTTTTTAGATGGATATATTGTTTATCACCAAATACATGTTGCTCCTAAGGATCAAGAGAAGACTAAATTTACTAGCCCTTATGGAACTTTTGCTTTTAGAAGATTGCCCTTTGGATTATGTAATGCACCTGCAACATTTCAAAGATGTATGACATCCATATTTAACAAATTAATTGATGATGGAATAAAAGTGTTTATGGATGATTTCTCAGTATCCGGAGATTCATTTAATGCATGCCTATGCAACCTAGAAAAAGTTTTAGAGGTATGCGAAATAACAAAGGAAGTCCTAAACTGGGAAAAATGTCAATTTATGGTTGCAGGAGGAATTTTCCTTGGGCATAAAATATCTTAATAATGTATGGAAGTAGATCCTGTGAAGACTCAAATTATAGAAAAATTACCACCTCCAACAATTGTGAGATGGGTAAGAAGCTTTTTGGGACATGTAAGATTCTAAATGCGTTATATTAAAGACTTTTCAAAAATTACTAAGCCTCTATGCTAACTTTTGGAAAAAGATAGGAAGTTTGATTTTAATGATGAATGCACAAAAGAATTCAATCTATTAAAGGAAAAATTAATCACTGCACCTATAATAGTTTCACTTGATTGGGAGAAACTATTTGAATTAATGTGTGATGATGGTGATTATGCTATTGGAGTTGTTTTAGGGTAAAGGTACGAGAAAATGTTTAAAGTTATATACTACACTAGTAAGACTCTTACGGATGCTCAAATTAATTACACCACTACTGAAAGAGAGTTATTAGCAATCATTTATGCCTTTCAAAAATTTAGATCTTACTTAATTGGAGCTAAATGTGTAGTGCATATTGATCATTCTGGTATTAAATATTTAATGCAAAAAAAGGATGCAAAACCATGACTGATTCGATGGATGCTTTTAATGCAAGAATTTGATTTTGAGATCATTAATATGAAAGGGTTTAATAATAAAATAACTGATCATTTATCTCGACTTGAACAAACTAAGTTGGATGAATTTGAAAAGGAAGTCACTGAATCTTTTCCTGATGAGCAATTATATAATATTATTGAAGGAAATTTACCGTGGTATGTTGATATTGTGAACTACATCGTTAGTAATATTTTACCCCGTGACTTAACAATGCAACAACAGAAAAAATTTAAGCATGATGCTAAATTTTTTTTCTGGGATGATCCTTATCTGTACAAGCAATGTAAAGATCTTATTATTAGGAGATGTGTGGCTTATGAAGAAACTGGAAGAATTATTCGAGAATGTCATGATTCTGATGTTGGAGGACATTTCAGAATTGATAGAACTGCAAAAAAGATTTTGCAATCTGGATTTTATTGTCCTGCTATTTATCTATACTTGAACAACCTAAATTGGCTGATTTTGAAAAGGAAATAATAAAAAATTTTCTTGATGAGCAGCTGTAAAATATTACAGAAGGAAATATACCGTGGTATGCTGATATTGTAAATTACATCGTTAATAATATTTTACCACCAAAATTAACAATGCAACGATGGAAGAAATTCAAACATGATGCTAAATTTTATTTTTGGGACAATCCTTATCTATATAAGCAATGCAAAGATCTTATTATTAGAAGATGTGTGCCTTATGAAGAAACTGAACAAATTATTCGAGAATGTCATGATTCTGAATTCGGAGGACATTTCAGAATTGATAGAACATCACATAAGATTTTAGAATCTGAATTTTATTAGCCTACTATTTTTAGAGATGTTTATAGATTTATCAAAACCTGTGATCGATGTCAGCGAATAGGCAATATATCTAGAAGAAATAAAATGCCTCTTAATTTTACTTTGGAAGTTGAGATTTTTGATGCTTGGGTATTAGATTTTATGGGACCATTTATACCTGCATTTGGGAATTTATATATATTAATTTTTGTTGATTATGTATCAAAATGGATTAAGGCAATAGCTTTAGCTAAATGTGATGCTAGAAGTGTTTCGAGGTTTTTAATGAAAAACAATTTCACAAGATATGGAATGCCTAGAGTAATCATCACTAATGGAGGATCCTATTTTAAGAATAATCTGATTAAGAGATTAGTAGAAAAATATAATAATATGCATCGAATCTCTACAGCTTATCATCCCCAAACTAATGCTCTAGCAGAGGTATCTAATCATGAAATTAAATGAATTTTGGAGAAAGTCATTAATCCTGAGAAATTAGACTGGTCTGCTATATTAGATACTGCTTTATGGGCATACAGAACTGCTTATAAAACTCTTATAGGAATGTCCCATTATAGATTAATCTTTTGAAAAACCTGTCACTTGCGAGTTGAATCAGAGTATAAAGCATAATTAGTGATAAAAAAATTGAATTTTAATTTGAAAGATGCTGATGAGAAGAGACTGTTGCAATTAAATGACTTGGAAGAAATTAGGAATGATTCGTATGATAATGATAGAATATACAAGGAGAGAAGAAAAATATGGCATGATCGAAAGATTGTTAAGAAGGAATTTGAACCAGGATAAAAAAATTTATTATATAATACAAGATTGAATTATGTCTTAGGAAACTAAAATCTAGATGGACAGGACCTTTCATTGTCATAAAAATATATCAGTTTGGAGCTGTGATTATCAAAGACCCTAAATCTGGAAGAAAATTCAAAGTGAATGGCCAAAGATTAAAGCCATATTTTTAAGGCAATAAACTTAATTTTAAAGAGGTTTTAATGTTGGATCAACATGAATAACTGGAAGTTATGTCGGGCTACTGACGTTAAAACAAGAGCTTTGTGGGAGGCAACCCATAGTTATTGAGTGTTTGCTTTATTTGATGTATTATTTGTGTTTGTTTGTTACTTAATTAAGTCTTATTCTTCCTCAATTATAATTAACAACATTTAAGAAATGAATCAACTCAAAGTTTTGAAAGAATTTGGAAAAAGTGAAGTTTCGCGAAATTTGAACTAGCACCGAACGGTGCTGTTATCAGCACCGGACAGCGCCGCTGTTCTGAAAATAGTTTCTTGTCTTTAAATTCAAGTTTTGGCTGTTCTAGGTGGTAAAACTTCTATTAGAACTCCCAAAAACCGTCCCTAGACGCAGGAACTACCTTAGGAATGAAGAGGAATATCCCAAATCTCGTCCAAATGGATTCTGAATCGATGGAAACTTCAAGATTTTAAGCTTCCAACCATAGAAAGTTCATCAGTTTCGAGGCGCAACACTTATTCAACAAAAAATTCTCAAAAATGAGATTGATTAAGGAATGAAGCTTTGTGATTCGAGCTACGAATTCTCCTACCATTATAATTGATGAAATTATTATTCAGAGACATTGGGAAGTATTGTGTTATAATACTACCTCCGTAGTTGTCTCAGTGGTGAAGGAGTTCTATGCAAATCTTCATGGAATCAACCAAGGATCAGTCTATGTGTGAGGTAGGTTTGTCTCATTTACTCCTACAAAGATTAATGATTTATACATGATTGAGAATGTGTCAATATGCCACTATTTGAATTTTACCCTGATGAAGGACAATATGAATGATATATATAGATATCTGACGGATGAAAGTGATAAATGGGAGATAAGAGATAATAGGTATGTAAGTTTCTCGACCACATGGATGAAAGTGATTAACATTAACGATCCACTGGCAGTAGTGTCAATAATCAATCTAATAGAACCCATTAATCCATTATAAAATATTTGAATTAACCATTCTAGTAAAGCATGAAGTGGACACTTCCTAAGGAGATCATTAAATCTTTCCCAAGCTTCATATATTAACTCCCCTTCAAATTGAAAGAAATATGTAATATCATTTCAAAGCTTAGTAGTTTTTGATGGAGGGAAATATTTTGACAAAATGTTTGTGATAGTTCTCCCTAAGTTCTGATAGATCCAGGTGCTAACGAATTTAACCACACCTTAGCTTTATACCTTAATGAAAAATGAAAAATTTTAAGCCTGACAGTGTCATTTGACACTCCGTCATATTTAAATATAGAACACAATTCTAGAAAACTAGCAAGATGTAAGTTAGGATCTTCATTCGGTGCTCCACCAAATTGATTATTTTGTACCATTTAAAATTTCAGCTCAAATGAATTAGCAGCTACATCGGGATTTTAAATAGTTAAGTGAATTTCATCTGATGTAGGGTTAGCATAATCTATTAAAGGTCTAGGTTGATGTTTATTTTCATTTCTTTGATTATCTAAACTATTCTCCATTTTGTTCAAATTTTTAGATTCTTTTTGTTGTTTTTGAATTTTTCTAATAGTACGTTATAATTCCAAATCGTAAGGTACTAAACCTTCAGATCCAAAACTATGCATACACAATTACAACAAGCACACTTAAAAGCAAGCACATACAAATACAAATTATGAAACAAAGTTTTTTTCAATTACTACTCAATTTACTATTGCCTCCCTAGCAACAACACCAAAAAATTAATCTGGGTTGCCTTTGAATAAAAGTCACAAAGTATAATCAGGTTAATAAGAAAATAGCCAATCTATAAGCAAGCATACATACCAATCAAGCAATACAGGGCTTTAGCGGAATCCTAGTTATTGATGCCATGGGGAGAAAGAAAACCTTAAAGCGTAGCACAGAAATCCAATATTCAAATCTGAAATGCACTTAAAGTGAATACTAAAGTTGCTAAAATTGTTAAAGTTTAACGATGCTAGAGATTTTAAGATCACCAAAGTACTTTCTAAACATCAAATTAAAGTTAACGACTACTACAATAAGTTTTATTTTGCAATGTTTAAATTTAGAGAAAGTGTTTTCCCCTTTACAATGATGTTATGGTGAGTGAATGATAAAAATTAGTAAGATTCTAGTATTGTTCCAAATAGGAGCATACCTATTCTTTACCCTCTTCTGAGTGCTATAAAGAACTTTGTCTAATCTTAGGTTTAGTCCCTAAATCTATGGTTAAGCTAAGAGGATACTGGCTCTCACTTCAGAGCTCCCACTTCCCATCGCCTGAAGACTAACTCTCGCTTTAGTTTCCAAACACTAGGAACAAATTGGGGATTTTAGTCTGTCACCCTAAATTCTCCAATTCTACGCTCAATAAACAATATTTCCTAATTTATTGGTAGCCAACCCCTATGAACAACATCACTCATTCATGGACATTGAATGTAATCTTTACTTTTGTTGTAGAAAGCATAGTCCTTTCGAATTGTATATTTCACAACTTATTTTAACATTTTAATTAGCCAGATCAAAAAGTAAATGAAGTACGAAGTGAAAAATCATCACAATTTCTTAACATTCATATGACACATCCAATCTAAACCACACTCACCATATATCATTGCAAGGAGAAAGACAAAGAAATCTACTAAAAATTCTTGAGGAGGATACGACAAAATAAAGATTTTATATATAAAAGCAAAGTCATAAAAACAATAAGAAGTAAATACAACTTATCTTAATTTCTTCCCCAAGCAAATTCCTTGAAGTTCCTTTGAATCTCCTTCTCTCTTCACAAAAACACACAATTCTCTCTTAGAATAGTAGGGAAGAAGCAATCTTTCACTTTCTCTCTACTTTTACAACTCATTTAAGAAGAATCACTCACAAAACAACACTATTACACCACACCTTAGACTCTAAACTCTTTACAAACACTTCCTCTCAAGTCACACTCTAATTTACTTCACTCACACCACTTCTTCTCTAGCATCCTCTCTTCAATTTTGGCGCCAAACACATTTTAAAATAGTCTAGGGATGATATTCCTAAGAGATGTTTCAAGCATCCCTCCAAAAGTCGTCCAAATACGTTAAATCTGGCCTCCACCAACATTGGGTGTGGTCGGAGCCCAATTGGGCTCTGGGCTCCCTAGAAATATGCTCTGTTGGCATCCATTTTGGCGCCAATACTTCAAAATTCTCATTTTTGCCTTTTTTCGCTTCAAATTCGTTCTTTTTTGCTTCTTTTTACTCCAGTTTCCTAAAATCATCATACCTGTAGCAAAACATGAAAAATACCTTTCTTTAAAGTGTAATATCATCAAAATGACTACAAAATATATATGAAAAATCAAACATATTTTCAATGCATCACCTATTATCCGAAATAAATCTGCGTGGTACACCAAAGAGACAAACAATCTGATTTTTGAAAAACTGTAAGACCTGCTGTGCTGTAACTTCTCATAACGGTACTACCTCTACCCATTTGGAGAAATAGTTCTTAGCTTCAAGTATAAACCTATGTCCTTTTAATGATGGAGGGTCTATCGGCCCCATTATGTCGATGCCCCAACACTCGATTGGCCACGACATGATCGTGGGGTGTAGAACATTTCGAGGTATGTGCAAGACCACTCCATGCACTTAGCACTGGTGACATTTCTTAGCTGTGTCCATGTAATCTATCATCATTGCCGGCAAATAGTATTTGAGTATCTGGATCTTCATTTTCAATTTTGGCCTTAACAGGTGTGCTCCACACAATCCGGCATGCACTTCTTTGAAGATTTCTTGTGCTTTTGTTGTACTCTGATATCTCAACCACATCTAATCAAAAGATCTTATGTACATAATGTTTTCAATTAAGGCACGCAACATTGCCCTCTTTTGAATCTATTGCGTAACTGGCTTATCTTCTGGTAAATTTTCTGTTTGCAAATATTCTATCAATGGCTGACGCCAGTCTTCTGTATCACCGGCTACTATATCTGATATTTCTTCTTCTTTGAGCTTGTGTAAACTATCGAGGTCGATCTGCAACATAACCTGACTTCCTTATACGGTAATGTTTATAGAATCTTCGAGTGGACAAGCCAATTCTTTAGCAAGCTTAGCTAAAGTGTCTGCATGGACATTGTATGCTCAAAGAATCCTACAAAATGTTACATTAGGAATTCGCTCCAACAATTTCATGGTGTATCTGTGGTATTCCTCTAATCTTGGCTTCAGAATCTTGTATTGTCCTTCCACGCTAAATGATGAGTTGTGAGTCACCATAAATGGCAATGTCTATTATTTCCATTAGTATTGGTAATTCTAATCCTGTTATTATTGCTTTGTATACTGCTTCAATGTTGGTGCACGGCGCTGTCAAGTGGTATAAAAATCTCAGCATTCCTTGATCCGGTGTAACGAAGATCAAACCAATTCTTGCTTTGCTGGGTATTAAAATATGTTGTCCTATGTCTCTTCTAGTTGACGATGCTCCGTCGAAGTACATTTCCCAACATCTGGCGTGCAGCTGTACTACTTGCAGTATTTGTTTGTCTGGTAGCTTGTAGTTGAGAGGGGACTTAGCTGGCAGTGGGTGCACTGCGAGAAAGTCTGCAAGAGTTTGCCCTTTAATAGAGAGAAGGGGCACAAAAGTTATATCAGAGTGCAATAAAATCATTAAGCACCTTGTTAAACGTCCAGAAAGTGTTGGTTGGGTCATCAAATATTGCAATGGATTAAGTTTTGAAATCAGGTTAACCTTATGAGACAACATGTAATGTCTAAGATTCTGAGCAGCAAAAACTAAAGCTAGAAACAATAGGAGGATACTTTACCTCCACCGGTATTAGACGTCGATTAAGGTAGTAGAGTGCATTTTCCTTACTCTCATCATTGACTTGGGCTAGTAAGGCTCTGAGGGACTCATCTAAGGCCGCAATATAAAGTATCAACGATCCACTTGGAATAGAAGCTGCTAAAATAAGAGGTGTCATCATATATCATTTAATATCTAGGAAAGCCCAATGACATGGCTCTCCTCAAACGAATTTGACATCCTTTCGAATTAAATTTGAAAAGGGTAGACACCTTCCTAACATATTGGATATAAAGCGTCTTAGCTATGCTAATTTACATTAAGAAGAGTGTAGTTGTTTCAAGGCTATGGGAGGAGGCATTTCTAAGATAGATTTTATCTTCTCTGGGTCGATTTTGATTCCCTGATGACGGACAACAAATCGTAGAAATTTTTCAGAGGTAATACTAAAGACGCACTTTTAGGGATTCATCTTGAGATTATCTCGCCGCAATCATTAAAATACGGTCCTTAAATCATATAGGTGGTTTTTCTTTACTTTGCTCTTGATGCCTAAATCATCCACGTAGCATTCAACTTGGTTGTGAATGAGGTCATCAAAGATCTTCATCATTGCTCGCTGGTAAGTTGCTCCGACGTTCTGCAGACCGAATGACATCACGGTATAGCAGTAAATCCCAATTAGCGTTCTAAAAGCTGTAAGCATTTAATCTTCTAGAGCTATTTTAATTTGGTTGTAGCCTGATAATTCATACATGAAGGAGAAGATCTCGTTTGATGGTGCAATGTCCACCAATAATTCTAGTATCGGTAACGGGAACTCATCATTTGGACATGCTTTGTTTAAATCCTTGAAGTCAACACACACTCGTATTTGTCTATTCTTCTTCTTTACTGGCACAATGTTGGATAACCACGTGGGGTATTGTTCCTCTTGCACAAAGTTAGTGTCTATCAAATCCTTCACCTCAGCTATGATTTGTTGTTCTTTATCGAGGTGCATTCTTCTGGGAGCTTGCTTAACTGGTGTCATATTTTGATTTACTCCATGTCGGTGAACTACAACCTGTGGAGGCAATCCTAGCATTTCTTCGTAACTTCAGGTAAAGCAATGTTTAAATTCTAACAGTAGCTTGATCAGATCCGTAGATTCTTCTTCACTGAGCAGTGAACTTATAAAAGTTGGTCGGGGATTCTCCTCAGTCCTGAGGTTGATTTCCTATAATTCATCTACTGTTGATTTTATTTCTTCTTCAAATTCTAGCGGAGAATCATCTATCATAGTATTCTTAAAATGATCTTGAATGTCAAGGTAATCTTCATCTTATTGGCTAGTAACAACCATGAAAAATTCTGAGTCATCGATCGATCTTATTGTACCGAACACGAGACCTTCTTTTGAATTGAGATTCTTTCCCTTTACATTCCATAATTTTTCAATTGATTGTAACTTGTCTCTTAGCATTTGATTTGACACATATCCTTTTTTAATTAATTTTTGTACACATGGTGAAAATTAACGAAAAGTTAATTCCATTAATTCATTAGAATTGCTTTCTTCGAGAATTAGACAAGGTTCAGAAATAGGAGAAGCCTGATAAAACATGATCAGTTTAAAACCAGCATTATGGACTTCCTTGACCTCCATACTCTTGATCTTTTAAGGATGGATCAAAGTTAGGGTGATGTCCTGCACAAAATAGTAAATCCAATCATTTATTGACTCATATTCCTTCTTTTATGTGTCTTCGAAAGAGACCTCTAACTGAAGCTTCTTCTGACTTATCATCATTGTTTCTTTATCGAATTTATCCTCATTGGAGATTTCTTCTATGTTGATGTTGATCGTTGGCTTCATCCTTTCAACAATCTTGTGAGTTCTCCCTAGCCCGCATCCTCAGCCTTGGATGTGTAGGCTAACAGAACCTCCACCAACTCGTCGCAAAAGGGTGGTGCGAGATTTTTGAAGTTGAGGTGAATGGTCCCATTCTTGTAATCTTTCAAATGCTTTAGTTTCATTTGACACACTTTCTCTTGAAAATATTTTCTTCTTCAGAGGAGAGTAGTATGTGGCATCCTCGTGATACCCACTTCATGTATTGAGAATGGTTGTAAGTCTCCCATAATGCAATGTTCTTGTCCATATTTGTAGTACTTGATGTATTTGTGAAGAAACGACGAGACCATATTGTACTCGTGAAGCCAAGCTTGACCAAGTAGGGTGTTGAACAAAGTATCTGCAATGATGACATAGAGTTATGGGGTTGTTACTAGATCTCTGACTTTCATTTGCAGTGTTATAGATCTAAGGGCTCTTTCTCTTTTCTGATTGAATCCTCTTAGAATCATCTTATTCGTGGAGAGCTCTCACGCGTCGATGTCCAAGTATATATATGTAAAAGTAGAGGAAAAGAAACATGAAAATCTGTAGCATTTGATTATGTGGATGCATGTTGTGATAAGGTGGTTGTATGTATGAATGCATGAAGGATGCCTTTAGTTTTTATGCAAGTTGGATGAGTTTATTTTCATGCAAGTTGGAATGTTAGGAGGCTCAACTAGATATAATCTTAGGACAAAAATCTACGTATGTGTGGTTAAAGAGTTTATAAAAAGAAGAATTAAACTTCCTGGGTTATGTAAGATGGAAAACATAGTGAGCTTAAAAGATTAAAAAGAATGTTTTGTATTTGTCAGTAAATTTAAATGTACTTTAATATGATATAATTTTTTAAAATATAAAATCAACCATGAGAGAAAGTCTTTTTTTTTAATTTACCTAAAAGCACTCTAAAAAATTTTTCTTTTAAATCTAAACCAACTCATAAAAGAGTATCTTTAGTACTTCAATTAAATAGGCTCCAGATCTCTATATTTTTAAAAATAGAAATGCTCAAAGGTGACTCTCATTAAATCACTCTTTTAATGATTCAAGCCTTTTAAAGACTAAAAGGCCTTCCAAGACTTCAAAATATTTTTAAAGTTTCAAAACTTCATACTATCTTTTCAAAATTGTACGAAACCCCTTTCAAAATTAAAAATCTTTTTGATAATTCAAAACCCACTTCAAAGTTAATAATGAAGTGCTTTTTTAAACAAATTTGAAACCATTTCAAAGCTCATCACTCCTTTAAAATAAGGGGAGAGAAGAAAGGAGATCATACCTAACCACCCTCCCCATACTTGGCATCTCAGTTCACCATACCCAAATCTTCTCATGCTTGAGTCAAGCCAGACCATGGCTGAGCTGAACAACCACACCTCCAACACCCTCCAAAGCCATCAAGCCATGGAATTTTTCTCTCTTCTCTAAGGGAACTCATGTGAATTTTTTTTATATATAAAAATTTATGACCTCAGATTTATATATTTATAATGATTTTGTAAAGTCACAATTTCAAAAGGCAAGTATACGTATCGTATCAAGTAATACAAGGCTCTAATGGAGTCCGATTTATCAATCCCACAGGGAAGCGAGGTAAGTGATCCATAGTCAAATTCTAGTATACTACTAACAGCCTTAGTTTGGAATGGTGATAAAAGTGGTGTTTCTAACAACTACTCCTAAATGCAGATGATTATATGTAAGAATAATAACTACTCTTAAATGCAAATGTTACTTCTAAAGATAAACCTTTCTGGATAAATTGGTTTGGTGAATTTTGAGATAATAAAATCTATTAATCTTATGTAATGAATTGGATAAATTTTAGGAATGAGATGCATAAAATATTGTATGTGCCAAATATGAGCAATCCTATTCTTTACTCTCTTTCGAGTACCCCTCTTTAGAGTGTTATAAAGAACATTAGCAAATCCTAGGTTTAGTCCCTAAATCCATGGTTAGGCTCGGAGGATACTGGCTGCCACTTCGCAGCTCCCACTTCCCTTCACCTCGAAGGCTAACCCTAGCTTTAGTTACCAAACTTTAGGACCAAATTGGGGATCTCAGCCTGTCACCCTGAAACCTCTAATTCGACGCCCATGAAACCATATTTCCTTATTTATTTGCACTCAATCCCCATGAACTATGTAACTCATTCATGGACATTGAATGTGCTTCCACTTTGTTGAGAATTACACCACCCTTTTGGGACAATGCAATTACAATGAATTTTAACAATACAACGGGCCATTTTTCTAAGGTAAATGAAGCGCAAGTAAAAACCATCACATTTATAATTAAAAAATCTTTTAGAAAGCATCCCAATATTCTAAACATGAATCGTACTCATTGCAAAAGATAAGTAGAGTAAAAACAATGGCATAAACTTCTTATGCCACTATTTCCAAACAAGAAGGAAGAGTGTGAGAAAGACATCGCAAAGCATGAAGAAAACACAATGGAAAAACTTCATTTTAAAGTAAATCCACAAAATAAGTGTTTACAAAATCATAAGATAATGAAGAACACAATACTTAGTTTTTTCCCCCTTGAAAGAAAGATGAAAATCTCTCTTAGAAAGTCTTCCGCTGATCCATGCAATGCTAGAACATTCCCTTACAGATTCTCTCAAAATCCCCTCACCAATCTCTCCAGAAATGTCGAAATCCACATTTCTACTCCTATTCTAAGATCTCTAAGAATTCTTCATGTTTTCCCTAACATCTCCACTACTTTTTGGCTTCAAATTCGGTTTAAAATAGTGTAGGGACGAATTTTTTAAGAGGTGCATGAAGAAACCTTCCAAAAAGCGTCCAAGTTCAATGTATATGGCTAATAACCGCTCCTAGCGCTGCCGGCACAGTGTTTGGGCACTGCCGGCGCCCAAAAATTGTGCCCTCAGGTTTCTGGCACCGCCGACGCCGGTTTGGGTGCCCCCGGCGCCCATTCTGCGCAACTCCACCACTTTGCTCTGTTTGGCTCCATATTAGCTCTGATTCGCCCTATTTCAGTTGCATTACATTCCTAACAGATAGGCCAACAAAATAAGCACAAAAACAACCTTTCTTTAAAGTGTAATCCCATTCAAAAATATGCAAGAAGTGTAAATAGATTAAACATAGAAAGACTTATCGAAATGTGTCAGTCTAAAATTTGCTTTCTTGCTCATTTTTGCTCCAAATTGCATCATTTTTGCTTATTTTTGCTCCAATCACCATTTCTTGTACCTAAACAAAAAACATACAAAATACATTCCTTTTAAAGTGTAATATCACAAAAAATAAGTAAAATCATATAGAAAAAACCATATATATTTTTGGTGCATCAAAATCCCCTAAACTTAATTGTTACTTGTCCTCAAGTAACATTATAACTTTAAAAATAAAATATGTTGACTTGTGGTTGTGGGTTTCAATAGAGTTTCCTATAATTTCATATCATAAATATTATAGTATAAAATAGGAGAAATTCTAGCAAATCAGCTTAGACTCAGAGTGTAAGAATATCTCATATTCAACTTAGAATTCTCGATTTTCTATTTATTTCAAAAGTTATTGAAAATTGTCAAACCAAAGATTCATAGAAAGTATAAAAATGGAATTTAAACACTTATCTATACCAATTTAACCAATACCTTTTGAAATAAGAATAAGCTTAGGATTGTTTTTAAATCTTTTCATTTAAAAATATTTAAGTGAAACCAATTTTTGATTAGGCTTCCCCTCAAGCTTCTCCTCACTTATTTTCTTTTCTTTTTTTTTCTTTTCTTTCGGGATGATTTTCAATTCATTTTCTTTAAGTTTTTTTTCTTTCTTTCAGGATCATTTTTAATCCATTTTTTTATTTTTTTATGTGAGGATTACTATATCTGGATAGGCCTTTAATAATTTTGAATTTCACTATCCTCTCTCTAAAATCAAAAAATCAAAACTTTCCCTCACTTTTTATAAGTGTAAGTATTAGTCGAAAAAGGTTTTCAATAAAGGCTCAATTCTCATTAAGTATAAATCTAAGAATTTTAGCTTTTCAAATATTCAACTCCTTTCCACCATAAATAGAAAAATCATTTTTCCAATGTTTCCTAAAAAATTTCTTAACTTTAGAACAGTTTCTTCACATAGGATTTCAACTAAGTTATTTTTCTAACATTCCTAAAATTGAAATTATAGTAACCTAAAGTAACACCACATGCCACAAGTCATTTTAAAAGTGATATCAAATTAAATACATGCTACTGAGGACAAATAAAGTTACATTTTAAAAATTTTTCTTGCCCCCAAACTTAAATTTTCAAATTTTTTGCATTTAATTCCATAAAATGTTGCAGGAAGAAAAAGTAAAGGTTGAATCTACTTACTACTACAACTTCCTATTAAATTCATATACATGCATAATCAGGATAGAATGACTGTAGGAGAAAGTAAATCTAACCTAAAACATACTTGTAATAAAATTGCACTTAAAGGAAGTATTTTCACTTTAAAATTTTATTTTTCTTCCTACCCTAAACTTGATTTTTAACATTTATAGAATTTAGTACAGAAAATATAAGTAGGAAGAAAACAATTCATAAATTCTCTCTACCATGCATGTCTATCAAAAGCATTTACAAGTATTCATTAGGATAGAACAATATGCAGTAGAAAGTAAATCTAAACTAATCATGCCAGAATGAAATTCATTAAATAAAAGTTTAATTTGAATAGCAAGTATCAATAAGGGAATATTAAAATGTTTTTTAAGACCTAAATAAAGTTGTAACATGAACATAAACACACATATGATAAATGAGGTTAATTCATCCTTTAACTCATCCAATCTCACTACTTTACACTAGTAAATTAGGTACTTTCAAATGATTTTATAGATTATAATCCCAAAGATAAGATTATCCCTAATAAATTGGTTTATGGACACCAATCTCACGCATCATCTAATCCCTTTAATTAAGCACCTTTAACAGTTACATATTGTAGTGTAAAATCATCCTAATGTTATTCATCAAATAGGTTCAAAACTCCTACCAAATGAAAACAAAGTTAAAGAAAGGAAGTACTGAAATTAAGATGGATCTAACACTGTTCAAATTCATGATACTCTTGTAAAACTAAGTCCGGGTAAGACCCGAGTCATAGTGGACTCATCAATCCAACTACTACAAGAGAACATATAAGTCTAACCATAATAAGAAGTTAAGAAATCACCTCTCTCATGACACACAAATATCAAATCCAATCACTAACAATCCAAACATCTACCAAAAAAAATTAAACTGATCAATCCATAATGACACATAAAGATCAAGTCAATCCACTAATCTAAACATGAATTAAGCTGATCAATCCACACTAAAGCAAACTCTATACAACACTAACAATCATGACTCTCAAGCATACTAAATCGAAGCACACTAATAACTATGGGTTGCCTTCCATAAAGCGCTTGGTTTAACTTTGCTAGCTAGACAAATGATTCCTCCTGGATCAAAATTCCAATTAAGTAATCCTCGATCAATCGCCTAGTCTTTCTCAGATCCAGGAATTCCTAAAAATTCTCAAATTATAATTTTTCTTTTAGCTCTTCTTTTTTAAATTGATCCATACCATTATTCCTCATATTTCTTTCTAGATCCAATATTGTTCTATTGATTTTCTCAATTCGCATATTAATATCATCCTTGAAATTTATAAGAAATGGATCTGTATATGATAATTTAAGATCTCTCAAATTTTGGATTGAATTCTCTCTAAGTAATTTAGTTTCTGGATCAAATTCTTCTATCTTACTCTTATAATTCAAATTATCTTCCAATTCTTCTCCTTGGTACTGAGTAAAGAGTTGAGGTGATCTTTCTACACATTTTTCTAATTCCTTTGGAATTTCTTCTATTGGTCTTTCAATCTCCTTATCCTCATCTTTTAACTCAAGGTTCTTTTGAAATATATCATCAAATTCTCTTCCAAGTCTTAGTTCGATATCTTTATTTTGCTTATCATTCATCTGCTTAAGTTTTATCTCAAGGTCATTAGGTAAAATTTCTTAGGGGTAACTGTTAATTGCATTCATAATCTGCCCCAGCTGGTTTTCTATATTCCTTATAGCTGCCCCTTGACTTTCTAGCTCAAATGCAAATTGAATCACATCCTTTTCTAATAGTAATTCCTTTTCCTCATCTTGTGGGTTAGATTAAAATCTCTAAGGAAAAGAAATTCCATCGCTAAAATTGTCCTGATTATTACAATCACATATCTGATTAAATTGATTATCTTCCCAAAATTGGTTTTCTCCTCCAAAATAGTATTCCAGTTAAAGTTTGAATAATCTTCCCAACCTAGATTGTAATAATTGGAATAATGATTGTGCATCTCAGGGCTAGTTTTAAAATAGTTAGGCTTAATCAATTGTCTAAATGAATTTTTCTTAATATCTGGGGGACCATGAGGATAACTCTTTATGTATTGATCTAACTTCCTCTCAATATCATCAACCTGAGAACTTAAAAAAGTAAGCATATCATCTTAAAAATCCATTACTCTCTCAGGGTTTACTCTTTCAAAGCTACTAGAATTAAAATCCAAATCTGAATATTCATTATATTGTCGATCCACCATTTCTACATTAAATACATGGAGTCTTTTCTGTTTCATCATCCTCATAAAAGTTCTCTCTAAATTTGAGTCGTAAGATTCAAGGTCTGCAGCTCATGAACTACGCATACAAATTTAAAGACTTAACTAATAGGACAGATATCAAAAATATTTTTGGTATTTTGGATTTTTTTCTTGAAAATAAACACACAATAATTAAACACACTATATAGTACTATAAATTTCAAATCCAAGTCTTATTGGTTTAACTAAAATTCACCTAAAGTTTCTACCGAAGTTTCCCCGCCAACGACGCCAAAAAGTTGATGCGACTTTTTTTATATGTAAGAATTTATGACCTCAGATTTATATATTTATAATTATTTTGTAAAGTCACAAATTCAAATGCAAGTATACCTATCGTATCAAGCATTACAAGGCTCTAATGGAGTCTCGTTTATCGTTCCCACAGGGAAGCGAGGTAAGTGGTCCTTAGTCAAATTCTATTCTACTACTAAGAGCTTTAGTTTGGAATGGTGATATAAGTGGTGTTTCTAACAACTACTCCTAAATGCAGACAACTATATGTAAGAATAATAACTACTCCTAAATGCAAATATTACTTCAAAAGATAACCCTTTCTGGATAAATTGGTTTGGTGAATTTTGAGATAATAAAATCTATTATTCTTATGTAATGAATTGGATAAAATTTAGGAATGAGATGCATAAAATATTGTATGTGCCAAATAGGAGCAATCCTATTCCTTACCCTTTTTTGAGTACCCCCTCTTTAGAGTGCTATAAAGAATATTGGCAAATCCTAAGTTTAGTCCCTAAATCCAATGTTAGGCTCGGAGGATATTGGCTACCACTTTAGAGCTCCCACTTCCCTTCACCTGAAGGCTAACCCTTACTTTAGTTACCAAACTTTAGGACCAGATTGGGGATCTCAGCCTGTCACCCTGATACCTCCAATTCGACGCCCATGAAACCATATTTCCATATTTATTTGCACTCAATCCCCATAAACTATGTAACTCATTCATGGACATTGAATGTGGTTCCACTTTGTTGAGAATTACACTGCGCTTTTGGGACAATGCAATTACAACGAATTTTAACAATACAACGGCCCCTTTTTGTAATGTAATTGAAGCGCAAGTAAAACCATCACATTTACAATTAAAAAATCTTTTAAAAAGCATCCCAATGTTCTAAACATGAATCCTACTCATTACAAAATAAAAGTAGAGTGAAAAAAATGGCATAAACTTCTTATGCCACTACTTCCAAACAAGAAGGAAGAGTACGAAAAAGTCATCGCAAAGCACGAAGAAAACACAACGAAAAACTTCATTTCAAAGAAAATCCATAAAATAAGCATTTACAAAATAATAAGATAATGAAGAACACAATACTTCTTTTTTCCCTTGAAAGAAATATGAAAATCTCTCCCACAAAGTCTCCCGCTAATCCATGCAATGCTAGAACATTCCCTTAGATTCTCCAGAAAGGTAGAAATCCACATTTCCAATCCTATTCTAAGATCTCTAAGAATTCTCTAAGTTTTCCCTAACATCTCCACTACATTTTGGCTTCAAATTCGGTTTAAAATAGTGTAGGGACAAATTTCTCAAGAGGTGCATGAAGAAACCTTCCAAAAAGCATCCAGGTTCAATGCATATGGCCAATAACCGCTCCTGGCACCGCCGGCGCAGTGTTTGGGCACTGCCAAAGACCAAAAATTATGCCCTCAGGTTTCTGGCACCGCCAGCGCCAGTTTGAGCTCCCCCGGCCCCCATTCTGCGCAGCTCCACCATTTTGCTCTGTTTGGCTCCATTTTAGCTCTGATTCACCCCGTTTCAGTTGCATTATGTTCCTAACAGATAGCCCTACAAAATATGCATAAAAACAACCTTTCTTTAACGTGTAATCTCTTTCAAAAATATGCAAGAAGTGTAAAAGAGATTAAACATAAAAAGATTTATCGAAATGTGTGAGGCCAAAATTTATTTTCTTGCTCATTTTTGCTCCAAATTGCACCATTTTTGCTTCTTTTTGCTCCAATCACCATTTCTTGTACCTAAAACCAAAAACATACAAAATACCATCTTTTTAAATTGTAATATCACCAAAAATGAGTAAAATCATATAGCAAAAATCATATATATTTTTGGTGCATCAGGAGCCACCGTGGTTAATCTTGTTGAAAATAGGGAAGGACGCCCCTGAATCCCTCCCATGCCTCTGGAAATCTTCTAAGAGTCGCAAGAGCCTCCTCAAGCTAGCCTTAGCCTTTTCCTTTCCTCCTTTTGTCATAAGAAGCAATGACTCTAGAGCTTCAAGACCTGACTGAGTTCCATAATCACTCTCCAAAACCTCTGACCTACAAAAGAGAAAATATTCCCCTTAGCTTTAGTAATTAATCCTCACTATTCCTAGACCATCCCCTAAATTAAGAACCTTAGTTTTGTCATTAAAAAATATGAAAAATTTTGGATTTGACATAAGCTTCTCCAAAACTCAAATCAAAATCTCCCAAAAGCTTCCTAGGAACACTGTAACTCTTCCCTAATCAAAATTTGGGTTTCCAGAGGTCTCCAACCTATCTCAAGACCAAACCGAGCCACCATTTGGCATAGCTCATAGTCAGAGCCAATCTCAGTCCAAATTAACCTAAGGAAAGTTATGTAGGGTCAAAGAAATTGTGTCTGTCAAGCCCAATTGTGGCTACACCTCTTGGGACAATGTATGCATGAAAAACCCTAAAATTTGCTTTGACTTTAGTCTTTTGTGAAATAAATGAGTACACTATGCTTAATCAATTATATAGATGTTTTATTTTAGGTTAAATAAAGCTTTAGAAACAATCCCAGCGAGATTTCATAGAAAATCGAGGGAAAAATTAGACTTTGAGCATGGAAAATGCACGCATTATTTTCCCATGGGGATGATGACCGGTTGTTGTCATTTCTGTGTATTGGAAATGGACAGTAGAGATTATCTTGGATTGTGGAACCTTAGAGGAGGAGCTGCATTAAATCTTTGTCACATCGAATGCTTACATAGAAAGGCACCCAATCAAACGATGCCATGCAAGCCTTCGACGAATCATATGTATGATGCGGTGTCAAGTGGGATAAATAAGAAATTTAGGATTCTAATTTAAATAAATCTAGAAAATCATTATAAACTTCAAAAATCATAACTTTATGATGAAAAATCCTAAAGATAAAATAAAATATACATCTGAACTCAGTGAATAGAAGAGAAAATAATAAAAAAATTGAAATTAATTAAGTTTAATTTAGTTTTTAATTAATTAAATACTCTTGAGAGTATTTTAATTATTAAAAATTATATATAAATCCAAAAATATGTAAATTTCATTGATTGTTCCTCTCACCCTTGGGAGAATTACCTAATATTTTTATGGTCAGTAGTCTTCCTAAAATTGAAATGACCAATTTTTTACTATGTTTATTATTATTTTGAAAACTAATTAAAAAAATCATAAAATTGGAAATTAAAATGTGAATCAACTAGAAAATTTAAGGCAAGAAAATTTAAACCCTAAATGACATTTTTCATCCTTTAAACATTTCCAATAAAAATTTTGAAATTTAAAGATAAAATTATAAAAATTAAAAATTTGTCATTTAACCGAAGCATTCCCAAATTTGGTTTAAGACATTAAGCTAACCCTAGGACCTTTGTTTTAGGGGATCAATGATATGGTTACAAATTTCACCATGAGAGTATTGTTAAAAATGTAGAGTTAGTCTAATTTGAATCTAAACCTAGTTTAGGCTTAACCTAACCTAAGCTTGGCCTAATAGATTGATAATTAGACTAACCAAATTAGGCTTAAGTATAAGGCCTAATCAGGTCAAGACTTATTCCTACACTTTTAGATCTAATCCACATTAGACCTAACATAAAACCTATGTGTTAGGTCTAACCACCTTGGACCCAACCTAACCTTATGTGTTGGGTCTAACCACCATGAACCCAAACAAACCCTATGTATTGAGTCTAACCACCATGGAACTAACCTAACCCTATGTGTTATGTCTAACCACCGTGAACCCAACAAAACCCTATGTTTTGGTTCTAACCACCTTCGATCCAATCGAACTGTATATCTAACCACCTTGAGCTCAACCTAACCTTAAATGTTGGGTCTAAACCAAATTAGTCCCAACCTATGGCTAAATCCTTAGGCTTAACCCAAATTGAACCTAACCTTCAATCCAAACCAACTTAGACTTAACCCTAAGTTATTAGGTTCAACTCAAAATTGAACCTAACCTTAAGTCTATACCAACTTGGACTTTACCCTAAATCCTTAAGTTTAACCTAAATTGAACCTGGCCATTGAATCTAACTCAAATTAGACCCAATCCTAATTTTAGGTTCAACTCAAATTGAACCCAACTCTTAAACTAGATCCTATCTTGAACTTACGTTCAACCTAAATTGAACCTAAACCTGGACCTTGGGTCTAACTTACCTTAGACCTAATCTAAACCCTAAGTCCAATCTATGTTAGACTTAGCTAACTTTTTTAGGTTTAACCTTCATTGAACCTAAACTCTAAGTCTAATATACATTAGACTTAACCAACTTCTTTAGGTTCAACCTAAATTGAACTTAAACCCTAATTCTAACATACATTAGACTTAACCAACTTCTTTAGGTTTAATCAACATTGAACCTAAACCTTAAGCATAATATACATTAGGCTTAAGAAACTTCTTTATGTTCAAACAACATTGACCTAACCTCTAAGTTTAACATACATTTTATTAACTAACTATTTTTGGTTAAACCTACATTGAACTTAAGGTCTAACCTACACTAAACTTAGCAACCCTTTAGATTCAACCTATATTAACAATATAAACCCTATGTCTAATCTATAAGAGACTTAGCCAACTCTTTAGGTTCAACTTACATTGAAACTAAACCCCAAGTCAAACCTAACTTAGACTTTGTTCAAATTGAACCTCCTTAAGTCTAATCAAACCTAGAACTAAGCTAAGTCTAACCTAACCTAGACTTAGCTCAATTTGAACCTCTTTAAGTTTAGCCTAACCTAGACAAAACCTATGTCTAACCTAACTTAGACTTAGTTCAAATTGAACTTCCTTAGGTCTTGCCCAACCTTGACCTAATCTAAGTCTAACCTAACTTAGACTTGTTCATGTTGAATCTCCTTAGGTCTTGCCTAACCTAGACCTAACCCAAGTTTAACCTAACTTAGACTTAGTTCAGGTTGAACTACTTAGGTATAGTCTAACATATAACTAAGCTAAGTCTAACCTAACTTAGACATAGTTCAAGTTGAACCTCTTAGGTTTAAGCTGACCTAGTCCTAACAAAAGTCTAACCTAATATAAAATTAGTTCAATTTAACCTCTTAGGTCTAGTTTAACTTAGAGCTAACCTAAGTATAACCTAACTTAGAATAAGTTCAAATTGAACCTCTTAAATTTAGCTTAACCTAGACCTAACCTAAGGATAACCAAACATAAGCTCTATTTGGTGTAGCTACAACTTATTAAATAATCAACTAATAAGCAACGGATCCTGATAAGTTGTTGATCAGGAGCGCATTCGAATAAGCTATTTTGCTGTTTGGTTTTGTGTTATTTGAAAACACCTGATTTGCAACTATTTCTGAATAAATGACCATTCTGCCCCTGTTAAGTAATGTTGTTTGCAATAGATTTGTTATAACAGCATATTTGATAGTTGAAAAGCAGAAAACTAATACAGAACACTAAATAAAAAGACACAGCTCTCACTTAATAATGAGTATACAGATTGATAAAAGAAGAAAAATTATTAAAATTATAATTAAAATTATGATAATATTAATTTTAAAATCAATCCTGCATATGTCATGAGCTATGTCATCCTCCAAGGACACCATCCTACAAGGATCACTATCGGCAGTGGAATCTGCCATACTATCTGCTCACCAGAAGAAGGCACACATCTCCATGATTCTCAGTAGACTACTGTAGAACTGTCTCCCCTAGCTGTGTGCCTGACGTGATGTCAGTAAGGAAGTTTGTAGTCCACAGTGGCAGAGGATATGTTGGGAGGTTCCTGAAATCCTGGAGCTCATTTCCTTGAAAGATATAAAGGAGAACACATTGGTCATTTCAAAAAACTAAATTAAAAAATGTATAAGGAAATAGGAATAAACAAAAATTGTATTAAGAAAATAAAATGTAGGTGTGAGGTCTCAGAGAACTAACTACACTAACCAACAAGTCGATCACTCTAAGAAGACAATAAATCTTGTAAAATAATTAGTTCTTGGTTGCTTTTAAACTACATAAAACCAACGTCTTGTGCCACATGTGCATGTCACAAATAAATGCCATCCAGGAGGTCCTCATAAACAAATGCATCAAAGAAGAGAGGAACTTAGTTGCCTTCATTAGGATTGCACATGCAACACCAACCAACAACGACCAACCGGCCATCCAAAAGAACCCATAAGGCCAAATTTCTCATCATGAACTTCACAACCCAACAAAAAAAAGCACAAGGAGAAAAGAAATTTAAAACATGTGAATATTATAAAATCAACATTATTAATAATACAACTGAGATAAAATAAAAATAGAGTTCATAAAATAAATAAGAAACAACCAGTCAAAATCAGACGATAGCATATGTGATCTGCTCTCTCAAATCAATCATTTTTACAGCACCTTTTCCAGTGTGTGGATGTAAAATTTTTGCGACTCCACCTCTGTCTGTGGCATAGATTGTCTGACATGAAATTCAAATGTTTCAGGCGAGACCTCTCTTATAGTCACTCTTGAGGAACCGTGGATCCCATGATGGTTATTTAGTTCATGTAGAATATTCAAAAATATTGGTACTGTCTTATAAAGAACATGTTACTGAACTGTGTGAAGTTGCCTTGTAGCAGCTCAGTGATCCATTTATCACCGATGTAAGTCGATGTCATAAATGGATTTTAATCGAAAAAAGTGTTATAGTAGCCGTACAGTGTAATCTTAATCTTTGTAGCTATTCTTTTCTACACAACAGCTGCAAATCCTTCATAGATATAAAGTTTGATGAGCGATTATTAAGGAAAAGGAAAAATTACATAGTAGCAAATTGATAGTTCGTGCAAATATCCCTAAAAGAAATTAAAAAGCCAAACCAAATAATAATAACACCACAGAATCAATTTTCCAAAAGAAAATGTAAATATTAGACAAGAAGTTAAGGGGGCATCTTCATGAATATCTGCCTGAGAGTCGTGTCCTCCAGTAACTTCAAGGAGTTCAAATAGATCATGGTGTCTACTCTAACTTCAGGATATGTATCCATAACTCGAAGGAAGTAATCTATGTTTGTGTCTTTTGAAGGACTAGGTTGATATGAACATTCTTCTATCAGCATATCAATTGTGCTTCTGATGAAAACAACTCCTTCATTTTTCCTTTCTGCACCGTAGGCTGCTTTGACTGACTTGTGGACTCGACCTCCCTTTAGTGTAGGCTCATGGCTTCAACTGACCAACTAACCTGCTCGGCCTCCAAGCCATTCAATATGCTTGCATACCCATGCTCACTTAGGGTGAACGCATACATGTCCGTTGCAAGTACCCCACTAAACATATGGTTCAACTTCTCCTCTAGGTCTAGCTCAATGCACTTGACTTAAATTTTTTTGTGGCTAACACTGCCTACAACATTCAGGAAATTACATTAGCTAAAAAATTTTACATGAATAATGATTGGAAAAAGGAATATTTAGAGTTTCACTTATTACCTCCAACAATTTAGTCAACCATTCCATTGAAACATTAATGGTCTGCTTGATAGGATCCCTACCCAAGCCCATGGATTCTCATTTTAGTTCCTCTCATAACTTCGAGTCCTCTTTATTGTGCTTAAATTTTAACCTATCGTATTCCCTTCCTATAATTTCATGGAACTTCCTCGTAATATTATGCCACCCTTCTTTGTTAATGTAGGTGGTGGGTCTATTTCCAAGCTCGATCTCCTTAATACGGAGGTTGCAAAATATGATTAAGACTTCGCTATCCCACATTGCTTATGAGTCACTTCTTTAGTCTTAACCATTGCATTATTAATAAAAAAAAGGATAAAGAAATAAATCATAAAGGTAGTAAAACAAAAAATAAGATAAGCTTAACACATCATGAAACATGTAATAGGTAAAACTTGAGAGACACAAAAGTCCAACCATCAGCATAAACACACACACACCCAAGTCCAACCACCAGAAACACACCCAAGTCCAACCACCAGCAAACACACCCAAGTCCAACCACCAGCACACACATAGCCAAGTCCAACCACATGAACGCACACTCAAGTCCAACCACGAGCATACACACACCAAAGTCCAACTACCAGCAAACACATCCAAGTCTAACCACTAGAAAACACACCCCAAGTCCAACCAACAACACACACACACCTAAGCCCAACCACCAGTAGAGACACTCAAGTCCAACCACCAGTAATCACACTTATGTCCGTCCACTAGCACACACACATCCAAGTCAAACCAGCAGTAGACAAACCCAAGCACGACCACAAACACACACCACAACCAGCACACGTACACCCAACTACTTATTTCTGCCTTTATATTATTAAGAAAATATATTAATTCCTTGTTTCATTTTTTCTTTTCAAGTTGGTTCCTAATTAAGATTCTGTGGCTATGATTTTTAACTATTGTCAAAGTTACTAATTTGTAGCCACGTGTGTATCTTCTCAGGCAATGTTTTCTCATTCTTAGTTTTACAAATGATGAGTCGTCAAGGGTGGAGTGGAAGTCACAAATATACCTGACCCTCTAACCAAAATTTATATGTACAAAATGAAGCCTAATGCTTAAAATAGCTATGAGAATCTTAAGAAACCAAGCTCGATAAACCAAAAAAATCAACAAAATTAGAAAACCGTAGAGAGATAACCAGTGCAATGAAAAAATTCCCCAAAATGAATATTATATCGTAACATTACAAGATACCATCCAGGATATGTTGAAAGGTGAAACTGAGTGAGAGGCGAGGGAGAGAGCTAAGGGAGAAGTGACATAGGACAACAACAGTCGAACGAGGGACGAGACAGAAAAAAGGGCACGGGAGGAAAGAAAAACCCTCAAACGCGATTGAAGACGTAGGTTGCAGGGTCGATCTCGTAACCGTGTCTGTTAAAAGATGCCAAACACCATTTCCAGATACGTGATGTGAATGCACAAAAAAAGCAGTGAAGTGATATTTTGAAAACGCCAAACATGCTTATAATCTATGCTAAGCAGAGCCTTAATCTTAGTTTAACTTGAACGCAGCTTTAGGTCTAACCAAACTTAAGCCTAACTTAAGTATAACTTAATTTATAATTAGTTAAAATTGGATTTTATTTTAATCTATCTCAATCTAGATCTAGTCTAATTCTAACTTAACTTTGACTTTAGCCAAATCAATTGAATCACCGGGTCAACTCGAGCTAATTCAGTTAACCCAAACTCAACTAAATCACTGGGTCAATCCAACCTAACTCGAATTAACCCAAACCAACTAAACCATTGAGTCAGTCCAACAAAACATGAATTAACCCAAATAAACTAAATCATCTAACTCAGGTAAACTTAATTTAATTGATTCACCGGGTTAACCTGACTTAACTCCGAATAAACCAAACTCAACTAAATCACAAGGTCAAACCAACTTAAATTAGATTAACCTAAATTAACTAAATCATCGGATAAATCCAACAAAATTTGGATTAACCCAAATCAAATAAATCATAGGGTCAACTCAACCTAACTCGGGTTAACCCAAGATCATCAGAATCACTAGGTCAACTTGACCTAACTTGAGTTATCCAATTCAACTAAAATTCTGGGTCAACTCGACCTAACCCAGGTTAACCTAAATAAAATAAATCACTTGATTGACCTAACTAATTTAGGTTAACTCAATCTTTGGGTCAATCTGACCTAGTTCAAATAAAGCTAAAATCTTCAGGGAAACTAAAAAATTCTGATTAATTCGACTTGAAACTCAAATTTACGCTTGACTTAATTCAAACTAAGTTTATTCAAGGATTAATTTAATTCTAACCTAAATTTGACTTATAGCAACAAATCAAGTCAAAATTAACTTAGACTACACTTAAGTCTAATTTAACTTAAACTTAATTTAACCCAGAACTTTAACTTGAAGCTGTCCAGCTCAACCTGTTCTGTTCCTAAGATAATCTTACTTGGTTTAAAATTGACTTATTTAAAGTTAATTTAAACCAATTTAGACTGGTTTGACCCTAATTAAACTATGTCAACCTAGATTATTCTATTAAACTTCAGTTGATTTAAATAAGTCTAAAGACGATCTAAGAGAAAACTAGCTTGTCCAGGTTAACTCAGACTCAGTCTGGATTAGTTTAACTTAACTTAAGCTAATCAAAATCAACTCAAAATAATTTGATGGAATGTTAAGTAGGGTTTGATTTCTCATATGTGAATAAAAGCACACTTACCCTTAGTGACAGACAATTTAGGCTAAAGTACAAAGTCAACTTGAATGATATAAAATCCATTCTAAATGACATTAAAACTTAAAATTGAACTGCAAAAAATGCAACTTGGTTTGAGAAGGAATTTTTGAGTAGGCAACCAATGGATGCTAACAAAATATCTTTCAGTCACTTGTGACTATTCAAACCTCAAAACCTTAATAACCAGGGATGACAAAACCATAAGATCATGATCGGGTCATCCCAAACCAAAATAAACAGAACGACAAAAAAAATTAATAGGCTAATAATTCTTAAGAAACTTAAAATATTCAAGCTTAAAAATATGAATAAGATATTAAAACATAAATTTATCCCAAATAAATAAATATCAGTGAATATAATTTTAACCCAGCTGCTCGGGTCTACGAAGATCTCTTGGATGATGCAATCCGTCATTGATAAGAATCTTTTTGTCAAAGTAGGTTTTTCTCAGACTAAGTAAACTAGGGTACAAGACAACCTGGGATGACAGAGTCATAGACATCTTGATCAGAATGTCCTAAAATTAAATATTTAAATAAGCATGAACAAAAAAATAAATATCTAACATTTATAAAGATGAAGACAAAAGCGGACATCACCCTAGATTTACTTACATGTTATTAAGGTGTGCTAACTTTATTTTAAAGGGCTGAAGACAAAATGTGGATGTAAATTTTATAGGGCTAAAGACAAAAGAGGACATCACCCTAGAATTACTTACATGTTATTAATGTGTGCTAACTTTATTTTGGAGGGCTGAAGACAAAATGTGGATGTAACCCCTTAATTTACTTTACATATTATTATGGTTTACTAACTTTGTTTTGCAGGGAGGAACATTAAAAACCCAGAATGAAGGATGAAGATCAACACAAACCAATAGGATAGTTTGGAATCTGTAGGAATCTTCTACCCTTAGGATAAGGCGTTGAAGTTTCTTTCTTTGACAACAACACTTAAAGTTTCTGAAAGCAAATTATAGCCTCAATCAGAAGATTTCTTAAGTATTTTCTACTACCTAAGCTGTAATTAACTATAATGGTTTACCCTTGTAAGAGAAGCTAAAATCTCTGGTTATGGGAATTTGGTTTTTATGAGGTTCTTTGATGAAGATGTCATTAAAGTATCTTAAACTAATTGTACTTCGCTCAAGCACTTTGGGTCCATCTACATGAAATTCATTTCATAAGAGTATTTTCCCAACATTCCTCATTCATTTGACCCCATTATTTTTCCACCTTCTTACTTGAGTTTTCACTTCTCAAGATCATTAATATGATCTGAAGCAGAGAAGAACTGAGAGAGAAGGACAACATAAAGGAATTCAAACCAGTGACTCCTCAACTACAAAGATGACATCAAGCAAATGATGGAATGAAGATAGATGACTACACAAATTTCAAAACCATCAGAACCCATCAAAGATTATATCCCTAAAATTTGCATCTCTCTACAAAGTACTTCACTCATACCATATAGATTGATATGAATAACCTAGCTGCTCTACCATAGCTCTACTGAGTCATTATGGATCACAACACATTTTAAATAATCACTTGGCTAGAATAGATATTAAATGTAATTTAGAAGGTTAATCATCACATTAAAGTTGAAAAATTGATTTATAAACACTTTGTACTTATGTACAACCTACTCAATCATTACAAGGAAAATTAAAAGGGATCTACTTAGAAAACATGAAGAACACACCTCAAAGCATCATTTGAAACAAAAAAGTCTACTGGATAATTGTGTTTACAAAAATATAATAAGGAAAATAAACAATACTTAGCTTCCTCCTCTTTACAGCACTCTGAGAATACTTCCCTAAGATCTCATGGATCCTTGCTGCTCTCCTAAATATCCTCCTCACAACACAACTCAAAGTACTCACAAAATTCTCAATAAAACCTATCTTATCTTTTCTAAAGCAACCCTTGCCTTCTCTCTGCAAAATACTGGAAAAAGCCCTTATCTTCTTGTCGGCATATTTTTAGGTTATGTGTGTTGTATTTTAAAAAGCCCTTATCTACAGAAATTGTCGGCGAATTTTTAGATTTTAAATTTAATTTAAGTATATATATAATTTGGAAAGTAACATTTGATTTTGAAAATAATTTTAATTTTGAAAATTTTAAGATATGAAATCGAACTGATCTCACATCCCAAATAGTTTATATAAACGAGCACCGCACAACAAACTGTGTATCTATCCCGAGGAATAGTCACACTGCTTGACGATGGGGCTCGATTAAATAAACTAAAAGATTTGTGACATCCGTTTGGTCTGCGAACCAATTTTATAAGCCAACAGGTTCCCCTGCTTAATATAAAGGAATTAAGTAGGATTTATATTACCTGGGTTCTTAAAGTTCCCTATAAGGGCAAGCCCCTATAGTTAATTACATCCTAAATGATGGGAATCATTTAAGAAAACTCTCGATAAAGATCACTGGTTTTGCTCTCAAGAATTTCAAAGTTTAAGGTTTTCAAACAAATTGGATTTTGGAAATTTCAATAGGGAATAGATCAAATTTGGAGCAGTTTATTTCAGGAGTCCGAAGGAAGAGAAGTAGGAGAAGTTGAGGATCCAAGAAGAATCTTGGCAACTTCCCAAACTATCCTATTGTTTGGCTTGAATTTGAGAAAATTAGTTAATGTTTCATCTTTCCTGTTTTAATTAATTAGGACTTATATTCGTATGACACAATCATACAAACAGCCTTAAAGATGTGAGGGCTTATATCGTACCAAAGGACTACCTCGGAGTCCTAAGACCGGTTAGGGCTTAATTTGCATAAGATAATTATGCAAATGCCTAACAAAAAAGTTGAGAATTTATGTTGCACTAGGAAAACCACCTCGAAGTCCTATGGTTTTGTTATTTAATTTCTAAGAAAGGTTTAGCTGATGTAGATCCGAGTTTTGCTGACCACGATGGTCGTGCTGCCCACTATGCTCCAAGCTCCTTGTTGTTGCAGAGGTTTAGTTTTAGGAGGTGAAAATCAGGAGATGAGAGAAGTGTTTTGGTTTAGAAAAATCATAAAATCCAAGTTTTTTTAATGTTTTAATTAAAACAAATATTAAAGTTGATTATAACAACACCGGTTAAGATCCCACGGTTCCATCCTTCCGGCATAGTTATTTTTATCGGATTCACTTAGTCCAGATGAATTTGCTAAACTCAACTGAATGAGTTCCATACTTTCATTTAGACCGTGGGAAATCCCGTTAGCAACACGAAAGTTACATCATCCGAGGTATTCCAGATCATCCAAAAAGACGTTTTAATTTAGTTAAAGTTGTAGTTTTTGTTGTTCTGTTTGTGATTAAATTTTGAGTTCTTTTATATTTTGAATGTTGTGGCGGTGAATTTTATCTTTTTGTGACTTTTAGTTTAGTTTTGGTTTCATTTTTGTGGCTATCCTAAATGTTTCAGTTTTCATGCAGGGTGACATTCTTGTTTAACCTGCAAGAGAAGTAAAGTACAGTACAGGTAAGTAAATTGCATCGAAATAAAAATGTACCTGGTTTTCTACCAAGTCCTATGATGTCTATGTGAATTTCTATGTTGTATTTCAATGAACTTTGTTAATTTAATTGATGATGGTTTCGTTAAGCAGACATAATAAGTTTAATAGACCTCTGAGGTATCCAAAAGGTCAGAGAAGGATGCAGGTCCATGCTTCCCTCTCACAGCTTGGAGAAAAGTCTCGGGATCATTTAGACTTATTATGATGCTTAAAAACTCATCCTACCTATACCCTTATGCTTAATGCACACAGGTGTTCAGGGTAGGTTGGGGCAGATGGGTTTAGGTGTGGTTTGGATTTGGATTGGTGGCAATTTGTAGTTTGATTTGGACTTATGGGAGTGCTATCTTGAGTTTGTAATTTTATTTGTGGAAGATTTGCTTGAGTTTGTGCTTGGATTTGGTTTTGGTTTATGTTTGGGTTTGGTTTTGGTTTATGTTTTGGTTTAGGTTTGGTTTGATTTTGCTTTGATTTTGGTTTAAATTTGAGTTTGGAATGTGGATTGGGAAGTTTGTGTGGATATCGGGTAAAATTTGGGTTACTCCATGCATTCACTAAGCATAAGGGTATTCTTATTATGTTTTCTATACCAAGTTCTGATTTCCTAGGGGTCTTTATAGAGGGAAAAATGAACCATGCCTCAAGAGGCCTATCCTAGGTTTGATTGTTATCGTGTTGGTATTGTATTGTGGTCGGGATTGTTGTTGTATGTTGTCTTTGTTGCATTATGTTATGTATGTGTTGTTATTATATTATGTATGTTATTGTTTTGTTTTGTTTTTGTCTTGTGTTATTATTATTATTTATTTATGTGTTATGTTATTATTATATGTTATTTTATTATTGTATTTATTTATTATTTTATTATTGTTTATTTTGTTATGTGTTATTATTTTAGGTTATTATCGTTATTTATTATTTATGTGTTTTGTTATTTTTATTATGTGTTATTTAGAATTATAATCCTTTATTTGTAATTAAAATTATTATTATCTTTATTATTTATTTAATTTATTATCTTATTTAATTCATTGTGATTTATTTACTTTATTATCATTTATTTATTTAACTAATTTTTATTAATTTTAATTTAATTTTACTTTAATTTATAATTACTTAATATTTATTTATTTAAATTATTATTTTTTGTGTTCATTTAATTTATTTTATTATTTAATTTAATTTAATTAATTAATTTTATTTTATTTTATCTTATTTAATTTAATTTTATATTTTATTTACATTATTATTTTATTTTATTTTATTTGACTTAGTTCGATTTAATTTAATTTAATTTATTTAATTTATTTTATTTTAATTTATTGTTTATTTACATTATTTTTTAATTTAATTTAATCTAATTTAATTTATTTAATTAAGTTAATTTCATTTCATTTATTATTTATTTGCATTATTATTTAATTTAATTTAATTCATTATTATTATTATTTTATTTTATTTTTATTTTATTTAATTTAATTTAAATTATTATTTGTTCACATTATTAATTTAATTTATTTAATTTATTTAATTTATTTAATTTAATATTTATTTATATTATTATTTTATTTAATTTAATTTAATATGATTTGATTAATTTAATTAATTTAATTTAATTTAATTTATTATTATTTACAATTATCAATTAATTTTAATTTAATTTATTTATTTAATTTAATGTAAAGTATTATTGTTTAATTTAATAAAATTTAATTTATTTGTTTTATTTTGTTTAATTTAATTCAAATTACTATTTATTTACATTATTATTTAATTTAATTTATTTAATTTATTTAATTTATTTAGTTTAACGTAATTTATTATTTATTTACATTATCAATTTAACTTATTTAATTTGTTTATTTAATTTATTTATATTATTATTTAATTTAATTTAATTTAATATGATTTGATTTGTTTAATTTAATTTAATTTATTATTTACATTATCATTTAATTTTAATTTATTATTCGGTTTTCATTAATTTATTTAACTTAATTTAATTTATTTAATTTATTTAATTTATTTTAAATTATTATTTATTTACATTATTATTTAATTTAATTTGATTTATTTAATTTGTTTAATTTAATTTGATTTAATTTAATTTATTGTTTATATACATTATCATTTATTTTAATATTTTATTTTCATTTATTTAATTTAATTTAATTCAATTTATTTAATTTATTTAATTTATTTAATTTATTTAATTTATTTAATTTAATTTAAATTATTATTTTCATTATCATTTAATTTAGTTTATTATCCATTTATATTATTTAAATTATTTTTAATATATATATATATATATATATGTATTATTTATTTTATTATTCTTTATATTCTTATCTTTTATAATATATATATATATATATTATAAGTCATTTTTATTTTAATTTATTGTTGTTATTAATTATATGTATATTTAAGTTTATTATTTATATTATTTATTTATCATTTGTATTATTATTTATTTAATTATAAAGTTCATTTTCTCTCTCCTCAATTATCCTTTTCTTTATTTAAAGTTATGATCATTTATATTAAGTTATTATTTATTAAAGATTATTATTTACACATATATTTACATTTAGATTATTTTAAAGAGGCATGGTATTTTCATTTGCTTATTTTTTTATATTTACAATTATTATTTTATTATTATTATCCTTTTCTTATATTTTCATTATCTTTTAGATTTATAATCATTTATTTTATTCTTATCACATTACTTTTTATTGATTACATATTGTTATTATTCATTCATATATATATATATATATATATATATATTCTTCATTTATATTTTAGTAGTATGTAGTTATGTTATTTAAATGTAGTGTAGTTATTTATTTAGTATTATAATTTATTTACAATATTATTTAGCACATATAATATATTTAAATTTATTTTATTTATTTTACATGTGTATATAGTTATGTTATTTTATTATTATACATTATTAAAAATTTATTCCATTTCCTCTTATCTTATTTTATTCTATTGTTTATTTCTTTTCTTCTTTTTTTTTATTTATTTCCATTCCCTTCATGTTTTATTTCTTTTAGATTTTAATATTTAACACAAGCTACATAACTTTGCATAAAAGAAAAGGATTCCTAAACCTATGCATGAATAAAATTTAAATAGCATGAAGGATAAACAACCTACACATAATTTTTGAAAATATACATGGGGAGATTTTAAGAAAACTAAATTAGCTTGCATGAAAAACATCTTAAGGCTAAGTCATGGAAATAGCTAAATAATTTTGCATAAAAAAATCCTAAAGCCTAAGCATGAGAAAGTTTAAATAGCTTGAAGATTTGTGAAAGGGATTAACACATAATTTTTTTTTTGAAAAACCTATGAAGGAGAATAAGAAAAAAAAGTGCATGTATGTGTGATTTAGACTTTTAATTTAAACATAAACATGATGATGAACTTTTCCCTTTAAGAAATTTTGAACTAAAAGTAAAAGTAGAGAGAAGGGGAAGATGTTACCTTGCCTTGGAGAAGCACCTGTTGGAATCCTTGGCTAAGAGAGAATGTGAGTGATTGTGGCTAGCTTAGAAGGAAGAGAAGGAGAATAGAGGCTAATGGCTAGAAGGAGTTTGGGGGGGGGTAGAATGAGGAAATGTGTAAGTGTGTGTGTAAGGGAGTGTGTAAGAGTGTGTAAGGGGGCATGAAATGAAATGGTGAGTGGATTTTTAATGGGGAAGGCTAACGGCTAAGAGGAGTGGGGGAGAGTGGAATGAGATGAGGTGGAGGTGTGGTGGTGACATGGTACAGGTGAGGAGGTGAGGGGAGAAGTGATGGGAGTGATGGAAAGGGGTGTAGGTGGCGTGTAGGGTGAGGGAGGGATGAGGGGGAGGTGAGGGAGAAATTTTCTTTTTATTTTATTTTATTTTATTTATCTAATATATATATTTTTTATTATATAGGTAATTATTTTAGGAATGTCATGAAGTTAATTTAATTAATTTTTTGTTTAATTTGATTTGATTTGATTTGAATTATTAGTTTAATTAGGTTCATTTGGGTTTGGGCTAAATTAACTTCGGTTTGAGTGAAAATGCGCTCTAGGTGCCTTGATCAATATTGTCCACTTGATTGTAATGAAGATCTTTTATGAAGACACAAATTGGTTTTGAGCTCATTTGGAGGTTCAATTCTGCCATGGATTGGATTTTTGATTATTTTGGACCATGTTGGGTTCGGGTCAAGTTATCTTGAGTTTGAGTGGGAATGGGATTCAGAGATTTTCAACAATAATTTATATATGGTTGTTTGGAAGAAATTTTATGAAGACATAAAATGGATTTGACAAGGTTTAGAGGGTCAATTTGGTAGATTTAAAACATGTGTTCACCTTGGGTCAAATTTGGGGTTTCTTTGGTCCAAAATGTATTTGGGTAAGACTTGAGCTCAAATTATGGGCAATTGATGATCCAATTCAGTTTATGGAGGTGTTATAAAGAGTTTGGAACTGAAATTTGGGTGGAATTGATTGACATTGGGTCACTTTAGGAGTTTTGGGTTATTTAGGCAAAATTGGGGATTTTGATTTCAAGTGGAATTAGATTCAAATGTGGGTCACATTGGACGTTAATTTGGTCTAAGTTGATATTGGGTATGTTTAATTTTGGTTTAGAATTGAATTTGATGAAAATTGGGGTCAATTGGGTCAAGATTGGGTTTGGTTTAGGCACCTTTAGGTTAGATGGGCCAAGTTGGGATTTTGGATTGAAAGTGTATTAATTTGGCAAAATTGACCCATAGTGTAGTTCAATAAAATGAAATTGGGAATTTTTAGGATTTTCTGGAATTTGTTGAGAATTTTTTGGAATTTTTGGATTTTTGGACAAAAAGGGTATTTTGGGTATTTTGAGGGTATTTGGGGGTATTTTTAGAAATTTTGGAATTATTTGTCATGGATGGTCAATTTGATTGGTAGGGAATATCTTGGAATGTTTTTTAGGGGAATTTTGTGAATTTGGGTAATTTTGGAAATTTTGTGTATTTTGGGTAGTTCAGGGTTATTTAGGGGGCAAAGGGGCCAAAAATTGAAATTTTGGAAATTTGAAGGTGGCTTCAAGGTGAGCAGGATGTAATGACCAAGGGTCACTTAAATTTGGTCCTCTATGTGTTGGTCCCTACCACTTAGTCATAGACTTAGGGCTGGGCTATCCACATGAGTTTCCAAAGAGCTCAGGGTTGAAATTAGAATGTGTGGTGTGTGTATGTTATGAATGTGAAGTGTATGAGTGGTGATCTCCAGACCTCCCTCAGGGCAAATCTTAAGGTCTAACCACCTATAGGAGACTTCCCCTAGGATTCCTTATGCTTGCCTTTTTCCTACCAAAAGGTGGAGGTTAGGTCTTAAGCATATGAAAACCCCCTAGTGAAGCAGAAGAGTTTTGAATTTCTATGGGAAGGGTTCCATGACTAGTCCTCTAAGAAAGTCACCAGGAGAGTTCTATGGCTAGACCCTAGGCTATTTTAAAGAGAGACTAGACCTCAACCAAAAGTGAGGTCAACAAATGGACCCCCAATAGGTGTGGTGCGCCGGACAGGCACACCGCGCGTATTGGTGTTGACCGAAGAAGATCAACAAACCAACATAAAGTAACCTAAGTAAAATACATAGGCAAAACGCAGAATTGAGAGAGAGTTGTTTCCGCTAGGGAAACAAGAGGAATTTTCAATTAAAGAGTTGCAACTTTAATTTTCGATTTCAAAATTCAAATTTGGATTTGATTTACTTTGCTTTTCTTTCGACTTTAATTTCATTTTGATTTTGATTTTGGTTTTAATTTCAATTTCAATTTCAATTTTGGTTTTATGCAGAGAAAAGAGTAGGGTTGAGGCCCACCCGAATGCATTTGTATGCTGAGAAGGAAGAAGGACTGAGCCTATTCCAAAATGCAGAGGGCTTCAATTTTAATTGCAATTTCAATTGCAATTTAAATTTTAATTTTGTGCTGGGAAAAGAATGGGGTGAAGGACTACCCCTAATGCAGAGAATATGCAAAGAAGGGAGTAGGGAAGAATCCTATCCCAAATGATAAGACTATTTTGATTTCAATTTCAATTTCAATTTTGTGCTGAGAGGGTTGAATGTTGAGATTGCTGAGAAAAGAGTAGGACTGTGCCTATCCTAATGAGGAGAACTGCTGAGAAGGGAGTAGGGCGAAATCCTATCCCGAGTGCTGAGAACTGCAGAGAATATGCTGAGATGGGTGTACGGCGGAAGCCTATCCCGAATGCTGAGATTGCTGAGAATGCTGAGAATGCTGAGAATGCTAAGAAATGCTGAGAATAAGCTGAGAATTGCTGAGAATTGCTGAGAATATGCTGAGATTGCTGAGAATTGCTGAGAATATGCTGAGAATTGCTGAGCAATGCTGAGAATTGCTGAGAATATGCTGAGAATTCACGGATGCACATACCGTGAAGAATTTTTCAGAGATGTATTTATGCAGACATTCAAAAAGATTTCGTTAATATTTGGGAATGCAGAGGTTCATGAATGCAGAGACTAAACATGTTGCTGAGATTTATGAATGTAGAGATTGTGAAAACATATTTTAAAGTGTAGAGAATGTTTGGAGAAGTTCATGCAGTGCTTAATTCTATTGAAATGTCTGTGCAGAGATTTTTTCTTTTTTAAAAAATTTACAATGTACAGAGTTCTTTTATTTTGTTCAAATGTTGACTTTTATTTTGTTTGATACAGAGTTTTATTTAGTTGCATTTGTTTTAGGATTTGGACCCAGTTTTAGACAAGTGCAGCACCGGTGCTTCGTAGAACAAGACTGTCTTTGAAACGTTGTGATGCGCAGTACTTCTTGAGGTATTGTCCACTGACTAAGGACCAGTGCTAAAAAATAACTCACTCTTTAAGGTTCTATCAAAATCACATTCTTTCAAGTACCTATAAAGGAGTGTTATCTCTAAGGACGCCACAGCTGAAGTGGTTGTAATTTCACAGCTTTGTTTGTAACAGTCATTATTTGATTTGTTGCAGATTCTGTGAAGGTTGTTGAAGTTATCTTCGAGAAATCTTTCTGACGTTCTTCGAGTTGAAGTTGGAGTTGTATTTGCTGGACACTGAAAGATACGACTTCAGGGTCGAATTTCCATTAATTGCCAACAATGTGACCCTTTCTTTAATTCTTCCTTCCCAGGCCTAAGCAGATTTCAAAATTTATGTTCATGTGAGTAAAATATTTTTCACTGTTCAAAGATATTTCTGAGCCAATTAATAACCGACCAAATGGCATGAAATCACTTGACTCTATTCAAATCATAATATCGGAGGAAACTTCTTAAGGTTGACTTTCAAGGTTTATTAATCAGGGGAGGATTAAGACACCAATTTTTGATTATATGCTTGCCTCAAGCTTCTTCTCAAGGAGTCTTTTTCTTATATTTCCTATTTTTCTTTTCCTTTTTTTAATCCATTTTTTTAATTGAGGATTACTATATCTAGTGGAGCACGTGTTAAAGATTTTGAATGCCTGAATTGGAGCACCAATTTTTGATTTTGTGCTCACCTCAAGCTTCTCCTCAGGAACTCTCTTTTTTTTTTAGCTCCTTTTATTTTCTGAGAATTACTTTATCTGGCAGTGCATATTATAACTTTTTCGAAAGTTCGGACCCAGCCACATGGCGGGAAATTAAAAGGCTCGTGATATCCCGAATCAATTACTCGTATTTCAACCACACTACTTCATTTTGAAATCAACTTAGGACCAGGTCCAAATTCCTTAAAGTGAAGGACCCAGTCATTAGGGCATTAATTTCATTCTTTCCTGAAGTCGAAGTCTTAGCAAAATATCCCCGCTTGAGTTTTTTCCAAGTATTGAGCAATTCTAGACAAAAACGAACTCTTTTTTCTTTCATTGCAATAGAAAAGATGGTACAGCTTAATACTGATCATGCTGAGCAACAAAAATAATACAATAGTAATCGAGAAGTGTCCTGTCCGTTATCAATTGCGTGGAATTCAATTGAAGCAAGCAAATCACCGAAATCATATTGATAGAACTTATTTCAAGTTCTTTTCAAATATTCATCGGGGATTGTTACGCTTCCATTATTAAAGTTCTTCTCCAACCATTCTTTGAAACTGATACAGCCTTCAATGGTGTGCCCAAGCAATCTGTAATATGGGCAATAGTTGGGATGATTCTTCTTGTTAACCTCCGTCGGCTTCTCTCGCCTCGAGTGCAATCCGAACTCGGGTTTCTTAATCAAATTCCGTAACATCCGTGCTACTTGCTTCATCAGTAAAGGGATATACTTTGTTCAACAAATCGGTCATAGACCTACCCTGCCTTCCATCCGTCCGGAGTGGCCTCTGCTGGGATGACTGTTGACTGTGTTGCTGATTGTACCACTGACCGTACTGTTGGACATGATGAATATACTGCGGTGGGTGTGGAACATACTGCTCTGGTGGCTAAACATACTGCTGTGGGTATGGAACATACCACTGAGGCGGCTGACTGAACTGAGGAAGTGGCTGACTGTACTGCTGTGGAAACTGACCGTACTGAGGCGGCTGGTGCTGCTGACTGTATTGAGGTAACTGCTCTGTCTGTATCAGCTGCTTTCCCTTATAGACTGCTGCCACTGTGTCTAATCTCTTTTAATAAGCCTTTGCTAGTTTTGTTTTCTCTCTCTTTCTGCAGGCTCCATGTGCTTGATTTCTTCCTAAGCTGCTGGCCTTGCTGAGCAGTTTCTCGAAGGACTTGATTGTGAGACCCTTAAGAATGAAAGCTACCGGACCATGAATACTCTTGAGTAGTATATCGATCACGTGTTGTTTTTGTAGCTGAGGTTCGAATTTCATGCTTAAGTTTCTCCACCTCAAGATGTAGTCAACAAAAGTCTCGTCGGGCTTCTGACGTTCTACCACGAGATCTCCTATGGTGACATGACGTTGAGCACCGTTGAATCTCTTCACAAACATGCTTTCCATTTCTGCGAAAGTCTTTACTGATCCATTAGGAATTTCAGTAAACCAATCAAAAGTTATTCCAGACAGGCTGCTGACAAACTGATGGAACAATAGCGCTTCACTTCCTCCTGTATTGCAACAGCTGGCTCTGAAGTGCGCTATATGCTGCCGAGGGTTTCCTGTTCCGTCGAACGTTTTAAAGGTCGGTGGCACGTAGCCTTTGGGGTAAGGTACAACATCAAATTCCTCTAGTTAGGGTCTACCCTTTGAAACTGATGCTCCGCCTTTGGACTGGGCCAAGGCCTCCCGAACTTGTTGTTCGACGATTTGCTTAAGATCCTTTTCTGGTAGATTCGGGGTTGAATCCTTCTTCGGAAGCTCATTCTCATTGGCAGAGGCAACCTCTCTTCTTTCATCGGTGATGTGTATTATCTCAGGCTCATTGGTTTCTGGAGATGCTGTCGGACGTGACTGAGATTATCCATGCAATGTGGCCATGGTAGTCAAAGCGGGGGTCATCTCCTCCACTCTCTTTTCCAATCGGCTGATCACTTCGTCTCTAGCGGACACGGCTCTTTGAAGCTCTTCTATTGCGTCCTCATCACGAGGAGCTTCACGTGCAGACGCTGTGGCCCTGGTATCAACCATGTTGATTTCCATGAATTCATCATCCAAGTAACGTGACAGGTGGAGATCCTCGTTATCGGCCTCCAATCCTTGCTCCCCAGTTAATTCTGAAATCTCTTCATGAAGTTTTTGAATTCTATCATCCATCGACCCTTCTTCTACCATTGAATCTGAAGCAAAAGGAGTGGTGACAATTGGAGTGTCGGACATATAATCCATTTGATGATTTGTAGACTTCTCGAAGTGGACAGGTGCAGCGACTTTCGGTAACCACACTCTCCTCTCAAGAATTGATGCCTTGGAACGGAATGTCTCAGTAGGGACATCAGGACCAAGAGAGGAAGTGTGCTCCCTAGAGTGCAGACCATGTACAGAGGAAAGTAATCCTCTCTTCCTTCTCGGGAGTTCTTTGGGTGGAATTCTTGGACCTAGCCGAGACTTGACTGGTCTTCGTATCGAGGGCGTCGAATCAGTGGTAGTTGTCTCAACACGCTTTCCCAAATGGTGCTTTACAGAAACCCTGCTAGGATTTTCCATTTTCAAAATTTCCTTTTTCACTTCTGGGGATATTGCACATCCCATCCTTTTAAGAAGCTTGGCGACAGAACATCCTTCTAATTCAGTCAATCTCCATAGAATAGTATAAGCTCGAGTGATGGGTGTGGACTTCTTTCCATCCTCATCACGACTGTACGGTGCTGGAAGCACAGCGACAATCCTATGGAGACTTTCATTTCTAGTAGTACCAGCTAATGGGTGGAACCTACTACCTCGGAAGAGAGGAGAGGTATTCGGTAAACTGAGTTCCTCCAGCTGAGGAATCTCATCAATCACTGGCAAACTTGCAGCTTGTGCCTTGGCGGCCTTACAAAGCATCCGGTTGCGGTTCCTCTTTTGGGATTTTGTCAGTGGGGGAACATTGGAACTGGAACCAACCTCAAAGATAGACGGCGGGGCAAGGAAGACATTGTCAGGATCCTCCTCGTGCAGAATTTCTTTCCGTTTGGCAAAAGGGGAAGTAGGTACTGTAATGGCGAAGCCGGAAGAAGTGGAGGTGACGACTCTCCTTGACACGGAGCCATCTGGTTTGACAGGGACAGCAGTCATCTTTACCTTCTTAGCAGAAGGGAAGTTTTCATGGGAATTCAGATTGAACTCGGTAGATGGTTCTTGTACTTCGGGGAAGGTAATTTTTAGGACCACAAACAGGGCTTTTCCAAGAACGACTTCAAACTCACCGAAGCCTGCTCCAAATGAATTAACGGCGATGCGAGACAAGCCTCACGGGAAGAAGGTAGGTTGCAGGAGAAAGTCAGTGAAGGGGTTGACATTTTGACTGTCAAAAGAAACGTTCCAAAATTTTGGTAGGGCCAAAGACCTTGTCATCATAGTATGAATACTATGAAAAAGATCGTTCTGTGAACTGGGTAAAATTTTTTATTTCACTTAATATATTATTATTTTCTCTTATCATATTTTGTTCTTCTTTTTCTTTTATTTTCTTTAGATTTTCATGTGTTTGTTTTAAATGATATTTAGAATTTTAAAGGTGGATGTTGACCTTATTTTTGATGAGGTCTTTTGCTTCTCTCTTTAGTACTTAGGATCTAGCCTTAGGCTTTTCCTTTGACTAATCTTAGAGGATTAGAAATGGAACTCACAACTTAGAAATTCAAACACCTCTTAACTCCCTACAAACCCCACAAGCTTGATTGTAGACCCCTAATCACCTAGAGGGTTGAAATCAAATGTGGAGGTTTAAAGGATGAGTTCCCTATAGGAATTTTTGGCCTTAGGAATACCCTGGGTGGCCTGGTCTGGTGAGGGTTGACTTGCACATACACTACACTCTCACACACATTCCAAGTCCTAAAACCACACTCTCACCCAACTTGACTTCCTGACTCATGTAGGTAATTCATATGGATGGTCCTTAACCCTTAAGCCCTCAGCCAAGAGGGTTAGGAACAACATAAGTGAGTGCCTCAAATGAGTCCTCTCATGGCTCATATGGGCTTAATATGGCTTCATGGCTCAACCAAAGTGATTCCATTCTACTCAAATTTGATCAATCTTCATTTTTCCAAAATTTCAATTTTTGACCCCCGGGGCCCTACACCCATTAAACCTACCAAATGCCCTTGGAACTACCCAAAATTTGCAAAATCACCTAAATTACCCAAAATTCCTCAAAATCAATCCTAAACACTTCCCACCACTCAAATTGATCATCCATAGCCAAAAATACCAAAAATTCCAAAAGTACCCCCCAATACCCTCCAAATACCCAAAATGCCCTTCTTAGCCCAAAAATCCAAAAATTCCAAAAATTCCCAGAAAATCCCAAATATTCCCAATTTCATTTTGTTCAACTACACCATGGGCCAATTTTTTCAATTTACCCCACTTTTACCAAAACCCCCAATTTGACCCATTTTTAACCCGTGAACCCAATGTCTAACCAAACCACCCCAATTGACCCCAATTCTGGTCCAATTCAATTATAAACTTCAATTCAATATCCCCAACATCAATGTAGACCAAATCTAAGTCCAATTTGATTGACATTTGGGCCCAATTCCAATTTGGGGCTCAGGGCCCAATTTTGACACATGACCTAAACCTAGCCAAAACCAACCCAATTCAACCTCAATTGGCCCAAAATCTTTTCTAAAGCCTTCCTAAAGTCCCCATAAACAAAATACTAACTTGATTTGCCCAAAATTTGTACCTAAACTTCACCCAAACCTAATCCAAAACCAAAATCCCTTAAATTGACCTAAGCCCAAACCTAACCCAAATGGGCCCAAATCCCAAAATTAGAGCCTAGCCAAAGTTGAAAACTCTTTGTGACAGTCCCATAAACATTTCTTAACATTAATTTTACATCAAATCTAACTTTAGCCCAATCTTAAATCAAGTTAGCCCAATTTGGCCCACCTTGGCCCCTTTACTGAAAGACCCCACATTAAACCCAATTCAATTCAAAATCACTTTAAACTTGTTCCAAACCACTCATGACACAAGCCTAAACCAATTGCAACATTTATTTGACATGGTCCTTCACAAAATCTTAATCCAAAAGCCCATTTTAAAATCCAAGAGCCCACTTCCCTAAATCACTTTAAAAGCCCACCCAAGACCATTTCAAAAGCCCAAGTTTTCAATCCAAAGCCCACATGACATTTATCTACATCATCCATTTAATCAAAATCACCCCTAAGTTTCAAAATCATCATTAAGCCATTCCAAATAAAGCTTCATCCAAATTTCCACCAAATTATCCAAAATCCTTAAAATCCAGTTTTATGAAATTGACCAAACTTTTTCCAAGCTAAATGTGAGCCATTGAGCCATGTACAAGCCACATGGAAGCCATGAAAGCCACTTTCCACCTCACCAAGTCTTTAATGGCAAGAAGAGGGGACCCTTTCCTAATCCTTCATTATGCATTTTAACCATACTCATGTCACACTCTAAACCATGCTTAGCCACCTCACCATGGATGGAGACCACACCATTATCTCTTGGTTGACCCAAGTGTTCTTTTTCAGCCCAAAAATAGACCTTGGGTGGTGAACCTAGCCCAAAACCATGGGTTCACTCATTTGAACCCAAAATAGCCTTCCCCCCATTCCATTTCAATTCAACTCCTTTACACATGTCAAGCCTCAATTGACTGCACCATTGCTAACCTCTGACCCCTCTGAGCCAGATGTTGACCAAACCCTACCGGCCAGCCGCCTGGGTCGCCGGAAAACCCCATGGCCGAGAGCTTCATGTGAGCCAAAAAATTCAAAACTCACCTGATGATCTGTCCCAACCCCAATGGCCACTGGAGCTGTTCTTCTCCTCCCCTGAGTAGCTGATCTCAGCCTTCAAACCCCCCTGGGAAGCCCTCTAGCCATGGCTATTTAAACACCACCACCTCTCGGCCAAAGAAGGAGATGAACCAGACCTTAAGGAAACTGCGCCAAAATTGCTCCGGGACCTTCTCCTAACCTGCAACGGTTGATCCCCAGGTGTTCCTTTGCCCTAAACCCCATTAACGAACTCAATTTCCGAGTTGAAAATCCACCCAAAAATAGGACACTTCACCACGGTGAGCCAATCTCCAAATTGATTGGTCCTACACCTTCACTCGGACCAAGAGGAGAAGTTCCCCAGCAAAAGCCCCCGCACCAGGCCAGCCATTGCTTCCAGCCTCCAAGCTTTGTGATCGGCCTTGGTCACTTTCATACTTAGATTCCCCAGAGCCAGAGACTTCATCTGGAGCTTGCTTGGACTCAATCGAAGGTGACACAACTCTCAGATCGAAGCTTCACTTCTCTGAGCAAAGGTATGAACTCATACTTCCTCTAGAGCTTCCAAAAATTCTCCATTTTGTTTTGGTTAATTTCATAGCCTATAAACCATATGGATGTGTTCGTCTCCTCAAGACGAATCCATAGAGCATAAGAACACAAAAATCCATTGAGAATCGAGTGAGATATTAGGGTTTTCGTGTGGACGGTCACGGGTGCACACTAGTCGTAGACGATGACCAAGAGCCGTTGGATCACGCGTGTATCAAGTGGATGGTCGAGATCAAGTCGGACGGCGCAATGGTACATGAACTGTGAGACACGTGGCTGCTAACTCAAGTGGCGACGTCGAATGGGAGCGCGACGCGTGGGCTTTCGAAGCTGCTGAGGTTGACGCAGCGCCGCGTGGATAAGTAGGAAATTAGGTTATTTTTTGAATTATTTAAATGCCCTGAAATTCAAAAATTCATATCTTTACATAGAAAAATCAAAAAAATAAAGTAAAAATACCCACTTTCTCAGTAAACAGAGAAGAATAATGTGGAAAAGAAATCAAGTTAATTGGATGGTTATTTTATTTTTAATAATTTATTTTCTATTTTTAGTATTTTGATTCTTCATTTGCATAGATAATTCACCATGACATGAGAACATATGGCTTTTGAAGCCTCTGATCTTGGGGACATTCCCTGAATTTTTCAAGGTCAGAGGCCATCTCTGTGAAAAGTTATTGATTTTTCACGTTCTTGTCACTGTTTTAGGTATTTTAATTCCAATAATTAGCATGTTGTAAAATAAATTCTAGAAAAATTTGGTGATGTTTCTTAGGACTAGAGGACCCTATGAAAAATATCAACCTTAATTGGCCCAAACCCCTAAAACTGAACTTTAATTAATTAGGATTAACCACACATCAAAAGAACTTAAAAACAATTCTCCATTACTCCTTAGGGTCAGAGGAACCTTATATAAAATTTTGAAACCAATTGGACTTGATTAACCCCACCAAATGGATTGATTAAGCCTCATAAGTAAAATTGAACTTTAAAAATTCATAACTCTAAAAATACTTTTCAAAAATTCACAAAATTAGTTTTGGAGCTTCTCTGATATCAGGGGAGTTCAGGAAAATTAAAATTTGAATTTTCCAAAAAAGTTAATTTTTCACAATATTTTAATATTTTAATAATTAAAAAAATGATAAAAATCATCAAAATATTAAAAATCATAAAAATGTCACATTTTGACTTCTAATCATTTAGGAACAAACCAAATATTTTTCCTAAGTCCTTAGGATAAGATATTGAATTTTAAAGGCTTAATGTAATTTTTAATATTAAAAAATAAATTTTCAACCTTTTTCACTAAAATAATTCTAATAAATCAAAGAAAAATCAGAAAATTATAAAATTTGTTTTTTCTGGACTCTTTGAGGTCAGAGAGATTTAAGAAAAATATAAAATCTATTTTTTAATTTTAATTTTATTTTATAATTAATTAATACTCTAAAACTCAAAATAATTATAATAAATAAAATATAATTCCAAAAATCACCAATATTGGTCCAAGTGGTCTTCTAGTTATTAGAAACATCCCATAAATAAGCTTAAAAGGGCATACATGTAATTAAAAATTTTAACCCTTAATTAAAATTTTAGGTTTAATCAAAATGGAGGGTAAAATAATTGATTTTAATTTTATCTTGGATGATTGAAACTTAGGGAAATTAAAAGGGTAGAAACCCATTAAACACTTTGAAAATATCAAAATGAAACTTTAATTAATTAAATAATTTAAATTTTGTAAAGAATACATTTAAAATTTGGATTATTAAAGTAGGGATATTATTAAGAGGATATTTATTCTTTAATTTAAAAATCCCTAAATAAGTCACTTTAACAATATTTAGTTCTTAATTAAAATAAGAATCCAAATTAACAATTAAAATTAACAATTAAAACTAAAATTAAAACTAAAATTAAATAAAATTAAATTAAAGATTAAAATTAAATGAAAATTTAATGTTAAATTAAAATAAAAAATTAAAACTAAAATTAAATTAAATTAAATTTAAACTAAAATTAAATTAAATTAAATTAAAATTAAATAAATTTAAAATAAATTTAAATTAAATTAAAATTAAATTAAAATTAAATTAAAATTAAATTAAAAATAAAATTAAAATTAAATTAAATTAAATTAAATTAAACTAAAATTAAACTAAATTAAAATTAAAATTAAATTAAAATTAAATTAAATAATATTAAAATTAAATTAAATCAAATTAAATAAAATTAAATTAAATTAAAATCATTTAACAACAAATCTAAATGAAATCATTAAGAGTTAAATCAAAACATATCAATAATTACCTCTTCCTATCTAAGTAAATTTAAAACATAAACATCAATTTGAAATACTAAAATAATTGAAAATATAAATATTAAATCTAAAAAAATTTGAACACTATTCCAAACTTAAAATTATTAATTAAAACCTCATAATTAAATTAAAACAGTTTAAACCATTAACTCAAACTTTAAATTAAGAATGATTAAAATTCTCAACAAACCAACTTGCCCTTAAAGGCTTTAATTATTATAACTCTTAAATAGAGTATTAAGTGAAATGTCACTTCATTCATCGGGTAATCAAATACATAAGTTCACTAAGCAAGAGATAAAGTTTAACTAAACTCCTAGATGATTAATTCATATGTGCAACTAAATTTACTTGGACTTAAAATAATCCCAGAAGTATTGAAAAGATGTTTAGGACTCGTCCTGAACACTTCCTCAATATGACGGGATGTTTTAGAAGAACAATTGAATTTAATTGTTCTTTGATGAAGAAAATCATCCTTAAACCAAACTAACAACCTAGACGTCATAGGAAATGACTAGTTATAGGATTAGGAATTTGGTAGCAACCAAAACCCTTTCCCTTAGCTTTACCTAGGTATTTCTTGCAAAATATTTAAATGCCTTAACATGTGTTTCAAGTGCAGCTTGGGATGACGAGAAGACCCTTCAGGTATGCTTTTATTTTATTGTATTTACTTACATGCACTGTACTTTACTTTTTTCTTGCATGATAAACAAGATTGTTGCATGAAAACCAAAACCTTTAGGATACTCCCTAAACTGAAACCAAAACTAAATTAAAAGTCATTGCAAGATAAAATTCACCGCCACAACATTCCAAAATATAAAACAACTCAAAATTTAATCACAAACAGAACAACAAAACTACAATTATAACTAAATTAAAATGTCTCGTTGAATGATCGGGAATACCTCGGATGATGTAACCCACGTGTTGCTAATGGGATTTCCCACAGTCTAAATGAAAGTGTGGAACTCATTCAGTTGAGTTTAGCAAATTCATCTGGACTAAGTGAATTCGATGAAAATAACGGTGTCGGGATGACGTAACCGTGGGATCTTAATCGGTTCTGTTTAAACAACTTTAAGATTTGTTTTAATTAAAACACTAGAAAAACACTTGGATTTTAAGGTTTTCTCTAAACCAAAACACTTCTCTCATCTCCTGATTTATGACTTCTAAAACTAAACCTCTGCAACAACAAGGAGCTCGGAGCATGGTGGGCAGCACGGCCATCGTCATCAGCAAAACTCGGATCTACTTCAGCAGAACCTTTCCTAGTTTTAAACAATAAAGCCATAGGATTTTGAGGTAGTTTGCCTAGTGCAATGTAAACTCTCAACTCTTTGTTAGGCATTTGTATGATCATGTTATGCAAACTAAGCCCTGACCGGTCTTAGGACTCCGAGGTAGTCATTCGGTACGACATAAACCCTCATATCTTCCAGGTTATTTGTATGATCATGTCATACAAATATAAATCCTAATCAATTAAAATTGACAAGATTATAACATCAAATAAACTCTCAAATTGAAGCCAAACAATAGGATAGTTTGGGAAGTTGCCAAGATTGTTCTTGGATCCTCAACTTCTCCTACTTTTCTTCCAACTCCTGAAAATAACTGTTACAAATTTGATCCATTCCCTATTGAAATTTCCAAAATTCAATCCTTTGAAACCTTAAACTTTGAAATTCTAGAGAGCAAAACCACTGATTATTATCGAGAGTTTTCTTAAATGACTCCCGTCATTTAAGATGTAATTAACTATAGGGGCTTGCCCTTATAGGGAACTGTAAGAACCTAGGTAATATAAACCCTATTTAATTCCTTTATATTAAGTAGGGGAACTTGTCGGCTTATAAAATTGGTTTGCAGACCAAACGGATGTCACAAATCTTTTAGTTTTTTTAATCGAGCCCCATCATCAAGCAGTGTGTCTATTCCTCGGGATAAATACACGGTTTGTGGTGCGGTGCTCGTTTATATAAACTATTCGGAATGTGAGATCGGTTTGATTTCATATCTTAAAAATTTTTAAATTTAAAATTATTTTCAAAATCAAATACTATTTTCTAAATTACATATATATTTAAATTAAATTTAAGATTCGCCGATAATTTTTGTAGGGGACCCCCATTTTTAAAATACAACACATAACCTAGAAATAAGCCGTACAACTTCTGGCGACTCCGCTGGGGACTAGTTTCTCTCTCCATTTTCGATTAGATGGTTTTGTTTTCATAAATCGATAGTGAGTCCATATCCCTAGTGGACCAAAACTACCATTCTTCCGTTGGAATACCCCGTTTATTTCTGTCTTGAACGAGTATAGCCAACTCCTCTCGGATGTAGGAGCCACTGTTTAGACACCCCTAAACGGAGAGGTTCAGAGATCCTTTTACCTCTTTTCTAAGGTGGGGTGGACCCCCAATAGGAGTTAGTTTAGGAGCGGTCCTTCGAGTCGAGAAGTCTTGCATAAGACTTTCTCTTCCTTTCCGATTCTGAATCGGATCCTTTACCTTTTCTATACCTTTAAACATTCCGTTCCTAATAAACAAATCCTCTAATAAACGACTCTTTTAATAAATAAATCCTTTTAAAATCATAAATACATAAACGAAAATGTGTTCGGACTCTTTCTTTTTTTTGTCCTAAACTTTACGATGAAAAGAAGCATAATTCGGGACTGACATTCGGAATCTGCCCTGCAGAAAATGACTGCCCCAAAGTTAATCTTCTCCTTCACTAATGGAATGGACTTCACCGTTTACAAGGATGAGTTGCCGGACAATGGAATCATCCATTTCGGATAAAGATTTGGCAACACAGATATCAAGTTTGCTGATGTCACTCTCTTCATATTAATGGACAAAGTGTCAGAAACTGAAGAGCCCGTGATTGAGTTCAACTTGAAGTCGGCTCAGGAATTCCCTCCCCTACAAAGGGTTCCAGCTGAAAGAAGTACTATTGTTCGTAGGAGGATTGTTGTCTCTACCCCCACCGGTCTAGTCATCTCCGCACCTACCCCAACTTTTGCCAAACTGAAGGGGAAGGAAATCCAAGTTTGTGATGATCCTGTCACCGTGGAGGGTACAGATTTTGCTACAATACCATCTGTTTTTGAGATTGGGTCCAGTTCAAGAATTGCTCCCCTAACTCGAACTCAAAGGAGAAATAGAAGCAGAAAGATCGCCAAGAAAGCCAGAACTGCTGAAGTTGCTTTATAGAAGAAATTCCTGAGGAAAGAGAAGAACTGCCTGAGTATAAAACTCTGTTGGGAGGAAGCAGGTTTCCCTCTCTCTGCCGCATCAGATGAAAAGGATGTCCGTAGGATCGCCGCTGCATTACCCCGACCTGCGTACTACAACAATTACAAAAGGAAAAGGGATAAGACTAAGCCATTTGCCCGACTGCAAGCTGTGATAGAAAGATTGGCAAATAAAGAAAGATGCCCTGTGTCAGAAATCTTAAGAAGAATAGGACGGATGCCAGCTAAATCCCGCCTCGGACCGCGAATAGAACATGTTGCTTCCACAGAGAAACCAAAGAAGAAGATAAAAGTTAGTCCACCCGTTGTTATATCGGGTCTACAAATTAGGGAGGATACTACCTTCCAGCATATAGCCGACAGACCATCCGGTCCTAGGCTTTCGGCTGCAAGAAGGATGGTATGACGACCTACTACTGGCGAGCTAAGACCAAAATAATGTCCCGAGAAGAAAAGTCTCGTCGGGAGACTTGAATCGAAGAAAGTGCTACTACAATAAAGGGGACTCCCGGAAGGAAGTTCAACAACCGTCACGAGACAACCGCGAGACCGTGCGGAAAAGGCCACTAGAGGATGCCATGGACAAGTTAAGGACCGACATCCGATGGTTAGCAAAAGAAAGAGAAGAAAAACTAGGAGATGAAGTTGACTCATCAGAGTTCATGGATGAGGAGTATGCCAAGATCAACAAGGTTGAGACACGAGCATCATCAGCTTCACAAGGTGCTTCAGTAACTGCAGAAAGAGATGAACCGGAAATGATGAGGGCACAGCTTTGGAGAGAGAGATGACACAATTTCCCAGATGGCAAAGAGGATGGAAGAGATGGTTGTTGCCTTAGCCACTCTCCAGAGTCAGGTACAAACTCAGAAAGAGACACCCCCAGAAATTATCCATATTGCAGATGGAGGAAAAAAGATCACATCCGTCAACGGAGACGAACAACCAAAGAAAGATCCTGCACAAAGCATGATTCCAGAAAAGGACATTAAAAACATGGTAGAACAGGGTGCAAGAAGCCTTAGCACAATCTAAGAGTGGGGGATCTATTCAGACGGGTAGACCTTACCCCGAAGAATTCGATGTGGTCCAATACCCAAATGTCTTCGTACCACCTCTATTTAAGACTTTTGATGGAACGGTAAACCCCCGGCAGCATGTCACACATTTTCGTGCTAGTTGCTGCAATGCCGATGGGAGTGATGCTTTACTCTTCCGCCAGTTCTTCAGCAGTTTGTCAGGGATTTCCTTTGACTGGTATGCAGAACTGCCAAACGGTTCAGTAAAGACCTTTTCAGAATTGAAGAATCTCTTCGTTAAATGATTTGTCGGGGCTCAGCACCACATCACTATCGATGATCTGGTGGTAGAGCAACAGAAGCCAAACGAGACTTTAGTGGATTACATACTTCGATGAAGAAATTTAAGCATGAAATGTGAACCACAGCTTCAAGAACAACATGCAGTCGGCATCCTACTTAAAAGTATCCATGGCCCGATAGCACTTCTCCTTAAAGGATTTACAATTAAGATTTTCGAGAAGTTGCTTAGCAAGGCCGGGAGCTTGCAAGAAGAGGCAAAGAAGTTAAGTTTCGTGGACAAGAACAATAAGCAGAAGCCCGTGAAAACATTTGAAAAGAAATCTGGAATCGTCGTGGCAGTAGATAAGGGCAAGCAGCCAATGCAGATACCGCCAGAAGGACCACAGCCCAGTTATCAACCACCACAACGGACTTACCAGCAACCTCAGCAAGACTATCAGCAACCTCAGCAGGGCTATCAACAACCTCGTCCGAGCTATTAGTCGCCTCAACATTATGAACAACAGCCTCGTTCATCGCGTACCTTAAGAGAACTTCTAAATAGAGAATATCCATTCAAAACTAAAGCAGTAGCGAAGATGTTCCGCAGCTTAATGAAGACACCAGATTTTTAGTTGCCAGAGCCCAAGAAGCCGGAGGAAGTCAATAAGAAAGATTATTCGAACTATTGTCCTTACCACCAGATGCCTGAACACAAGATAAAGGATTGCATCACCTTCAAGAGTTGGCTTGATGACAATCTCCGGAGAGGGAACATAACGATCCCAAAGGAATACATGAAGAAACCAAAGAAAGGAGGTTCCGTCAACGTTATTTCCACGGCTCCCATTGTTCCGATAAACCCATACACGACTGATGATGGATGGAGTACTTTCTGGACAATATCATCGAAGAAAATTTTGGATCACATCCAGACCGCTTCGGTACGCGCTTCAACTCAGAGTTTGAAACCTGTCGAGCATGCACAATCACTTGCGATTAAAGAACCGCCCCGGAAGGAGGAGAAGATCGTGGAAGAAAAGAAGACCGAGGCTCCAAAGGGTAGACTAGGGGCTGCTTATCCTAGGATGGTTGTTTCCGATTTGGGGGAGAAATCCCTCGAACTCCTGACTCTATATGATTACCTGCTCGCTCTGGCGGGATCTTATAATGATAAGGGTTATGGCATTGGCTACATTTTGGCTGTTTCTAACGATTACGTAACTAACGACAACCGGCTTAATCCGGATCTCGATTCCCATATAAATAACGATTCTCAAATCATACACAACCTCGACGACCACGACGGAGAAGATGTTCATAAAGGAGGCTACGAAAGCTCGACAAGCAACGAGTCCATTTATGAATTCCGAGGGACTCCGATCACGATAGAATTAGAACCATCAGACATCGAAGCAACTTCAGAAGAGCCAGTTGTTCCAATTCAAGAGTTTACACCGGCAGATTCAACACCAAATTCAGAAGAAATAATTGAAGTAAATTTAAGAAGTGGAAAAGTTCTACCCCTGAGAATGGGTCCAAAGGATAAAGGAAAGCAGGTGGTTGCTCAGGAAGAGTCAACCCCGGCAGAAGAATTGCCTATTCGGGAAGAAATCAAGGAACATGGTAATAAAGTGGACTATAACGTGATAGCCCATCTGTCGGCATTATTTTTAGGTTGTCTTGTATTTAGAAAAGGGGTTGCCTAACAGAAATTCTTAGCGAATTTTTTTAATTTAATTTAAATAAATAATTTGAAAAGTAGTATTTGATTTTGAAAATAATTTTAAATTTGAAAATTTAAGATATGAAATCAAACTGATCTCACATCCCAAATAGTTTATATAAACGAGCAACGCATCACAAACCGTGTATCTACCCCGGAGAATAGACACACTACTTAATGATAGGGCTCGATTAAATGAACTAAAAGATTTATGACATCCGTTTGGTCTGCGAACCAATTTTATAAGCCGACAAATTCCCCTGCTTAATATGAAAGCATTAAACAGGGTTTATATTACCTGGGTTCTTAAAATTCCCTATAAGGGCAAGCCCTTATAGTTAATTACATCTTAGGTGAAGGGAATCACCTAAGAAAACTCTCGATAATAATCAGTAATTCTGCTCTCAAGAATTTCAAAGTTTAAGTTTTCAAGGGATTGAATTTGGAATTTCAATAGGGAATGGATCAAGTTTGGAATATTTTGTTTTGGGAATTCAAAGGAAGAAAAGTAGGAGAAGCTGAGGATCCAAGAAGAATCTTGGCAACTTCCCAAACTATCCTATTGTTTCTCTTGAATTTAGGAAAGTCCTAATGTTTATTTAATGTTTTGATCTTGCCAATTTTAATTAATTAGAACTTATATTCGTATGACATAATCATACAAATAGCCTCGAAGATGTGAGGGTTTATGTCGTATCGGACGACTACCTCGGAGTCCTAAGACCGGTTAGGGCTTAATTTGCAATGCAAATGCCTAAATAAAGGTTGAGGATTTATGTTGCACTAGGCAAACTACCTCGAAGTTCTATGGCTTAGTTATTTAATTCTAGGAAAGTTTTGCTGAAGTAGACTCAGGTTTTGCTGATGACGATGGCCGTGCTGCCCACCACGCTCCGAGCTCCTTGTTGTTGCAGAGGTTTAGTTTTAGAAGATGAAAATCAAGAGATGAGAAAAGTGTTTTGGTTTAGAGAAGTCTTAAAATCCAAGTGTTTTTAATATTTTAATTAAAACAAATTTTAAAGTTGATTATAACGACACCGGTTAAGATCCCACGGTTCCATCCTTCCGGCATCGTTATTTTTATCAGATTCACTTAGTCCAGATGAATTTGCTAAACTCAACTAAATGAGTTCCACACTTTCATTTAGACCGTGGGAAATCTCGTTAGCAACACGTAGGTTACATCATCCGAGGTATTCCCGATCATCCAACAAGACGTTTTAATTTAGTTGTAATTGTAGTTTTGTGTTCGTTTGTGATTAAATTTTGAGTTGTTTTATATTTTCGAGATGTTGTGGCGGTGGATTTTATCTTGTAATGACTTTTAATTTAGTTTTGGTTTCAGTTTTAGGGACTATCCTAAAGGTGTGAGTTTTCATGCAACGAGTTGTTTATCATGCAAGAAAAAGTAAGTGCGATGCGATTAAAGAAATTGCAATAATGTAAATCGCAATAAAATAAAAGCGTACGTGGAGGGTCTTCCCGTCATCCCAAGCCGCACTTAAAACACAATTAGAATATTTAAGCAAGTTCCTAGGTAAAGCTAAGGGAAGGGTTATGGTTTTCTACCAATTTCCTAATCCTATAGCTTAGTCATTTCCTATGACGTCTAGGTTCTTGTGTTTTGGTTTGAGGACGATTTTCTTCATCAAAGAATAATTAAGTTCAATTGTTCTTATAAGTATCCTATCATATTGAGGAAGTGCTTAAGAAGAATCTTAAACATCCTTTCAATATTGCTAGAATTGTTTTAAGTCCAAATGAATTTAATTATACAAATGAATTAATCGTTCGAGAATTCAAGTTTTGTTATCTTGCTCAGTGAACTAGGACATTTGAATATCCTGTAAGTGGGGTAACATTTCATTTAATGTTCTATTTAGGAGTTATGATAACCAAAGCTTTCGAGGGCAAATTGGTGTTCAAATGGTTTGTGATTTAGTTTAATTTTAGTTAACGGGTTTAAATTTGGAATAGTGTTCAAGTTGTTTTAAATTTATTTTTGAATTTCTTTATGTCTTAGGTGATGTTGTTTAATTAGATTTAATTTCTTTAATTTAATTTAATCTCGTTTAGCTTTAATTTTAATTTAATTTTGATTTTTTTTTAATTTTTAATTTTTATTTTAATTTCGATTTTAATTTTAATTTTATTTGATTTTATTTTATTTTAATTTAATTTAATTTAATTTAATTTAATTTAATATGTTTTAATTTAATTTAATTCAATTTAATTTAATTTAATTTAATTATTTTTTTTTAATTTAATTTTATTTAATTTAATTTAATTTATTTGATTTAATTCAACTTAATTTATTTAATTTGTTTGATTTAATTTAATTTAATCTTTAATTTAATTTTTTATTTTTAATTTTAATTTAATTGAAAATTTAAAAAGAGTTTAATAATTTAACTTTTTAATTTAATTTTAATGACTAAGTCTTTTAACACTTTAAATCTTAGATTTGAATTATCATTTTAATTAGGAATTAAACATTATTGAGATGGTTAATTTAGGGATTCTTAAATTAAAGAATAAATCTCTTCCTAATAAGTATCCCTATTTTAATAATTCCAATTTTATTATTCTTCCAAATTTAATCAATTATTTAATTAAAGTTTATTTTAATTATCTTCAAATTATTTAGTAGATTTCTACCCTTTAATTATTTGAATTTCAATCATCCAAATCAGATTAGGATCAAATATTTTACTCTTTAATTTTATTAAACCTAAAGTTTTAATTAAGGGTTAAAATTTTAATTACCATTTTGCCCTTCAAGCTTAATAATTTCATAATTCACTAAATTGAGCTTAAATAAACTTGAAATTTTTATGTGACTTCACTCATATGCCAAAAAGGACATGAGAGGAGAAAATGTGATTTTTCTGTATTTAATTTATTTATATAATTATTTTTAGTAGAAAATAGGGATTTCCAATGAAAATTTAATAACATGACCAAGGGAGAGTTTCTATCCTTAAGAAATTTATGGGACATTCCTTATGACCAGAGGACCACTTGAACCAATTTTGGTGATTTTTTGAATTATATTATTTTTATTATAATTATTTTAAGTTTTGGATTATTAATTAATTTAAAAATAAAATAAAGGTTGAAAAATTAATTTTATATTTTTCAAAACTCTCTCTGATATCAAGGAAATCAGAGAATCAATTTTTACAAATTTCTGATTTTTCTTTGATTTATTATAATTATTTTAGTGAAAATGCTAGAAAATACATTTTTTTTAAATTTTAAAATTACCCTAGGGCTTTAAAATTTAATATCTCATTAAATAGACCTAAGAAAAATATGGGGTTTGTTCCTAAGTGATTAAAATTCAAAATGTGACATTTTGGTGAATTTTATTATTTTTATGACTTTTATTATTTTTTAATTATTAAAATATTAAAATAATACCAAAAAATCAACTTTTTTAGAAAATTGAAATTTTAATTTTCTTAAATTCTCCTGATATCAGAGAGGCTCCAAAACCAATTTGGTGAATTTTGGAAAGATATTTTGAAAGTTATGAATTTTTAAAGTTCAAATTGACTAAATGGCTTAATCAACCAATTTAGTAGGGCTAACCAAGTTCAATTGACCTCAAATTTTTATTGTGGGTTCCTCTGATCCTCAAGGTCAGTGGAGAATTGATTTCAAGTCAATTTGATGCATGGTTAGCTCTAATTAATTAGGGATCTATTTTGGGTGTTTAAGCCAATTATGGTTATTTTAAATGAATTAACTCAAAACCTATTTTCCTACGGTCCTCTGGTCATAAGAGACATCACCAAATTTTCCTAGAATTTATTTCACAACATGCTAATTATTGGAATTAAAATACTCAAAACAGTAACATGAATTTGAAAAATCAATAACTTCTCATAGGGATGGCCTCTGACTTTGGAAAATTCAGGGAATGCTCCCAAATTCAGAGGCTTCAAAAGCCCTATGGTCTCATGCCATGGTGAATTTCCTACATGCATGGAGAATTAAAATAATGCATAAGGGAAAAACATTATTAAAAATAAAATACTTGATGAAATTAAATGATTTCTTTTCCACATTATTCTCCTCTGTTCACTGAGCAAGAGGGTATTTTTATTTTATTTTTCTGATTTTCTACACAAAGTTATGGATTTTTGAAGTTTAGGAATTAAATAAATCAGAAAATAGCCTAATTTTCTATTTATCCACGCGGTGCCGCGTCAACTTCGGCAGCTCCAAAACGCCGCGTGGCGCTCTCCAATTCGACGCCGCCATCTGACTCGCCGCTCCGGGGCCCGCCGTGTCGTTCCATCTCCTGATCCGGCGCGATCCTGGCCATCCGTCCGCGCGTGTATTAAATGAACAGCATCCGTTCATCGTCCCCAAGCGTCCTCACCCGAGAGCCGTCCACACTAAATCCCTAATATCTCACTCAATACTTAACGGATTTTCATGTTCTTGTGCTCTATGGATTCGTCTTGAAGAGACGAACACATCTATACGGTGATCATGCATTGAAATTAAAGCATTTAAAATGGAGAATCTCCGTAAGCTCGGGATGAAGAATTAGCTCATACCTTTGCTCCGAGAAGTGTGGCTTCAATCCGAGGGTTGTGTCACCTTCGATCGGATCCCGCAAGCTCCAGCATGAAGTCTCCCGATCCGGTGAATTGTCTAGCTATGAAAGTGACCACAGCTCGATCACAAAGCATGGAGTCCGGAACAACCGGGTGGCCCGGAGATGGGGCTTTCAGCGGGAACTTCTCCTCTTGGTCCAGCTGAAGGTGTAGGACCGACCAATTTGAGGATCGGCTCACCGTGGCAAAGTGTCCGGGTTTCGGGTGAAATTTCGCCGAGAAATTGGATTCTGTCGGTGGGGATTAGTGGCAAATCGACACTCGGGATCAACTCGCTCGAAGTATGGAGAAGGGTTTGGAACAATTTTGGCGTAGTTTCGGCAAGGTTTGTGCAACTCTCTTCTCATGGCCGCGAGGGGGTCGGGTTTAAATCAGAGGTGGCTGGAGAGCCTCACAGGATGGCCAAGGGTTCGGATCGCGCTGCTCCTGGCATGGGAAGAATATCTACAATGGCCATCGGGGATTGGGCAGCTCAACAGTGAGAATTTCAAGTTTGGGCTCACATGCGAGCTCTCGGTGTGGTGTTTTCCGACGACTCGTGGTCGGCCGGCCAGCATCGGTCACCATCAAGCTCGTGGAGGTCGTGGTCGGGCTTAGTGTATTCAATCTGGCAGCTGCCAAGTGTAAAATGGTTGGATCAAAATGGAATGCGGATATGGCTAATTTTGGCTAGGTTTGGTCAACCCACTTGCTTGGGCCGGGTTCACCTCCCCATGGCTAGCTCGAGCCGAGAAGATCGCTTAGGTTAGCCGATCAAAAGGTGGTGATGTCCTTATCCAAGAATATTTGGATTAAATCTTGGTTAAGGGGTATCATGGGTGAGGTTAAAAAATTTTAGGAATTAAGGAAAGCTCCCTCTCCTCTTACCTAATGTGGTATGGTCACATGTCAAACAATTCACATGGCTTGCATGTGGCTTAAGAATTGCTTCATGGCTCACCTTTGGCTTGGGAAAAGTTGAGTCAATTTCATGGAAATGGATTTAAGAAAAATTTTGGTATTTAGGGGTGATTTGGCATGAGGCTTGATTTGGAATTATTTGATGATGGGATTAGAACTTAGGGAATGGCTTTGATTAAATGGATGGCAAATGGAAATGTCATGTGAGCTTTAGGGTAGATTTTGGGCTCTTTGAAATGGTTTTAGATGGGCTTTTAAAATGGTTTAGGGAAGTGGGTTTTTGGATTTTAAAATAGATTTTAGGATGAAATTTTGGCAAAGGCTTGGGCCAAATAATTGTTGGGTTTGGTTTAAGGATGTGTCATGATTGATTTGAAACAAGTTTGGAGTGATTTGGGTTTGATTTGGACCCTTTCGTGAATGGGCCAATGTAGGTCAAATTGGGCTAACTTGGGCCAATGTTGGGCTAGGGTTGAAATTGATGTAAAATAAATGTTGGGAAATGTTTATGGGAGTGTTCCAAAGAGGTTTTGTCTTTGGTTGGGTTTTGATTTTGGGGTTTGGGTTCATTTGGGTTAGGTTTGGGTTTAGATCAAAATTGGGCTTTTTGGCTTTGGTTTGAATTTGAGTGGGGTTTGAGTCTAAATTTTGGGTAAATCATGTTAGTGTTTTGTTTGTATGGATGTTAAGGAAGGTTTAGAAAAGATTTGGGGTCAATTGGAGCTGAATTGGGTGAGTTTGGGTCAGGTTTGGGTCATGGGTCCAAATTGGGCTTTAAGGCCAAAAGTGGAATTGGATCCAAATGTCAATCAAATTGAACTTGGATTTGGTCTAGATTGGTGTTGGGAATGTTGAATTGAAGTTTAGAATTGAATTGGACCAGAATTTGAGTCAATTGGGTAGGCTTGGTTTGACATTGGGCTCACTTTGGGTTAAAATGGGTCAAATTGGGGGTTTTGACAAAAGTAGGGTAAATTGACAAAATTGGCCTTTGGTGTAGTTTAACAAAATGAAATTGGGAATATTTGGGATATTTTGAAATTTTCTGGGAATTTTCTGAATTTTTGGATTTTTGGGTCAAGAGGGGTATTTTGGGTATTTGGAGGGTATTGGGAGGTATTTTTGGAATTTTTGGTATTTTTGGCTATGAATGATCAATTTGAGTGATGTGGAAATGTTTGGGATTGGTTTTGAGGAATTTTGGGTGATTTGGAAATTTTGGAGGATTTCGAGGGTTTTGGGTAAGTTAGACGGGTGTAGGGTCCCGGGGTCAAAAATTGAAAATTTGGAAAATTGAAGATTGGGTGAATGTAAGTAGAATAAAATCATTTTGGTTGAGCCATGAAGCCATATTAAGCCCACATGAGCCAAGAAGGGACTCATTTGAGGCATCCAATATGTTGTTCCTAACCCTCTTAGCCAAGGGCTTCGGGGTTAAGGACCATCCATGTGAATCACCTTTATGAGTCAGGAGGTCAAGTTGGGTAAAGGTGTGTTTTAGGAGGTGTGTGAAAGTGTAGTGTATGAGTGTACTGTGTGTGTAAGTCGGCCTTTCACTGCACCAGTGCCACCCGTAGGCGGTCCTAAGGCCAAAGAGTCCTATAGGAACCCATCCTTTAAACTTCCACATTTGATCTCAACCCTCTAGGTGATTAGGGGTCTACAGTCAAGTTTGTGGAGTTTACAGGGAGCTAAGAAGTGGTTTAAATTTCTAAGTGGTGGGTCCTAATTCTAGTCCTCTAAGATAGTCAAAGGAAAAGCTTAAGGCTAGATCCAAAGTACTAAAAAGAAGAAGAGAAGACCTCATCAAAAATGAGGTCAACAAATGGACCCCCAATAAATGTGGTGAGCTGACGGAGCACACCGCACGTATTGGCGTTGACCGAAGTGATCAACAAAACCAACACAAACGTCCAAGTGACAAACTTAGGACAAAGTAGAAGAGTTTCCGCTGGGGAGTGTCAAGTATATCTCCGAGACTCGGAGATTCCCGAACTCTCGCCTGGGAAAGGGAAATGAGGTGAATCCCAAATCACATGATCTCGGGGAATTTCGATTTAGATTTCATTTTGTTTCAATTTAAGTTTTGATGTGTGAGCTCAGATTTTAGTTTGAGTTTCAATTTAGATTGAAGTTTTGTCAAAATTAATTTGAAGGGATTTGAAGTTGAAATGAAAATTGGAATTTTGTGGTTTTAGATGTAACATCTTCAACCTCAAAAGAAAATTGAATTGATTGGATTGAACCATTACAATGAGGAGAGATCTCAGAGCAATGCGGTATTGCATGTAAAATCCTTAACCTCAAGAGTTTGATTTTGATGTATTTCATCGCAATAGGGAAAGAATCCTAAAGTAATGCAGTCTTGGATGTAAAATCCTCAACCCCAAGAATTTAAATTTGATGTATTTCATTGCAATAGGGAAAGAATCCTAAAGCAATGCAGTCTCGGATGTAAAATCCTCAACCCCAAGAATTTGATTTGATGTATTTCATTGCAATAGGGAAAGAATCCTAAAGCAATGCAGTCTCGGATGTAAAATCCTCAACCCAAAAGTTTGAATTTGATGTATTTCATTGCGATAGGGAAAGGATCCTAAAGCAATGTAGTCTCGGATGTAAAATCCTCAACTCCAAAAATTTGAATTTTGATGTATTTCATTGCGATAGGGAAAGAATCCTAAAGTAATGCAGTCTCGGATGTAAAATCCTCAACCCAAAAATTTGAATTTGATTTATTTCATTGCGATAGGGAAATGATCCTAAAGCAATGCAGTCTCGGATGTAAAATTCTCAACTCCAAAAGTTTGAATTTCATGTATTTCATTGCGATAGGGAAAGAATCCTAAAGCAATGCAGTCTCAGATGTAAAATCCTCAACTCCAAAAGTTTGATTTTGATGTAGTCATTGACTTTGCAAAGATTTGTAGTGTTGATTTGAAAAGTGTGGAATTTTGGTGTTTCGAAAATTTCATGAAAGTTGTAGAAGACTTTCATGGAAGGAAATAGATTGGGATGGAATATGTAGATGTTAGATACCACGTTCAAAAGAGTTAATCGAAAGTTGCTGGTTTGGATTGGGTATAATTCCTCGCCATCAGATTTGATCTGTGTCAGTGGAATCAACCGCTTCCATCCCAGACAAGGGAAAGAGTAGAACGGATTGGATTTCCGATTTGGGAGATTGAATTTGAATTTTTGATTGAGATTTGATTTGAGATCTGGAAGATTGAATTTGTGATTTGATTGAGATTTGGAATCTGGAAAGATTGAATTTGAAATTGATTTAGATTTCATTTGAAATCTGGAAAGATTGAATTTGAATTTGATTTAGATTTGATTTGAAATTTATGTTCATTTTGTTTGTCATTTAACGATTCAAATTTATTTTATTTATTTAATGTCCATGTGAGTTTGGTGTTCGTTATTTTTAGATTTTTTACGGAAAGTTTTTTTTATTCTCTTTTTTTTATTTCTTTTCTGTTCTTTGTTCGAAGTTCATTTAACTTTAATGGCGTTTCCCAATCAATTTGCACAAAAGAGGTGAAGGCCAAAAATGTGACATGGTCACTTTCATTCCAATCATGTTGAAGATACATCATACAACTCGATCTGGAATACATCTCATACAATCCATGTAGACTCAAAACGGACTATGTATGATCTTTGTCGATCCATCCAATAAGGTATTTGTCAAAAATCCAAGTCTGAATAGTGGGGTACATGGTCAATAACATCACCTTCCAAGCCATCCTTGGCAAGGATGCCGTATGGATGTACGTTGGAGGTGTGATATTTTCCATGTAACTCACAGCTCGTAAGGCCGGAGGTTCTCTAGCTCCGGTCCGGGCTGGAAGTGGTAAGGTGTCTTCCCGTCGTCCATCCTTCCGAAAGTAACCGAGATCCGCTTCACCGGTACTCCCGGTATGCAATGTTTAGCGACATCCGCTCCGTTGCCCTTCGCATCATGACGGAACCTACCGGTAATGGTATCTTCACCGGCCCTCGGAACTCACCCGGGCTCGCTATCCGGAGGTCAAATCCGAACATGATGTTACATTCGTTCGAGAAAGAAACCGTGCGAAAGGTCCGACAAAGTCGTGGTGATCTATGTGGGGGTATGCGATCACCCCGCTTGTAAATGTTAATGATGCAGCTTGTTGGGTATGCAATCCGGCCGCAGTACCCTCCATGTTATCAATCTTTTTACCATTCTTTTAATGACCAATGGCATTGGATCCACTCGGCCATGATGGAGTATCCCCGGTGGGTTCCCCTTCCCGTCTTCTCGCGAAGTCGTAGCAAGCATCCGCATTGTATTGTAATTCTTCCTTTCCCCGGCATCCATCTCCGGGGCTCCGAGTAGGTGTTTTCTCTCAGGCGGCCCGCTCGGCCCATTCTTTTCAAATCCCGGATGCAATCCACGATTTGTTGTTGTTCATATTCCGAGAATACGTCCGTATGTAGCTCGCGGCCTTCTAGTATATTGATCCTCCTACCTCTGATTCTCTCAAAGTATTCAAAAGTTTTCTTTTCGACATTCTGCATTCTTTCCAGCTTGTACTCTGGAATAATCTGCAAATGGCGGGGCCTGATGACGTATTGTGGGATATACGGCTCAATCCCTTCACGTTCTCCTACATACCTCGGCTCCTCGGGGATGATGTCCGTCGGGACATCCTCCGGGGTTGCTTCTGCAACAAGGTCATGCATTACGGGTGGTTCTATCCGGTGGCGTGGTAGCCTTCTTTCTTCCGATCTTCTTGAGATTTCCCCGGTTTCTTCCGTCATCCCGGAGCCGGCCTCCTCCCTTCGGTGCACTAGTAACCGGCATCCTCGAGGTATATGTACCGGCAAGAGAATCGCCTCGTCGCGCTGGTCCGCTGCTTGTTTGGTTAACATCTTGCAGATACGGCGATTTTTATTTCTTCGTTGCGTTGTTGTAAGAGTAGCTCTTCGAACTTCCTGAGTTTTTGTGGGCGCGGCGCTGACAAGCCTGCCCTCTACTGTAGCGACTACAGACTTGATTTTCTTGTCTTCTTCAGTGCTTGTTTTCCTTTTCTTACTGCTGGATTGGTGGCTTGGGCCACCCACATTCATTATTGTCCGGACCGGGCGGTTCCTCTCGGTCAATCGGGACCCGGCCACTTTCCTCGTATTGCGAGCCTCGCCGGTGCGAAGTTTGAGTCAATCTCGATTATCGCTCCATCTTTCACCCTCTTTCGTCGAGTGCAAGGCTTACGCCATTTCTAAAGTTCAGGACCAACCGCCCGTTCGACATTTCCCTGCGAAAAGATAAGGAAAAGGATCAGGGGCTGTACTAAGAACAAGAACATTAAGAAAATGTTTATTAAAGACATTTTTTTTTATATTATTTTTTTTTATATTTTTTAAATTTAACAGGAAAGAAGTGGGACAAGATCAGGAAAGAGATTTTAATGTGGGAGAGAAAACAAGGAAAGCTTTATTATCATGATTTTATTATTTTATCACATTTTTTATTATTTTTGGGTTCGGACCCAATCATAAGTAATTACTTCACCCGTGCTTCTAAAGATGAAGAATTCATTCTTTCGAAACATCAGGTAGCGTAATACTTTTTCAAGTATCGTCCATTGATTGGAAGCATATGTCGTTCTCCTTGGCAATTCACTAGCTGGTAGGAGCCTCCTGAGTACACTGCTTCAACCACAAACGGTCCTTCCCAAGTGGGTTCAAATTTTCCTCCTATCTTGCGGTGTGCAAGAATAGGTCTTCTGAGAACAAGAACTAAGTCACCAACGTTGAAGATTCTCGGGCGGACGAATTTGTCATGGGCTTGAACCATTTTAGCTTAGTATAGTTCTAAATTCTGCTGCGCTGCAAGTCTTTTCCCTTTCAGGCTTTCTAATTCCTCTAGTCATAACTTGGCATTCACTTCTGTCGTGATTTTGTTCGCAACTGCAATTCTGAGTGAAGGAAGCTGAACTTCTAAGGGTAACACTGCCTCGGACCCATACACCAGAGCGTAAGGTGTAGCTTGAGTAGGAGTTCGAAGGTTGTCCGGTAGGCCCATAAGGCTTCTAATAACTTCTCGTGCCAATTTCTCTTATTATCGTCCGAAGTTTTCTTTAAGATTCGAACAAGAGTTTTATTAAAAGCCTCGACTGGGCCGTTTGCTCTCGGGTAGTAAATTGTTGAATATCACTAGTCGATTCCGTGTCTCCCGACAAAGTTGTTGATTTGTGTGCTTCGAATGCCGACCCATTATCCGAGATGATCCCGCGCGACACTCCGAAAAGATGAGACAACTTGGTTTTGAAAACCGTAAGCACGTGGTGCGCTTTCACTTCTCCGAGTGGAACCGCCTCCGCCCACTCGGAAAAGTAATCCGTAGCCGCAAGAATGAAGCGATGTCCTTTTGAAGATGGTGGTTCTATCGGACCCACTATATCCGTGCCCCAACATTCAAATGGCCACGACACAATTGTCGGATGTAGCACATTTGGAGGTCGATGTAGAACCACTCCGTGCACTTGGCATTGGTGACAGCTCTTGGCGATTTTCATGCAGTCGGTCATCATCGAGGGCCAGTAGTACCCTAGTCTTTTAATCTTCATTTTCATCTTCGGACCCGACTGGTGAGCGCCACAGAGTCCTAAATGCACCTCTTTAACAATTTCATGGGCCTCGAACCCGCTTGGGCACCCTAGTCACATTTGATCGAAAGACCTTCTGTATAACGTGATGTTTATTAATGTGTAAGACAGAGTTCTTTTCTTGATCTGATGGGCTAGCGACCTATCGTCTGGCAGTTTTCCTGTTTGCAGGTAGTCTATCAATGGCTGTCGCCAATCTTCTGTGTTTTCTGTCACTGTTGCAATTGATTCTTCTTCTTTTTCCGATTTGTGTATTGTGTCTATGTCGAGCCGTGATATGACCCGACGTCCGTGAACCGACACTTCCATCGATTCATCCCGCAAGCAGTGCAAATTCTTTTGCGAGACGTGCTAACGCATCTCGCTAAAGCATTTTCTTTTTGGGAATTTTATAGATTGTCACATTCGGAATCTATTCCAACAATCCGTATGGCATACCGGAAGTATTGCTCGAGTCTCGATTTTAAAATTCCGTACTCGTCCGGCGATCCGTCGAATGATTAACTCGCGAATCCCCGTAGATGTTGATGTCCGTTATCACCATTCGAATACTTAATTCCGAATCCCGTTATGAGGGCTCCGTATTCTCGCTTCATTGTTCGTACACTATTCCGTCAAGTGGTAGGCGTATCTTAACATCCCCCGCTCCGGTGTTATAAAGATTAATCCGATTCCCGCCTTACGGCACTATCACTTGTGATTCTTCGTCTTTGTGTTCGAAGATGCTCCATCGAAATATAATTCCCAACGTCGATCATCGTGGTCTTCTAGGCTCATTATTTGTTCATCCGGCAAATCGTCATCGAGAGGAGATTCTGCCGCAAAGGGTGTGCTCGCGAGGAAGTCCGCTAGGACTTGTCCCTTTACGGCACGAAGAGGCACGAAAGTTATATCGAATTACAATAATATCATCGACCATCCGGCAAGTCCGTCGGAAAGTGTTGGACGAGTCATCAAGTATCGCAATGGATTAAATTTCGAGATCGGAGTTGACCTTATGAGAAAGCATGTAGTGCCCGAGCTTTTGAGCGGCGAAGATTAGTGGCCAAACAATGCTTTTCAATTGCGGGATACCTTATTTCCGTCGGAAGTAAATGACGGCTTAAGTAATAAAGAGCATTTTCTTTACCCTCATCATCGACTCCGGCTAACGAGGCTCCGAGAGAGTCGTCTAAAGCCGCGGTATAAAGTATCGCCGGTCTACCAGAGACTGGGGCTGCTAAGACAGGAGGTGTCATTAAATATTGCTTAATGTCCTCGAAGGCCCTCTGGCATTTCTCTTCCCAAATAAATTTGGCGTCCTTTTTAACTAGTGCCGAGAAAGGCTGACACCTACCTGACAAGTTCGAGATAAAACGTCGAAGATATGCCAACTTCCCTTGAAAAGATCGTAGTTGCTTTAAGGTTTTGGGAGGCGGCATTTCTAAGATAGCTTTAATCTTTTCAGGTTCGATTTCAATTCCACGATGTCGGACAACGAATCCTAAGAATTTCCCGGAGGTGACGCCGAAGGCGCATTTTAAGGGATTCATCTTAAGGTTAAATTGCCTTAATCGTTCGAAAACAATTCTCAAATCATACAGGTGGTTGTCTTTTACTTTGCTTTTGATGACCACATCGTCCACATAGTATTCGACTTGATTGTGGATGAGATCATCAAAAATTCTTGTCATCGCTCACTGGTAGGTCGCTTCCCGCGTTCTTCGGTCCGAATGGCATCACCGTGTAAGCAATATACTCCGATCGGCGTTCGAATGTTGTAAGTTTTTCATCTTCCGGAGCCATTTTTATCCGGTTGTATCCTGAAGATCCATCCATGAATGAGAATATTTCATGTGTCGAAGCAATGTCGATCATTAATTCTGGGATCGGTAGAGGGAATTCATCTTTTGGACATGCCTTGTTTAAATCTCTGAAATCCACACAAATTCTGATCTGACCATTCTTCTTTCTGACTGGCACCACATTGGCTAACCAAGTCGGGTATTGCTCTTCATGGAAAAATTTAGCGTCTATTAGCTTTTTAACTTCAGCTATGACTTGTTGTTCAATTTCTAGACGCATTCTTCTGGGACCTCGTCCGACTCGGGACGAGTAGGATCCACTCCTAGCTTATGGATCGCGATCTCTCGGAGCTAATCCCGGCATCTCATCGTAGCTCCAAGCAAAACGAGCCTTTAAATTCCATTAATAACTCGATTATTTCTTCGGAGTCTTCTTTATCGAGTAAGGAGCTAACAAAGGTAGGTCTAGGCTCTTCGCTAGTACCTGAGTTAACTTCCGTTAACTCATCTATCGTAGATTCGATCTCTTCTTCGAATTCCGGTGGAGCATCTCCAATTTGTAAATCTTCAAATTCTTCCGTAGCATCCATGCGATCTTCATTAGACTTGCAAGTGACAACCAAGCAAAATTCGCATCGTCAACCGATCCTACCGTGCCGAATCCGAGGCCATGCTTTGAATTGGGTGGACGGCCCGAGTTATTCCATAATTTTTCAAAATGTTGTGATTAACCTTTTGTCCATTATCGGGGTAAGAAACCACGCTGAATTAAATTTTGAACACAGGGAGAGTACCACTCAAAAGGTAATTCCATTAATTCTGATGAAGCGACATCTTCAAATTGTACATTATTTTCAGTTTTGGAGGAAGGAGCACCATGGTAGAATTTGATCGAGCTTTGTGCCGCCGCTATGTACCTCTTTGACCACCATACCCTCGACCTTATTAGAATGGATCGGGGTTAGGGTCATAGTATGTACATAGTGGTTAATCTTCTCGTACATTGATTTATATTCTTCATTCTTCTCATCTTCGAGAGAGATCTTGAATTGCGGCTTCTTCCGACTTAGTGTCGCTGCTTCTTGCTTGATTTCTTTTTCTTCTTCGAACTCGTCTTCCCAATCAACATTGATGGCCGGTTTCCTCTCGTCCAACTCGTCTTAACATCTCTGCCACGACCTCGTCCCCGGCCTCGACCTCGGATGCGAGTTGTGGAGAAACCTTCACCATCTCGCCGTAAGGGAGTGGTGAGTGATCGTTGGACTAGAACTTCGAGTTCTTCATTGTCCCGAACTTTCTTTGCTTCATTTGTTATGGTATCTCCGGAAGAGATTGTTTTCTTCGGAGGTGCATAATAAGTCGCATCTTCATGGATTCCAATTTCATGTACTGGAGAATGGTTGTAAGTCACCTTTGATGCACTCGTTCCCCTCCATCATAGTATTTGATGCACCGATGTAGAGATGATGGTACCATCCTATTTTCATGTATCCATGGTTGGCCCGAGTAGAGCGTTGAATGACGTTTCGAATCAATTATGTGAAATTTTGCGGTTGTCTTTGCTAAGTCACCGGTCTTCATTAGTAGTGTTATTGATCCGAGGGCTCTTTCTCCTTTCCGGTCGAATCCTCTTAATAACATTTTGTCGGCTTCGAGCTCGCGAGCATCAATTTCCAAATATGCTAGTGTTTGAAGACTCATTATATTGATTGATGCTCCCGGATCCACCAATACTCGGAGAGTGTAAACTTCCCAATTAGTAATCGAAATGTACAACGGTCGGTTGTGGTCTCGTCGTCCCAAGTAGTAGATCATTGTCCGTGAAGGTGACACCTCGTCGTTCCTTTAACGAACAAACCTCATCTAAGGAATCTCCGGCCATTTGAGCTAAGCAAATTTCTGAATCAAGTAAGGACTTGATCAGAGCTTCTCTCATCTCCTTTAATAAGATGAGAGCGTCGTAGATGCTCAATTTGGCCGGTAGTTTCCTAAGATGGGCTAGCACGTTGTAGTCCACTTTATTTTCATGTGTCTTGCTTCTTCCCGAACGAGTATTTCTTCTCGCGGGGTTGGTTCTTCCCGAACAACCACTGCTTTCCTTTGTCCTTTGGACCCATTCTCGGAGGTAGAACTCTTCCACTTCTTAAGTTAACTTCTGTAATTTCTTCTAACTCTAGTATTAAGTTTGCTGGTGTTTCTTCCTGAATCGGAATGACAGGTTCTTCTGGATTAGCTTCAGAGTCTGAAGGCTCTAACTCTATTGTGACTGGAGCTCCTCGAAACTTGCAGATAGATTCGTTGTTTGTTGAACTCTCGTAGCCTCCTTGATGGATGTCTTCTTCGTCATTGTGATCGTCGAGATTGTGTATGATTTGAGAATTATCATTTGTATCGGAATCAACGTCCGGATTAGGTTGGTTGTCGCTAGTTACGTAATCGTTAGAAAAAGTCAAAACGTAGCCAACTCCATAACCCTTATCATTATAAGATCCCATCGAAGTGAGCAAATAATCATACAGAGTCAGAGGTTCGAGGGATTTCTCCCCCGAATCCGAAACAACTATCCTAGGATAAGCAGCCCCTAGTCTAGCCTTAGGAGCCTCGGTCTTCTCTTCTTCATCGATTTTCTTCTTCTCTTCAGTCGTCTCCTGTTGAGGTGGTTCTTCTATTGCAAGTGATAGTGCCGACTTGACAGGTTTCGAACTCTGAATTGACGCTCACACCAAAGCAGTTTGGATGCTGTCTAAAATCTTTTTTGAAGACCTCGTCCAAGTGGTAGTCCATCCATCATCAGTTGTATAGGGATCTATCGGAACAATGAGATCAGTCGAAACAACATTGACGGAACCTCCTTTCTAGGGTTTCTTCATGTACTCCTTCAGGATTGTTATATTCCCTTTCCGAAGGTTGTCGTTGAGCCAACTTTTGAAGGTAATGCAATCTTCTATCTTGTGCCCAAGCATCCGGTGATAAGGGCAAAAGTTGGGATCACCTTTCTTGTTGACTTCTTCTGGTCTCTTGGGCTCTGGCAGCTGGAAATCTGGAGTCTTCATCAAACTACGGAACATTTTCGGCACTGCCTCATTTTTGAATGGATATTCCCTGCTCAGAAGCTCCCTTAATGCACGTTGCGGACGAGGCGGTTGTTCATATTATGGAGATGACTGATAGCTAGGTCGGGGTTGCCGGTACTTCGTCGAGGTTGTCGCGGCCGTTCGACGATATTTGTATCGGTTGTTTGCCTTCGTCGACTCGCTGCAACAATCCCGACTTCTTTTCAAAAGTTTTCACGAGCTTTTTCTTGTCCGTCTTGTCGGCGAAACTTAATTGCTTCGCCTCCTCTTGCAAGCTTCCGGCCTTGCTTAACAACTTCTCGAAAGTCTTAATGGTAAATCCTTTCGAGGAGAAGTGCTATCGGGCCATGAATGCTTTTAAGTAAGATGCCGATCGCATGTTGTTCTCGTAGTTGTGGTTCACACTTCATACTTAGATTTCTCCATCGAAGTATGTAATCCACCAAAGTTTCGTTCGGCTTCGCTTCTCTACCACTAAATCACCTATACGTGATGTGGTACCGAGCTCCGACGAATCGCTCGATGAAGAGGTTTTCTAGTTCGAGAATGTCTTCACCGAACCATTTGGTAATTCCGCATACCAATCAAAGGAGATCCCCGACGAGCCGCCGACGAATTGTCGGAAGAGTAATGCATCGCTCCCGCCGGCATTGCAACAACCGGCACGAAAGTGTGCAACATGCCGTCTGGGGTTCCCTGCTCCATCAAAGGTCTTCAACGGAGGTGGTACGAAGCCTTTTGGGTATCGGACGACGTCGAATTCTTCCGGGTAAGGTCTACCCGTCCGAATGGATGTCCCGCTCTTCGATCGTGCTAAGGCTTCTCGCACCTCGCCGTTCCACCAAGCTCTTGATATCTTTTTTCGGAATCATACTTTGTGTTGTATCTTTCTTTAGCCGATCATCCCCGTTGACTGATGTAATCTCCTTTCCTCCATCTACAATGTGAATGACCTCCGGGGTGTCTCTCTTCGGGGTCGCACTCGACTTTGGAGAGTGGCTAGGGCTATAGCCATCTCTTCCATCCTCTTCGCCATTCGGGCGATCGTATCATCTTTCTCTTGAAGCCGCCTCCTCATTACTTCCGGCTCCTCTCTTCTGCGGCCGCAGGAGCACCTCGTGAAGCCGACGAAGCTTGCGTTTCGACCATGTTGATTTCTCGCATACTCATCGTCCATGAATTCCGATGAATCAATCTCGTCTCCGAATTCTCTTCTCTTTCTTTTGCTAATCGTCGAATATCAGTCCTCAACTTTTCCATAGCATCCTCTAGCGGTCCTTTCTGTGCATCCTCGCAGTTGTCGTGTAATAGCTGCCGGGTTCCCTTCTCACAAGTTCCCTTTACTGCAGTAACACTTTCTTCAGATTCAAGTCTCCTGACGAGACTTTCCTTCTCAGGCTGTTGTTTCAATCTTAATTGCCCAGTAGTGGGACGCCATACCATCTTTCTAGCAGCAAAAGGTCTAGGACCGGATGGTCCGTCACCAAATGCTCTGGAAGGTGGTATCCTCCCTAATCCGTAACCCTAAAACGACGACAGCGGACTAGCCTTCATCCTTTTGTTTGGCTTTTCTGTAACGATGGCGGGTTCTACTCGTGGCCCAAGATGGGATTTGACTGGCACCCGCCCTATCCTTCTCAAAATTTTCGATACAGGGAATTTCTCTTTCTTTGCTAGCTTCTCAATCACAGTCTGTAGTCGGGCAAATGGTGTGATCCTAGCCCTTTTCTTTCTGCTGTCGTTGTAGTATGCTGGTCGAGGAAATGTAGAAACAATCCTACGGACATTTTCCTCGTCAGCTGCGGCGGAAAGGAGGTGGAATCTACTTCCTTCCAAAAAGGGTGTATCTTCAGGCAATGGTATGTATTTAGGTAGTGGTGTGTACTCAGGGATTTCTGGGATTTCCTCGAGGAAAGCAACTTTAGCAGCTCTGGCCTTCCTAGCAATCTTCCTACTTCTGTTCCTTCTTTGGGTCCGTGTTAGTGATGGAATTCTCGAGCTGGACCCGATTTCAAAAAAAGAAGGTCTCACAGAAGGTCCGTACCCTCCACGGTAACAGTGTTCACCGTAGTTCCGGATTTCCTTCCCCTTTAATTCGGCGTAGCCGGGGTAGGTGCGGAGACAACTAGACCAGTGGGGGTAGCAACAATGATCCTTCGTGGACAGCGAGTACTCCTCTCGACTGAATCTTTGCGGAGGAGGAAATTCTCGAGTTGACCTAAGGTCGAACTCGATCGGCGGCTTCTTAGCTTCGGATACTTTGTTTGTCGGCGCGAAAAGGAAACGTCGCCGATCTTGACATTTGTGTTCTCGAATCCTTATCCAAACCGGATGATCCCATTGTCGGCGATTCATCCTTGTAAACGAGTGAAGTCCAAGTCCATCGGTGAAGGAGAAAATCAGCTTTAGGGCCTCCATTTCTGCAGGGTAGATTCTAATTGTCAGTCCCAAGTTATGCTTCTTCTCATCAGGACGAAAAGAAAGGAATCGAAAAGAGTCCGAACACATTCTTGTTCATATATTTATAAGGAGGAGTTATTTGTTAAAAGAGTCATTCATTAGAGGGTTTGTTTATTTAGAACGGAATGTTCAAAGGTGTAGAGAAGGTAATGAACCCGATTCAGAGTTGGAAAGGAAAAGAAAGTCTTATGTAAGACTTCTCGACTCGAAGGATCACTCCTAAACTAACACTTATCGGGGGTCCACCCCACCTCAGGAATGAGGTAAAAGGATCTCGGAACCTCTTTGTTTAGGGGTGTCTAAACAGTGGCTCCTAAATCCAAGAGAATGTTGGCTATACTCGTTCAAGGTAGAAATGAACATAGTGTTCCAACGGAAAGAAGGGTAGCTTGATCCACAAGGGACATGGATACACTACCGATTTTTGAAAGCAGAATTGTCCGATTAAAATGGAGAGAGGAATTGTCCCCAGCGGAGTCGCTAGAAATTGTCGGCATTATTTTTAGGTTGTGTTGTATTTAGAAAAGGGGTTGCCTAACAGAAATTGTCGGCGAATTTTTTTAATTTAATTTAAATAAATAATTTGAAAAGTAGTATTTGATTTTGAAAATAATTTTAAATTTGAAAATTTAAGATATGAAATCAAACTGATCTCACATCCCAAATAGTTTATATAAACGAGCACCGCATCACAAACCGTGTATCTACCCCGGAGAATAGACACACTACTTAATGATAGGGCTCGATTAAATAAACTAAAAGATTTGTGACATCCGTTTGTCTGCGAACCAATTTTATAAGCCGACAAATTCCCCTTCTTAATATGAAAGCATTAAACGAGGTTTATATTACTCGGGTTCTTAAAATTCCATATAAGGGCAAGCCCCTATAGTTAATTACATCTTAGGTGACGGGAATCACCTAAGAAAACTCTCGATAATAATCAGTAATTCTGCTCTCAAGAATTTCAAAGTTTAAGTTTTCAAGGGATTGAATTTTGGAATTTCAATAGGGAATGGATCAAGTTTGGAACATTTTGTTTTGGGAATTCAAAGGAAGAAAAGTAGGAGAAGCTGAGGATCCAAGAAGAATCTTGACAATTTCCAAAACTATCCTGTTGTTTGTCTTGAATTTAGGAAAGTCCTAATGTTTATTTAATGTTTTGATCTTGCCAATTTTAATTAATTAGGACTTATATTCGTATGACATAATCATACAAATAGCCTCGAAGAAGTGAGGTTTTATGTCGTATCGGATGACTACCTCGGAGTCCTAAGACCGGTTAGGGCTTAATTTGCAATGCAAATGCCTAACAAAAGGTTGAGGATTTATGTTGCACTAGGTAAACTACCTCGAAGTTCTGTGGCTTAGTTATTTAATTCTAGGAAAGTTTTGCTGAAGTAAACTCAGGTTTTGCTGATGACGATGGCCGTGTCGCCCACCACGCTCCGAGCTCCTTGTTGTTGCAGAGGTTTAGTTTTAGAAGATGAAAATCAAGAGATGAGAAAAGTGTTCTGGTTTAGAGAAGTCTTAAAATCCAAGTGTTTTTAATATTTTAATTAAAATAAATTTTAAAGTTGATTATAACGACACCGGTTAAGATCCCACGGTTCCATCCTTCCGGCATCGTTATTTTTATCGGATTCACTTAGTCCAGATGAATTTGCTAAACTCAACTAAATGAGTTCTACACTTTCATTTAGACCGTGGGAAATCCCGCTAGTAACACGTAGGTTACATCATCCGAGGTATTCCCGATCATCCAACGTGACGTTTTAATTTAGTTGTAATTGTAGTTTTGTGTTCTGTTTGTGATTAAATTTTGAGTTGTTTTATATTTTCGAGATGTTGTGGCGGTGGATTTTATCTTGTAATGACTTTTAATTTAGTTTTGGTTTCAGTTTTAGGGACTATCCTAAAGGTGTGGGTTTTCATGCAACAGTTGTTTATCATGCAAGAAAAAGTAAGTGCGATGCGATTAAAGAAATTGCAATAATGTAAATTGCAATAAAATAAAAGTGTACCTGGAGGGTCTTCCCGTCATTCCAAGCTGCACTTAAAACACAATTAGAATATTTAAGCAAGTTCCTAGGTAAAGCTAAGGGAAGGGTTATGGTTTTCTACCATGTTCCTAATCCTATAGCTAGTCATTTCCTATGACGTCTAGGTTCTTGTGTTTTGGTTTGAGGACGATTTTCTTCATCAAAAAATAATTAAGTTCAATTGTTCTTATAAGTATCCTATCATATTCAGGAAGTGCTTAAGAAGAATCTTAAACATCTTTTCAATATTGCTAGAATTGTTTTAAGTCCAAATGAATTTAATTATACAAATGAATTAATCGTCCGAGAATTCAAGTTTTGTTATCTTGCTCAGTGAACTAGGACATTTGAATATCCTATAAGTGGGGTAACATTTCATTTAATGTTCTATTTAGGAGTTATGATAACCAAAGCTTTCGAGGGCAAATTGGTGTTCAAATGGTTTGTGATTTAGTTTAATTTTAGTTAACGGGTTTAAATTTGGAATAGTGTTCAAATTGTTTTATATTTATTTTTGAATTTCTTTATGTCTTAGGTGATGTTGTTTAATTAGATTTAATTTCTTTAATTTAATTTAATCTGGTTTAGCTTTAATTTTGATTTTTTTTTAATTTTTAATTTTTATTTTAATTTCGATTTTAATTTTAATTTTATTTGATTTTATTTTAATTTAATTTAATTTAATTTAATTTAATTTAATATGTTTTAATTTAATTTAATTTAATTTAATTTAATTTAATTTAATTTAATTATTTATTTTTTTTAATTTAATTTAATTTAATTTAATTTAATTTATTTGATTTAATTCAACTTAATTTATTTAATTTGTTTGATTTAATTTAATTTAATCTTTAATTTAATTTTTTATTTTTAATTTTAATTTAATTGAAAATTTAAAAAGAGTTTAACAATTTAACTTTTTAATTTAATTTTAATGACTAAGTCTTTTAACACTTTAAATCTTAGATTTGAATTATCATTTTAATTAGGAATTAAACATTATTGAGATGGTTAATTTAGGGATTCTTAAATTAAAGAATAAATCTCTTCCTAATAGTATCCCTATTTTAATAATTCCAATTTTATTATTCTTCCAAATTTAATCAATTATTTAATTAAAGTTTATTTTAATTATCTTCAAATTATTTAGTAGGTTTCTACCCTTTAATTATTTGAATTTCAATCATCCAAATCAGATTAGGATCAAATATTTTACTCTTTAATTTTATTAAACCTAAAGTTTTAATTAAGGGTCAAAATTTTAATTACCATTTTGCCCTTCAAGATTAATAATTTCATAACTCACTAAATTGAGCTTAAATGAATTTGAAATTTTCATGTGACTTCACTCATATGTCAATAAGGACATGAGAGGAGAAAATATGATTTTTTTGTATTTAATTTATTTATATAATTATTTTTGGTATAAAATAGAGATTTCCAAGGAAAATTTAATAACATGACCAAGGGAGAGTTTCTGTCCTTAAGAAAATTTTGGGACATTCCTAATGACCAAAGAACCACTTGGACCAATTTTGGTGATTTTTTGAATTATATTATTTTTATTATAATTATTTTAAGTTTTGGATTATTAATTAATTTAAAAATAAAATAAAGGTTGAAAAATTAATTTTATATTTTTCAAAACTCTCTCTGATATCAAGGAAATCAGAGAATCTATTTTTACAATTTTCTGATTTTTCTTTGATTTATTATAATTATTTTAGTGAAAATGCTACAAAATACATTTTTTTTAATTTTAAAATTACCCTAGGGCTTTAAAATTTAATATCTCATTAAATAGACCTAAGAAAAATATGGGGGTTGTTCCTAAGTGATTAAAATTCAAAATGTGACATTTTGGTGAATTTTATTATTTTTATGACTTTTATTATTTTTTAATTATTAAAATATTAAAATAATACCAAAAAATCAACTTTTTTTAGAAAATTGAAATTTTAATTTTCTAAAATTTTCCTGATATCAGAGAGGCTCCAAAACTAATTTGGTGAATTTTGGAAAGGTATTTTGAAAGTTATGAATTTTTAAAGTTCAAATTGACTAAATGGCTTAATCAACCCATTTAGTAGGGCTAACCAAGTCCAATTGACCTTAAATTTTTATTGTGGGTTCCTCTGATCCTCAAGGTCAGTGGAGAATTGATTTCAAGTCAATTTGATTCATGGTTAGCTCTAATTAATTAGGGATCTATTTTGGGTGTTTAAGCAAATTATGGTTATTTTAAATGAATTAACTCAAAACCTATTTTTCCTAGGGTCCTGCTAGTCATAAGAGACATCACCAAATTTTCCTAGAATTTATTTCACAACATGCTAATTATTGGAATTAAAATACTCAAAACGAGTAACATGAATTTGAAAAATCAATAACTTCTAATAGGGATGGCCTCTGACTTTGGAAAATTCAGGGAATGTTCCCAAATTCAGAGGCTTCAAAAGCCCTATGGTCTCATGCCATGGTGAATTTCCTACATGCATGGAGAATTAAAATAATGCAGAAGGGAAAAAAATTATTAAAAATAAAATACTTGATGAAATTAAATGATTTCTTTTCCACATTATTCTCCTCTGTTCACTGAGCAAGAGGGTATTTTATTTTATTTTTCTGATTTTTCTACACAAAGTTATGGATTTTTGAAGTTTAGGGAATTAAATAAATCAGAAAATACCCTAATTTTCTATTTATCCACGCGGCGCCGCGTCAACCTCGGCAGCTCCAAAACGCCGCGCGGCGCTCTCCGATTCGACGCCGCCATCTGACTCAGCGCTCCGAGGGCCCGCTGTGTCATTCCATCTCCTGATCCGGCGTGATCCTGGCCGTCTGTCCGCGCGTGTATTAAATGAACGGCATCCGTTCATCGTCTCCAAGCGTCCTCACCCGAGAGCCGTCCACACTAAATCCCTAATATCTCACTCAATACTTAACGAATTTTCTTGTTCTTGTGCTCTATGGATTCGTCTTGAAGAGACGAACACATCTATACGGTGATCATGCATTGAAATTAAAGCATTTGAAATGGAGAATCTCCAGAATCTCGGGATGAAGAATTAGCTCATACCTTTGCTCAGAGAAGTGTGGCTTCAATCTGAGGGTTGTGTCACCTTCGATTGGATCCCAGCAAGCTCCAGATGAAGTCCCCTGGTCTGGTGAATTGTCTAGCTATGAAAGTGACCACAGCCGATCACAAAGCTTGGAGTCCGGAACAACCGGGTGGCTCCGGAGAAGGGGCTTTCGGTGGGGAACTTCTCCTCTTGGTCCAGTGAAGGTGTAGGACCGGTCAATTTGAGGATTGGCTCACCGTGGCAAAGTGTCCCGGTTTTGGGTGAAATTTCAGTTGAGAAATTGGATTCGTTGGTGGGGATTAGGGCAAATTGACACCTGGGATCAACTCGCTCTAAGTATGGAGAAGGTTTTGGAACAATTTTGGCAGAGTTTCGGCAAGGTTTGTGCAACTCTCTTCTCGGGGCCGTGAGGGGGTCGGGTTTAAATAGAGGTGGCTGGAGAGCCTCACAGGGATGACCAAGGGTTGGGATCAGCTGCTCTGGGCATGGGAAGAATAGCTACAATGGCCATTGGGGATGGGGCAGCTCAGCAGGTGATAATTTCAAGTTTTGACTTACATGTGAGCTCTCGGGTGTGGTGTTTTCCGGCGACCTGGTGGCTGGCCGGCCAGGCATTGGTCACCATCAAGCTCAGGGAGGTCAGGGCTGGGGCTTAGTGTATTCAATTGGCAGTTGCCAAGTGTAAAATGGTTGAATCAAAATGGAATGGGGATATGGATAATTTTGGCTAGGTTTGGTCAACCCACTTGTTTGGGCTAGGTTCACCTCCCCATGGCTAACCTTGGGCTGAGAAGATCAGTTAGGTTAGCTGATCAAAAGGTGGTGATGTCCTTATCCAAGAATATTTGGATTAAATCTTGGTTAAGGGGTATCATGGGTGAGGTTAAAGACTTTTAGGAATTAAGGAAAGCTCCCTCTCCTCTTACCCAATGTGGTATGGTCACATGTCAAACAATTCACATGGCTTGCATGTGGCTTAAGAATGGCTTCATGGCTCACCTTTGGCTTGGGAAAAGTTGAGTCAATTTCATGGAAATGGATTTAAGAAAAATTTTGGTATTTAGGGGTGATTTGGCATGAGGCTTGATTTGGAATTATTTGATGATGGGATTAGAACTTATGGAATGGCTTTGATTAAATGGATGGCAAATGGAAATGTCATGTGGGCTTTAGGGTAGATTTTGGGCTCTTTGAAATGGTTTTAGATGGGCTTTCAAAATGGTTTAGGGAAGTGGGCTTTTGGATTTTAAAATGGATTTTAGGATGAAATTTTGGCAAAGGCTTGGGCCAAATAATTGTTAGGTTTGGTTTAAGGATGTGTCATGATTGATTTGAAACAAGTTTGGAGTGATTTGGGTTTGATTTGGACCCCTTTGGTGAATGGGCCAATGTAGGTCAAATTGGGCTAACTTGGGCCAATGTTGGGCTAGGGTTGAAATTAATGTAAAATAAATGTTGGGAAATGTTTATGGGAGTGCTCCAAAGAGGTTTTGGCTTTGGTTGGGTTTTAATTTTGGGGTTTGGGTTCATTTGGGTTAGGTTTGGGTTTAGATCAAAATTGGGCTTTTTGGCTTTGGATTGAATTTGAGTGGGATTTGAGTCTAAATTTTGGGTAAATCATGTTAGTTTTTTGTTTGTAGGGATGTTAAGGAAGGTTTAGAAAAGATTTGGGGTCAATTGGAGCTGAATTGGGTGAGTTTGGGTCAGGTTTGGGTCATGGGTCCAAATTGGGCTTTAAGGCCAAAAGTGGAATTGGATCCAAATGTCAATCAAATTGAACTTGGATTTAGTCTATATTGGTGTTTGGAATGTTAAATTGAAGTTTAGAATTGAATTGGACCAGAATTTGAGTCAATTGGTTAGGTTTGGTTTGACATTGGGCTCACTTTAGGTTAAAATGGGTCAAATTGGGGGTTTTGACAAAAGTAGGGTAAATTGACAAAATTGGCCTATGGTATAGTTGAACAAAATGAAATTGGTAATATTTGGGATTTTCTGGAATTTTCTGGGAATTTTCTGAATTTTTGGATTTTGGGTCAAGAGGGGTATTTTGGGTATTTGGAGGGTATTGGGAGGTATTTTTGGAATTTTTGGTATTTTTGGCTATGAATGATCAATTTGAGTGATGTGGAAATGCTTGGGATTGGTTTTGAGGAATTTTGGGTGATTTGGAAATTTTGGAGGATTTCAAGGGTTTTGGGTAGGCTAGGCGGGTGTACGGTCCCGAGGGTCAAAAATTGAAAATTTGGAAAATTGAAGATTGGATGAACGTAAGTGGAATGAAATCATTTTGGTTGAGCCATGAAGCCATATCAAGCCCACATGAGCCAAGAAGGGACTCATTTGAGGCATCCAATATGTTGTTCCCAACCCTCTTAGCCAAGGGCTTAGGGGTTAAGGACCATCCATGTGAATCACCTTTATGAGTCAGGAGGTCGAGTTGGGTATAGGTGTGTTTTAGGAGGTGTGTGAAAGTGTAGTGTATGAGTGTAGTGTGTGTGTAAGTCAGCCCTTCACCGGACCGGGCCACCTGTAGGCGGTCCTGAGGCCGAAGAGTCCTATAGGAACCCATCCTTTAAACTACCACATTTGATCTCAACCCTCTAGGTGATTAGGGGTCTACAGTCAAGTTTGTGGAGTTTGCAGGGAGCTAAGAAGTGGTTTGAATTTCTAAGTGGTGGGTCCCAATTCTAGTCCTCTAAGATAGTCAAAGGAAAAGCTTAAGGCTAGATCCTAAGTACTAAAAAGAAGAAGAGAAGACCTCATCAAAAATGAGGTCAACACCATCTTAGGAAGCTACCAGCCAAACTAAGCATATATGACGCTCTGATCCTGTCAAAGGAGATGAGGGAAGCTCTGATCAAGTCCCTACTTGATCCAGAGATTTGTTTAGCCCAAATAGCTGGTAATTCCTTCGACGAGGTTTGCTCATTAAAAGAACAGCGAGGTGTTTCCTTCATGGACAATGATCTATTACTGGGAACAGCGGATCACAACCGACCGTTATACATTTCAGTCACTATTGGAAAGTTTACGCTCTCTAGAGTGTTAGTTGATCCGAGAGCATCAATCAACATAATGAATCTTCGGAGCTAGCATATTTGGAAATTGATGCTCGCGAGCTTGAAGCAAACAAGATGCTATTAAGAGGCTTCAATCGAAAAGGAGAAAGAGCTCTTGGATCGATAACACTGCTAATGAAGATCTGTGACTTAGCAAAGACAACCGTAAAATTCCACATAATTGATTCTGAGACGTCATTCAACGCTCTACTGGGTCAACCGTGGATCCATGAAAACCGGATGGTACCGTCATCTCTACACCAGTGCATAAAGTATTACGAAGGAGGGGAACAGTGCATCAAAGGTGATTTGCAACCATTCTCCGTGCATGAAATTGGAATTCATGAAGATGGGGCCTACTACGCGCCCCCGAAGAAAACAATATTTTCCAGAAATAACATACCAAATGAAGCAAAAGAAATTTGAGACGATGAAGAACCTGAAGTTCTAGTCCAACAGTTACAGACCACTCCCTTACGGTGAGATGGTGAAGATTTCTCCAGGACTCGCACCCGAGGTCAAGGCCGGGGACGAGGACGTGGAAGAAATGTTGGAACAGTTGGACAGAAGAAACCGGTCATCGATGTTGTTTGGGAGAATAGCTCTGAAGAAGAATAAAAAATCAAGAAAGAAGCAGCGACAATAAGTCAAAAGAAACTCCAGTTTAAGATCCCTCTCGAAGATGAAAAGAATGAAGAATATAAATCAATGTACGAGAAGATTAACCATCATGTTCATACTATAACCCTGACCCCGATCCATTCTAATAAGTTCAAGGGTATGGTGGTCAAGGAAGTACATGGTGGTGGTACTAAACCAATCAAGTTTTACCGTGGTGCTTCTTCTTCCAATACTGAAAAAGATGTACAATTTGAAGATGTTACTTCATCTGAATTAATGGAACTACCTTTTGAGTGGTACTCTCCCTTTGTTCAAAATTTAATTCGACGTGGTGTCTTACCTCGACAATGGACAAAAGGCCGATCACAACACTTTGAAAAATTATGGAATAATGCCGGTCGGCCTCCCAATTCAAAACATGGTCTCGGATTCGACACAGTAGGATCAGTTGACGATACGGGATTTTGCTTGGTTGTCACTTGCAAACCTAATGAAGACTGCTTGGAAGCTTCAGAAAATCTTGAGGATCTACCAATCGGCGATGCTCCACCAGAATTCAAAGAAGAAATCAAATCTACAATAGACGAGTTAATGGAAGTTAACTTAGGTACTAGCGAAGATCCTAGCCCAACCTTTGTTAGTTCCTTACTCAGTAAAGAAGACTCCAAGGAAATAATCAAGCTACTAATGGAATTCAAGGACTTTTTTGCTTGGAGTTATGATGACATGCCAGGATTAACTCCAGAAGTCGCAGTTCACAAATTAGGAGTAGATCCTACTTCCGTTCCAGTCAGACAAGCTCTCAGAAGAATGTGTCTAGAAATTGAGCAACAAGTAATAGCCGAAGTTAAGAAGCTAATAGACGCTAAATTTGTCCGTGAAGAACAATACCCAACTTGGTTAGCCAACGTGGTACCTGTTAGAAAGAAGAATGGTCGGATCGTAATCGCGTGGATTTCGTAGATTTGAATAAAGCATGTTCGAAGGACGAATTCCCGCTACCAATTCCAGAACTGATGATCGACATTGCTTCAACAAATGAAATATTTTCATTCATGGATGGATCATCAGGATACAACCAGATAAAGATGGCACCAGAAGACGAAAAGCTCACGGCATTCAGAACACCGATCGGAGTGTATTTCTACACAGTAATGTCATTCGGACTAAAGAACGCAGGAGCAACATACCAAAGAGCGATGATGAAGATTTTTATGATCTCATTCACAACCAAGTTGAGTGCTACGTGGATGATGTGGTCATCAAAAGCAAACTGAAAGAAGATCGCCTGTATGATTTGAGAATTATTTTCGAGCGACTAAGACGATACAACCTTAAGATGAATCCCTTAAAATGCGCCTTCGGCGTCACCTCCAAGAAATTCTTAGGATTTGTTGTCCGACATCGCGGGATTGAAATTGATCCGGAAAAGATTAAAGCTATCTTAGAAATGCCACCTCCTAAAACCTTAAAACAGCTACGATCCTTTCAAGGAAAGTTGGCATATCATCGATGCTTTATATCGAATTTGTCAGGAAGGTGTCAGCCTTTTTCTGCTTTGGTTAAGAAGGATACCAAGTTTACTTAGGACTCCAAATGTCAACATGTCTTCGATGACATCAAACAATACTTAATGACATGTCCTGTGTTAGCAGCCCTAGTCTCAGGTAGACCGTTGATACTTTATACCGCAGCTTTAGACGACTCCCTTGGAGCCCTGCTAGCCCAGGTCAATGATGAGGAAAAAGAAAATGCTCTTGCCGATGCGCTAGCCCGCCTTGCTAAGGAATTTGCCTGCTTGTAGGATAAGAGTTGAAGTTTCAGTTCAAGGACGACAGGTTCTATCACAGCTTGACATGGATACAATACATAAATCAGAAAGAGCAGAAGAAACAATTGCAGCAGTGACGATGTAAAATATAGAAGATTGCCGGCAGCCATTAATAGACTACTTACAGACAGGAAACCTACCGGATGATAAGTCATTAGCCCATGAAATCAAGAAAAGAACTCTGTCTTACACATTAATAAACAATACATTATACAGAAGGTCTTTTGATCAGATGTGGCTAAGGTGCCTGAGCGGGTCCGAGGCTCGCGAAGTCGTTAAAGAAGTATATTCAAGACTTTGTGGCGCTCATCAGTCGGGTCCGAAAATGAAAATGAAAATCAAAAGACTAGGGTACTACTGGCCCTCAATGATGACCGACTGTATGAAAGTTGCCAAAAGTTGTCACCAGTGCCAAGTGCATGGAGTGGTTCTACACCAACCTCCAAATGTGCTACATCCGAAAATCGCATCGTGGCCATTTGAGTGTTGGGCACAGATATAGTGGGTCTGATAGAACCGCCTTCTTCAAGAGGACATCGCTTCATTCTTACAGCTACATACTAATTTTCTAAGTGGGCAGAAGCAGTACCACTCAGAGAAGTGAAGGCACACCACGTGCTATAGTTTTTCAAGAACCAAGTCGTCTATCGTTTTGGAGTACCACACAAATCATATCAGATTATGGGTCTGCATTCAAGAGTACAAAAATCAATAATTTTGTCAGAAGACACGAGATCGATTGGAGATACTCAACGATCTACTACCCAAGAGCAAACGGCTTGGCCGAGGCTTTTAATAAAACTCTCGTTCAAATTCTAAAGAAAACTTTGGACGAAAACAAGAGAAATTGGCACGAGAAGTTATTAGAAGCCTTATGGGCCTACAAGACGACTTTCAGAATGCCCACCTAGTCTACACCTTACGCCTTAGTGTACGGGTCCGAGGCCGTTCTACCCTTAGAGGTTCAGCTTCCGTCTCTCGAATTGCAAGCTGCGGAAAAGATTACTACGAAGAAAACGCCGGACTACAACCGGAAGAATTGGAAAGCTTGGAAGGGAAAAGACTTTCCGCACAACAGATTTTGGAATTGTATCAAGCCAAGATGATCCAGGCCCATGATAAACTGGTCCGCCCAAGAACTTTCAAAGTCGGTGACTTAGTTTTAGTTCTCAGAAGACCTATTCTTGCACATCACAAAATAGGAGGTAAACTTGAACCAACATGGGAAGGGCCGTTCGTGGTCGAGACAGTCTACTCAGGAGGTTCCTACCAACTGGTGAATTGTCGTGGAGAACGACCCATGCTTCCAATCAATGGACGGTATTTAAAGAAGTATTACGCAACCTGATGTTTCGAAGGATGAATCCTCAATCCTAGAAGCACGGGCACAGTAATTACTTATGACTGTGTCCGAACCCAAAACAAAATAAAATGGATAATAAAAAAATCTCATAAAAAAAGTAAAATTAAATTAAATTAAAATGTTGAAAAGAAAACATGAGAAATCATAATAATAAAATGTCAATCTTTCCTTCTAAATCTGTTCATTCCTGGTATTTTCTCATCTCTTCCTACTTCCTTTAAATTTAAAAGAAATGAATAAGATTTTTTAAGTGTTTTTCTTATTATTCTTGTTCTTAGTATAGCCCCTAATCCTTTCCTTATTTTTTTTCGCAGGGAAATGTCGAACTGGCGGTTGGTTCTAAACTTTAGAAATGGCATGAGTCTAGCACTTGATAAAAAGAGGGTGAGGGATGAAGTAGTGATAGAGATTGACTCAGACTTCAAACCAGCCAGCTTACAATACGAAGAAAATGATTGGATCCCAGTTGATCGAGAAGAACTTCACAGCCATACAGTGATGAAAATGGGTGGCCAGAGCCACTGATCACAGAAAAATATGTTGAAATTCATACCTATTTTTTATGAAATTGCAATTTAAAGAAATGTATTTTCTTTATTTTATTGCAGGAACGAAGATTTATAAGTGATGGAAGAAAAAAAGCATAAAATAGAACAAGTTTGGATCAAAAAGGAAGAAATAAATGCTAAATGAACTAAGTCGCCGACGATGAAATCGAGCCCACCGACGGCGAGATTAAAAAGAGAATTTGTTAAAGGTTTGCAACTACCTCGCCGACAGCGAGCCCGAGCCCGCCGACAGCGAGATTGCGCGGTTTGAAGAGCTTCTAGAAGCCGCGCTGACGGCGAGGTGGTTTCTCGCCGTTGGCGAGAACGTTCAAAATGCCAGATACAATGAACCTGGATGCTTTTTGAAGAAGTGCTTAAGTACCCCTTGGACCTTTGTCTACCTCTATAAATAGAGGACAAATTTTAGTATGTAGTGTGTCTATTTTAGGAGTCTTATAGTATTCTATTAGTGTGCTTTTGAGTCTAAGTTGAAGTTTAGTGTGAGTAAGTGTAAGTAGTGAGTTAAGAAGTGTGTTGTACTAGAAGGAAAAGTCAAAAGAACTTCAAGGAGTCTGCTTGGGGAGGAAATTGAGATAAGTATCTTTGTTTATTGTTGTTAACTTTAAATAAAATCCATGCTTTGTTTAATTCCCATGCATTCTGAGTAGTTTTCTTAGTCTTTCTCCTTGTTTGTGAAATTATGTGAATTGATGAAATTAAATAGAAGTGCCTAATATATTAAAATAAATTGTGATAAGCTTTTACTTAAAACTTAATTTACTTTCAGTCTGGCCAATTGAATTGTTAAAATATGTTGAATTATCAACTATAGTAAAGATTACATCCAATATTCAGGGAAGTCAAAAGCCTTGGAAGGAGGGTGCAAATAAATAAGGAAATATTATTTATCAGACGTAGAATTGGACATTTTAGTGTGATACACTAAAATATTCAATTTGGTCCTATTGTTTGAGAGCTGAAGTGTAGATGTTAGCCCTCGAGTGAGGGGAACGTGGGAGCTCGAAGTGGCGACCGATATCCTCCCAGCCTAGCCGCAGATTCAGTAATCAAACATAGGACTAGTCAATGTTCTTTGCACTTGGACCAAAGGGTAAAGAATAGGAATGCTCCTATTTGTCACAATACAATAAAAAATCTATTTGAATTCATCATTCACTTAAGTTTCTAAAAACAAGGGGAAGGATAATTTTTCTGAAATCTTTAAATTAACTTTATTTAAAGCATTAGTTTACTTTAGATCGCTTTAGTTAAGTATTCTAAATTCCGTATACTATATTAGTAAGTAAATCCTTTTAAATTTAGTCGTTACAAATCTTTTAAAACTTCCCGCGGGATCGATAACCAGGACTCCACTAGAGCCCCGTATTACTTCGATACGATACGTATACTTGCGTAGAATCCACATTATACATTCCATCATAAAATTAAATATATATTAAGCGGGATCAAGTTTTTGGTGCCGTTGCTATTTTTGTAAACATTAAAAAGTGGGTCAAGTTTATGGCACCATTGCCGGGGAGGTAAAGAAATTATTTACTAGAGTAACGGACTATTTTAAAATTTATTTTACAAACTGTATGCGTAAATTTGGAAATGAAAATTTAATGCCTTACGATTCAGAATTAGAGCCTACAATTAAAAGAATTAGAAAATAAAAAAGAGAAATTATAAATTTAACACAAATGGTGAATATTCCTGAAAATAAAATATATCAATCAAGAGAGACCATTAAGAGATTATGCCAACCCTACATCAGATGAAATTCATTTAACTATTCGAAACCCTGATGTAGCTGCTAACTCATTTGAAATTAAACCTGCAATTATCCAAATGGTACAAAACAATCAATTTAATGGTTCACCTACTGAAGATCCTAATTTACATCTTACTAGTTTTTGAGAACTATGTGCTACTTTCAAATATGAAGGAGTATCTAACGATGCTATTAGTCTTAGACTTTTTCCTATTTCTTTAAGGGATAAGGCTAAAATGTGGTTAAATTCGTTAGCACCCGGATCTATTAAAACTTAGGGAGAGTTATCATAAAAATTTCTATCCAAATATTTTCCACCATCTAAAACTGCTAAGCTTAGAAATGATATAACTTCTTTTAGTCGACTTGATGGAGAATCAATATATGAAGCTTGGGAGAGATTTAAAGAACTTCTTAGGAAATGCCCACATCGTGCGTTACCGTATCTAGTTAATTATTCAAACTTTCTATAATGGATTAGTAGGATCTCTTAGATCAATCATCGATGCTGCTGCAGGAGGATCATTAATGTCAAAACCATTTGATGAAGCCTATGCACTAATCGAAGAAATGTCTACCAATAATTTTCAATGGCTGATAGAATGAATCCGAAAAAGATAGCTACTATTCATGAAAATGATGCAATATCTATGTTAGCTTCGCAAATCGCTGCTATATCTAAAAAATTAGATCATTTTAGAATGAATTACTCTCCAACTATATTAGAAGAAAACTCATCTGGACAACTTATAGAATCTCAACCTTTATATGAAACTATGAATGTTATTAATAATAGAACCAATAATCCTTATGCGAATTATTATAATCCTGGATGGAAACATCATCCTAATTTTAATTGGAATAATAATACAACTAATCAACCATGGATGAACAACATAACACAACCATTAGGAAATCCCTCTAACCAAGGAAATTCTAATTATAAACCTAGTTATCCACCTGGATTTAATAATAATAACCCTCAATTTAAAGAAAATAAATTATCTATAGAAGAATTAATATTAAATATGGGTCAACATTTACAAAATCAAGGAAACCAATTACAAAATCAAGGAAATCAATTACAAATACAAGGAAACCAATTACAAAAGCAAGGAACAACAATTAAAAATATTGAAACTCAACTTGGACATATCGCTACCGCGCTTAATAATAGAATACCTGGAACATTTCCTAGTAATGTGGAAATAAATCCCAAAGACAAAGGAAAGGAACAAATTAAAGCGATACAATTACGAAGTGGAAAAGAATTAGAACCTCGAATTCAGAAAGAACTTGAAAGTCAAAAAGAGTTAGTGGAAATCGAAAAGGAAAAAAATCAACAAGATCCAAACTTAGAAAATCCTTTAATAACAATGAAAATTTCTGTTGAAAAACCTCCACCACCATTTCCTCAACGACTAAATCAACATAAAAAAGATAAACAAGCTTGCTAAATTCCTTAAAATTCCGAAGAAATTAACAATAAATATTCCTTTCGTAGAAGCTTTAGAACGTATGTCAAACTATGTAAAATTCATGAAAGATATTCTAAATAAAAAAAGAAAATTTATCGATAATGAAACGGTCGCACTTAGTGAAGAGTGTAGTGCTATTATTCAGAAAAAGCTTCCTGAAAAATTAAAAGATCCTGGTAGTTTCACTATACACTGCGCTATTAAAGAAAATTTCTATGGAAAAGCTTTGTGTGACTTAGGAGCAAGCATCAATCTAATGCCTCTATCAATTTTTAAGAGATTAGAATTGGGAGAAATTTCACCTACTTCAGTTAGCTGATCGTTATGTTACATATCATAAGGGAGTTATTGAAGATGTTTTAGTAAAAATAGATAAATTTATCTTCCCTATAGATTTTATTGTTTTAGATATGGAAGAAGATAAAGAAATTCCTATCATCTTAGGAAGACCATTTTTAGCCACTGTGAAAGCTATGATTGATGTTCAGAAAGGAGAATTAACTATGAGAGTAAATGACCAAAAAGTTACTTTTAATATTGCAAAATCAATGAAATATTCTGCGCTAGAAAAAGATGATGAGTGTTTTCGAATGGAAGTACTCGATCATTTTCAAAAAGAACATTTTAAGGAATATGTTGACCTCATTTTTGATGAGGTCTTCTCTTCTTCTTTTTAGTACTTAGGATCTAGCCTTAGGCTTTTCCTTTGACTATTCTAGAGGATTAGAATTGGGGCTCACCACCTAGAATTTCAAACCACTTCTTAACTCCCTGCAAACTCCAAAAACTTGATTGTAAACCCCTAATCACCTAGAGGGTTGAAATAAAATGTGGATGTTTAAAGGATGGGTTCCTATAGGACTCTTTGGCCTTAGGACTGCCCTGGGTGGCCTGGTCTGGTGAGGGCTGACTTACACACACACTACACTTATACACTACACTTTCACACACCTCCTAAAATCACACCTATACCCAACTCGACCTCCCGACTCATGAAGGTGATTCACATGGATGGTCCTTAACCCCTAAGCCCTTAGCCAAGAGGGTCAGAACAACATAATGAATGCCTCAAATGAGTCCCTTCATGGCTCATGTGGGCTTGATATGGCTTCATGGCTCAACCAAAATGATTTCATTCCACTTACATTTACCTAATCTTCAATTTTGCAAATTTTCAATTTTTGACCCCCGGGACCCTACACCCGCCTAACCTACCAAATGCCTTTGAAATTACCCAAATTTTTCAAAATCTCCAAATCACCCAAAATTCCCAAAAATTAACCTTGAATATTTCCCCTCTAATCAAATTGATCATTTATAGCCAAAAATACCAAGAATTCCAAAAATACCCCCCAATACCCTCCAAATACCCATAATGCCCCTCTTGACCCAAAAATCCAAAAATTCATAAAATTCCCAGAAAATTCCGAAAAATTCCAAATATTCCCAATTTCATTTTGTTCAACTACACCATGGGCTAATTTTGTCAATTTACCCTACTTTTGTCAAAACCCACAATTTGACCCATTTTAACCCAGAGTGAACCCAATGTCAAACCAAACCTATCCAATTGACCCAAATTCTGGTCTAATTCAATTCTAAACTTCAATTTAACATTCCCAACACCAATCTAGACCAAATCAAAGTCCAATTTGATTGACATTTGAATCCAATTTCACTTTTGGCATTAAAGCCCAATTTGGACCCATGACCCAAACCTAGCCCAAACGAAACTAATTTAACTCCAATTAACCCCAAATCTTTTCTAAACCTTCCCTAAAATCCCCAAAAGTAAAACACTAACATGATTTGCCCAAAATTTAGACCCAAACCCCACTCAAATTCAACCCAAAGCTAAAAGGCCCAATTTTTACCTAAACCCAAACCTAACCCAAATAAGCCCAAACCCCAAAATCAAAACCCAACCAAAGCCAAAACCTCTTTGAAACACTCTCATAAACATTTCCCAACATTTATTTTACATCAATTTCAACCCTAGCCCAACATTGGCCCAAGTTAGCCCAATTTGACCTACATTGGCCCATTTACCAAAGAGGTTCAAATCCAACCCAATTCAAGCCCAAACCACTTCAAATTGATTCCAAATCATTCATGAAACATTCCTAAATTAAATTCAGCACTTATTGGATCCAATCCTTTGCAAAATTTTCATCCTAAATTTTGTTTTGAAATCTAAAAGCCCACTCTCTAAACCATCTTGAAAACCCATCCAAAGTGAAATCCAAAAGCCCAAAGCCCACATGACAATTCCTTCTCATCATCTCTTTAATTGGAATCAATTCCTAAGACCCAAATCAATCATCAAATCAACCTAAATCAAGCACCATCTAAATTTTTCACTAAATTGCCAAAATATCCTAATTCCTTTTTCATATAAATGAATCCACTTTTCCTAAGCCAAGGATGAGCCAAATGAAACCACATGCAAGCCATGGACAAGCCACATGAAGCCATGGGGGGTCGCCGGAAAACGCCATGGCCAAGACATGGGAAGGAGCCAAGCATTGAAATTCCACCTTGCTGAGTTGCCCCATGCCCAGTGGCCATTGCAGCTGTTCTTCCCTTGCCAAGAGCAGCTGATCCCAGTCCCTAACTCCCCTTGGGAGAGCCTCTAGCCTCTCCTATTTAAACACCACCCTTCTCGGCCATGAAGGAGCTGCTGAACCAACCTTAAGGAAACTCTGCCAAAATCATTCCAGACCACTCTCCACACATAGAGCACTTGATTCCCACTGGATTCTAGCCCCAATTCCCTCCAACCGAGCTCAATTTCGAGTTCAAACTTCGAAGACAAAAACCAGGACACTTCTTCACAGTGGACCAATCCCCAAATCGATTGATCTTACACCTTCACTCGTACCAAGGAAAGAAGTTTACCAAGCAAAATCCCCCTCTCCGTGCCACCCATCCGTTCCGTACTCCAAGCTTTGTAATCGGCTGTGGTCGAAATCCTACCTAGACAATTCACTGTAGCCAAGGGACTTCATCTGGAGCTTGCTTGGACCCAATCAAAGGTGACACAACTCTTAGATCGAAGTTTCACTTCTCTGAGCAAAGGTATGGACTCACTCTTCTTCCCGAGCTTACAGAGATTCTCCGTTTAGTTTGAGTCAATTTAAATACATGTTTACCGTCTGGATGTGTTCGTCTCCTCAAGACGAACCCATAGAGCATAAGAACACGAAAATCCGTCGAGAATCGAGCGAGAAATTGGGGTTAGAAGGTTGATGGTCACGGTGCACACCCGCCGTGTAGACAATGACCGGGAGCCGCTCTGGATCGAGCGTGTATCGAGTGGACGGTCCGGATCGAGCTAGACAAGCCGCGTTGGTACGCGACCCGCGGGGCCCCGGATCGCCGAGTCGGATGGCGGCGCCGAATCGAAGACGACACGCGGCGCTGCGAGATGCCTAGGCTGAGTTGGCGCCGCGTGGATAAGTAGGAAATTAGGTTATTTTCCTATTTATTTAATTCCCTAAACTTCAAAAATGCATAACTTTGTGTAGGAAAATCGAAAAATAAAATAAAAATACCCTCTCGCTCGGTGAACGAGAGGAGAATAATGTGGAAAAGAAATCATTTAATTTCATCAAGTATTTTATTTTTAATAATTTATTTACTCTCTCGCACATTTTCAATTCTTCATGCATGCATACAATTCACCATGGCATGAGACCATAGGGCTTTTGAAGCCTCTCGAATTTGGGAACATTCCCCGAATTTTCCAAAGTCGAGGCCACCCCTATGAAGAGTTATTGATTTTTCAATTCTAGGTCTCTATTCTGAATATTTTAATTCCAATAATTAGCATGTTGTGAAATAAATTATAGGAAAATTTGAGGATGTTTCTTATGACCAGAGGACTCTAGGAAAAATACATTTTGAATTAATCCACTTGGAATAACCCTAATTGGCTTAAACACCCAAAATAGGTCCTTAATTAATTAGAGCTAATCATACATCAAATTGACTTGAAATCAAATCTCCACTGACCTTTAGGATCAGAGGAACCCACCATAAAAATTTGAAGTCAATTGAACTTGGTTAGCCCTACTAAATGGGTTGATTAAGCCATTAAGCCAATTTAAACTTTAAAAATTCATAACTTTCAAAATACTTTTCAAAAATTCACCAAATTAGTTTTGGAGCCTCTCTGATATCTGGGGAATTTAAGAAAATTAAAATTACAATTTTCTAAAAAAGTTGATTTTTTGCATTATTTTAATATTTTTAATAATTAAAAAATAATAAAAATCACAAAAATAATAAAATTCACCAAAATGTCACATTTTTAATTTTAATCACTTAGGAACAAACCCCATATTTTTCTTAAGTATATATGATGAGATATTAAATTTTAAAGCCCTAAGGTAATTTTAAAATTAAAAAAAATGTATTTTTTAGCATTTCCACTAAAATAATTCTAATAAATCAAAAGAAAATCAGAAAATTGTAAATTTTAGTTCTCTGATTTCCTTGATATCAGAGAGATATTTGAAAAATATAAAATTCACTTTTCAATCTTTATTTTATTTTTAAATTAATTAATACTCCAAAATTCAAAATAATTATAATAAAAAGAATATAATTCAAAAAATCACCAAAATTGATCCAAGTGGTCCTTTAGTCATTAGGAATGTCCCATAATTTTCTTATGGATAGAAAATTTCCCTTGGTCATATTCTTAAATTTTCCTTGGAAATCCCTATTTTCCACAAAAATAATTACATAAATAAATTAAATACAGAAAAATCACATTTTCTCCCCTAATGTCTTGATTGACATATGAGTGAAGCCACATAAAAATTTTAAATTCATTTAAGCTCAAATTAGTGAGTTATGAAATTAGTAAGTTTAAAGGGCAAAATGGTAATTAAAATTTTAACCTATAATTAAAAATTTTAGGTTTAATTAAAAGGTTGGGTAAAATATTTGATATCAAGTTGATTTTGGATGTTTAAAACTTAGGTATTTAAAGGGTAGAAACCTACCAAACAATTTGAAAGTAATTAAGATAAGCCTTAATTAAATAATTGTTTAAATTTGGAAGAATAATAATAAAAAATTGGAATTATTAAAATAGAGATATTATTAGGAAGAGATTTATTCTTTAATCTAAGAATCCCTAAATTAATCACCTCAATAATATTCAATTCCTAATTAAAATGATAATCTAAATCCAAAACTTAAAATGCTTAATCATTAAATTAAATTAAAATTAAAACATTTAACTTAAACCCTTTTAAAATTTCAATTAAATTAATACTTTAACAATTAAAATTAAATCATCTTTAAAACATAAAAAATAAAATATAAAATTAAAATTAAAAATAAAATAAAATTAAAATTTAAATTAAATTAAATTAAATTAAATTAAATAAATTAAATTAAAACATATTAAATTAAATCAAATTAAATTAAATTAAATTAAATTAAATCAAATTAAATCAAATTAAATTAAATTAAATTAAATTAAATCATATTAAATTAAATTAAATTAAATTAAATTAAAATAAAATAAAAAATAAAATCAAGTTAAAATTAAAATTAGATTAAATTAAATAAATTAAATTAAAATTAAAACTAAACCAAATTAAATTAAATTAAAGTTAAATTAAATTGAATTAAAAATAACATCACCTAAGACAAAGAATTTAAAAATAAATATAAAGCAACTTGAATACTATTCCAAACTTAAACCCATTAACTGAAATTAAATTAAATCATAAACCATTTGAACATCAATTTGCCCTCGAAAGCTTTTGTTGTCATAACTCCTAAACGAACGTTAAGTGAAGTGTTACTTCACTCATAGGATATTCAAATGTCCTAGTTCATCGAGAAAGATAACAACAAAACTTGAATTCCTGCACGATTAATTCTTTTGTATAATTAAATTCTCTTGGACTTAAAAATAATCCTAGAAATATTGAAAAGATGTTTAAGACTCGTCTTAAGCACTCCCTCGATATGATGGGATGTTTATAAGAACAATTGAACTTAATTGTTCTTTGATGAAGAAAGTCATCCTCAAACCAAAACACAAGAACCTAGACGTCATAGGAGATGTACTAGCTATAGTGAGTAGGACTCGGTAGAAAACCATAACCCATCCCTTAGCCTTTACCTAAGAACTTGCTTTAAATGCTTAAATATTCTAATTGTGTTTTAAGTGCAGCTTGGGATGACGGGAAGACCCTCCAGGTACGCTTTTATTTTATTGCAATTTACCTTATTGCAATTTATTTAATCGCATCGCACTTACTTAGAATTAAATAACCAAGCCATAGGATTTCGAGGTAGTTTGCCTAGCGCAACATAAATCCTCAACCTTTTGTTAGGCATTTGCATTGCAAATTAAGCCCTAACCAGTCTTAGGATTTCGAGGTAGTCGTCCGATACGACATAAACCCTCACATCTTCGAGGCTATTTGTATGATCATGTCATACGAATATAAGTCCTAATTAATTAAAATTGGCAAGATCAAAACATTAAATAAACATTAGGACTTTCCTAAATCCAAGCCAAACAATAGGATAGTCCGGAAATTACCAAAGTTAGCTTCGAATCTGTAATTTCTCCTACCTTTCTTCCTTTGAATTCCCAAAACAAAATGTTCCAAATTTGATCCATTCCCTATTGAAATTCTAAAATTCAATCCTTTGAAGGCCTTAAACTTTGAGATTCTTGAGAGCAGAACTACTGATTATTATCGAGAGTTTTCTTAGGTGATTCCCATCACTTAAGATGTAATTAACTATACGTGCTTGCCCTTATAGGGAATTTTAAGAACCCAAGTAATATAAACCCTACTTAATTCATTAATATTAAGCAGGGGAACTTGTCGGCTTATAAAATTGGTTCGCAGACCAAACGGATGTCACAAACCTTTCTAGTTTATCTAATCGAGCCCTATTATCAAGCAGTGTGTCTATTCTTCAGTATATATACACGGTTTGTGGTGCGGTTCTCGTTTATGTAAACTATTCGGGATGTGAGATCAGTTTGATTTCATATCTTAAAATCTTCAAATTTAAAAATTATTTTCAAAATCAAATGCTACTTTCCAAATTATATATATTTAAATTAAATTTAAAATTTAAAATTTAAAATTCGCTGACAGAATATTATGAAGAAAAATTAGAAAAAAAAATACTGAATTAATTGAAAAGGCTGATATAAATGAATAAATAGATTATATTCTAGAGAAATTTGAATTTTTTGATAATACAGAAAACACTGAAAAAAATATAGTTCCATCGATTATTAAACCTCCTGAACTTGAGTTAAAAATGTTACCTAATCATTTGAAATATGGTTACTTAGGTAATTCTTCAACTCTACCAGCTATTATTTCATCCGAATTAAATGAATCTCAAGAACAAAAACTTTTAGATACCTTAAAAAAATATAAGAAAACTTTTGGTTGGACTTTAGCAGATATTAAAGGAATAAGTCCTTCAATCTGTATGAACAGAATTATTTTAGATAATGAACATAAGCCTAAAGTAGATCCCCAAAGGAGATTAAACCCGATAATGAAAGAAGTAGTCAAGAAAGAAATTTTAAAATGGTTAGATAATGGTATTATATATCCTATTTCTAACAGTGCTTGGGTAAGCTCAACTCACTATGTGCCTAAGAAAGAAGGAGTGACCGAAAAAGCTAATGAAAATTATGATTTTATCCATATAAGATAAGTTACTGGATGACGAATATGTATTGATTATAGAAAATTAAACGTAGCCACCAGGAAAGATCACTTCCCTTTACCATTTCTAGAACAGATGTTAGATAGATTAGCCGGACATAAGTATTTTTGTTTCTTAGATGGATACACCGGTTATTATCAAATACAAATTGCTCCTGAGGATCAAGAGAAAACTACATTTACTAGTCCTCATGGAACTTTCGCTTTTCGAAGGATGCCTTTTAGATTATGTAATGCACCTGCAACATTCCAGAGATGTATGATGTCTATATTTAGTAAATTAATTAATAATGGAATAGAAGTATTTATGAATGATTTATCTGTATTTGGAACATCATTTGACACATGCTTAAATCATCTTGAAAAAGTACTTGAAGTTTGTGAGAAAACTAATTTAGTTCTTAATTGGGAGAAATGTCAATTTATGGATGGAGGCAACATTGTATTAGGGCATAAAATTTCAGAAAAGGCCATGGAAGTAGACCCTGCAAAAATTCAAGTTATAGCTAAATTACCACCTCCAACTACGGTGAAAGGGGTAAGAAGTTTTCTTGGACTTGCTGGATTCTACAGACGTTATATAAAAGATTTTTCAAAAATTACTAAACCTCTATGCCAACTTCTTGAAAAGGACAAGAAATTTGAATTTACAACTCGAATGCCCGAATGCTTTCGCATTATTAAAAGATAAATTAATTATACCACCTATAATAGTTTCACCTAATTGGGAGAAACCATTTGAGCTTATGTGTGATGCTAGTGATTATGCTATAGGAGCAGTTCTTGGGCAAAGATATGATAAGATTTTCAAAGTTATATATTATGCTAGTAAAACTCTAAATGATGCTAAAATAAATTATACAGTTACTGAAAGAGAATTATTAGTAGTTGTATATGCTTTTAATAAATTTCCGTCTTATCTAATAGGAACTAAATGTATCGTGCATACTGATCACTCTACTATAAAATATTTAATGCAAAAGAAGGATTCTAAACCAAGATTAATTAGATGTATATTATTAATGCAAGAATTTGATTTTGAGATCGTTAACAAAAAGGGAACTGATAATAAAATTGCCGATCATTTATCAAGATTAGAATATCATGAATTATCTCGATACCGATAATGAAATTATAGTACGCTTTTCCCGATGAACAACTTTATAATATAAATGAGTGGAAAATACCTTGGTATGCTCATATAGTAAATTATATTGTAAGTGACATTTTACCACCTATGTTAACTTTGCAACAACAGAAAAAATTCATTCATAATACTAAAACATACTTTTGGGATGAACCATACTTATATAAGCAATGTAAGGATCTAATTATTAGAAGATGCGTGCCTTATAAAGAAACTGAACCAATTATTCAAAAATGTCATGATTCTGATTTTGGAGGACATTTTGGGACAGATAAAACTGCGTATAAAATTCTACAATCTGGATTCTACTGGCCTACTTTATTTAGAGATGTATACATATATATAAAAACCCGCGATAAATGCCAAAGAGTAGGAAATATATCAAGAAAAAATGAAATGCCTCTGAATTTTATATTAGAAGTTGAAATTTTTGATGTTTGGGGATTAGATTTCATGGGACCTTTTATTACTTCATTTGGAAACTCATATATATTAGTAGCTGTTGATTATGTTTCCAAATGGATTGAAGGCAAGCTTTACCTAGGTGTGATGCTAAAAGTTTTCAAAATTTTTAATGAAAAATATTTTTACTAGATTTGGAATGCCGAGAGTGATTATCACTGACGAAGGAACTCATTTTAGAAATAAATATATTCACAAAATAGTAGAAAAATATAATATTATTCATAAGATATCAATCGCTTATCATCCACAAACTAGTGGATTAACTGAAGTTTCTAATCGAGAGATTAAGCGTATTTTAGAAAAGTCCGTAAACCCTAATAGATTGGATCGGTTTATAAGACTAGACACTCGCATTATGGGTATACGGGACTACTTATAAAACTCGATTGGAATGACTCCTTACGAGCTTATATATGGAAAAACTTGCCACTTACCGAGTTGAATTAGAACATAAAGCATATTGGGCGATTAAAGAATTTAATTAAAATATGAAAGAAGCTGGTGAGAAGAGATTGTTGCAATTAAATGACTTAGAAGAATTAAAGAATGAATCATATGATAATGATAGGATTTACAAAGAAATGATGAAATTATGGCATGATCGGAAGATTAATCAGAGAAATTTTGAACCAGGACAAGAAGTTTTGCTATATAATACTAGATTAAAATTATTTCCTGCGAAATTGAAATTTCGATGGTTAGGACCTTTCACTATAACTCAAATATTTTCATATGGAACTATAGAAATTGAAGATCCATAAACAGGACATAGATTTAAGGTAAACGGACATAGATTAAAACCATATTTCGAAGGTAGAAGACCAAATTTTAAAGAGGTTTTAATGCTTAGTCGACCTGATTACTAACTGAAATTAGGTCGAGCTGACAACGTTAAACCAAACGCTTAATGGGAGGCAACTCATAGTAGTCTTTTATTTTAATTATATACAAAATAGTGAGTCTGTAATATTAAAATAAATCTTACTATTCAATTTTTAATTAGAATCATCACAAATTCAAACCTATATGATGAGATCAGAAAATATTCGGACCAGAGCGAAATTGGGCAATTTTACCGAATCTCGCCGACAGCAAGCCAGAGACTGCCGACAGCGAGATTGCGTGCCATATATTTAAATCAGTTTTATAACTAGCTCGCCGACGGCGAGAAACTTCCCGCCGACGGCGAGTAAGTTGAAAAATTAGTCTCTTAAGTTTTATGTGCGGTTTTGGATGGTTCTAAAGCCATTTCTTTGTAGAAAACCATCCCAAATTCATTTTTTACACTGTTTTCTTTCCTAGAAATGACTAGAGACCATTCCTTTCAATCCGAAATGGCCACCAAACTCTTAGAAACCATAAAAACTGGAGTTTGCAACTGAAGAAAATTCGTCAGTTCGGAGGCGCTGCGTATTTTCAACAAAGTTTTGATGAAGAAGAGACTTATTAAAGAAAGGGGATTTGTCAACAGAGGAGTAGAGAATTCCACCACAAAAATTGAAGAAATGATCGTGCAGCGGCATTGGGAGTATTTTGCTATACGACATCCACTGTAGTTATTCCTTTAGTTAAAGAGTTTTACTCTAATCTACATGCGATCAACAATGGAAGTGTCTACGTCATAGGAAGATGGGTAACATTTACTCCTTCAAGGGTAAATGAATTATTTTCTATATAGAATACCCATGTCTGTCATTATTCAAACTTTGTTCCTTCAAGATACAATATGAATGAGATTTATAGATACCTGACCGACGAACCTGATGATTGGGAGTTGCACGAAGACGGGTATGTCAGTTTCTCTGTATCACTTCTTAACCCCATCTAGAAGCATTGGCATTTCTTTATCTCATCAAAATTATTACCCACTATGAGGGTAAATAAGGTTTCAAAGGAATGCGCTATTCTAAATTACTGTATTCAAATTAAACTACCTATCGATGTTGGATCAATTATAGTAAAGTCTACATTGGGATTGATTATGCATGGGTCAGTTCATAGACTTGGACACCCATTTACTATATTTGCTTTATGCAGTCAGTACCAAGTTTCTTATGAGGCGTGGGAAAAGGTACTTTTTCCATAGAAACCACTCGATCCTACGGATATGTTTCCAACTTTGGATAACAATGATGAGATTACCATTATTTCTGATAGAGCATCACAGAACAATCCTTTAGTGAGGCCCCTTACTGATAAACAAATTTTATTCTGAAAAAGATTAAAAGATTAGAGAAAGAGTTGCAAAACGTGATGAATTCCATCGATAATATCTCTGATATGTTTGATCACATTTACTGGAGGATGAAGGAGCACTTTGATCATACTGGACATCTGGAGACCAGTTTTATTCATTTACTGAGACAGAAAGGGTGGATTGACGAAGAATCTACTACAGAATTCCCTTTCAGGCCTTTCTACAATCTATTTGTGCACCTGCGTCACATCGGGAATATCAGAGAGGATGTTAGTTCAGACACTGAGGAGTAGTAAAGATTTCTATCTTATGTTATATTTGTGTGTATATATGTGTTGATTTGGATTTAGGTTTTACTATGATTTAAACTTTAAATTTGATCATCTCGCATTTGATGAAATTATATGTATTTGTTATGTCTCGACATTTAGAGTATTGTGGTGTGGATTGCAATGCTGAGTATTTATGAGAGTTTGAAGTATTGAAGTCTTAAGTTTTAGTGTTTAAAAGTGTGAAGTTTGTAAGTATTATGGATTTCATATATAAAGTTATATTGTTTGTGTGAACTTTTTGTGAGTATAAGTATCTAGTCTTCATACTAAATTATAAAATTAAGTGATCGGAAGATTAATTAGGGCCAAATCGAGGTTGAAAATGATTGAAGAATTTTAAATATTTAAAACTTTTGGGAGCTCGTCGACGGCGAGAATTATCCCGCCGACAGCGAGGGAAAGCCCGTTGACAGCGAGAACGATCTCGCCAACGGCGAGATTTTCCAGAAACTTTGGCCTTGGTAAATTAATTAGCTCGCTGACGGCGAGAAAAATCTCTCCGACAGTGAGATCGCTAAATGTCCTATATTTGACGAGTCAACCGACACTATTCATCATCCCCTTCCTCAAAACATCGAAAAAAAACTGACCTACGGCTCGTGAGATCTTGGATTTGAGGCTATTTCAACACTTTTTGACACCGAATTTCATCTCCCCTTGGTAAGTGCTTCACTCCTATGCAAAAATTTTTGATTTTCACCATGAATTTCTTCTACATTGGGAAATTTTGGAAAAATTCAAAATATGGAGAAAATACTTGGAAGAAATTCATGAAGATCGATTTAAATGGATTTTAGTTGCTATAGGAAGCCATTTTAGTAATAATTGGAAGTTTAGTTAGAATTTTTTGTGATTTACATAGATTGAATGAAATGGCTCCTCGACAAAGACAAAGGTTGGATTACGACGAAACCCGATTTATAAATGCAAGAGCACAAACTCGATACTTTCAAAACATTCAAGCAAGAAAATACATACAGGATCGAGTTTTCAAGAATCCGGCGGAGAAGTGGAATGAATAATTAAGGAAAGAGGATGGGAAAATTTTTGCTACACCACAAACAGGGCTGCTATAGAAGTTGTCAAGGAATTTTATGCCAATCTGACTGCAATTGAAGATGCACCGATCAAAGTAAGTGGATTTTTGGTTGAATTCAGTGCTGCTAGGATTAATTCGTTTTATGAGGTACGTGACCTGCATACCAGTGACTATGATACTTTTGGAACAATGTAAGGACCACTAGAAGAGGTAATAAACTTTCTCACTGACGGGAAAGGAGTTTGGAAAATAAAGCAGCGCGAAAGGGTAAATTTTCCTCTTTCAATGTTAAATGCATTATCTAAGGCCTGCCACTACTTCATTTGTTCTACCTTGTTACCCACATATCACCACAGTGAGGTAACAAGAGATAGAGCAATTATGAATTATTGTATTCATAATCAGAAAAGTATAAATGTGGGAAATATTATTTATAAGAATATATTAGCCACTGCACGAAGTGAAAGTGGAGGAGGACTAGGACACCCTGGTCTGATTTTTGTACTCTGCCAACTCTCTGGAGTTGAGGCTAGAGATCATGAGGAATGGTGGAACCAATGAAGCCCATCACTCCGGCTAATATTAAGATGTATGAATCACACGAAGGATGAAGATCAGGGACGAGGAGTTATATGCCTTCATCGAGTAGAGATATACTTTCTACTAGTTATGACCCCCCTCAGTACACCACCCCTACCCTTCATGATCTGATGAATGAGTCGACCCTACATAGAAAGAGTTTTGAAAAATTTGGAGAGAACATGGAAAGGAAGTTTGAGCATATGGACCAATGGATTGGAGGCTTGGAGAGAAGACATGATTATGATAGTGAATATCTCCATCGACATTCAGAATACGAAATATCATATTATGAGGCTGAACGTCGTTACAGAAGAGGTGAATTAGATGTTGTCTTTCCTGAATGCCCCCGCTACACACAAGTATCGACTGCTCGACCTTCTCGGCTCGGAGATCGGGGAGATGATATAGTTTGGGATTTTGATGCTGAAGATTAGAGACTTTATTTGGTTTGTTTAGATTAATTGTTATTTTAAGAACTTTAATACTTTGTGTGTAATTGTTATTTACTTTACGTAGATTTGTGGAGTTGGTGTCTTTGTTTTAAATTGCTTAAGTCTGTTATGTTAGACTTTTTATATATGTTAAATTAGTATGCAAATTCTCTTTAAGGTAGTATGTTAGTTTTTCTTTAAATGTGTTGTTTAAGTTTTATAAATTGTGAACTTTAATTTTAGATTGTTTTATTAACCCAGTTGATTGGATGTGTAATAGTAGATTAAGTTTTAATTTGTTTGTGTTTCTATACTTATTTAAAATTTCTTTACCCAGCACTCTCTTTTAAATACTATATATATGGAAAAATACTAACAGTACAGGTTCTTTAAATAATGAAAAATCCCGCAAAAATTTCAAGGAAAAGAAATACCTAAAGCTCGAAAGGTATGATGTAAATTCATTGTATATTTTCCTTTTCACCATTTAGAAATAGATAGAAAAATTTAAGTTTGGGGGAGGAAAAATACAAATTTAATTATTAAATTGTTCTCAATTTCTATGTTTAAATATATATATATATATATATATTATTTGATTTTCTGTAATAATTTTTAATTCAGTAACTTGAATTAATTTATATAATTATTATAGAAAGTTGAATAGAATATTTCTTGAAATTCAAATTAATTTAATAGAATAAGATATTTGGTTAGAAGGAATAAGAATATAGTAAACTATTTAAAGTATGGGAAATCATATTCTAAAAATTGAATTTCTTAACTATTTAAGTGAAAAAGAAGAGATTGAAACTCAATGAAGTAAAGGCTATGAAATACATATAAGCAAAGAAATATTTTAAGTTTCAAATTTAGGAAGAGAAAGTTGAAGTTCAAAATTATTAACAGGCTATCCAGATACAGTAATCCTCACTTGAAAAAGAAAAAGAGAAGGATTGAAAATCAATCCAAAAAGAAAAAAAAAGAAAAATATAAGTGAGGAGAAGCTTGAGGAGATGCCTTATCAAAAATTGGCTTCAATGGAATCAACCTAAAGGGTAAAACTCAAATATATTTCTAAACTTATATATATGGATTAGTATTTTACTAAATAGTGTTTTCTTGAACTTCTTATCATCTAAAAATCTTAAGTAATTACTCTTTTAAATATAGTCTTTCCTGAAATAAATAGAGAGCTAGAAATCTTAGATCTGATAACTAAATAATCTTATATCTATAAAGTTAATTTAATTACTTAAAAATATTTCTATTTAACTTTACTATAGTAAAATTTAAATTTAATTCATAGTTTATTTGAATTAAAAAATTTTATTACAAAAATCATTATTTTTATTTAGTATAAAAATTACTTGAGGACAAGTAATAACTAAGTTTGGGGGATTTTGATCACAGAAAAATATGTTAAGAAATTCATACCTATGTTTTATGAAATTGCACTTTAAAGAAAGGTATTTTCTTTATTTTATTGCAGGAACAAAGATTTATAAGTGATGGAAGAAAAAAGAGCATAAAATAGAGCAAATTTGGATCAAAAAGGAAGAAATACATGCAAAGTGAACTAAGTCGCCGACGGTGAAATCGAGCCCGCCGACGGCGAGATTATAAAGAGAATTTCTTAAAGGTTTGCAACTACCTCGCCGACAGCGAGCCCGAGCCCGCCGACAGCGAGATCGCGTGGTTTGAAGACCTTCTAGAAGCCCCGCTGACGGCGAGGTCGTTTCTCGCCGACGGCGAGACCGTTCAAAATGCCAGATACATTGAACCTAGACGCTTTTTGAAGAAGTGCTTAAGTACCCCTTGGAACTTTGTCTACCTCTATAAATAGAGGACGAATTTTAGTATGTAGTGTGTCTATTTTAGGAGTCTTAGAGTATTCTATTAGTGTGCTTTTGAGACTAAGTTGAAGTTTAGTGTGAGTAAGTGTAAGTAGTGAGTTAAGAAGTGTGTTGTACTAGAAGGAAAAGTCAAAGGAACTTCAAGAGTCCGCTGGGAGGAAATCGAGATAAGTATCTTTGTTTATTGTTGTTAACTTTAAATGAAATCCATGCTTTGTTTAATTCCCATGCATTCTGAGTAGTTTTCTTAGTCTTTCTCCTTATTTATGAAATTATGTGAATTGATGAAATTAAATAGAAGTGCCTAATATATTAAAATAAATTGTGATAATCTTTTACTTAAAACTTAATTTACTTTCAATCTGGCCAATTGAATTGTTAAAATATGTTGAATTATCAAGTATAGTAAAGATTACATCCAATATTCAGTGAAGTCAAAAGCCTTGGAAGGAGGGTGCAAATAAATAGGGAAATATTATTTATCAGACATAGAATTGGACATTTTAGTGTGACAGACTAAAATATTCAATTTGGTTCTATTGTTTGAGAGTTGAAGTGTAGATGTTAGCCCTCAGGTGAGGGGAACATGAGCTCTGAAGTGGCAGCCAGTATCCTCCCAGCCTAGCCGCAGATTCAGTAATCAAGCATAGGACTAGTCAATGTTCTTTGCACCTGGACCAAAGGGTAAAGAATAGGAATGCTTCTATTTGTCACAATACAATAAAAAAATCTATTTGAATTCATCATTCACTTAAGTTTCTAAAAACAAGGGGAAGGATACTTTTTCTGAAATCTTTAAATCAACTTTATTTAAAACATTAGTTTACTTTAGATCGCTTTAGTTAAGTATTCTAAATTCCGTATACTATATTAGTAAGTAAATCCTTTTAAATTTAGCTGTTACAAATCTTTTAAAACTTCCCTGTGGGATCGATAACTAAGGCTCCACTATAGCCCTGTGTTACTTGATACGATACATATACTTGCGTAGAATCCACATTATACATTCCATCATAAAATTAAATATATATTAAGTGGGATCAAGTTTTTGGTGTCGTTGCTATTTTTGTAAACATTAAAAAGTGGGTCAGCCACCAATCCAGTAACAAGAAAAGAAAAGCAAATGCCGCGCAAGCAACCGGAGAAGATAAGAAAGTTAAGTCCGTGGTTGCCACAGCAGAAGGTAGGCTTGTCGATGCCACACCCGCGAAATTCAAGGGGTAAGGAGAGCTACTCTCACTGCTACCCAGCGAAGAAATAAGAATCGCCGCATTCGCAAAATGCTGACCAAGTTAACAGAAGATCAACATAAACAGACAGTGGATACCGTTAGTGCAAATGCTCGAAGGAGACCGGTTCGTCAGGAACTAGAAAGAAGAAAGTCAACTCCAAGAAGGTCGGAACAGATAAAGGAAATACCAAGAAAAGTAGAAATAGAGTCGGTACCTCGACGCCGAGCATATGTACCGAATCCGAAGAGTCTTGTTGCGAAAGCAACCCCGAAGGATGTCCCTACAGAGACTATCCCCGAGGAGCCGAGACATGCAGAAGAACGTGCTGGGGTTGAGCCATACATCCCGCAGTATGTTACTAGACACCGAGGACTTCAAATAATCTCAGAATATAAGCTGGAGAAAATGCAGCTAGTCGAGAAGAAAATCTTTAAATACTTTGAAAGAATTGGAAATAAGAGGGTCAACATCATGGAAGGCCTCGAGCTGCATACAAATGTTTTCTCAGACTATGAGCAACAACAAATTGTGGACTACATCCTTGAATTGCAAAAAATGGGTCGAGCTGGCCGCCTGAGAGAAAAGACATATTCAGAACCCCGAAGATGGATGCCAAGAAAGGGAAGAGTTACAATCCAATGCGGATGTTGCTACAATTTTGCCACAGACAGAAAAGGAAATCCACCAGGGATACTCCGTCGCGGTGAGGTGGATCCAATGCCAAGAGTCATCAAGAGAATGGTGAAAAGGATGATAACATGGAGGGTATTGCTCGTAGATTGCATACCCAACTACTGCATTATCAACATCTACAAGGAAGGCGACCGCATACCGCCACATATAGACCATCATGACTTTTTAGCACCATTCCGCGAGTGTCATTCCTCAGCCAGTGCAACATCATGTTCGGATCTGACCTCCGGATTGCAGGCCCCGGTGAGTTCCGAGGGCCGGTGGAGATACCACTACCGGTAGGTTTCGTCCTGGTGTTAAAAGGAAACGGAGCAGACGTTGCGAAGCATTGCATTCCAGGAGTGCCTGTGGAGCGGATCTCAGTTACTTTTAGAAGAATGGACGACAGAAAAATGCCTTACCACTTTCAACCAGATCCGAATTAGAGAGTCTCCGCCCTACGAGCCGTGAGTTACATGAGAAATAGCACACCTCCAATGCACATCCATGCGGCATTCCTGCCAAGGGTGGCTTGGAAGGTGATGTTATTGCCCATGTTTCTTACTATTCAGACATGGATTTTTCGACAGACGCTTTTGGATGGATCAACAAGAAGTTTATACAGTCCGTTTTGGATTTACATGGATTGTATGAGACATTAAATTTCTGAAGAAAATGTCATCATGACTAGATCAAGTTGTATGATGTACTTTCAGCAAGTTGGAATGAAAACGACTATGTCATATTTTGCCTTCACCTCTTTTTTGTGCAAATTGACTGGGAAACGCCATTAAAGTTAAATGAACTTTGAACGAAGAAAAAAAAAGAAAAGAAAATAAATGAGAACTTTTCCTAAAAATCTATATATTAAAATGAACTTCAAATTCACATGAATACTAAATAAACAACAAACATAAAAAAATGGGATCGTTAAAGGACAAACAAAACGAATCTAAATCTCAAATTGAATTCCGATCGGAATCCTCTGTTTCGAACCTTTCAGCTCTTTCCTCAATTGAAATCTGTTTGAAACTCTTTTGAAATTTGAATATTTTCCTTGAATTATTGCTAAGTCGAGTCTCTTCAGCTTGGTACACTTACCAGCTCCTTTCAGTTCTCTTTCCTCTGTGTTTTAGAGGATCGACTAGTTCTATTGACATGGAGCCACGAACTTTGTTCGATTTGGTTTTGATGGCATGAGACTGGGTCCCTCTTCAAACAGATAAATCTTCGAGACTGGAGCCTAACTTCCAGTTCTCTTCGAGGCTAGAGCCTAACTTCTAGTCCTCTTTCAAACTTTTGATACTGGTACCTAAATTCCAGTTCTCATTTCGAGGTCGTTACCTAAATTCCGACTCTCTTTCTAAGTTCGATACCTAAATTTCGATTCTCTTTCAAATTGATACCTAAATTTTAATTCTCAACTCTCGAGACTAGTACCTAAATTCCAGTTCTCATTCTGGGATCAGTACCTAAATTTTGATTCCCATCTTTCGAGATCGATACCTAAATTTCGATTCTCTTTCGAATTGATACCTAAATTTCAATTCTCAACTCTCGAGACTGGTACCTAAATTCCAGTTCTCATTCTGGGATCAGTACCTAAATTCGGATTCCCATCTTTCGAGATCGATACCTAAATTTCGATTCTCTTTCGAATTGATACCTAAATTTCAATTCTAAATTCCAAGATTGGTACCTAAATTCTAGTTCTCTTCCTTCAAGGTCGGTACCTAAATTCTGACTCTCATTTCGAGATTGATACCTAAATTTTAATTCTCTTTCGAATTGATACCTAAATTTCAATTCTAAATTTCAGAGACCGGTACCTAAATTCCAGTTCTCTTCCTTCAAGGTCGGTACCTAAATTCTGACTCTCATTTGAGATCGATACCTAAATTTTGATTCTCTTTCGAGGTTGATACCTAAATTTCAATTCTCAATTTCCAAAACTGGTACCTAAATTCAAGTTCTCTTCCTTCGAGGTCGGTACCTAAATTCCGACTCTCATTCGAGATCGATACCTAAATTTCGATTCTCTTTTGAATTGATACCTAAACTTCAATTCTAAATTTCCGAGACTGGTACCTAAATTCCAGTTCTCTTCCTTGGAGATCGATACTTAAATTTCAATTCTCTTTCGAATTGATACCTAAATTTCAATTCTAAATTTCGAGACTGGTACCTAAATTCCAGTTCTCTTCCTTCGAGGTCGGTACCTAAATTCCGACTCTCATCTAAGATCGATACCTAAATTTTGATTCTCTTTCAGGTTTGATACTTAAATTTCAAATCTCACTCTCTCGAGATCAGTACCTAAATTCTGATTCTCATCATTTTTTTCATCGATACTTAAACTCTGATTCTCACTCCAAGGCTGGTACTTAAATTCCAGTTCTCTTCGCAATCCCGAGGTTGAAATCCAGGTTTCAATTCTCATTTCAAATCGAAATTTCAAATCCAAAATTTCCTTAAACCGATTTTAAATTAAACTTCAATCGAAATATAAACTCACACATTGAAACTTGAAATTTAAAAGTAAACTGAAATCTAAATCAAATTCCCCAGATCTTGTGATTTGGAGCTCACCTCCTTTTCCATTCCCCAGTGAGAGTTCAGGAATCTCCAGTCTTGGAAATATACCTGATACTCCCCAGCAGAAATTCTTCTACTCTATTCTAAGTGTGTCACTTAGACATCTGTGTTGGTTTTGTTGATCTCTTCGGTCAACGCCAATACTCGCGGTGTGCTCCGTCAGCACACCACACCTATTGGGGGTCCATTTGTTGACCTCATTTTTTGATGAGGTGTTTTGCTTCTCTCTTTAGTACTTAGGATCTAGCCTTAGGCTTTTCCTTTGACTAATCCTAGAGGACTAGAAATGGAACCCACCACTTAAAAATTCAAACACATTTTAACTCCCTGCAAACCCCACAAGCTTGATTGTAGACCCCTAATCACCTAGAGGGTTGAATGTGGAGGTTTAAAGGATGAGTTCCCTATAGGAGTTTTTGGCCTTAGGAAAACCTTAGTAGCCTGGTCTGGTGAGGGTTGACTTGCACATACACTACACTCTCATACACATTCCAACTCCTAAAACCACACTCTCACCCAACTTGACTTCCTGACTCATGTAGGTAATTCATATGGATGGTCCTTAACCCTTCAGCCCCTGGCTAAGACGGTTAGGAACAACATAGTGAGTGCCTCAAATGAGTCCTCTCATGGCTCATATGGGCTTAATATGGCTTTATGGCTCAACCAAAGTGATTTCATTATACTCAAATTTGATCAATCTTCATTTTTCCAAAATTTCAATTTTTGACCCCCGGGGCCCTACACACATTAAACCTACCAAATGCCCTTGGAACTACCCAAAATTTGCAAAATCACCTAAATTACCCAAAATTCCTCAAAATCAATCCTAAACACTTCCCACCACTCAAATTGATCATCCATAGCCAAAAATACCAAAAATTCCAAAAGTACCCCCCAATACCCTCCAAATACCCAAAATGCCCTTCTTAGCCCAAAAATCCAAAAATTCCCAAAAAATTCCAGAAAATCCCAAATATTCCCAATTTCATTTTGTTCAACTACACCATGGGCCAATTTTTCCAATTTAACCTACTTTTATGAAAACCCCCAATTTGACCCATTTTTAACCCAAGTGAACCTAATGTCAAACCAAACCACCCCAATTGACCCCAATTCTGGTCCAATTCAATTCTAAACTTCAATTAAATATCCCAAACATCAATTTAGAGCAAATCTAAGTCCAATTTGATTGACATTTGGGCCCAATTTCAATTTGGGGCTTAAGGCCCAATTTTGACCCATGACGTAAACCTAGCCAAAACCAACCCAATTCAACCTCAATTGGCCCCAAATCTTTTCTAAAGCCTTCCTAACACCCCCATAAAAAAAACTAACTTGATTTGTCCAAAATTTGGACCTAAAGATCACCCAAACTTAATCCAAAACCAAAATCCCTTAAATTGACCTAAGCCCAAACCTAACCCAAATGGGCCCAAATCCCAAAATTAGAGCCCAACCAAAGATGAAAACTCTTTGTGACACTCCCATAAACATTTCTTAATATTAATTTTACATCAAATCCAACTTTAGCCCAACCTTAAACCAAGTTAGCCCAATTTGGCCCACCTTGGCCCCTTTACTAATAGACCCCACATTAAACCCAATTCAATTCAAAATCTCTTTAAACTTGTTCCAAACCACTCATGACACATGCCTAAACCAATTGCAACATTTATTTGACATGGTCCTTCACAAAATCTTCATCCAAAAGCCCATTTTAAAATCCAAGAGCCCACTTCCCTAAATCACTTTAAAAGCCCACCCAAGACCATTTCAAAAGCCCAAGTTTTCAATCCAAAGCCCACATGACATTCCTCTACATCATCCATTTAATCAAAATTACCCCTAAGTTTCAAAATCATCATTAAACCATTCCAAATAAAGCTTCATCCAAATTTCCACCAAATTATCCAAAATCCTTAAAATCAATTTTTATGAAATTGAGCAAACTTTTTCCAAGCCAAATGTGAGCCATTGAGCCATGTACAAGCCACATGGAAGCCATGAAAGCCACTTTCCACCTCACCAAGCCATTAATGGCAAGAAGAGGGGACCCTTTCCTAATCCTTCATTAAGCATTTTAACCATACTCATGTCACACTCTAAACCATTCTTAGCCACCTCACCATGGATGGAGACCACACCATTTTCTCTTGACTAACCCAAGAGATCCTTTTCAGCCCAAAAATAGGCCTTTGGTGGTGAACCTAACCCAAAACCATGGGTTGACTTATTTGAACCAAAAATAGCCTTCCCCCCATTCTATTTCAATTCAACTACTTTACACTTGTCAAGCCTCAATTAACTGCACCATTGCCAACCCCTGACCCCTCTGAGCCAGATGTTGACCTAACCCTGCCGGCCAGCTGCCTGGGTCACCGGAAAACACCATGGCCGAGAGCTTCATGTGAGCCAAAAAATTCAAAACTCACCTGCTGATCTGTCTCAACCCCAATGGCCACTCGGAGTCGTTCTTCTCCTCCCCTGAGTAGCTGATCCCAGCCTTCAAACCCCCTTGGGAAGCCCTCTAGCCATGGCTATTTAAACACCACCACCTCTCGGCCAAAGAAGGAGATGAACCAGACCTTATGGAAACTCTGTCAAAATTGCTCCCGGACCTTCTCCTAAACCAGAGCAGTTAATCCCCAGTGTTCCTTTGCCCTAAACCCCATTAACAGAACTCAATTTCTGAGTTGAAAATCCACCCAAAAGATAGGACACTTCACCACAGTGAGCCAATCTCCAAATTGATTGGTTCTACACCTTCACCAGACTAAGACGAGAAGTTCCCCAGCAAAAGCCCCCTCACCAGGCCAGCCATTGCTTCCAACCTCCAAGCTTTGTGATCGGCCTTGGTCACTTTCATACTTAGACAATTCCTCAGATCCAGAGACTTCATCTGGAGCTTGCTTGGACTCAATCGAATGTGACACAACTCTTAGATCGAAGCTTCACTTCTCTGAGCAAAGGTATGAACTCATTCTTTCTCCCGAGCTTCCAGCAATTCTCCATATTGTTTGGGTTACTTTCATAGCCTATAAACCGTATGGATGTGTTCATCTCCTCAAGACGAATCCATAGAGCATAAGAACACAAAAATCCATTGAGAATTGAGTGAGATCTTAGGGTTTTAGTGTGGACGGTCACGGGTGCACACCAGTCGTAGACGATGACCAGGAGCCGTTGGATCGCGCGTGTATCGAGCGGATGATCGAGATCAAGTCGGACGGCGCAATGGTACATGAACCGCTGGACGCGTGGCTGCTGACTCAAGTGGCGGCATCGAATGGGAGGGCGACGCGTGGGCTTTCGGAGCTCCCGAGGTTGACGCGGCACCGCGTGGATAAGTAGGAAATTAGGTTAGTTTTTGAATTATTTAAATGCCTTGAACTTCAAAAATTCATATCTTTGCATAGAAAAATCAAAAAAATAAAGTAAAAATACCCTCTTGCTCAGTAAATAGAGGAGAATAATGTCGAAAAGAAATCAAGTTAATTGGATGGGTATTTTATTTTTAATAATTTATTTACTATTTTCAGTATTTTGATTCTTCATTTGCATAGATAATTCACCATGGCATGAGACCATGTGGCTTTTGAAGCCTCTGATCTTTGGGACATTCCCTGAATTTTTCAAGGTCAGAGGCTACCTCTGTAAAAAGTTATTGATTTTTCAAGTTCATGTCACTGTTTTAGGTATTTTAATTCCAATAATTAGCATGTTGTAAAATAAATTTTAGGAAAATTTAGCGATGTTTCTTAGGACCAGAGGACCCTATAAAAAATATATTTTGAGTTAATTCATTCATATCAACCTAAATTGGCCCAAACTCCTAAAACTGAACTTTAATTAATTAGGGTTAACCACACATCAAAAGAACTTAAAAACAATTCTCCATTACTCCTTAGGGTTAGAGGAACCTTATATTAAATTTTGAAACCAATTGGACTTGTTTAACCCCACCAAATGGATTGATTAAGCCTCATAAGTAAAATGGAACTTTAAAAATTCATAACTCTAAAAATACTTTTCAAAAATTCACAAAATTGGTTTTGGAGCTTTTCTGATATCAGGGGAGTTCAAGAAAATTAAAATTGGAATTTTCTAAAAAGTTGATTTTTCACAATATTTTAATATTTTAATAATAAAAAAATAATAAAAATCATAAAAATATTAAAAATCATAAAAATATCACATTTTGACTCCTAATCATTTAGGAACAAGCCAAATATTTTTTCCTAAGTCCCTGGGATAAGATATTGAATTTTAAAGGCTTAATGTAATTTTTAATATTAAAAAATGAATTTTCAACCTTTTTCACTAAAATAATTCTAATAAATGAAAAACAAATCAAAAAATTATAAAATTTTTTTTTCTGGACTCTTTGAGGTCAAAGAGATTTAAGAAAAATATAAAATCTATTTTTCATCTTTAATTTTATTTTATAATTAATTAATACTCTAAAACCTAAAAAAATTATAATAAATAAAATATAATTCAAAAAATAACCAAAATTAGTTTAAGTGGTCCTCTAGTCATTAGAAACATTCGATAATTTTCTTAGGGATAGAAACCTTTCCTTGGTCATGTTGTTGAATTTCCTTTGAAAACCCCTATTTTCTAGTAAAAATAATTACATAAATAAATTAAATTTAGAAAAATCACATTTTCTCCTCTAATGTCTTAATTGACATGTGAGAGAGGTGACATAAAAATTTCAAATTTATTTGAGCTCAATTTAGTGAGTTATGAAATAAATAAGCTTAAAAGGGCAAAAAGGTAATTAAAAATTTTAACCCTTAATTAAAATTTTAGGTTTAATCAAAATGGAGGGTAAAATAATTGATTTAAATTTTCTCTTGGATGATTGAAACTTAGGGAAATTAAAAGGGTAGAAACCCATTAAACACTTTGAAAATATCAAAATGAAACTTTAAATAATTTAAATTCTCGAAAGAATACATTTAAAATTTGGATTATTAAAGTAGGGATATTATTAAGAGGATATTTAATCTATAATTTAAAAATCCCTAAATAAGTCACTTTAACAATATTTAGTTCTTCATTAAAATAATAATCCAAATTAATAATTAAAATTAACAATTAAAACTAAAATTAAAACTAAAATTAAATTAAAACTAAATTAAAGATTAAAATTAAATTAAAAATTAAAATTAAATTAAAATTAAAGTTAAAATCAAAATTAAAACTAAAATTAAATTAAATTAAATTTAAACTAAAATTAAATTAAATTAAATTAAATTAAAATTAAAATAAATTTAAATTAAATTAAAATTAAATTAAAATTAAAATTAAAATTAAATTAAATTAAATTAAATTAAATTAAATTAAATTAAATTAAATTAAACTAAAATTAAACTAAATTAAAATTAAATTTAAATTTAAATTAAATTAAATTATATTAAAATTAAATTAAATTAAATTAAATCAAATTAATTTAAATTAAATTAAATTAAATTAAAATCATTTAACAATAAATCTAAATGAAATCATTAAGAGTTAAATCAAAACATATCAATAATTTCAATACCTCTTCCTATCTAAGTAAATTTAAAACATAAACATCAATTTGAAATACTAAAATAATTGAAAGTATAAAGATTAAATCTAAAATAATCTGAACACTATTCCAAACTTAAAATTATTAATTAAAACCTTATAATTAAATTAAAACACTTTAAACCATTAACTAAAACTTTAAATTAAGAATGATTAAAATTCTCAACAAACCAACTTGCCCTTAAAGGCTTTAATTATTATAACTCTTAAATAGAGTATTTAGTGAAATGTCACTTCATTCATCGAGTAATCAAATACCTAAGTTCACTGAGCAAGAGACAAAGTTTTACTAAACTCCTGGATGATTAATTCATTTGTGCAACTAAATTTACTTGGACTTAAAATAATCCCAGAAGTATTGAAAAGATGTTTAGGACTCGTCCTGAGCACTTCCTCAATATGACAGGATGTTTTAGAAGAACAATTGAATTTAATTGTTCTTTGATGAAGAAAATCAACCTTAAACCAAACCAACAACCTAGACGTCATAGGAAATGACTAGTTATAGGATTAGGAATTTGGTAGACAACCAATACCCTTTCCCTTAGCTTTACCTAGGTATTTCTTGCAAAATATTTAAATGCCTTAACATGTGTTTCAAGTGCAGCTTGGGATGATGGGAAGACCCTCCAGGTACGCTTTTATTTTATTGCGATTTACTTACATGCACTGTACTTTACTTTTTTCTTGCATGATAAACAAGACTGTTGCATGAAAACCAAAACCTTTAGGATAGTCCCTAAACTGAAACCAAAACTAAATTAAAAGTCATTGCAAGATAAAATTCACCGCCACAACATTCCAAAATATAAAACAACTCAAAATTTAATCACAAACGGAACAACAAAACTACAATTATAACTAAATTAAAATGTCTCGTTGAATGCTCGAGAATACCTCGGATGATATAACCCACGTGTTGCTAACGGGATTTCCCAGCTGCCTAAATGAAAGTGTGGAACTCATTCGGCTGAGTTTAGCAAATTCATTTGGACTAAGTGAATTCGATGAAAATAACGGTGCCGGGATGACGGAACCGTGGGATCTTAATGAGTTCTGTTTAAACAACTTTAAGATTTATTTTAATTAAAACACTAAAAAAACACTTGGATTTTAAGATTTTCTCTAAACCAAAATACTTCTCCCATCTCCTGATTTATGACTTCTAAACTAAACATCTGCAACAACAAGGAGCTCGGAGCATGGTGGGCAGCACGTACCATCGTCATCAGCAAAACTCGGATCTACTTCAGCAAAACCTTTCCTTATTTTAAACAACAAAACCATAGGATTTTGAGGTAGTTTGCCTAGTGCAACGTAAACCCTCAACTCTTCGTTAGGCATTTGTATGATCATGTTATGTAAACTAAGCCCTGACCGGTCTTAGGACTCCGAGGTAGTCGTTCAGTACGACATAAACACTCAAATCTTCCAGGTTATTTGTATGATCATGTCATACAAATATAAATCCTAATCAATTAAAATTGACAAGATTGCAACATTAAATAAACCCTCAAATTGAAGCCAAACAATAGGATAGTTTGGGAAGTTGCCAAGATTCTTCTTGGATCCTCAGCTTCTACTTTTCTTCCATTGGACTCCTGAAAATAATTGTTCCAAATTTGATCAATTCCCTATTAAAATTTCCAAAATTCAATCCTTTGAAACCTTAAACTTTGAAATTCCAGAGAGCAAAACCACTGTTTGTTATCGAGAGTTTTCTTAAATGACTCCCGTCATTTAAGATGTAATTAACTATAGGGGCTTGCCCTTATAGGGAACTGTAAGAACCCAGGTAATATAAACCCTGTTTAATTCCTTTATATTAAGCAGGGGAACTTGTCGGCTTATAAAATTGGTTCACAGACTAAACGGATGTCACAAATCTTTTAGTTTATTTAATCGAGCCCCATCATCAAGCAATGTGTCTATTCCTCGGGATAAATACACGGTTTGTGGTGCGGTGCTCGTTTATATAAACTATTCGGAATGTGAGATCAGTTTGATTTCATATCTTAAAAATTTTCAAATTTAAAATTATTTTCAAAATTAAATACTACTTTCTAAATTATATATATATATATATATATATATATATATATATAAATTAAATTTAAGATTCGCCAACAATTTCGTAGGTGACCCCCTTTTTTAAAATACAACACATAACCTAAAAATAAGCCGTACAGTGGATTATCTTGCCGAAGGTAAAAAATTAAATCCAAGAGGCAGAAGAAAAAGGTGAAGTAAAGGACCCTGATGAGGATCCCTTTTCACAACGCACGTTGCCCAAGTGGAATTAATCCACCAACACACCTATTGGGGGTCTGACCCCTCAAGATCAAAATAAAAATCCTAGGGATCCTTGAACCTCTCTGTTTTGGAGTGGCTAAACAGATGGTCCTGAAATCCAGGAGAGTTGATCACACTTTCCCAAGAAAGAATTGGGTGTAGTACGTCAACTGAATGTACAGTACAGTAAGAAATGGGCTTAAGTCATTTTTATTTTAATTTATTGTGTTATTAATTATATGTATATTTAAGTTTATTATTTATATTATTTATTTATCATTTATATTATTATTTATTTAATTATAAAGCTTTTCATTTTCTCTCTCCTCAATTATCCTTTTTTTATTTAAAGTTATGATCATTTATATTAAGTTATTATTTATTAAAGATTATTATTTACACAAATATTTACATTTAGATTATTTTAAAGAGGCATGGTATTTTTATTTGCTTATTTTTTATATTTACAATTATTATTTTATTATTATTATCTTTTTCTTATATTTTCATTATCTTTTAGGTTTATAATCATTTATTTTATTCTTATCACATTACTTTTTATTATTTACATATTGTTCACATTACATTTACATATATATATATATATATATATATATATATATATATATATATATATATATATTATTCATTTATATTTTAGTAGTATGTATTTATGTTATTTAAATGTAGTGTAGTTATTTATTTAGTATTATAATTTATTTACAATATTATTTAGCACATTTAATATATTTACATTTATTTTATTTATTTTACATATGTATATAGTTATGTTATTTTATTATTATACATTATAAAAAATTTATTCCATTTCATCTTATCTTATTTTATTCTTATGTTTATTTCTTTTCTTCTTTTTTTTTATTTATTTCCATTCCCTTCATGTTTTATTTCTTTTAGATTTTAATATTTAACACTAGCTACATAACTTTGCATAAAAGAAAAGGATTCCTAAACCTATGCATGAATAAAATTTGAATAGCATGAAGGATAAACAACCTACACATAATTTTTGAAAATATACATGGGGAGATTTTAAAAAAAATAAATTAGCTTGCATGAAAAACATCTTAAGGCTAAGTCATGGAAAAAATCCTAAAGCCTAAGCATGAGAAAGTTTAAATAGCTTGAAGATTTGTGAAAGGGATTAACACAATTTTTTTTTGAAAAACCTATGAAGGAGAATAAGAAAAAAAAATGCATGTATGTGTGATTTAGACTTTTAAGTTAAACATAAACATGATGATGAACTTTTCCCTTTAAGAAATTTTGAACTAAAAGTAAAAGTAGAGAGAAGAGGAAGATGTTACCTTACCTTGGAGAAGCACCTGTTGGAAACCATGGCTAAGAGAGGAAGTGAGTGATAGTGGCTAGCTTAGAAGGAGGAGAAGGAGAAGAGAGGCTCACGGATAGAAGGAGTTTGGGGGGGAGAATGAGGAAATGTGTAAGTGTGTGTGTAAGGGAGTGTGTAAGAGTGTGTAAGGGGCGTGAAATGAAGTGGTGAGTGGGTTTTTAATGGGGAAGGCTCACGGCTAAGAGGAGTGGGGGAGAGTGGAATGCGATGAGATGGAGGTGTGGTGGTGACATGGTAGAGGGGAGGAGGTGAGGGGAGAAGTGATGGGAGTGATGGAGAGGGGTGTAGGTGGCGTGTAGCGTGAGGGAGGGATGAGGGGGAGGTGAGGGAGAAATTTTCTTTTTATTTTATTTTATTTTATTTATTTAATATATATATTTTATTATATAAGTAATTATTTTAGGAATGTCATGAAGTTAATTTAATTAATTTATGGTTTAATTTGATTTGATTTGAATTATTAGTTTATTTAGGTTCATTTGGGTTTGGGCTAAATTAACTTGGGTTTGAGTGAGAATGACCTCTAGGTACCTTGATCAATATTGTCAAAATAATTGTAATTAAGATCTTTTATGAAGACATAAAGTGGTTTTGAGCTCATTTGGAGGTTCAATTCTGGCATGGATTGGATTTTTTATTATTTTGGACCATGTTGGGTTCGGGTCAAGTTATCTTGATTTTGAGTAGGAATGGGGTTCAGATGTCTTCAAAAATAATTTATATATTGTTGTCTAGAAGAAATTTCATGAAGACATAAAATGGTTTTGACAAGGTTTAGAGGGTCAATTTGGTGGATTTAAAACATGAGTTTAGCTTGGGTCAAAATTGGGGTTTCCTTGGTCCAAAATGGATTTGGGTAAGATCTGAGCTAAAATTATGAGAAATTGATGATCCAATTCAGTTTAAGGAGGTGTTATAAAGAGTTTGGAATTGAAATTTGGGAGGAATTGATTGACATTGGGTCACTTTAGGAGTTTTGGGTTATTTAGGCAAAATTGGGGATTTTGATTTCAAGTGGAATTAGATTCAAATGTGGGTCACATTGGACTTTAATTTGGTCTAATTTGATATTGTGGATGTTGAATTTTGGTTTATAATTTAAATTGATGAAAATTGGGGTCAATTGGGTCAAGATTGGGTTTGGTTTAGGCACCTTTAGGTTAAATGGGCCAAGTTGGGATTTTGGATTGAAAGTGAATTAATTTGGCAAAATTGTCCCATAGTGTAGTTGAACAAAATTAAATTAGGAATTTTTAGAATTTTCTGGAATTTTTTTAGAATTTTTTGGATTTTTTGGATTTTTGGGCAAAAAGGGTATTTTGGGTATTTTGAGGGTATTGGGGGGTATTTTTGGAAATTTTGGAATTATTTGTCATGTATGGTCAATTTGAGTGGTAGGAATATCTTGGAATGATTTTTGGGGGATTTTGGTGAATTTGGGTAATTTTGGAAATTTTGGGTATTTTGGGTAGTTCAGGGTTATTTTGGGGGCAAATGGGCCAAAAATTGAAATTTTGGAAATTTGAAGGTGGCTTCAAGGTGAGCAGGATGTAATGACCAAGGTTCACTTACATTTGGTCCTCTATGTGTTGGTCCCTACCACTTAGTCATAGACTTAGGGCTGGGCTATCCACATGAGTTTCCAAAGAGCTCAGGGTTGAAATTAGAATGTGCGGTGTGTGTATGTTGTGAATGTGAAGTGTATGAGTGGTGATCTCCAGACCTCCCTCAGGGCAAATCCTAAGGTCTGACCACCTATAGGAGACTTCCCCTAGGATTCCTTATGCTTGCCTTTTTCCTACCAAAAGGTGGAGGTTAGGTCTTAAGCATATGAAAACCCCCTAGTGAAGCAAGAAGAGTTTTGAATTTCTATGTGAAGGGTTCCATGACTAGTCCTCTAAGAAAGTCACCAGGAGAGTCCTATGGCTAGACCCTAGGCTATTCTAAAGAGAGACTAGACCTCAACCAAAAGTGAGGTCAACACTTCTTCACCAAAGAGCACTTCATCGGCCTGAATAACTCCCCACATCATGTGGAGAAACTGCAGAAATCTACCTGGGCATTTTCTCGGGCCTATGCGCCACAAGGCTGGTGCCTAGGTGCCTGTCTTCAAAAATGCCTAAGCTGGTATGGCACCCAGGTGCTCAAAATTATGGTGCCAAGGTACTGGTTAATTGGTGCCTAGGCGCCAACTAATTAGCGCTTTGATGTCGGCCTATTGTGTTCCTAGTTGGGGACTAACGCCTAGGCGCCTAAAAATCTGGTGCCAAGGCGCGAGTCACTTGGGTCATCCTTCGCTCCAAGTCACCTCCACTCACTCCATTCTTCTCCACTTTGCCCCACTTATATTACATATTGTACTTGCAAGAAAAATATAAAAATAACTTTCTTTGAAGTTCAATTTTATCCATAAAAATGTGTAAAACATAAAGAAAATTAAGCAATTTTGTATACATCAAAATCCCCCAATCTTAAACATTGCTAGATCTCAATTAACATTAGAATATTAATATCAAATTTATTTAATTTGAGGGAGTAAGTTTCATTTAAATTATCAACAACTTTGGCTCAAAAAATTCATAATGTAACCTTAGAAAAACTCTAGTAAACAAGCCTAACCCTAGTGTATAAGAACCAACCTTTTCATCCAACTATGAAAACTTGATTTTCTATTTAGTTTTAAAAATAATTAATAATTGTTAACTAAGGAAACTTAGATGGTGTAAATCAAAATTTAAGTTCTTCATTTAAAAGCCTTTCTAGTACATCTTAAACACAAGTAGCTGAGGAATGTAATGTAGCTTCAACCTTAATAAGAATCTAATGAAATCAGTTCTTGATAAGGCTTCTCCTCAAGATTATCCTCACTCACTATTTTCTTTTAATCACTATTTTTCTTGCTTTAGGATGTGTATTTCAATCCTTAGCATAATTTTAGGAGGATTAATTTATTTGTGCAGGCCTTTAATAATTTTGAATTTTACAATCATATTCTTAAAATAAAACATACTTCATTCCTCTACTTTTAAACCATTCAAAAGTTAATATACTAGTTTCAAATATGATTTTAATAGAAATTGAATTCTTATATAGTGTATGTTTAATGACAACTAGTTTTACAAATATATAACTCTTTTCAAAATGAATAGTGAACCATTTTTCTAATGTTGAACTACAAGTTAACTTAACACAAGTTTAGACTCATTTACATAGAATTTAAATTAAAGATACTATGTCTTTCCTTTTTCAAAAGTGTAATAATTTTATGTTTACATTGTATTCCTCAAATCCCTTTATAACATTGTATTCCTCAAATCCCTTTATGTAATGCAACAATTTAAATATAGGCTACTCAAGACACAAAAATTAAGCTTTTAAAAGATTTTTCTCACCCCCTCCCCCCAAGAACTTAATTTGTAGTATATTAAGCAATGGAAAACGTGAATATTAGTAGGTATAAAATAGTATAGAAGTACCTTCTTCCACATGTGTCTATTAACAAAATTGACTGGTATAAGCAGGACGAACATATATGTCGTAGAAGCTACATCAAAGCTAACATGATTAAAAAGAAACTACACCAGAAAAAGTTTAAATATTACAATAGTTAACTAAAAATAAAAGTTCAAAAAAAAATTATATATTGATCAAAGTAAATTTAGTAGCAGCAGTAAGATATAACAAGTAAATTTTAGTACAACCACATAAAAAAAAAATAATTTCTAGTACATCTATGATACGCCTAAAAATGTACTATTTTTCATGCTATATTTTATAATAACATTCCACTTTAAAGGTATTTTTTCTTGTTTTTTTATTGTAGGTACCACAAATTGAAGAATTTGGAGTGATTGGAGCAAAAGGAACAATAATGGACGAAAATGGAGCATACCGGAGCAAAACGGGTCGAACCAGGGCACACTTGAGCCATGGGTGGCTGAAATGAGAACTTAAGTATTTGTGTCAGGTGCATAAGCACCCAAACATGGCGCTAAGGTGCCACCAGAGGGCGGTTAAGCGCCCAAAATCAATGCTTAGGCGTGAGTGACTGTTTTTAACATATCTTCTAGAATATACATTGAATTTAAACGATTTTTGAAGCGGTGTTTCTTGTGTCTCTTGGGGAATTCATTGGAAATGATAAAAGAGACTTTATAGAAAGATTTGGGTGTAGTTATAAGGAAGTTTTTGAAACTTTTCAAGAGGCACTTGAGGCAACCTTTGGAGGATTCATTGAATATGGACACTTTTGAAGAGACACTTAAGCACCACTTGGGAAATTATAAAAAAGGCTTGGAAATATTTTTAAATCTCTCTCTTGAACTCTTAAACTGTTTGAACTTATTGGAAGAAGAGAAGAAGGCTTGGCAAAAAAGAAGAAGGCTTGGGTGAGAGCCCCGAGTGGGAGACAGAGAGAGAGTGAGAGATTTCTTCTTTTCTTTTCACTTTATTCTTGGAGAGGATTGTAAGGAGATTTCTTTTGCTATAAAAGGAGAGTTTGATTTCCATCAATGATAAGTATTTTATTGTATTTTAATTTTATTTTGATTGAATGTATTACATTGTTTGTATGGTTTGAATGACTTGTTCAATGAAACATTCTTATTATTTCTCCATGTGCAGTGAGTTGTTTTCTTTACTCTTCCTTCTTATAATGAATTAGTATGCATTTGTAGGATACAGAATTGAGTAGAGTGAGAATATATTGTGATAATTTTACTTTCTTCTTCATTTACATGTAAACTTGATCAACTTGCATGTTAAAATTCATTATGAAAACATGTAAGATCTGTGATGGTGTTGTCTCAATCAACTGTGGTAGAATCACATGAGATTTTATAGATGAGAATATAGTACATATGGTTGAGTACAAATAAATAGGGAAATAATCTTTGATGGGTGTAGAATTAGAAGAATTTAGAGTTACATGCTAAAGCCCTCTAATTTGGTCTATTTTTTTAAGTTTTAATGTGAGATGTTAGCCTCGAGGTGGAGGGATAAGAGGGAACTCTTGAGTGAGAGCTAGTAGCTTTCCTACCTAGCCCGTCTTTAAAATTGTTCAAACTTTAGATTAACCAATGTTTTTTATAGAATCTCTAGTATAGTTAAAGAATATAATTGCTCCTATTTGTCACAATCTCTCTCGTTACTTCCTTTACTTTTACACATGTCTCTAATTTCATTGTATGAGGAAGGGTAGTTTTAATATATCAGCCCCCACTTTATAATTTTCACTAAGTATTTTAGTTTAGGGGTATAAGTAGTATTGTAGTGATAATTGTAGGATTTAATTAAAATCAAACCTTTCTGGACCAACCAACCTAAGGCGTGTTATTGTAGACTAGAATTTCTCTTGAAGCCGTCGTGATTAACCTCGATCTCTGTGGGATTGATATTCAGGGCTTAATCAGAAAGCCCAATATTACTTGATAACGATACGTATACTTGTGTAGAATCCATAATATTTAAATATATAATTGAAATCTTACTTTGCTTGGGATCATGTTTTTGGCGTCCTTGTTGGGGATAAAAATCTTCAAGAAGTAATGTCAACTTCATAAATCCTTACATATAAAAAATATCAGGATCAAGTTTTTAGCACCGTTATCGGGGATTGCAATGGTTGATCTTGCCTTTAGGAGAATTTTAGTTGAAGTATTTTGGCTTAGACTTGGAAAACTTTAGTGTCGTAAAAACTATTTTATGTGAAAAGTGTTTGTTGTATGAAAAATTGTTGTAAGAAAATTGTTTGTGTGAAAAACAAGGTGTTTGTAAAAATATTTTGTTGTGTTAAATATATTTTTTGTTTTATTTGTTTAATTGTTATTGTAATGTTTGTTGTGTTGCATATGCGAAATAAAGGATCTGTAGGACTTGTGCTTATGATCCAGAGTTAGAAAAAATCAAAACCGTAAAGGATTTGAAAGACTAGAAATGAAAATGGAAAACATTCAAAATAATAACTTGGAAAATCATCATAAATCATTGAGGGATTATGTAAATCCTACGACAAATGAAATTTACTCAAGTATACAAACCCCTGTCATAGAAGCTGACTCGTTTGAACTATATCCAATGATTATCCAACCGGTGTAGAACAACCAATTTGGGGGAACTCCTTTGGAGGATCCCTATATACACTTATCAAGTTTTCTTTAATTTTTTGCTATATTTCATTATATCGGCATGTCAGATGATGCTGTTAGACTAAGGCTTTTTCTTTCTCACTAAGGAATAAGGCTAAAATTTAGTTATACTCATTAGCACCTGGCTCTATTAAAAACAGGGAGAATTTAACTCAGAAATTCCTAGCTAAGTATTTTCCACCTTCAAGGACTACTAAACTTAGAAACGATATTATCTCATTTTGTCAGTATGAAGGGGAATTAACATACGAAGCCTGGAAAAGATTTAAGGAACTCCTAAGAAAGTGTCCACACCATGCTCTGCCCGATGGTTAATCATTCAAACTTTTTACAATGGTTTAGTAGAATCTCTTAGGTCCATTATTGATGTTGTTGCTGGTGGTTCATTAATGTCAAAACCATATGATGAAGTGTATGTGTTAATTGAAGTAATGATTACAAATGAATTTTAATGGACCTCTACAAGGGTAATTCCTAAAAACCTTGCAATTCTTGATGTAGATGCGATTGCAATTCTTGCATTTCAATTTGTTGCAATATCAAGGAAGTTGGACCAATTTGGAATGAACCAGCCTCAATTTACTCCAGAAAGTGAGGAAAGTTCATTAGGGCATATGATTGGTTCTAACTTATTATATGAGACTTCAAATACCATAAACAACCCATATTCTAACTTTTACAACCCAGGTTGGAAGAACCATCTTAATTTTAACTTGAATCATACTAGTGGGGGTGAATTCCAAAAATGGGAAAATAATCATGAAAATTCTAATGGAAGTTGGATTATTAAGGGAACATAAATTATAGACCTTCATATCCACTTGACGCTAACAATGATTAACAATTTGAGTATAAGAAGATGCCTATAGAAGATGTGGTATTGCAAATGGGAAACCAGCTGCAAAGGCTAATTGCTACGATTAGAAAAGTAGAGAATCAACTGGGATAAATTGCTAATTCATTTAAAAATAGACCCCAAAGAAAACTTCCTAGCAACACTGAGATCAACCCGAAAGAGAACAATAATGAACAAGTAGATGTTGTCCAATTAAGAAGTGTAAGAGAGATAGAGGATGTGATTAGAAAAGAGAATGAAGTTGTGAGAGAAACAAAGGAAACTAAAAGACCTGAAAAACATATTTCTAAAGATCTGAAAAAATTAATATCTCCAACTAAAATCAATTTAGAGACCACCACCTCCACTTCCTTAAAGACTTAGACAACATGAGTTGGATAAAAAATATGTTCATGGAAACACTTAAGAGGTTAACGACAAATATTCCTTTCACAGAAGCTTTGAAACATATGCCAAGTTATGCAAATTTTATGATGGAGATATTAAACAAGAAAAGGATTTGAGAATTACGAGACAGTTGCACTAAGTGAGGAGCGCAGCGCTATATTTCAGAAAAAGCTTCCTTAGAAACTTAAAGATTCTTGTAGCTTAACAATTCCTTGTGTAATTGGAGAAATATTATGTGGAAAATATTTATTTAATTTAAGAGTGAGCATTAATGTGATGCCTCTATCTATATTTTGAAGGTTAGGTTTAGCCGATATTTCTCCCACTATTGTAACCCTCCAGTTAGTTGATCGATCTATCATTTATCCAAAAGGGGTTATAGAAGATGTGCTTGTTAAAGTGGATAAATTTATCTTTCCTATTGACTTTATTATATTAGATATGGAGGAAGATAAAGAAAATCCAATTATTTTTGGGAGACCTTTCCTTGTTACTGGACAAGCTATGATAGATGTGCAAAAAGGAGAGTTGACTATGAATATTAATGACTAATAAGTCACTTTTGATGTGTTAAAGACCATGAATTATCCAGCTGAGAGAAAAGATGATGATTGTTTTTTGATGGATGATGTTGATTATCTAAGTAAATACCATTTCCAAGATAGTTTTGAGAGTAAGTTAACAGATGAGATCGAAATGGATTTTCATGATGAGTTGAAACATTGTTTAAAGAAGACTGTATCTATGTTCAGGAGATGTGTGAAATGATGGACGTTACCAAAATAGTAAAATTTTAATTCCATCTGTTGAAAAATCTCATGAACTTAAGATGAATGTACCCCATACAATTTTAAAGCCTACCTATTTAGGGAATTCATCTATACCACCAGTCTTTATATCTTCAGACTCGACTGAATCACAAGAAGAACCTGAATTGAATAATGAAATCTCCTAAGAACGAGTTATTCAAAATCCCTGAATGACATATTTTGTGGTATATAGACAAAATGAATGAGATTTTGATGTTGCGGCAACCAGAGTAAACATTGGATACCTCTGGTCGTCGATGTTAGACCAAGCACTTCATGGGAGGCAACCCACGGTTATCTTGGTTATGTATTTAGTGTGATTATTGTTATGTTGCATTGAATAATAGTGAGATGTTGTAATTTGATCCTTATTTGATGTGTAAGCGTGGATTTGATTAATGTCATGAGATAATTCCTTCGTCATAATTAGATTTGTATATGACTTGTGGTATTAGCAGGCTGACAAGTCTTTTACGACTTTGTTTTTAACTGGAGCTGAGCATTACCTTGAAGCATGCCGAGTTTGGACTTGGACCACTCTATGTCAACACTATTACTTCCTTTAACTGACTTTGTCTTCATTAAGTAAGTTCATGAACTTACTTAGTGAACAACATCTGGATGAACTCCACTATTTTTATTTACCAGATGGTGTATACCTTAAACTTAGAGTAACCCAGAACTGGAAACACATGAGGGAATTCTGATCCATGGGTGATAACCATATAAAATCTTATAATACACCCATGCTTTTAATGTAGCTTCTTCCATTAGAAATTGAATGTAAGGAGAGGAAATGTGAGTAGAAGGGAGATCGAATTAACCATAGTTGTTGTTTTTTTATGAATATGTGAGTCTATGCATTGGAGTTTGTGTGTCTATGTTTGTGAGTCAAGTTGATGAGTCATTAGAGATGAAAAAAAATGATCTCAATATTTTAGGCTTGTTAGCATCCAGCAATTCCTTTATAAAGTTTAAAATGTGTTCTGGTTTAATCTTCAATTTGTACCTGTTCTACTATTTAAAATTCCTTTATATTGTTATGTCAAGAAAGTTTATGCTAGATTTACTTTCTACTATAAAATTCTACGATGTGATATTTGCTGATATTTTTTTATGATGTGTAGTAAATTGTAAAAGTGGTCTTTCCCTAAAGCATATTTTTGTACTTCATTGTTACACATGTTTGAGCTTAAGTTTGGAGGGAAAAGAAAATATTCCAAATTTAAACCTTGCTTATTTTCAAAAGTACTACAAATAAATTTGTATTTTATTTCTAATGATTTTTGTTATGTGGAGTCACCATAAGGATGTTAGAATTATAAGTATAGAAGTGGAGTAGGAAAACTTAGTTAATATTTTTAGTGAAAAGGGTGAAGCTAGAGTTATTGATATTTAGTAGAGAACATGGGAAAATTAATAACTACCTTTAGTAGGAAGTATTGTATCTTTGAAAAACTAAGGATTCCTAGAATTTTTATTTTCAAAAATTTAGGGCTCTTTTAGAAAGTATTTATATATATATATATATATATATATATATATATATATATAATATATACATCTTTTCGGCGGCGGGTCTAGCTCGGGCTGCTCTCTGGTGGGTGGTGGAGGTGCTTTTAGTGCTGGTGGTGTGGTGGAGGAGCTGACAAGGGGTTCTTTTTTGGAGGCTATTTCCTCCCAGGAGAACTTTATTTCATAAGGTTACTGTTCCATTGGTTTGGTTTTCACTGAGTCTTGCTTTCCTCTTGGTGGCTGGGGATTTCTTTCTGCTCTGGTCTCTTCTGGTTTTTTCCTCTCTGGGTTTGTTTACTTTGGTTTTGCCTTCCGGTTGGAAGTTCTTTTCTCTAGCTGAGGTGCTTGGCTGGTTCTCTGGCTCCTGCCTCTTGATGGGACTGGTCACTTGGCCTTATCCTGCTGGCATTTATTTTATTTTGAGTTCTCTCTGGTTGGCTGGGGGTGGAGCTTGGCCACCTGGTGAAAAAATTCTGTCCCTAAGTCGCCTATTAATCTGTTCTCGCTATGACCGGTCCCATTGATCTGGTAACCCAAGTAGATAAGGCAAAAGCTTCTCATGAAGGTATGGTAGGGAGGGTCCCCTCTTTAATGACCCTACAAGCTTAGTGTTCCCTCAAAGCTTACATGATGTAGCAGCAGGTAGGAGTACCTGTCCATTTATTAGACCTATTGGTGAGAAAGAAGGTTGTCCAGCAGTCTTTTTCACTGAACAGGAATTGGAAAAACTGAGCAATGAAGTAAGACTTACTTTAATTGGCAAATTTTGGCTGGGTCACCCAAAGATGGAACTTGTAAGAAGCTTCTTTGAGTCCCTTAATTTCAAAGGCCACTGGAAAATAGGATTGTTGGATGGCAGGCACATGTTAATCAATCTCTCTTCAGAGGAAGACTATGCTAAGCTCTTTGCAAAGTAGCTGATCACCATAGCAGGCATGGAAATGAAAATAATAAAGTGGACACCAGAATTTGATCCCTGCAAAGAACCATCAATAATTCCTATCTGTTTTAAGTTCCCAAACCTTCCATACAGGTACTTTAATCAAACAGCCTTATTTCAAATAGGGAGAACCCTTGGCACACCTCTAAAATTGGATGCAGCAACTATAAACAAGGCAAAACCAGAAGCTGCAAGGATTTAAATAGAAAGAGATATTTCACTTCCAGAAATTAAAAGGATTTAAACTGTTTTTACATCAGATGGGCAATGGCAAGAAGTGATAATGCAGTAAAAACCATATTTCTGTTCACATTGCAGGATGTTTGGTCACACCACAGATAGGTGTTTCAGGCTCTACCCCCCCCCAAGGAAATCAGCAAATTAGTCTAAATATCTTCCTTCTCTAGCCATTTTAGCACCCAATGGTTCTCTGGTGGGGATGCAGGAGGCTAACCCTTCTCGGACAGAAGCCAGACTGACTAATCCAGCTTTTGATCAACCTTTACTTACTTTGAAGAATACCCCAAATCATAGGGATTTCAGGCAGCAACCTGACCCCGAGCCCCCCTCTAAATTCCATCTCCTAACACCCTTCCTACTTCCACCCAAATCACCAATTTCACAGAACCTCTTACTCTCCACCATCATCCTCTCCCTCCTCCTATTGACAAGTTGCAACCTGCCCAAGACTCTATGGAGGGGGAATGGGTTATCCATAATGCTAAAAAAATGAAGAAACACTTGACTGAAAGTCAAAAACTGATTGAATTCTCTTCCTCCAAAGGGAAGGAGACTTCCCCCCCCCCTTCCTTAATAGAGGAAGAACTAGATCTAAATCTCATCATTCCACTGCCCCCCCCCCAAATTATCAATCTTTTTTGTTGGAACATTAGGGGGGTGGCTAACACTCCTTCTCTTAAAAGACTTTTATATCTCAATAAGAAGCACTCTCTTTGGTGTATTGCCATTTTGGAACCTTTGGTTCATCAAAACCCAACCAAAATCCTTAAAAAATTTCTTGGATTTTCTCACTATACCAATTCAAACAACAAAATTTGGGTCTTATGCAGAAAGAAGGTTAAGTGGTCAGCTCTTATTGATCACCCCCAATTTGTGCACCTTTCCCTTAATTTTGCAAACCATACCATTTTTGGAACTTTTATTTATGTTGGATGTAGAAAACAAGATAGAATTTCTCTCTGGGACCAAATCCATATGATCGGCCAATCCATGACTCTCCCTTGGGTGGTGGCAGGGGACTTCAACTGTATCACTAACTCTACTGAAAAGAAGGGAGGCAGATCTCCTTTACTCAATGTGATGAACAAATTCAGTGACAACATTCAAAAATCTGGTCTTTATGATCTGGGTTATAAAGGGCCTCATTTCACCTAGAAAAGGAACAAGATTTGGGAGAGATTGGATAGATTTCTAGTAAATGAGCATTTGTAATCTCAATTTCTTCACACTTCTGTTAACCATCTTTCCTTAAGCTGCTCAGATCACAGACCCCTACTACTGTCCATCTCTGCTCCACCTTCCTATCCCTCCAATCCCCCATTCAGATATCAGAATTTCTGGTCATCCCACCCCAACATTGTTCATTTTATTAATTCCCAGTGGCAGGGAATTAATCATGTTGATCCTTGGATTCAATTGGGCATACTGCATCTGAAAGTTAGCAAGGCTCTCAGAAACTAGGGATGGAATGAGTTCGGAAAAATTTTCACTGCTGTGACTGAGGCTGAAAGGGAGGTCCTTCATTTGGAGTCCCATTGTTAAACTGGAGAAGCTTCTGAAACCCAATTATTAGCTGCTCAATCCAATCTTCTTAATTCTATAGAGACCCAGGACAGCTATCTTAAACAGAAAGCTTCTCTTAAGGGGTTTACAAATGGGGACAAAAATACAAAATATTTTCATGCTTACATTAATTATAGGAGGAAGTGCAACACCATCCATGGCATTAAAAATGAGCTTGGCACCTGGCTTCATAACAACTGCGAAATTGGCAGAAGTGCAACAACTTCTTTTCAGAATCTCGTTAAGCAACCTCAGCTAGAAAGGCCCCATATTAATACTTCTTTCTTCCAAGAGCATTATCAATATACTAGTAACCTCTCCCTCACTCATCCCCCACTGATGAAGAGATTTGGCAAGCCTTAAACTCCATAGACAGCTCCAAAACAGCTAGGCCGATGGATATTCTGCAGATTTTTACAAGAAGGCATGGAATGTCATTAAAGATGATGATATTGAGGCAATCACCAGATTCTTTAATGGGAATGATCTTCCCCATTATTTCAACTCCTCCAACATTGTCTTAATCCCCAAATGTAAAGATCCTGTCAAATGGGATCATTTTAGACCAATTAGCTTGACTTTTGTAATGAGTAAAATAATCAGCAAGGTTCTAACAAGAAGGCTTCAACCCCATCTAAGTAAGCTGATCTGCCTGAACCAGTCAGCCTTTGTCAAGGGGATGTCAATTGCAAACAATGTTCTTCTGGCTCAGGAATTGTTGCTGGACTTAAATAAAAAATGTAGGGGAGGCAATCTCATTTATAAACTGGATATAAATAAGGCCTATGACACAATAAGCTTGGATTTCATCCTTCAGGTACTAGCTGCCAGGGGTTTCACCAACCCCTTTTGTACCCTGATACATAGATGGCTCATCAATAACTCTCATTCCATCCTAATCAATGGGTCCAGTTGGGGCCATTTTGTGTCCACTGGAGGTCTCAAGCAAGGGGTCCCTCTCTCCCCCACCCTTTTTATTTTGGCTATGGATTATTTCTCACAGATGTTGAACATTCTATCCAGTTCCAACAATATCATCCGGTACCATCACAATTCCAATATTATCATAACTCACTTAATCTATGCAGATGATGTGATGGTGTTTTCCAATGTTTCTATGAATGCTGTCAAACTCATCCATATCTGCCTCCAAAAGTTCCAAGATTATTCAGGATTATCTTTCAACACTTCTAAGTGCCATGTTATCTTCCCCCAGCAGCTTAGTCAGGAGTTGAAGGATTGGATTCTCAACAATACTGGCTATTCTACTACCTATCTGCCACTAAAATATCTGGGAGTGCAAATCAATGCTGGGAGAGCAAAGCAAACTCATTTTGATGAAATCCTGAACAAGATCAACAGCTATCTCTTCAACTGGACCCACTTATACCTGTGATCAGGAGGAAGGCTCACCATTCTTAAAAACGTTCTAACTACCCTCCCTTCTTATGTGATGCAAATGAATACCATGAACAAGAGTACTCAGGCACAATTAAAAAGAATTTTTAATCTTATTCTCTGGTATGGTCAAAGGAAGCAAATACATTGGGCTTCTTGGACTAAATTGGCTAAACCAGTGTGGGCATGTGGGCTGGGATTCAAAGGGGTTAATCAAACTATCCAAGTGAATCTATGCAAACTTTGGATTAAATTTAGAACTCAGGAATCACTGTGGGCTAAATTTCTTGCTGGTAAATACTATAAACATTCTCATCCCTCCCTGGAAACCTGCAAGTTGGGGGATTCAAAGCTGTGGAAAGCTATGATAAAAAACAGGAAACAAGCTGAGAAACTTTATATTTGGGACCTTGGAAATGGAGAGCTTAACTTATGGTTAGACCACTGGTGTCCTCAAGATTTGTTTCAACCTTGCACCACTCATATCAATCTGAATCTCCAAGTGGCTGATTGCTAGGTTAGAGATAACTGATCATTACCATTACTCCACACTATTCTGCAGGCTCCTTCAGCAAGGAGAATTGCTTCCATTAAGTTTACTAGAACCAACACTAACTTAATTGTTTTGAAGGCTCTAAAACATCAAAACCTCTCTAAAGCAATCTACTCCCAACTTTATCTTTGGGAGTCAGTCCCCTGGGGTGATCCAGTTTGGCACAGTCACCTTTCCCCATTTATGTAGTTTTTCTACTAGAGATCCTTCAAGAAATTTCTACCCATAGATGATATACTTAAAATGAAAGGATTGAGAGGCCCATCCTGCTGCAGTCTCTATCACAAGGAAGAAGAATCTATCCCTCACCTCTTTTTTGGTTGTACCTTCTCACAACATGTCTGGATCAACTTGGTAGAGTAGCTGAGCATCAACACCCTTCATCTCCAATGGAATGACCTGAGCACTTACTGGATTGACTGGCATAAGCTGGGAGCTGGAGCCTTTCCTATGCTTACTGCCTGGTTCATCTCGATGGCTAGGAACAAGGCTATCTTTCAGGATCTATCCCCTACTACTGAGGATGTGGCCAGAAATTGTTTGACCAGTATTCTGAAACTTATCCAAGTTAAGAAGCTCCCAAACATATGTTCTTCCACCCCACCACAGAAAATTAAGACCCCCAAAATTATTCAAGTTTTCCGGTATGCCCCAAGTCAAAATTTCATCAAAGTGAATACTGATGGGAGCTTCCTTGAGGGTTCTGCTGGAATGGGGGATTCAGAAATTTCAAAGGGGAATGCATACTATTCTTCCAAAGTCCTCTTATAGCTGTGGATCCTTTGGAACTAAATTAATTGTTGTGTATTGGGCAACTAAGCTGGCTTTGAGATTCCAATGGAATAATTTAATTGTAGAAGGAGACTCCCTGGAAATGATACAAATGCTTCAATCCAACTGCTCTTCCAACTGGTACTATCAACAGTGGATCAAAAATATTAATCACATAAGTACCCAGCTGGAGGTGAAGTTCTAATTCATATTTGTTGACCTCATTTTTTATGAGGTCTTCCCTTTTCTCTTTAGTGCTTAGGATCTAGCCTTAGGCTTTTCCTTTGACTATCCTAGAGGACTAGAATTGGGACCAATCCTTTAGAAATTCAAGCCACTTCTTAACTCCCCGCAAACCCTATAGGCTTGATTGTAAACCCTCAAGTCACCGCCCCGAGTCACTTGGAGGGTTGAGATCAAATGTGGAGGTTTAAAGGATGAGTTCCCTATAGTGACTCTTCGGCCTTAGGATTACCCCAGGTGGCCCGGTCCAGTGAGGGCTGAATTACACATATACTATACTCTCACACACACATTCCAAATCCTAAAACTATTCATGCCTAGCTTGACCTCCTGACTCATGTGGATAATTCATATGGATGGTCCTTAACCCCTAAGCCCCTGGCTAAGAGGGTTAGGAACAACATAGTGAATGCCTTAAATGAGTCCCCTCATGGCTCCTATGGGCTTAATATGGCTGCATGGCTCAACCAAAGTGATTCCACTTTACTCAAATTCGATCAATCTCCATTTTGCCAAAATTTCAATTTTTTACCCCCGGGACCCCGGACCCACCTAACCTACTAAAAGCCCTTGAAACTACCCAAATTCTTCAAAACTTCCAAATCACCCAAAATTTCCTAAAATTAATCTCAAACATTTCCCCCACTACTCAAATTGACCATCTCCAACCTAAAATTCCAAAAATACCCCCAATACCCTCCAAATTACCAAAATGCCCCTCTTGACCCAAAAAATCCAAAAATTCAGAAAATTCCTAGAAAATTCCAGAAAATTCTAAATATTCCCAATTTCATTTTTTCCAACTACACCATGGGCCAATTTTGTCAATTTACGCCACTTTTACCAAAACCCCCAATTGACCCATTCCAAACCCAAATGAACCCAATGTGAAACCAAACCTTTCTGATTGACCACAAATTTGGTCCAATTCAATTCTAAACTTCAATTCAATATCCCCAATATCAATCTAGACCAAATCCAAGCCCAATTTGATTGTCATTTGAATCCAATTTCATTTTTAAGCTTAAAGCCCAATTTTGACCCATGACCCAAACCTAGCCCAAACCAACCAAATTCAATCCCAATTTGACCCAAATCTTTTCTAAAACCTTCCTAGCATCCCCACAAACAAAATACTAACATGATTTGCCCAAAATTTGGACCTAAACCTTACTCAAATTCAACCCAAACCCAAAATTCCCTAAATGGGCCTCCACCCAAACCTAAACCAAATAGGCCCAAATCCCAAAATCAAAGCCCAACCAAAGTTGAGAACTCTTTGTCACACTCCCATAAACATTTCTCAACATTGATTATACATGAATTTAAACATTAGCCCAACTTTAGCCCAAGGTAGCTCAATTTGACCCATTTGGACTCTATTACCAAAGAGACCCAAATTAGACCCAATTCAATTCCAAATCACCTCAAACTTGCTTCAAATCACTCATGACACATCCCTAAACCAAACCCAACATTTATTTGGCATGGCCCTTTACAAAATTTTCATCTAAAAGCCCATTTTGAAACATGAAGGCCCACTCCCTTAAACCATTCTAAAAGCCCACCTTTACCAAATTTTAAAAGCCCAAACCCATCCTAAAGTCCATATGACACTCTCCCTCATCTTACATTCAATTTAAAATCATTTCTAAAGTCCTAATTTATCATCAAACCATTCCAATTCTAGCCACATGACAATCTCCTTAAAATTTACCAAAAATCCTTAAAAGCCACTTTCATGAAACCAAGCCAAGCCATCCTAAGCCATAGGCAAGCCATGAAGCCATGCACAAGCCACATGGGAGCCATGAAAGCCACTTTACACCTCACCATCCCATTAATGGTAAAAGGAGGGCATCCTTTCTTAAACCTCCATTAACATTTTTAACCTCATCCATGATACACACTAAACCAAGATTAGCCACATCACCTTGGATGGGGACTTCACCACCCTTTCCTAGCTGACCCAAGTGATTCTCCCTCAGCCCAAGCAGGCCATGGGGAGGTGAACCTAGCTAAAAACTAAGGGTTGACCCAAACCAAGACAAAATCACTCCTTTCCCATTCCATTTCAATTCACCGCCTTTACACATGTCAAGAGCCAATTGACTTCACCAATGCCAAGCCCTGACTTCCCTGGTCAAGATGGTGACTCATGCCCGGCCGGCCAGCCACCCCAGCCGCCAGAAAATGCCATGGCCGAGACCTTGGAAGGAGCCAAACATTGAAATTCCATCTTGCTGAGCTGCCCCATGCCCAATGGCTGCCATGGTTGTTCTTCCCTTGACCTAAGAAGCCGATCCAAACCATCAAACCCCTCTAGGAGGCCCTCCAGCCACTCCTATTTAAACACCACCTCCTCTCAGCCAAGGGAGGCACTGAAACAAACCATACAGAAACTCTGCCAAAATCATTCCAGACTCTCCCCCACACCTGGAGAACTTGATCCCCACTGAAATCCCCCTGACATTTCCTATCTGTAAGCTCAATTTTAGAGTTGAAATTTAAGCCCAAAACCAGGACACTTCACCACAGTGAGTCAATCCTTAAATTGATTGACTCTACACCTTCACCAGACCAAGAGGAGAAGTTTCCCAGCAATAGCCCCCTCACCGGGCCGACCATTGCTTCCGACTCTCCAAGCTTTGTGATCGACCGTGGTCACTTTTGTACCTAGGCAATTCACCAGTGCCAAGGGACTTCATTCGGAGCTTGCTTGGACCCAATCGAACGTGACACAACTCTCATATCGAAGCTTCACTTCTCCGAGCAAAGGTATGAACTCGTCTTCCTCCCGAGCTCCCGGAGATTCTCCATTCGATATGAATCGATTTCAATGCATGTTTACCGTATGGATGTGTTCGTCTCTTCAAGACAAATCCATAGAGCATAAGAACACAAAAATCCGTTGAGAATCGAGTGAGTTCTGTGGTTTTAGTGTGGACAGTCACGGGTGCACACCAGTCGTAGACGATGACCAGGAGTGGTCGGATCGAGCGTGTATCGAGCGGACGGTCGAGATCGAGCCAGATAGCGCAATGGTACATGAACTGCGGGCCCCAGGAGCTCTGAGTCGGATGGCGACGTCGAATAGGAATGTGCAGTGTGGGCGTTCGGAGCTGCCGAGGATTGCGTGGCGCCGCGTGGATAAGTAGATAAATAGGGATTTTTCTTATTTATTAAATACCCAGAACTTCAAAAATGCATAATTTTGTGTAGAAAAATCCTAAAAATAAAATAAAAATATTCTCTTGCTCAGAGAACAGAGGAGAATACTGTGGAAAAGAAATCAAGTCATTTCATCAAGTATTTTATTTTTAATGCTTTATTTACTCTCTGTGGTATTTTAATTCTCCATTTGCATAGACAATTCACCATGGCATGAGACCATAGGGCTTTTGAAGCCTCCGACCTAGGGAACATTCCCCGAATTTTCCAAGGTCGTAGGCCATCCCTATGAGAAGTTATTGATTTTTCAAGTTCATGTTACTCGTTTTCGAGTATTTTAATTCCAATAATTAGCATGTTGAGAAATAAATTCTAGGAAAATTTGGTGATATTTCTTATGACCAGAGAAACCTAGGAAAAATAAGTTTTGAGTTAATTCACTTGGAATAACCCTAATTGGTCTAAATACCAAAAATTGAACTTTAATTAATTAAGGTTACCCACACATTAAATTGACTTGAAAACAATTCTCCACTGATCTTTGGGATTAGAGGAACATCACATAAAAATTTGAAATCAATTGGAAATGTTTAACCCCACTAAATGGATTAATTAAGTCACATGATCAAAGTTAAACTTTAAAAATTTATAACTCACAAAATACTTTTCAAAAATCCACAAAAATGGTTTTGGAGCTTCTCTGATATGAGACGAACTTAGGAAAATTAAAATTGTAATTTTCTAAAAAAGTTAATTTTTATCATTATTTTAATATTTTTAATAATTAAAAAAAAATAAAAATCATAAAAATATTAAAAATCACCAAAATGTCACATTTTGAATTCTAATCATTTAGGAACAAACCAAATATTTTTCTTAAGTCTCTAGGGAAAGATATTGAATTTTAAAGGCTTAATGTAATTTTTAATATTAAAAAAATGTATTTTCCAACATTTTCACTAAAATAATTCTAATAAATCAAATAAAAATCAAATAAATATAAAATTTATTTCTCTGGTTTCCTTGAGGTCAGAGAGATTTAAGAAAAATATAAAATCCATTTTTCAACATGAATTTTATTTTAAAATTAATTAATACTCCAAAACTCAAAATAATTCTAATAAATAAAATATAATTCAAAAAAATCACCAAAATTAGTCCAAATGGTCCTCTAGTCATTAGAAACATCCCATAATTTTCTTAAGGACAGAAACATTTTCTTATTCATGTTATTGAATTTTCCTTGAAAACCCCTATTTTTCATTAAAAAATAATTACATAAATAAATTCAATACAGAAAAATCACATTTTCTCCACTAATGTCTTAATTGACATGTGAGTGAGGTTACATAAAAATTTCAAGTCCATTTGAGCTTAATTTAGTGAGTTATAGAATTATTAAGCTTGAAGGGCAAAAGGGTAATTAAAAATTTCAACCTTTAATTAAAATTTTAGGATTAATCAAAAGGGGAAGGGTAAAATATTTGACTTTAAACTGATTTTGGATGATTGAAACTTAAATGATTGAGGGTAGAAACCTACTAATCATTTCAAATGTAATTAAAGTAAAACTTTAGTTAACTAATTAATTGAAATTTTGGAAGAATAATAGAAATTGGAATTATTAAAGTAGGGATATTATTAAGAGGATATTTATTCTTTAATTTAAAAATCCCTAAATAAATCACTTCAATAATACTTAATTCTTAATTAAAAAAAATCAAAAGAATAATCTCAATTAATAATTAAAATTAAAATTAAATTAAATTAAAATTAAAATTAAATTAAATTAAAATTAAAATTAAATTAAATTAAATTAAGATTAAAATTAAATTTAATTAAAATTTAAAATTAAATTAAATTAAAATTAAATTGAATTAAAATTAAATTAAATTGAATCAAATTAAATTAAATTAAAGTCAAATCAAATTAAATTAAAATTAAATTAAATTGAATTAAAATTAAATTGAATTAAATTAAATTAAAATCATTTAACAATAAACCTAAATGAAATCATTAAGAATCAAATCTAAAATACTTAATAACATTAAAATTAAATACTTAATAACATTAAGAAATCATTAAGTCAAAATTAAAATTAAATCATTAAGTTTAAATCATTAAAATACTTAATAAGTTGATTTGCCCTTTTAAAGCTCTTATTATTATAACTCTTAAATGAGGTATCAAGTGAAGTGTTACTTCACTCATAGGATATTCAAATGTCCTAGTTCACTGAGCAAGAGAACAAAACTTAAACTCCTGGATGATTAATTCACTTGTATAATTAAATTCTCTGGACTTAAAACAATCCTAGAGGTATTGAAAAGATGTTTAAGACTCGTCTTAAGCACTTCCTCAATATGATAGGATGTTTATAAGAACAATTGAATTTAATTGTTCTTTGATGAAGAAAATTATCCTTAAACCAAAACACAAGAACCTAGACGTCATAGGAGATGACTAGCTATAGGATTAGGAATTTGGTAGACAATCAAAACCTTTACATTAGCTTTACCTAGGTACTTGTTGAAATATTTAAATGCCTTAACATGTGTTTTAAGTGCGACTTAGGATGACGGGAAGACCCTCTAGGTACGCTTTTATTTAATTGCAATTTACTTTATTGCAATTTACCTACATGCACCGTACTTTACTTTTCTCGCATGATAAACAACCGTTGCATGAAAACCAAAACCTTTAGGATAGTCTCTGAACTGAAACCAAAATTAAATTAAAAGTCATTGCAAGATAAAATTCACCGCCACAACATTCAAAATATAAAACAACTCAAAATTTAATCACAAACAGAACAACAAAACTATAACTTTAACTAAATTAAAACGCCTCGTCGAATGATCGAGAATACCTCGGATGATGTAACCCACGTGTTGCTAACGGGATTTCCCACGGTCTAAATGAAAGTGTGGAACTCATTCAGTTGAGTTTAGCAAATTCATCTGGAGTAAGTGAATTCGATGAAAATAACGGTGTTGGGATGACGGAACCGTGGGATCTTAATCGGTTCTGTTTAAATAACTTTAAGATTTGTTTTAATTAAAATATTAAAAATATCTGGACTTTAAGATTTCTAAACCAAAACACTTTTCTCATCTCCTAATTATCATTTTCTAAAACTAAAACCTCTGCAACAATAAGGAGCTTGGAGCACGGTGGGCAGCACGGCCATCTTCATCAGTAAAACTCGGGTCTACTTCAGCAAAACTTTCTTAGAATTAAATGACAAAGCCATAGGACTTCGAGGTAGTTTCCCTAGTGCAACATAATTCCTCAACTTTTTGTTAGGCATTTGCATAATCTTGTTATGCAAATCAAGCCCTAACCGGTCTTAGGACTCCGAGGTAGTCGTTCGGTACGACATAAACCCTCACATCTTCGAGGCTATTTGTATGATCATGTCATACGAATATAAGTCCTAATTAATTAAAATTGGCAGGATTTCAATATTAAATAAATTCCCAAATTGAAGACAAACAATAGGATAGTTTGGGAAGTTGCCAAGATTCTTCTTGGATCCTCAGCTTCTCCTACTTTTATTCCTTCGAACTCCTGAAATTAACTGTTCCAAATTTGATCCATTCCCTATTGAAATTCCAAAATTCAATCATTTGAAAACCTTAAACTTTGAAATTCTTGAGAGCACAACCACTAATCATTATCGAGAGTTTTCTTAAATGATTCCTGTCATTTAAGATGTAATTAACTATAGGGGCTTGCCCTTATAGGGAACTTTAAGAACCCAGGTAATATAAACCTTACTAAATTCATTTATATTAAGAAGGGGAACTTGTCGTCTTATAAAGTTGGTTTGCAGACCAAACGGATGTCACAAATCTTCTAGTTTATTTAATCGAACCCTATCATCAAGCAATATGTCTATTCTTCGGAATAGATACACGGTTTGTGATGTAGTGCTAGTTTATATAAACTATTTGGAATGTGAGATAGGTTTGATTTTTTATATCTTAAAATTTTCAAACTCAAAATTTTTTTCAAAAAAATCAAATACTACTTTTCAAATTATTTATTTAAATTAAATTAAAAATTCGCCGACAACTTCTGTTTGGTGACCCCTTTTCAAAATACAACACACAACCTAAAAATATGCCGATAACTTCTGGCGACTCCGCTGGGGACTAGTTCCTCTCTCCATTTTGATCAGATGGTTTTGCTTTCATAAATCGGTAATGAGTCCATGCCCCTAGTGGACCAAACTACTATTCTTTCCGTTGGAATACACCGTTCATTTCTATCTTGAACGAGTATAGCCAACTCCTCTCGGATTTAGGAGCCACTGTTTAGACACCCCTAAACAGAGAGGTTCTGAGATCCTTTTACCTTTTTTCTGAGGTATGGTGGACCCCCAATAGGTGTGAGTTTAGGAAGCGATCCTTCGAGTCGAGAAGTCTTGCATAAGACTTTCTCTTCCTAAATCGAATCCTTTACCTTTTCTATACCCTTAAACATTCCATTCCTAATAAACAAATCCTCTAATAAAAGACTCCTCCGATGAATAAATCCTTTTAAAATCACAAATACACTAAGATAAATGAAAATGTGTTCGGACTCTTTCTTTTTCGTCCTAAACTTTACAGCGAAAAGAAGCATAATTCGGGACTGATACTCTAAATCTGCCCTACAGAAATGACTTCCCCAAAGCTAATTTTCTCCTTCACCAACGGATTGGACCTAGCTGTCTACAAGGATGAGCTGCCTAACAATGGGATCATCCGTTTCGGACAAGGATTTGAAAATACAAATGTCAAGATCACTGACGTCACTCTCTTCGCACTTACGGACAAAGTGCCTGAAACTGAAAAAACCTCTGATTGAATTCAACTTAAAGTCAACTCAGGAGTTCCCTCCCTGCAAAGGGTCCCGACCGAAAGAAACACTATCATTCGCGGAAGTTAGCCGTCGTCCCCGTAATCGTTGTCTCTACCCCCACCCGCTCCGATCATTACCGCACCTACCCTTGTTCCCTCCAAACTAAAGGGAAAGGAAATCCAAGTTGGTTATGAGCCTATCACCGCGGAGGGTTCGGACTTTGCCGCAATACCGTCTCGTTTTCGAGATAGGGTCCAGCTCGAGGTATAGACCCTTAACCCGGACACAGAGAAGGAATAAGAATAGGAAGATTGCTAAGATCAAGAAAGTCAAAGAAGCTGAAGCCGCCTTTCTTGAAGGAATCCCTAAAGAAAAAGAAGAAGAACTGCCAGAATACTTGCCGCTGTTGCCAGAATACTCGCCGCTGTTAGAAGGAAGTAGATTCCACTCGCTCTCCGCCGCATCTAATGAGAAAGATGCCGTAAGGATTGTCGTTGCGTTACCTCGACCCCGCATATTACAATGATAGCAAGAAGAAGAAGAGCAAGGCTACTCCGCTTACCCGATTACGAGCGTTAGTCGAGAAATTGGCCAGGAAGGAAGGATGTCCTGTGTCAGAGATTCTGAGAAGGATGGGACGAGTGCCAATTAGATCCCACCTCGGACCACGAGTGGAGCCTGCCACTGCCATAAAAAGACCGAAGAAGAAAGTCCGAGCTAGTGAAAGAGGCTCACCTGTTATCGTATCGTGGCCGCAAATTGGGAGGATACCACCTTCCAAAGACATAGCCGACGTACCATCCAGATCCTAGGCTTCCGCCGCAAGAAGGATGGTATGGTGACCTACGACCGGTGAGCCGAGGCCAAAACAATGTTCCGAGAAGAAAAGTCTCGTCGAGATGCTTCGAGTCGAAGAAAGTGCTACCGCGATGAAGGAGACTCCCGAAAAGGAAATTCAACAACCGTCACAAGGCAACTGCGGGGCCGTGCGAAAAGGGCCACTGGAGGATGCCATGGATAAATTAAGGACTGAAATACGGTGGTTAGCAAAAGAAAGGAAGAAGAGCTAGGAGATGAAGTTGACTCCTCAGAGTTCATGGATGAGGAGTATGTTGAGATCAACATGGTCGAGACACGGGCATCGTCAGCTTCGCAAGGTGCCCCATCAACTGCGGAAAGAGATGAACCAGAGGTGTTAAGAGCACAAATTCGGGAAAGAGATGACACAATTTCCCAAATGGCAAAGAGGATGGAAGAGATGGCCGCCGCCTTAGCCACTCTCCGCAGTCGTGCCCAAGCATCGAAAGAGACACCCCGCAGATCATCCATATTGCGGATGGAGGAAAAGAGATCACATCCTTCAATAGGGACGAGCAACCAAAGAAGGATTCTACACAAAGCATGATTCCGAAAAGGATATTAAAAATATGGTAGAACAACAGGTGCGAGAGGCCCTAGCACAATCCAAGAATGGAGCATCTATTCAAACGGGTAGACCTTACCCTGAGGAGTTCGATGCAGTCCAATACCTAAAAGGCTTCGTACCACCTCTGTTTAAGACTTTCGATGGAACAGAAACCCCCGGCAACATGTTGCACATTTTCATGCTAGTTGCTGCAATGCCGGTGGGAGCGACGCTTTACTCTTCCGACAGTTCGTCAGCAGCTTATCAGGGATTGCCTTCGACTGGTACGCAGAATTGCCGAACGGCTTGGTGAAGACTTTTTTAGAATTGGAGAATCTCTTCATTAAATGATTTGCTGGAGCTCAGCACCACATTACTATTGGTGATCTAGTGGTGGAGCAGCAAAGGCTGAACGAGACTTTAGTGGATTACGAACTTCGATGGAGAAACTTAAGCATGAAGTGTGAACCACAGTTTCAAGAACAACACGCAGTCAGCATCCTGCTTAAGAGCATCCATGGCCCGATAGCACTTCTCCTTAAAGGATTTACAATCAAGACTTTTGAGAAGTTGCTTAGCAAGGCCAGGAGCTTGCAAGAGGAGGCAAAACAGTTAAGTTTTGTGGGCAAGAACGATAAGCAGAAGCCTGTGAAAACATTTGAAAAGAAATCTGAAATTGTCGCGGCAGTAGATAAAGGCAAGCAGCCGGTTCAGATACAGTCAGAGCGGCCAAAGCCTAGTTATCAACCACCACAACGGACTTATCAACAACCTCAGCAAGGCTATCAGCAACCTCGTCCGAGCTATCAGTCGTCTCAGCATTATGAACAACCGCCTCGTTCATCGCGTACCTTAAGAGAACTTCTAAATAAAGAATATCCATTCAAAATGGAAGCAGTAGCGAAGATGTTTCGCAGCTTAATGAAGACACCAAATTTTCAGCTGCCAGAGCCCAAGAAGCTGGAAGAAGTCAATAAGAAAGATCATTCAAACTATTGCCCTTACCACCAGATGCTTGGACATAAGATAGAAGATTGCATCACCTTCAAGACTTGGCTTGATGACAATCTCTGAAAAGGGAACATAACAATACTAAAGGAATACATGAAGGAGCCCCAGAAAGGAGGTTCCGTCAATGTTATTTCAACGGATCCTATTGTTCCGATAGACCCTTACGAGACTGATGATGGATGGAGTACCTTCTGGACAAAGTCTTCAAAGAAAATTTTGGATCACATCCAAACCGCTTCGGTACACTCTTCAGCTCAAAGTTTGAAACCTGTCGGGCCGGCACTATCACTCGCGATCGAAGAACCGCCCCGAAGGAGGAGAAGATCGTGGAAGAAAAGAAGACCGAGGCTCCGAAGGGTAGACTAGGGGCCGCTTATCCTAGGATGGTTGTTTCCGATTCAGGGGAGAAATCCCTCGAACTCCTAACTCTGTATGATTATCTGCTCGCCCCGGCGGGATCTTATAATGATAAGGGTTATGGCGTTGGCTACGTTTTGACTATTTCTAACAATTACGTAACTAGCGACAACCGACCTAATCCGGATCTCGATTCGAATACAAATAATGATTCTCAAATCATACATAACCTCGATGACAATGACGAAGAAGATGTTCACAAAGGAGGCTACGAAAGCTCGACAAGCAACGAGTCCATTTGTGAATTCCGAGGGGCTCCGATCACTATAGAATTAGAACCATCAGATACTGAAACAACTTCGCAGAAGCCGACCGTTCTAATTCTAGAGGATTCACCGGTAGATTCAACACCAAATTCAGAAGAAATAACTGAAGTAAATTTAAGAAGTGGAAAAGTTCTGCCCCCGAGAATGGGTCCGAAGGATAAAGGTAAGCAGGTGGTTGCTCAGGAAGAGCCAACCCCAGCAGAGGAATTGCCCATTCGGGAAGAACCCGAGGAACATGGTAATAAAGTGGACTATAATGTGCTAGCCCATCTTAGGAAGCTACCAGCCAAACTAAGCATATACGACGCTTTGATCCTGTCAAAGGAGATGAGGGAGGCTCTGATCAAGGCTTTACTAGATCCAGAGATCTGTTTAGCTCAAATGGCAGGTAATTCCTTTGACGAGGTTTGCTCGTTAAAAGAACAGCGAGGTGTTACCTTCATGGACAATGATCTATTACTGGGAACAGCAGATCACAACCAACCGTTGTACATTTCAGTCACAATTGGAAAGTTTACGCTCTCAAGAGTGTTGGTTGATCCGGGAGCATCAATCAACATAATGAACCTTCAGGCTCTAGCATATTTGGAAATTGATGCTCGCGAACTTCGAAGCAGACAAGATGCTATTAAGAGATTTCAATCAAAAAGGAGAAAGAGCTCTTGGATCGATACCACTACTAATGAAGACAGGTGATTTAGCAAAGACAACCGTAAAATTCCACATAATTGATTCTAAGGCATCGTTCAACGCTCTACTGGGTCGACCGTGGATTCATGAAAACCGAATGGTGCCATCATCTCTGCACCAATGCATAAAGTACTACGAAGGAGGGGAACAGTGCATCAAAGGTGACTTGCAACCATTCTCCGTACACGAGATTGGAATTCATGAAGATGCGGCCTACTACGCGCCTCCGAAGAAAACAATCTTTTCCAGAAATACCATACCAATGAAGCAAAAGAAATCTGAGACGATGAAGAACCTGAATTTCTAGTTCAACAGTTACTCACCACTCCCTTATGGCGAGATGGTGAAGATTTCTCCAGAACTCGCACCCGAGGTCGAGGCCGGGGACGAGGACGTGGAAGAAATGTTAGAACAGTTGGACAGAAAAAATCGGTCATCGATGTTGATTAGGAGAACACTTCCGAGGAAGGAGAAGAAATCAAGAAAGAAGCAGTGATAATAAGTCAAAAGAAACCCCGGTTCCAGATCTCTATCGAAGATGAAAAGAATGAAGAATACAAATCAATGTACGAGAAGATTAACCATCATGTACATACTATGACCCTGACCCCGATCCATTCTAGTAAGATCGAGGGTATGGTGGTCAAAGAAGTGCATGGTGGTGGTACTAAGCCAATCAAGTTTTACCGTGGTGCTTCTTCTTCCAATAATGAAAAAGATGTACAATTTGAAGATGTCACTTCTTCCGAATTAATAGAATTACCTTTTGAGTGGTACTCTCTCTGTGTTCAAAATTTAATTCAACGTGGTTTCTTACCTCGACAATGGACAAAGGGTCAATCACAACATTTTGAAAGACTATGGAATAATGTCGGTCGGCCTCCCAATTCAAAACATGGTCTCGGATTCAGCACAGTAGGTTCAGTTGACGATACGGAATTTTGCTTGGTTGTCACTTGCGAACCTAATAAAGACTACTTAGAAGCCTCAGGAGACCTCGAAGATCTACCAATCGGAGATGCTCCACCAGAATTCGAAGAAGAAATCAAATCTACAATAGATGAGTTAATGGAAGTTAACTTAGGTACTAGCGAAGAGCCTAGGCCATCCTTTGTTAGCTCCTTACTCAATAAAGAAGATTCCGGGGAAATAATCGAGCTACTAATGGAATTCAAGGATTATTTTGCTTGGAGTTACGACAAAATGCTAGGATTAGCTCCAGAAGTCGCAGTTCACAAGTTAGGAGTAGATCCTACCTCTGTTCCAGTTAGACAAGCTCCCAGAAGAATGCATCTAGAAATTGAGCAACAAGTAATAGCCGAAGTTAAGAAGCTAATCGATGCTAAATTTGTCTGTGTGGTACCATTCAGAAAGAAGAATGGTCAGATCAGAATCTGCGTAGACTTCAGAGATTTGAATAAAGCATGTCTGAAAGACGAATTTCCGCTACCAATCCCAGAACTAATGATCGATATTGCTTCAACACATGAAATATTTTCATTCATGGATGGATCATCAGGATACAACCAAATAAAGATGGCACCAGAAGATGAAAAGCTCACGGCATTCAGAACGCCGATCAAAGTGTATTGCTACACAGTAATGTCATTCAGACTGAAGAACGCAGGAGCAACATATCAAAGAACAATGACAAAGATTTTTGATGATCTCATTCACAACCAAGTAGAGTGCTACGTGGACAATGCGGTCATCAAAAGCAAACTGAAGAAAGATCACCTGTATGATTTGAGAATTGTTTTCGAGCGACTAAGGCACTACAACCTTAAGATGAATCCCTTAAAATGCGCCTTCGGCGTCACCTCCGGGAAATTCTTAGGATTTGTTGTCCGACATCACGGAATTGAAATTGATCCGGAAAAGACTAAAGCTATCTTAGAAATGCCACCTCCTAAAACCTTGAAACAACTACGATCCTTTCAAGGAAAGTTGGCATATCTTTGACGCTTTATAATGAATTTGTCAGGAAGGTGTCAGCCTTTTTCTGCTTTGGTTAAGAAGGATGTCAAGTTTACTTGGGACTCCAAATGTCAACATGCCTTCGATGACATCAAACGATACTTAATGACACCTCCTGTCTTAGCAGCCCCAGTCTCAGGTAGACCGTTGATACTTTATATCGCGGCTTTAGATGACTCCCTTGTAGCCTTGCTAGCTCAGGTCAATGATGAGGGAAAAGAAAATGCTCTCTACTACTTAAGCCATCGTCTAATCCTGACGGAAGTAAAGTATCCTCCAATTGAGAAGCATTGATTGGCCCTGATCTTCGCCGCACAGAAGCTCAAGCATTGCATGCTTTCTCATAAGGTCAACCTTATTTCAAGAGTTAATCCATTGTAATACTTGATGACCCGACCGACGCTTTCTGGCAGACTTACCAGGTGGTCGATGATACTATTGCAATTCGACATAACTTTCGTTCATCTTCATGTCGTAAAGGGACAAGTTCTAGCTGACTTCCTTACAGCACACCCTTTACCGGCAGATTCGCCTCTCGATGACGATTTGCCTGATGAGCAGATAATGAACCTAGAAGACCCTGAAGATCGACGTTGGGAACAATACTTCGACTGAGCGTCCTCAGTACAAAAGAACAAAGAATTGCAAACGATAGTGCCCGGTAAGGCAGGAATCAGACTAATCTTTATAACACCGGAACGGGGGATGTTAAGATACTCCTACCACTTAAGAGAACCATGTACAAACAACGAGGCAGAATATGAAGCCCTTATAACAGGATTGGAATTAACCATTTAGATGGGAATAACGGACATCAACATCTACGGAGACTCTCAGTTGGTTATTCAACAGGTCGCCGGACAATACAGAATTTTAAATCCAAGACTCGAGCAGTACTTTCAGTATGCCATGAAACTGTTGGAACAAATCCCAAATGTAACGATCTACAAGATCCCCAGAAAAGAAAATGCTCTTGCGGATGCGCTAGCTCGCCTTGCAAAAGAATTTGCCTGCTTACAAGATGAGTCAGTTGAAGTGTCAGTTCAGGGACGACAGGTCCTATCACAACTCGACATGGATATGATACAGAAATCAGAAAAAGCAGAGGAATCAGTTGCAGCAATAACAGAAAAGATAGAAGATTGGCGTCAACCGCTAATAGACTACCTGCAAACAGGGAAATTACTAGACGATAAATCATTAGCCCATCAAATCAAGAAAAGAACTCTATCTTACGCATTAATAAACAATACATTATACAAAAGGTCTTTTGATCAGATGTGGTTAAGATGCCTGAGCGGGTCCGAGGCTCGTGAAATTGTCAAAGAGGTACACTCAGGACTTTGTGGCTCTCATCAGTCGGGTCCGAAAATGAAAATGAAGATTAAAAGACTAGGGTACTACTGGCCCTCAATGATGACCGATTGTATGAAGATCACCAAGGGCTGTCACCAATGCCAAGTGCACGGAGTGGTTCTACACCAACCTCCAAATGTGCTACATCCGACAATTGTGTCGTGGCCATTTGAGTATTGGGGCACAGATATAGTGGGTCCGATAGAACCACCTTCTTCAAGAGGACATCGCTTCATCCTTGCAGCTACAGACTACTTTTCTAAATGGACAGAAGCAGTTCTACTCAGAGAAGTAAAGGCATATCACGTGCTACAGTTTTTCAAAAATCAAGTTGTCTACCATTTTGGGGTACCGCACAGAATCATTTCAGATAATGGGTCAGCATTCAAAAGTACAAAGGTCAACAATTTTGTCAGAAGACACGGGATTGATTGGCGATACTCAACGATGTATTACCCAAGAGCAAACAGCTTGGCCGAGGCTTTTAATAAAACTCTCGTTCAAATCCTGAAGAAAACTTTGGACGACAACAAGAGAAATTGGCACGAGAAATTGTTAGAAGCCTTATGGGCCTACAGGACGACTTTTAGGACTCCTACTCAGTCTACGCATTACGCTTTAGTGTACGGGTCTGAGGTCGTCTTGCCCCTGGAAGTTTAGCTTCCGTCACTCCGAATTGCAGTTGCAGTAAAAGATCACTACGAAGAAAATGCCGGATTACGACCGGAAGAACCGGAAAGCCTTGAAGGGAAAAGACTTGCAGCGCAGCAAAATTTGGAACTGTACCAAGCTAAAATGATCCAGGCCCATGATAAACTAGTCTGACCAAGAACTTTCAAAGTTGGTGACTTAGTTCTTGTTCTCAGAAGACCTATTCTTGCACATCACAAGATAGGTGGTAAATTTGAACCGACCTGGGAAGGACCGTTTGTGGTCGAGACAGTCTACTCAGGAGGCTCCTACCAACTTGCGAACTGTCAAGGAGAACGACAAATGCTTCCAATCAATGGACGATATTTGAAGAAGTATTAAGCAACTTGATGTTTCAAAGGAATAAATTCTCATCCCTAGAAACACAGGTGAAGTAACCACTTGTGACTGGGTCCGAACCCAAAAACATAAGAAAATGAATGACAAAAAAAAATCATTAACAAAAAATATGTACTAAAAATAAAAAAATCATAATAACGAAGTTTTACCCTTCCGTTCAAATCAAATCTTGTTCCCTGATCTTTCTTCATCTTTTCCTACTTTCCTTAAAAATTAAAATTAAAACAAGAGAATAAGAATCTTCAGTGATAAATATTTTCTTAATATTCTTGTTCTTAGTACAATCCTCGATCCTTTCCTTGTCTTTTCGCGAGGAAATGTCAAACGGGCGGTTGGTCCTAAACTTTAAAAATGGCGTGAGTCTCGCACTCGATGAAAAGAGGGTGAAGGATGGAGCAGAGTGATAGAAATTGATTCCGACTTCACACCAGCCGACTCTACAAGACGAAGAAAATGATTGGGTCCCAGTGGACCAAGAAGAGCTTCATAGCCAGACAGTGATGAAGATGGGTGGCCCAAGCCACCAACCCAGCAACAAGAAAAGAAAGACAAACACCAAGGAAAGCAAGAAAATTAAGTCTATAGGTTCCACGGCAGAGGGCAGGCTTGTCAGCGCCGCGCCCACAGAAATTCAAGGGGTAAGGAGAGCTAATCTCACTGCTACCCAAAGAAGGAATAAGAATCACCGTATCCGCAAGATGTTGACTAAACTAGCAGCAGATCAACACGAGGAAACAGCCACCTTCGCCGACACACACATTTCAAAGATACCGGTTCATCAGGAACCTGAAAGAGGGAACAAGTTCCGAGAACAACAGAAAAGATAAGGGGAACTCTAAGAAGATCAGAGGCAGAGAGATTACCACGACGCCAGATAGAGCCACTAGTGGTAAGAAACCTTGTTGCGAAAGCAACCCCGGAGGATGCCCCGACAGAGACAATCCCCGAGGAGCCAAGGTATGCAGGAGAACGTGACGGGATTGAGCCATACATCCCGCAATATGTTGCTAGGCCTCGTCACTTGCAGATCATCCCAGAATATGAACTAGAAAGAATGCAAAATGTTGAGAAGAAGACTTTCGAATACTTTGAAAGGATTGAGAGGCAAGAGAATCAACATTTTGGAAGGCCTCAAGTTACACAGGTGTATTCTCAGAGTATGAGCAACAGCAGATTGTGGATTGCATCTTAGAACTTCAGAAGATGGGTCGAGCAGGCCGTCTGAGAGGAAAGACTTATTCGGAACCCCGGAGATGGATGCCAGGGAAAGGAAGAGTCACAATATAATGCGGAGGTTGATATAACTTCGCAGAGGACAGAAAAGAAAATCCACCAGGGATACTCCGTCACAGTGAGGTGGATCCAATGCCGAGGATAATTAAAAGAATGGTGAAAAGAATGATAACGTGTAGGGTACGCCAGCCAGATCGCATACCCAACAGCTTGCATCATCAACATTTATCGAAGGGCGACCGCATACCTCCACACATAGACCAACATGACTTTGTCGACCTTTCTGCACGCTTTGTTCATCAACCAATGCAATATCATGTTCGGATCCGACCTCCGGATAGCAGTGCCCGGGTAAGTTCCGAGGGCCGGTGGAGATACCACTTCCGTGAGGTTCCGTCATGATATTACAAGGAAATGGAGCAGTACATCGCAAAATATTGTATACCGGGAGTACCAGTGGAGCGGATCTCCGTCACTTTTAGAAGAATGGACGACGTAAAGGCACCTTAACACTTCCGACCGCATCCGGAATTGGAGAGTCTCCCGGTCCTACGAGTCGTGAGTTACACGGGAAATAGCACACCTCCAATGCACATCCATGCGGCATTCCTGCCAAGGGTGACTTGGAAGGTGATGTTATTACCCATGTTTCTTACTATTCAGACATGGATTTTTGACAGACGCTTTTGGATACATCAACGAGAAGTTCACACAGTCCGTTTTGGATTTACAGGAATTGTACAAGACATGAAATTTCTGAGGAAAATGTCATCATGACTAGATCAAGTTGTATGATGTAATTTTAGCAAGTTAAAATGAAAATGACTACGTCATATTTTGTCTTCACCTCTTTTTGTGCAAATTAACTGGGAAACGCCATTAGAGTTAAATGAACTTTGAATGAAGAACAGAAGGAAAAAAAATAATAAATGAGAACTTTTCCTAAAAATCTAAAGAGTAAAATAAACTTCAAATTTACACGAACACTAAATAAACAACAAATAATAATAAAAAAATAAAAAATAAAAAAAATCAGATCGTTAAAGGACAAACAAAACAAATCTAAATCTCAAATTGAATTCCAGTCTAAATCTATCTTTTCAAATCCTCCAATGCCTCTTAAAATCAAGATCAACTTCAGACCTCCTTTGAAACCTTCTCTTGAGATGATTTCAGAAATACGAAGAAATTTTAATTTGACTCGGATGGCATGGATTCGTACCCTTCGCCAAATAATCAAACTTTGATTGATTCTCATGGGATATGGAACACTTTCAAATCTCATTTCAATCTCCCGCTAAATACAAATCTCCACAGTACATTTCAATTCAAAATTTCTGAGACTGGTGTTAACCACATTTTTGATGAGGTCTTCTCTTCCTTCTTTAGTGCTTAGGATCTAGCCTTAGGCTTTTCCTTTGACCATCCTAGAGGACTAGAATTGGGACCCACCCCTTAAAAATTTGAACCACTTCTTGCCTCCCTACAAACCCCACAAGCTTAATTGTAGACCCCTAATCACCTAGAGGGTTGGAATCAAATGTGAAGGTTTAAAGGATGAGTTCCCTATAGGACTCTTTGGCCTTAGGACCACCCTAAGTGGCTTGGTCTGGTGAAGGTTGACTTAGACACTCACTATACTCACACTCTACACTCTCACACACACAATCCAAATCCTAAAACCACACACATACCCAACTTGACCCCTTGACTCATGTAGGTAATTCATATGGATGGACCTTAACCCCTAAGCCCCTGGCTAAGAGGGCTAGGAACAACATAGTGAATGCCTCAAATGAGTCCTCTCATGGCTCATATAGGCTTAACATGAGTTCATGGCTCAACCAAAGTGCTTCCATTTCACTCATATTTGATCAATCTTCTTTTTTTCAAAATTTCAATTTTTGACCCCGGGGACCCTACACCTATCAAACCCACCAAAAACCCTTAAAATTGCCCAAATCCTCCAAAATTTCCAAATCACCCAAAATTTCTCAAAATTAACCTTGAACAATTCCTCACCAATCAAATTGATCATCCATAGCCAAAAATACCAAAAATTCCAAAAGTACCCCCCAATACCCTCCAAATCCCCAAAATGCCCCTTTTAGCCAAAAAATCCAAAAATTCAGAAAATTCCCAGAAAATTCCAGAAAATCTCAAATATTCCCAATTTCATTTTGTCCAACTACATCATGGGCCAATTTTGTCAATTTACCCCACTTTTACCAAAACCCCCAATTTAGCCCATTATTAACCCAAGTGAACCCAATGTCGAACCAAACCTACCCAATTGACGACAATTTTGGTCCAATTCAATTCTAAACTTCAATTTAATATCTAGAATATTAATCTAAACCAAATCCAAGTCCAATTTGATTGACATTTGGGTCCAATTTCACTTTTGACCTTAAAGCCCAATTTGGACCCATGACCCAAACTTAGCCCAAACCAAACCAATTCAACTTCAATTGACCCCAAACCTTTTCTAAACCTTCCCTAGCATCCCCATAAACAAAACACTAACATAATTTGCCCAAAATTTGGACCCAAACCCAACTCAAATTCAACCCAAAACCAAAAAGCCCAATTTTGACCTAAACCCAAACCTAACCCAAATAAGTCCAAGTCCCAAAACCAAAACCCAACCAAAGTTAAAACCTCTTTGAAACACTCCCATAAACATTTTCCAACATTAATTTTACATCAATTTCAACCTTAGCCCGACATTGGCCCAAATTAGCCCAATTTGACCTACATTGGCCCATTTACCAAAGAAACCCAAATTCAACCCAATTCAAACCCAAACCACCTCAAACTTGTCTCAAATCACTCATGACACATCCTTAAACTAAACCCAACATTTATTTGGCATGGCCCTTTGCAAAATTTTCATCTAAAAGCCCACTTCTAAAGGACATTCAAAAGCCCATTCCTAACCAAACTCAAAAGCCCAAGCCCATCCTAAAGCCCACATTACAATCTCATCTCATCCTCACTTAATTAAAATCATTCCTAAGTCCTAAATCAGCAATCAAATCTTTCTAAACAAATCCATATGACAAACCATCCAAATTTTACACCAAAATACCAAAATTCCTTAAACTCATTTCCATGAAACCAAGCCAACTTTTCCCAAGCCAAATATGAGCCATAAAGCCATTCTTAAGCCACATGCAAGCCATGTGAGTTGTTTACATGTGACCTTACCATATTGGGCAAAAGGAGGAAGTCCTTTAAGCACTTCCTAAAAGCCATTAACCTTACTTATGATTCCCTTTAACCCAAATTTAATCTAAATATAGACCAGCTGACCCAACTAATTCACCCAGCCCAAAACCAGGTCATGGGGAGGTGAACCAAGCCCAAAATCATGGGTTGACCAATTTGAGCCCAAAATGAGTCCTTACCCTTTCCATTTCAAGCCATCCTCTTTACACATGGCAAAGCTCAATTTCCTGCACAAACCTCCAGCCCTGACCCACCTGGACCTGAGGGTGACCCATGCCTTCTGGCCAGCCTCCTCGATCGCCGGAAAACACCATGGCCGAGACCTTGGGATGAGCCAAACTTTTCAATTCTGCCTTGCTGAGTTTTCCCAGCCCAATTGAACACCATGGCTATTCTTCTCTTGCATGGAGCAGCTAATCCCAAGCCTTAAACCCCCTGGGAGGCCCTCCACCCTCTCCTATTTAAACACCACCTCCTCTCGGCCATGAATGGTGCCGAACCAAAACTTACTGAAACCCTGCCAAAATCATCCCAGATCACTCTCTACACATAGAGAACTTGATCCCCACTGAAATCCCCCGCCATTTCCTCTCGCGAGCTCAATTTCGCAGTTGAAATTCAAGCCCAAAACCAGGACACTTCACCACGGTGAGCCAATCTCCAAATTGATTGGTCCTACACCTTCACTCGTACCAAGAGGAGAAGTTTCCCAGCAAAAGCCCCCTCACCAGGACAGCCATTGCTTCCAGCCTCCAAGCTTTGTGATCGGGCTTGGTCGAAATCATACCTAAACAATTCACCGAGCTAAGGGACTTCATCTGGAGCTTTCTTGGACCCAATCGAACGTGACACAACTCTCAGATCGAAGCTTCACTTCTCTGAGCAAAGGTATGGACTCACTCTTCCTCCCGAGCTTCTAGAGATTCTCAATTTAGTTTGGGTCAATTTCAATGCATGTTTATCGTATGGATGTGTTCGTCTCTTCAAGACGAATCCATAAAGCATAAGAACTCAAAAATCCGTTGAGAATCGAGTGAGAAATTAGGGTTAGAAGGTTTACGATCACGGGTTCACACCAGTCGTAGACGATGACTAGGAACCGTTGGATCGCGCGTGTATTGAGTACACGGCCAGGATTGCGCCGAACGGAGCAATGGGACATGAACCGCGGGCCCCTGGAGCACTGAGTCAGATGGCGGCGCCGAATCAGGAGACGACGCGTGGAGCTTCGGAGCTGCTAAGGTTGACGCGGCGCCACGTGGATAAGTAGGAAAATAGGGATTTTTCTTATTTATTAAATACCCAGAACTTCAAAAATTCATAACTTTGTGTAGAAAAATCCTAAAAATAAAATAAAAATACCTTCTTGCTCAGTGAATAGAGGAGAATAATGTGGAAAAGAAATCAAGTAATTTCATTAAGTATTTTATTTTTAATGATTTATTTACTCTCTGCACTATTTCAATTCTCCATGCATATAGGAAATTCACCATGGCATGAGACCATAGGGCTTTGAAGCCTCTGAACTCGGGAACATTCCCTGAATTTTCCAAGGTCGAGGCCATCCCTATGAGAAGTTATTAATTTTTCAAGTGCATGTTATCTGTTTTGAGTGTTTTAATTTCAATAATTAGCATGTTGAGAAATAAATTCTAGTAAAATTTGGTGATGTTTCTTATGACTAGAGTGACCTAGGAAAAATAATTTTTGAGCTAATTCACTTTGAACAACCCTAATTGGCCTAAACACCCAAAATTGAACTTTAATTAATTAGGGTTAACCATTCATCAAATTAACTTAAAAACAATTCTCCACTGTCCTCTAGGGATAGGAGAACACCACATAAAAATTTGAGATTAATTGGACTTGGTTAGCCCCACCAAATGGCTTAATTAAGCCCATGAATGAAATCAAACTTTAAAAATTCATAAATCACAAAATACTTTTCAAAAATTCACAAAATTATTTTTGGAGCTTCTTTGATATCAGAGGAACTTAGTAAAATTAAAATTATAATTTTCTAAAAAGTTAATTTTTATCATTATTTTAATATTTTTAATAATTAAAAAATAATAAAAATCACAATAATATTAAAAATCACCAAAATGTCATATTTTAAATTCTAAACACTTAGGAACAAACCAAATATTTTTCTTAAGTTCCTAGGATAAGATATTGAATTTTAAAGGTTTAATGTAATTTTTAATATTAAAAATTATTTTTCAACCTTTTCACTAAAATAATTCTAATAAAACAAAGAAAAATCAGAAAATTATAAAAATTGATTTTCTGATTTCTCTGATATCAGAGAGATTTTTGAAAAATATAAAATTTATTTTTCAACCTTTATTTTATTTTTAAATTAATTAATGCTCCAAAACTCAAAATAATTATAATAAATAAAATAAAATTCAAAAAATCACCAAAATTAGTCCAAATGGTCCTCTGGTCATTAGGAATGCCCCATAATTTTCTTAAGGATAGAAAATTTTCCTTTGTCATCTTATTGAATCTTCCTTAAAAATCCATATTTTCCACAAAAAATAATTATATAAATAAATTAAATACAGAAAAATCACATTTTCTCCTCTAATGTCTTAATTGACATGTGAGTGAAACCACATAAAAATTTCAAATTCATTTAAGCTCAATTTAGTGAGTTATAGAATTATTAACTTGAAGGGTAAAATGGTAATTAAAATTTTAGCCCTTAATTAAAACTTTAGGCTTAATAAAATGAAAGAGTAAAATATTTGATCCTAATCTGATTTGGATGATTGAAATTTAAATAATTAAAGGGTAGAAACCCATCAATCATTTTTAAGAATAAACCTTAATCAATTAATTAATTAAATTTGGAAGATTAGTAAAAATTGAAATTATTAAAATAGGGATATTATTTAGAAGACATTTGTTCTTTAATTTAAAAATCCCTAAATTAATCACCTCAATAATACTTAATTCCTAATTAAAATGATAATTCAAACTCAAGATTTAGAATACTAAAAGACTTAATCATTAAATTAAATTAAAATTAAAACATTTAAATTAAATCCTTCCAAAATTTCAATTAAATTAATACTTTAACAATTAAATTAAATCACCTTTAAAACCTGAAAAATAAAATATTGAATTAAAATTATAATAAAATTAAATTAAAATTTAAATTAAATTAAAGTTAAAATTAAATAAAATTAAATTAAATTAAATTAAATTAAATTAAATTGAAACATATTAAATTAAATTAAATTAAATTAAAAATAAAATCAAATTAAAATAAAATTAAAAAAAATTAAAATTAAATTAAAAATTAAAATAAAATTAAAATTAAAACTAAACCAAATTAAATTAAATTAAATTGAATTAAATATAACATCACTTAAGACATAAAGAATTCGAAATAGATCTAAAACAACTTGAACACTATTCCAAACTTAAATCCATTAATCAAAAATTAAATTAAAACACAAATCACTAAAACATCAATTTGCCCTCAAAAGTTCTTTTTGTCATAACTCCTAAACGGAGTATTAAGTAAAGTGTTACTTCACTTATAGGATATTCAAACGTCCTAGTTCACTGAGCAAAAGAACAAAACTTAAACTCCCGGATGCTTAATTCACTTGTATAATTAAATTCTCTTGGACTTGGAACAATTCTAGCAATATTGAAAAGATGTTTAAGACTCGTCTTAAGCACTTCCTCAATATGATAGGATGTTTATAAGAACAATTGAACTTAATTGTTCTTTGATGAATAAAATCATCCTTAAACCAAAATACAAGAACCTAGACGTCATAGGAGATGACTAGCTATAGGATTAGGACTTTGGTAGACAACCAAAACCTTTCCCTTAGCTTTACCTAGGTACTTGTTGGAATACTTAAATGCTTTGATACGTGTTCCAAGTGCAGCTTGGGATGACGGGAAGACCCTCCAGGTACGCTTTTATTTTATTGCAATTTACCTTCTCGCAATTTAATTAATTGCAATGCACTTTACTTTTCTTACATGATAAACAATTGTTGCAAGAAAACCAAAAACTTTAGGACAGTCCCTAAACTGAAACCAAAATTAAATTAAAAATCATTATAAGATAAAATTCACCTCCACAACATTTCAAAATATAAAACAACTCAAAATTTAATCACAAAAAGAATACAAAACTACAATTGCAACTAAATTAAAATGTCTCGTTGAATGATCGAGAATACCTCGGATGATGTAACCCACGTGTTGCTAACGGGATTTCCCACGGTCTAAATGAAGGTGTGGAACTCAATCAGTTGAGTTTAGCAAATTCATCTGAACTAAGTGAATTCGATGAAAATAACGGTGTCGGGATGACGGCACCGTGGGATCTTAATCGATTCTGTTTAAACAACTTTAAGATTTGCTTTAATTAAAATATTAAAAATACTTGGATTTTAAGATTTTCTCTAAACCAAGACACTTCTCTCATCTCTTGATTTATGACTTCTAAAACTAAACCTCTGCAACAACAAGGAGCTCGGAGCATGGTGGGCAGCACGGCCATCGTCATCAGCAAAACTCGGGTCTACTTCAGCAAAACCTTTCCTAAAATTAAATAATCAAGCCATAGGATTTCGAGGTAGTTTTCTTAGTGCAACATAAATCCTCAACTCTTCGTTAGGCATTTGTATAATCATGGTATGCAAATTAAGCCCTAACCATTCTTAGGACTCCAAGGTAGTCGTTCGGTACGACATAAACCCTCACATCTTCGAGGCTATTTGTATGATTATGTCATATGAATATGAGTCCTAATTAACTAAAATTAGCAAGATTGAAATACAAACATAATATTAGGATTTTCTTAAATCTAAGCCAAACAATAGGATAGTTTGGGAAGTTACCAAGATTCTTCTTGGATCCTCAGCTTCTCCTACTTCTCTTCCAATGGACTCCTGAAAATAATTGTTCCAAATTTTGAGTCATTCCCTATTGAAATTTCCAAAAATCTAATTGTTTGAATACCTTAAACTTTGAAATTCTTAAGAACAAAACCACTGATCATTATCGAGAGTTTTCTTAAGTGATTCCCTTCATTTAAGATGTAATTAACTATAGGGGCTTGCCCTTATAGGGAACTTTAAGAACCCAGGTAATATAAACCCTGCTTAATTCATTTATATTAAGCAGGGGAACTTGTTTGCTTATAAAATTGGTTCGCAGACCAAACGGATGTCACAAATCTTCTAGTTTGTTTAATCGAGCCCCATTATCAAGCAGTGTGTCTATTCTTCGGGATAGATACACGGTTTGTGATGCGGTGCTCGTTTATATAAACTATTTGGGATGTGAGATCGGTTTGATTTCATATCTTAAAACTTTTAAACTTAAAATTACTTTCAAAATTAAATGTTATCTTTTAAACTATATATATATATATATATATATATATTAAATTTAAAATATGAAAATTCGCCGACAATTTCTGTACATATAACCTAAAAATATGCCGACAACTGGTACCTACATTCCAGTTCTCATTTCGAGATCGATACCTACATTTCGATTCTCATTCGAATTGATACCTACATTTCAATGTACGTTATGTATTACACAATACACGCATACACACTGCAAACTACTATGTCAAAAGTTCTTAGATACTGTTAGACCTACCACAAAATGCCTAACACTCTGAGACATTGTTCATAGAATATGTCTTAGGTGTTTAAACCTTCATGGGGTCATGGCAGCTTGATCCATGAAAAAATACCCATTTTTATGCCTTGATTTTTATCAAATTTTTAAGGATATTATGATTTAATGAAAGGTATTTTTGTATTTTTAGATATAGGTGATGGAAAAATGTTCAAGAAGAAAAAAGTGAAAAAAGAGAAAATAGGAGAAAAAGGAGAAAAAATGGAGCCAAAATGCAAAATTGTTTCATCGCTGTAGGCGCCAAATTTGTTGCCTAAGCGCCAGAGTAAAACTATCTGTAAATGGGTCCGGCGCCTAGGCGCCAGATTTAGCGCCTAAGCGCCACAATTACTGGATCGTGTCAAAACCAAAAATATTTGGTTTTTCACACGATTTTCTCTTATAAATGACCCTATCTTCGTCCCCAATCCTTATGCAATCATTATTTTGATCCATACACTCCATTCTTGAGAGATTAGATAGGATTTTTTGAAGAAATGGAGAGGTGAAATCTTTGAGAAGAGGCTAGAGACAAGGTTTCAAAGGATCATCAACCCTACTTCAATAGTTTCATCGCTGTAAGTTTGGAGAAAATTTCTAGTCGTCTAGATAAGTTTGAAGCAGAGTTTAAAAGCATTGGAGATCGCCTCCATGAGTTGTATCATTAAATTGAACATCTGGAATGGTAGGTGAAACTTCAATTTGATCATCTAGCGGCTTATCAAGATGCTCAAGTGGAGATGTATGCGAATAACAGTTGGATCGACGAAAAAACGGCTACAGATTTTCCGATAGCATTAGTATTCTTCCCTAGTAGGCCAAGCAATCTTCATTGAGAATATAATGGGAATTAGATAGTGATGTGGTGAGATTGTGATTTATCTAATGTGTCGTTGTATCGATTTAGTGAATCGATTGTGTTTGTTTGTGTGTTTGCTTTCATGTTCAATGTGTGTTGTATTTGCTTTCAAAATTGTGTTGTTTGATTGTTGTTAGAACTTGAATCATGTTATGATACTTATCTAAATTATAATGAGCCCGAAATTGAAAATCATGAATGGAATTAAAAGAGTTTGATTTAAACTTGTGTTTAATTGGTGGATTTAATTTTTAATTTTTAAAATTTCTGGAAAATATTTTGGAAGATGGAAACTAAAGAAATACTCTTATATGAGTAATTAGAAGTTTAATTTATGAATTTTGGTGGAAAAAAATTTTTTTAAGAGATTTTGTTGGAAAGGCAAGTCTGGCGCCTAAGCGCCAGAATTCGGCGCCTAAGCTCCGGTTCGGCCTGCTTACCCGAAAAACACCATTTAAACCCCCATTAGCCATTTTTGACGCCTAAGCTTCATCTTCTTCCTCTTTTTCTCGAAAACCCACCTCCTAAATCCATTTTGAGCTCAAAACATCAAGATTTTGAGCCCAAAATCACTTGATTTCTTCATCTCAAGGTCAGATCTACACTCTAATCCATTTATTTTTTATTTTCACCATAGTTTTTCCTATTTTTGACTAAAAACCGAAATTTTGAGAAAAATTTTGATTTTTAGTGTTTCTCCATGAATTTATAACCTCATTTTAAGTTTCTTAAGCTTAAAAAGAGTTTAAATCTTTGATTCCTTAATTTATTTGTGTTTTCTTTCACTTTTAGATGGCACCGAAATCTAAGCGAGGAAAGGCACAAGAAAATTTTGACAGAAGCAAGTTCGCGACTGCGACAGCGTATTTTCAATATCACGAATTTGCGACGTCCAGAAAATTTATCTCAGAGCGAAGCTTTTACAATCCCGGTGAAATGATCTAGAACACGATCGTTGCGCACAACTGGCAACGATTCTGTTATTTCACCGTTGTTGCTGTTATTCCAGTCGTGCGCGAATTTTATGCTAACTTTTTGGATGCGGAAGACTACGAAGTCTTCATCAGAGGTGTTGGAGTAGGATTTACTCCAGAAAGGATCAATGTTTTTTATGGACTGCCACCTACCATCGAGTGTCACTATTCTGGATTATCTCCATCTGAGGGAGATCTTGAGATGATTATTGCTTATTTGACTGAAGGCACTGGAGCTTGGAAGATCTAGAATGATAAACGGGTAAATTTCAAATCTTCCAAGTTAAATGGTATTTCAAAGGCATGACATTACTTTATTTCTGCAAGACTTATACCTTCCAACCACCTGAGCGAAGTGACTAGAGATCGAGCTATCTTAAACTACTGCATTCAGGAGAGGAAGCCGATAGATGTTGGCAGTATTATTTATGATTCTGTGGAGCTACTGCTAGACTAGTACTTCTGTAGGACTAGGATTCCCATCTCTGATTTATTCTTTATGTGTGAATAATGGAGTCACTACTGATATTTCTGAGGAGAAGTTGAAGTCTACCAAGCCAATTGGGTAGGAGAGTGTTAGTATCTATGATCGTCTTCGTGGGAAGAGATCTACAGCCCCTTCTACTTCTGCACCTACTCTAGGTAGAGCTTCTACTTCCAGTCCTTCTACTTCTACTGCTGAGCTACTGTCTAGTTTTTGGGAATCAATGCATGATCAATTTCTGGAGCAGCAGAATGAGTTATTTCTAACTCACTGCAGAGTTAATACTGTGGATAAGAAGATTGATCCCCTATCTGATTACACCCAGAGGAAGAGTGAATATGATGCCGAGTATTCGCAGTCTTTAGTCGGATTCTCGAAGGGTGAGCATGATATTCGGCTTCCCACCTGTCCTAGATTTTCACCATATGTTGATCCTAAGGATGTGGAGTTTTCTTTTGGTGATGACGATGACGAGGCTACAGACAGTGATTAGTGGTCTGATTTACCTCTGAGATGTGCTGAGTCCATTGTTAGTTTAGTTTTTGTTTGCTAGTATTGATTGTTGTTTGCTAATTACTAGTTTAGATTTGTTTATGATACTTTGTATGAATTATTTGATGTTGAGACTGTTTGAGATATTTAGTTGCAAACTGAAATTTGAATGAATTTGTGTTTATTTTTGGTTTCAGCCTACTACTTAGTATTTTAGAATAGTTAGTAATGTTATTTTATTTCTGTTAGTAATATAGTTATTTAATTCAACTACTGTTATATAAAATTTTTGAGCTTGCTTATTTTTATATGCTTCATTATTTCTGTAATATTCATAAAAATCAGGTGTAGAAGTAAATTATATTTCTTTCTAGAATTTTTTTTACATGCTTATAAAATTCCTTTTTAAATTATACTTTTCTTTCTCTCATACTTTATTATTTTCATGATATACCAAAACTTAAGTTTGGGGGAAGAGAAAATACATGCAAATTTAAATTTTATTTGTCTTTAATAAACTAATATTTTCTAAAAAAAAATCTTAAGATAACATAAGGAATGAAGAATCTATCTAAGATCACTTAAATTTTTTAAATTATAAATAATTTAGTGGACTTAACCAAAATTTTAATAACTTTGATTGATTTTAAGAATAGAATTATTTAACTTAACGAAGAATAAGATTAAGAAATTTTTCTATTCATAACAGAAATAATTGAATTTTAGAAGTATTAAGAAATCAAAAATTATAACTTGAAAAAGAAAAGATTGAAAATCTTTTTGAAATTCTATTCATGTTATAATAATTAAGTGAAAATGTAAAAGTTTGAAAATATAAGTTAAGGATAGTGAAGTTCAAAATCATTAACGAGCTATCCAGATATAGTAATCCTCACTGTGAAAAAAAAAAGAGAGAGAAAAAGAGGAGAAGCTTGAGGATATGCCTAATCAAAAATTGGCTTCAATTGAATTATCTTATATGAAGAAAACTAGTTACATATTTTTACTTAATTTTCATGCATTAATCTTTATTTAAGAAAGATTTTTCATGAAAATCTTTTACTTGTAAATAATCTTTGTGATCTTAATATAATAAACTTCTATTATTTTCGAAATGAATGAAAAATTTTTGAAGTCTTATGATTTGGTAGTTGAATATTCTTTAAATTCTTAAAATTAAACTTAGTGAAATTTGGTTAATGATTTACTAAAGCCTTTATAAGATCAAAAATTACAAGGAGTCTTAAATATTTATCTTTCATTCCAAATGTTATACATTTTATATAGTAAAAGGGTTACTTGAGGACAAGTAACATTTATGTTTGGGGGATTTTAATCCATGAAAAAAATACCCATTTTTATGCCTTGATTTTTATCAAATTTTTAAGGATATTATGCTTTAATGAAAGGTATTTTTGTGCTTTTAGATATAGGTGATGGAAAAATGTTCAAGAAGAAAAAAAAGTGAAAAAGGAGCAAAAAGGAGCAAAAATGGAGCCAAAATGCAAAACTGTCAAAATTATTGGTCGGGCGCCTAGGCGCCAAAATCCGGCGCCTAAGCGCCAGGTCGATACGGGATCTGCCAAGATTTTTGATAACTTTTGGACTGTTATTTTGATAGTGTTAGCAGTTATTGGTCCTTCTAGAAGACTGACAGTTGTTCTTGGTTTATAGGACATGTGATACAATGTATTTGGACACTTGGAAATGGTTTTAATCATGAAGAGGTGCGATCCAAAGTGAAGAGGTGCGAAGAACTGGACGCAGAGTCTGGCACCTAGGAGCTAGATTCCGGCGCCTAGGCGCCAGACACACCTTCTAGAAGATTCATTGAATGTGGACACATTTTGAAGAGGTGCCTCAAGGCAACCCTTGAAGCCTATAAATAGGAGGGTACTCCTTCAGAGAAAAAAGGCCCTTATACATCCCCTACCTAGAGCCCCATCTACAGGGAGAATTAGAGAAATACTTTAGGGCCACTTTTATTAATTAGTTAGTTTATTTAGAGTGTGTATTGAGAGTTTAAAGAGTTGGTGCTTTTGAAGTTTATTTGCTTTGGAGTCAGAAGAATTCAGAGGTTCAGTAGGAGAAACACTTGAGATAAGTATTTGTAATTTTATTCAAAGTTTTATTAACATGTTTTGTTGTTTAAATTCAATGTGTTCTGAGTAGTTAGTTTACTTTCTCCTTTCAATTATGAAAAGATAAATAAGATAATATAAAATTCGATGGAGAATTATAAACTATTTATATTTTAAAACATTGTGATGATATTAATACCAGAGCTTCATTTACATTACAAATTGATCACTTGTATTGTTAAAATCTGTTGAAGAGTTTTGATACCTAGAAGGAGATGAATTATTAACTAGTAGATATCACATGAATCCTTGGGTAGTCGAAGGCCTTGTGCGGGTTATTCAAGGTGAAGTGCAAATAAATAGGAAGATATTATATAATGGGCGTAGAATTAATAAGTTTTTAGAGTGACAGACTAAATTCTTGTGATTTGGTTTATAGAGAAGGAAATGGTCACTAGTAGGTCCGACCATAGCCACAATTGGACATCTAGTTGTGTGAGCCTAGATTTACCCATTCTACTAACAAGAATCCGGTCCTGATCTATAGGCTAGCCAATGTTCGTTACACCTGGATCAAAGGGTAAAGAATATAAATTCTTCTATTTGGCACAATACCATAAATTTATATTCTCCACGAATATTATCATTATCTTAGAAAATCTTAGATTAATTGAAAGGAAGAAAGTTGTGTTCTTATTGCTATTTACATCAATCATTTCATTACAGCTTTATTATTCCATCTAGTAAATTAAAAGTATCAAATTTATAAACTATAAAAGAAATACATAAAAATAAAATTAAAAGATTTAAAAATCCATAACTCACTCCTCGTGGGATCGATACTGGGGTCTTTGTTTCAAAGCCCAATATTACTTGATACGATACGTATACTTGCGTAGTACCACTAGTGTGTAAAATATTTTCAATAAAATTATATTTGTATACACTAGTTGCTATTATTATCTATTACATATATTTGAAAGCATTAATTATTATATTTGTCATCAGCGGATTGCGGGTCAAGTTTTTGGCGTCGTTGCCGGGGATTGAATTTTTAGAACGCATATATATAGCATTGGGTCACAGCTCTAAGGGTTGTAGTTCTTCCAGTTCTGGTATCATTCAATATCCCTCTAGAAGTTTCTCATGGCGGATTCTTCTTAGTGTTATCGATATGTGTTGTCGACTCACACTCGATATACAGTGTTTTGAGACATCAGCTCCATTGTCTTGCAAGACTAAAACTGATCCTTGTGGTAAGAGAATTTGATAAGATCCATGAAATTCTTCAGGGCCCACAATCTGTATTTCTCTTCCAAATAGAATAGAACATCTATTCATGAGGAAGAGAGTGCAAAAGGGTCTTTCAAAATCTTGACTATCAATATGAGGTGGTATACAGTCACCCTCCTCATATATATTCAAAATGCAACTGTCTGGAATAGAATCAGCAGGCATTATATTTCACATTATGAGCCGTCTGATAACTTGAATGATGACTGTCGGTAGTGGATCTACTTGCTCATGTCATACTATCCCTGGGGGATTGCCGTCCTTGTCCACGGCATAGTTGTAACAGCATCCATATTGAATTGTCATGTGACTTTTTCCACGAATCCATCTATTCGGTTTGGAATATGTCCTTCTCTTCAGATGTCCAGCTCGTCCTTGATTACGCGCATCCATCACAAGCTCGACAATGGCACCTTGTTCCACTTCATCAAAGACTTGGGTGAAATTTTTCGGCCATTAATATATTGAAATTGTTCAAATGTTTGTTTCCTGATAGCTCTGATACGTCTCACTTCCTCTCAAGAAACATTCAGTTTTTCATTTACTACTTTTGTCGTCGAGAGATCCAATGCTGGCTCATAAGGAACGGGAGTGAATACTGTCCTTTCAATCCTTTCCTCTTCTTCGATAATTTCTTCTCTTAAGACATAATACGTCTCTTTGGAGATGTTCTCAAGTATTGGAAATTTTAATTTGTCATCTTCTTCCATTGGTTTCGTGTCTTGTCTTTCTTTTTTTGCCAGCTTTTTGAGCCTTTATTTCAATTTCTCCTTTGGGCTCTTGTCATTCCAGAAGCTGATTTTGTTAGCTTGCTGACAAAGCTTAAACTCCAATACGGATGGTTTTCCTTTTGCTTCTTGCTGATTAGCAATGGATAGTAAAGGTCTGTCGTAGAGTAATTCAACTTGGGAGAATTCAAAATTGAAGTGAATCCTACATCCTTTTTCAACACATCGTCAGTCCAAGGCCAGACAAGCACCACTTCAGAATGTGAAAATAAGTCTTTCGTTAGACATTTTTCGTGAAAACAACAGGATAATGTAACATTTTAGAATTTTTTATGTTAAGGAACGATGATTATAAGCATTTGTTTAATAAGCGAAACAGATGTTTCATGGCATAAAAGTCAAGATTCATATCACAAAGATGATTTTCAGAAAAGATTTTTTTTTTATCCTAGTTTATAAACAAGTCATCATTTTTCATATCGCATAATATTTCTTTAAGAAACGACCATTGATTGTTTCCAAGATTCTTTCTCCTTGACAATCCACCAGTTAGTAAGATCCTCTAGAATATGTCTTTTTGATTACATATGGGCCCTCCCATATTGGTTTAAATTTGCCACCTATCTTTCGATGAGCTAGTATAGGTCTTCAAAGAACTAAAACTAATTCACTGATTCGAAATGTTTTAGGGCGAACTAACTTGTCGTGGGCCCGTATCATTTTTGCTTGATACAGTTCAAGATTTTGCTGAGCTTGTAGATGTTTGCCTTCTAAACTCTCGAGTTCTTGAAGTTGTAGTTTGGCATTCTCTACTTCAGTTGATTTATTTTCTATTGCAACTATGAGAGAATGGATTTGAATTTCTAGTGGTAGTATAGCCTCAGAACCATATACCAAAGCAAACGGTTTTGACCGTGTTGGTGTTCGGTATGTAGTTCTATAAGCCCATAAAGCTTCTATTAATCGTTCATGCCACTGTCTTGGGCTGTTGACTAATTTCTTTTTCAAAATTTGAATCAATGTTTTATTGAAGGCTTCAACTAAACCATTGGCTTTAGGATAATAGATTGTGGAATACCTCCAATCTATCCCATGTCTTTGGATAAAGTTATTCATTTTTGCATTTTTAAAGGCTAAGCCATTGTCTGATATGACCCTTCGAGGGATTCCAAATCTATAAACAATATGCGTCTTAAAGAAATGAAGGACTTGTTCTCCCTTGACTTCTCTAAGAGGTATTGCTTCTGCCCATTTAGAGAAATAATCAGTGGCTGCTAGAATGAATCGATGACCCTTTGATGATGGAGGATCTATAGGGCCCTCTATGTCGGTGCCCCAACATTCAAACGGCCAAGATGCAATAGTTGGGTGTAAAACATTTGGAGGCTGGTGTAAAACTACCCCATGTATCTGACATTGATGACATTTCTTTGCAACGTCAAGACAATCAGTCATCATTGTCGGCCAATAATATCCCATTCTTTTTATTTTCATTTTCATCTTAGGTCCAGATTGATGTGCGCCACATAAACCTGAATGGACCTCCTTAACAATCTCTTGAGCTTCTACTTGGTTTAAGCATCTTAACCACATTTGGTCAAAAGATCGTTTATAAAGGATATCATTTATTAGAGCACATGATAATGCTCTTTGCTTAATTTAAGTGGCAGTAGAAGTGTTTTCAGGTAACCTTCCAGTTTGAAAATATTGAATAATTAGTTGTCGCCAATCATCCTTTTCATGATTTGTTGTCACTGTCATTCTTCCACCAATTTTATGCAAATTATCCATGTCAATTTGAGAAATAACTTGTCATCGTTTTATAGAAATTGGTATGTCGTCTTCTTCTGGACAGGCAAACTCTTTTGCAAGTTTTGCTAAAGCATCCTCTAGAGAATTATCTCTTCTCGGGATTAAGAAAAATGTTGCAACAAGAATTTGTTGAAGCAGCTTCAGAATGTAACGTGAATACTGTTCAAGTTGAGGTTTCAGAGTCTTGTATTTGCCAGTGATTTGATTGATAATCAACTGAGAGTCTCCATAGATGTCAATATTTTTAATTTCCATTAGTATTGTCAATTCTAGACCGGTTATGAGCTCTTCATACTAGGATTCATTATTTGTGCATGGTTCTGTCAGATGATAGGAAAAATGTATCATTGTTTTATCCGGAGTGATGAAAATCAATCCTACTCCAGCTTTGCCTGGTACAATTGTCTCTTTGTCTTTATCATTTCGCGCAGATGATGCTCCGTCAAAGTAGAGTTCCCATCGTTGCTCATTGAGATTTTTTATTTTTGATATTTGTTCATCAGGTAAATCATCATTGAGAGGTGATCCAGTTGGAATGGGTGTGCTGCTAAGAAATCTGCCAAGATTTGTCCTTTGACAGCACGTAATGTTACAAATGTTATGTCAAATTGGAGTAAGATCATTGCCCATCTTGCTAATCTTCCAGAAAGTGTTGGTCGTGTCATTAAATATTGTAGTGGGTTAACTATTGAATAAGAGTTACTTTATGAGAAAGCATATAGTGCCTTAGTTTTTGAACTGCAAAAATCAATGCTAAGCAATGTTTCTCAATTGTCGGGTATTTTATTTCTGTTGGAGCCAGACAACGACTCAAATAGTATAATGCATTTTCTTTTCCCTCGTCATTTACTTGTGCAAATAATGCTCCAAGGGAATTGTCCAATGTTGCAGTGTAAAGGATTAGAGGTCTCCCTACTACAGGAGCTGCCAAGACAGGAGGAGTTGTCAGGTATTGTTTGTATTTTCAAAGGCGTGTTGGCATTTTTATCCCACACAATTTTCGTATCTTTTCTGGTTTGGGCAGTAAGAGGCTGACACCTACCTGACATATTGGAAATAAAACGTCTTATATACGCTAACTTTCCTTGGAGTGTTCTCAATTGAGTTAGATTTTTAGAAGGAGGCATATTTAGGATAGCTTCAATTTTGAGAGGATCAATTTCTATCCCACGATGTCGAACTACAAATCCTAAAAATTTTTCTAAAGTGACACCGAAAGCGTACTTTAAGGAATTGATTTTAAGATTGTATTGTCGTAGTCGTTCAAAGACAATTCTCAAATCATATATATAATCATCTTTTTGTTTATTGTTGACAACCAGATCGTCCACATATCATTCAACTTGATTGTGTATCAATTCATCGATGATCTGTGTCATGGGTCTCAGATAGGTTGCACCAGCATTCTTTAGTTCAAATGGCATAACCTTGTAGCTATATACCCCTATGGGTGTCTGGAAGGCTGTATTTGTTTCATCCTCCGAAAACATTTTTATTTGATTTTATCTTGATGATCCATCCATAAAGGAAAATATTAAATGTTTTGATGCTATATCAACCATTAATTCAGGAATTGTAAAGGTTTATTCAAGTCCTTGAAGTCTATGCAGACCCTTATCTGACCATTTTTCTTTTTAACTGGCACCACATTGGCTATGTCAGATAATTTTATTCTCGTATGAAGTCAGCTTCTATCAATTTCTTAACTTCTGCAATGACTTGTTGCTTTATTTTAACACACATCCTTCTTGGAGCTTGTTTAACAGGAATTGTGATTTGATTTATCCCAAGTTTATGGGCTGCGACTTCTGGAGATAAGCCAAGCATTTCATCATAAGTCCAAGCAAAGCAGTCTTTGTATTCTGTCAACAATTGAACTATGTCTTTTGCTTCCTCATCATTAAGGAATGAACTAATGAAAGTTGGATTTAGTTTTCATTTATTCCTAGATTTATTTCTTTTAATTCATCAATTGTCGATTTAATTTCTTCTTCCAATTCTGGAGGAGCATCTTCAATTGGAGGATCAGATATCATTTCAGAATTGTGTTCTTTATTGACGACCAGGCAAAATTCAGTATCATCTAATGGTTCCAGAGTACCAAATCCAACACCTTCTTTGGAATTAGGATTCCGTTTGTTATTATTCCACATTTGTTCAATAAAATGTTGGTTTTTTAAAAACCATTGTTTGAGCATTAAACTATTTTGAATAAATTTTTTTGCCCAAGGAGAGTACAACTCAAAAGGAATTTTCATTGATTACGGAAGATTTTCATCTTCTATTTTTACATCATTTTTAGTACTATAAGAAGTAGAGCCAAGTCTAATCTTAATTGGTTTTTTGTCATCACTATATACTTCTTTGACTACAAAATTCTCAATCTTAGTAGTAGAGATTGGAGTTAGAGTCATAAAATGTATAAAATGATTAATTTTGTCATACATAGATTCAAATTGTCTTTCTTTGTCTTCTTCTTCTAAAGGTATTTTAAATTGAGGATCCTTTAAAACCACCGATGTCATTTCTTCTTCAGAGCTCAGGTGAATTTTGAATTTCAATGGTTTCTTCATTGTAACAATCGGATCTTCTTTCCCTCATCCTCGTCCTCGGCCTCGGCCTCGAGTATGAGTCTGACGGGAATTAACTCCTTTTGTTTTTGTTGAAGAAAAATGATCTTTTTCGTTTATTTTCTTTTCTTTGTCTTTTTCTTTCATATCCACCATTGTCTCTTTGGAGAATATTGTTTTCTTTATAGGAGTGTAGTATGCTGCATCTTCATGTATACCAATTTCATGGATCGAAAATGGTTGCAAATCTCCTACAATACAAAATTCTTGTCCTTTTCGTAGATATTTTATGCATTGATGCAACGAAGAAGGAACCATTTTGTATTCTTGAAGCCATGGTCTGCCAAGGCATTAAAAGAGGTTTCTGAATCAATGATATGGAATTTTGCTGTTGTCGTCAAGTCGGCTATCTTTAAGAGCAATGTTATTGATCCCGGAGCTCGTTCTCCTTGTTGATTAAATCCTCCTAAAATCACCGTATGTCTTGATAATTGGGATGTGTCAATATCCAGATACGTAAGAGTTCTCAAATTCATAATGTTAATTAAGGCATCTGGGTCAATAAGAACCCTTGAAAGTGTCGTGTCATTTATGTTTACTGCGATATACAGTGGACAATTATGTTTAGTTGATCTGAGCAACACGTCATTATCAGAGAAGGTAATCTTCGTTGATTGTTCTAATGGAAAAACTTCATTCTGAGTAATACTAGCAAATTGAGCTAGGAAAATGTCTCGATCTAAAAGAGCTTTTATCAATGACTCTATCATTTCTTTTGGAAGCATAAGAGCGTCATAGATGCTTAATTTTGCTGGTAATTTCCTCAAATGAACTAGTACATTATAGTTCACTTTGTTATGAAGATAATCCTTATCTCTTTTAGGGAGTTGAGGATGTAATGGAGGAACGATCTTTTCTGATGTTACTATTTTTTTCCTTTTCTTGTGGAGCCATTCTAGGAGATAGAACCTTTCCACTCCTCAAATTAATTTCAATTACCTCTTCAAATTGTTTACTCAACTCTTTTGTCTCTGAGTCTGAAGATTCTAATTCTATGGAAATCAGGGTTCCTTGTAATTGGAGCATAGCAGTGTCATTCTCATCTTTGTCATTGTTAGAATTTTCATTAATGTTTTTGTCGTTTTGGTTGTCTTTAGATTGATTAAGATCATATACGATTTGAGTATTGTCCACAGAATTATGATTTGAATGATCATTTTCAGAAGCATCACCCAAAATAGAGAGAATGTAAGTAGAACTGGACTTATTATTATTTACAATAGGAGCGAAAAGAAAGTCATACAAAGTCATCCGTTCAAGAATTTTTCGTCCTTCATCTGATATAACTACCCTAGTAGAAGACGAGGAAACATAAGAATGAGAGGGTACAAAAGGAGCTGCAGTCCCTATATCCGGAAGACCTCTAATCCTTTTCAGTTCTTTATTTTTCTTTTTCTTTTCTTTCTTGGAAGGCTTTGTAACTTGATATTCAGTAATGATCTCCTCATAAGATTTACCTCGAACAGTGTCTTTGTTCTTGCTTTTGGAATTAAGTTTTGCCACCGAAATCATATTGATTGAACCTTTATCAGGTTCATTCAAATATTCTTTCGGGATTACTATATTTCCTTCCTTAAAATTGCGCTCTAACCAGTCATTGAAGATAAAGCATTCTTCAATCTTTTTTCTGAGCATTCTATGATAAGGACAATAATTGGGGTTGTTCTTCATGTCGACTTCTGCTGGCCTTTTAGCTTATGGTAGCTTAAATTCTGGAATTTTAAGCAAGCTACGGAATATTTTGCTGGCGGCTTCCGTTTTAAATGAATATTCTTTATTCATTCTTTCGTTCATTGTTCTTTTATTTGTCGATACTGGGATTGGTTATTAAAGTTGTAATTGAGGCGATGTATGTGATGTCGATGGATTCTGTCGTTGCTTCTTTGGTTCAGGTTGAACCTACATCACTTGTTTACCTTTTTCCATAACATTTCTCGGTCTCCTTTCAAATGTCTTGACAGTCTTTGTCTTTTCAGTCTTTTCTATTACACTCATTTACTTAGCTTCTTCTTGAAGATTGACAGCTTTACTGAGCAATTTTTCAAAAGTTTTTATTGTAACTCTTTTAAGCATAAATGCTATAGGACCATGGATATTTTTAAGCATGATTTCAATAGCGTGTTGTTTTTGAAGTTGTGGTTCACGCTTCATGCTGAGATTTCTCCAGCATAAAATGTAATCCACTAAGCTTTCTCCTATTTTCTATTTTTCCACTAATAGATCACCAACTGTAGTGTGATGTTGAGCTCCGGCAAATCGTTGTATGAAGAGACTTTCAAGCTCTACAAAAGTTTTAACAGACCCATTAGGAAGTTCCGCATATTAGTCAAAAGCAACTCCCGTGGGACTGTTAACAAATTGTCGAAATAAAAGAGCATCACTTCCCCCTGCATTACATCAGCTTGCTCTGAAATGTGCTAAATGTTGTCGGGGATTACCACTTCCATCAAACATTTTAAAGACAAGAGGAAAAAAACCTTTAGGGTATTGGACAAAATCAAATTCCTCTGGAGATGGTCTACCCTTTGGAATTAATGATCCAGCCTTTACCTAAGCCATTATTTCCTTTATCTTTTGTTCCACGAGTTGTGTGATATCTTTTTTTGGAATTCCACTATGAGGGGAATCCTTTTTCTTTTGAGTGCTTTCTTCAACATCTATTGGCTCTCCTTTGTCTTCTAAAATATGGATAGCCTCTGGCCTAACGATTTCAATGGTCGGTGATGGATTTGTTGGTGGATTTTGCAAAGCTGCTACCAACTCTTCCATTTTTTTCTCAAGATGACTAATTTATTTGTCTCTTTATCGTATGATTGCTCATAATTCATTTACTGCATCTTCTTCATTTAACTCTTGTGCTAAAGAAGTTGATCGTGTTTCTACCACATTAATGCTGGCAACATTTTCATTCGAACTGTCAGAAGTGTCTTTCTTGCCTTGCACAGAGAATTTTTTGATATAATTTTTTAACTTTTTCAGTATTTCTTCAAATGATTTTGTAAGATGTTCTTTATGAGTTCCCTCTTGTGAACTGTCTGCAGGAGTACTTATATCATCTGAATTTTGTTCAGACGATCTTCGTTTCCATACATTATTTTCTAGTATGGGACGAGATCCTCTAGGTGGTGTATCGTCATATGGATAATCTGCATTTTGTAACATATAGACCAAATATGTCATTTTAGTGGATGTATCTTCCACTTCCAACATCAGTTTGTCATATATGGCTTTGTCTTTTATAATTGCCACATCTTTTACTCTTAGCCCTAATCGAAATTTTACTGGCACTCGAGTACATTGATCTTCTGTTGGAGATTGATAACTTATTTCTTCATAAACAGAGTTTTCTATTGCTAGAATTCTCCTTTTCATGGTTTTAGAGACTGCACATCCCATTTTGTCCAAAAATCGGGAAATTGAACATTTATCTTTTCATGCTAGTCTTTTAATTACTGAATGTATAGCATGAATTGAGGGAGAACTCTTAGGTTGAAAGAAATTATCAGTATATTCAGCAGGAATTGGAATATACCAATTTTCTTCTAAAAAGGAAGGGTTTCTAAAAACACTTTGCTCAAATTCAGGTGTTTCAAAATTATCATTCTCATTCCACCTTTTCTTTCTTTTAAGCGGACGAGCATTGTTTTTATGAATATTTTTGGAACAAGATCCAACTTCATATGTGGATGGTGGTGGAACATCATCCTCCTCATAGATTTATTTTCCTTTGCTGTCAATTTTTCTTTTCATTTCTTCAAGAGTATAAGACTCTTCAGGTGTATACTCAGGTAGGTCTTCCGTAAAATTCGTAAAGTCTTCATAAGGTGGCAGATCAAATTCTTCAAAAGAATGTATATCAGTTTGATATGGATTATCTAATTTAATTTCTGTTTCACTAAACAATCCATAATCATTCTAATAAAAGTAAAGATCTTCCTCTACTGGTATATCGAAGTCTTGAAAATAAGAAAAGATTAAATTTGGAGAATCCATTGTAACTTTTCTGAAATTTCAAGAAAAATGAATATTATTGACTTGTTTATAAACTGAGAATTTTTTTTAAAAGTTTGTAGTTCTTATTTGTCAAAGAACGAAATTTCAAATGGAAACAAGTGATAACAAAAGATGAGAAGAAAGAAGGTCCCTAGCGGAGTCGCCAGCCTCTTGATGGCGATGGAAAATCCTGCTCACTCACTCTCACTTTACTGGTCGATTCGCATCGCTATCAATTCCCGTATCATATCAATGTCAAAGAGTAGCCACTCTATTTTAGTATTGCCTTAATCTTATTTCTATAAATCCTATAAAGGAATTAAGAAATTTTATGGCCAATATAGAACATAGAAAAAGAAGGACGTTTATGATAATCCTTATAAAAGAAGATTCTAGAATGTTATATCTGAGAGTTTCTATATAAGGAAGATCACGAAGTTTTAACCAGAGATTTCTATCGCGGATTCTTTTACTTCTCCTATAGAAGCAAGCTTCTATAGTTTATTACATCTTAGGCAATTTGTAATTGTCTAAGAAAACTTCTCATTAATGTTCATCACTTATTTTCTAGAAATTTTATTTTTAGGGAAAGATGTACCCACTATCAATCCCAAATGTCATTTTTTCATGTCGGTTTTATGTTATTTTGTTGTTTGTTGAAAGTTTAGGTTTTGTGGCTAACCTAAAAATTTTGGTTTTGTCATTGTTGTTTTGTTAACGTCATTGTTTTGTTTTGTTTTGTCAATATCGTTGTTTTATTGTTCGTATCATTTCCAAAATGTCGTCCTGCAAAACAGAGTTAGCACACCCTATAACATGCCAATGAAATCTAAACGAAACTTGTCTTCATCCTGCAAAGGGAACACTGTCAGAAATAATATCATGAAATGTTCATTGTCTCAGAATTTGTAGGATGTCCAAGTTTGATTCAGCGTGTCTTGAATGTCTATTTATGTCGAATCATGTCGATTGAGTTTGGTTTGAAATGTCAATTACTTTCATTTAATGTTGGTGTTTGTTGAATTTGGTTTAAAATGTTGATTAATGTCGAATAATGTTTAATTATATTAAGGATGTCAAATTAATGTCAAATTTTATTGAGTTTTATTTGGAATGTCGGATTTATATTGGTTATGTCGATTTTTGTTTGAAATGTTAAATTTATGTTGATTATGTCGATTTTTGTTTGAAATGTCAAATTTATGTAGATTATGTTGATTTTTGTTTGAAATGTCAAATTTATATCGATTATGTCGATTTCTGTTTGGAATGTCAAATTTATGTCGATTTATGTTTGAAATATCAAATTTATGTCGATTATGTCGACTTTTGTTTGTTCAAATTTTGATTTATGTTTGATGTCGGGTTAAGTTTGATGTGGATGAAATTTGAGTTTTGACTTAAATTCAAATTAAGTTTAATACTTAAATTTTGAGTTCAAGTTCATTTGGAAAATTGGATTCAATGTAGATTGAATTAACTTAAGTTCATGTCTGTTTGAACATAACTTAGAATTTAAAGTTAGATTTAATGTAGATTGAATTAACTTGAGTTCATGTCTTTAAGTTAAATTCAATGTAGATTAAATCTACTTAACTTGAGTTCATGTCTGTTTGAACTTAAGTTAAAAGTTAGGTTTAATTAGAAAAGACCTAATTAAGTTTTAAGTCTTGTTTAAATAGTACTTAAATGTTAATTAAGTCTAATTAAATTAGACTTAATTAGAATTATCGACCATCTAAGTCCTTTTTAGGTAAGGCTTAAGTTTTAATTAAGTCTACTTCAATTTAACTTGGATTTATTTGAGTAAGGTTTAAACAATAATTAAGCCTAATTAGTTTGGCTTAATTTAGTTAAACCTTAGCTAGTTAAGTCTAGTGTATTAGATTTAATTAGGGTTTAGGCATGGTTTAGAATTGATTAAACCTTAGTTGATTAAGGTTTAATGATTTAATTAAGTCTAATGTGGTAGACTTAATTAAGGTTTAGGTTTGATTAAAAATTAGTTAAGTTTTAATGATTTAATTAAGTCTAATGTGGTATACTTAATTATGGTTTAGGTTTAATTAAGCCTTAATTAGTTAAGGTTTAATATTTTAATGAAGTCTAATGTGATAGACTTAATTAGCATTTAAATTGGATTAAACCTTAGTTAGTTAAGGTTTAATGATTTAATTAAGTTTAATGTGATAGACTTAATTATGGTTTAGGTTTAATTAAACCTTAGTTGGTTAATATTTAATAGTTTAATTAAGTCTAATGTGATAAACTTAATTAGAGTTTAGATTGGATTAAACCTTAGTTAAGGTTTAATGATATAATTAAGTCTAATGTGGTAGACTTAATTATGTTTTAGGTTGAATTAAACCTTAGTTGATTAAGGTTTAATAGTTTAATTAAGTCTAATGTGATAGACTTAATTAGAGTTTAGATTAGATTAAACCTTGGTTAGTTAAGGTTTAATAATTTAATTAAGTCTAATGTGGTAGACTTAACTATGGTTTAGGTTGAATTAAACCTTAGTTGGTTAAGGTTTAATAGTTTAATTAAGTCTAATATGATAGACTTAATTAGAGATAAGATTGGATTAAACCTTAGTTAGTTAAGTTTTAATGATTTAATTAAGTCTAATGTGATAGACTTAATTAGAGTTTAGATTTGATTAAACCTTAGTTAGCTAAGGTTTAATGGTTTAATTAAGTCTAATGTGGTAGACTTTATTATGGTTTAGATTTGATTAAACCTTAGTTAGAAATGGTTTAATGGTTTAATTAAGTCTATTGTGGTAGACTTAATTATTGTTTAGATTTGATTTAGGTTTGAGTTAAGTTAGGTTCAAGTTAGGTTGAACCTAGACTTAAGGTTGACTTACTAGTTCAATGTGGATTCGACTCAAGTTAGATTTAAGTTTGAGTTAAGTTAGGTTCAAGTTAGGTTGAACCTTGACTTAAGGTTGACTTAAGTTCAATATGGGTTGAACTCAAGTTAGAGGTAAGTTTGAGTTAAGTTAGGTTCAAGTTAGGTTGAACCTAGACTTAAGGTTAACTTAAGTTCAATATGGGGTTGAACTCAAGTTAGATTTAAGTTTGAGTTAAGTTAGGTTCAAATTAGGTTGAACCTAGACTTAAGGTTAACTTAAGTTCAATATGGGTTGAACTTAAGTTAGATTTAAGTTTGAGTTAAGTTCGGTTCAAGTTAGGTTTAACCTAGACATAAGGTTAACTTAAGTTCAATATGTGTTGAACTCAAGTTAGATTTAAGTTTAAGTTAAGTTAGGTTCAAATTAGGTTGAACCTAGACTTAAGGTAAACTTAAGTTCAAGATGGGTTGAACTTAAGTTAGATTTAAGTTTAAGTTAAGTTAGGTTCAAATTAGGTTGAACCTAGACTTTAGGTTAACTTAAGTTCAATATGGGTTGAACTCAAGTTAGATTTAAGTTTGAGTAAAGGTTGACTTAAGTTCAATATGGGTTGAACTCAAGTTAAGGTTTAATTTCGAGTTAAGTTAGGTTCAAATTAGGATAAACTTAGGCTTAAGGGTTGAACTTAGGTTCAAGTTGGGTTGAACCTAAGTTAAAGGTTGAACTTAGGTTCAATTTTGGTTGAACCAAAGTTAAAGATTGAACTTGGGTTCAAGTTGGGTTGAACCTAAGTTAAAGGTTGTTTTAGGTTTGAGTTTGATTAAACCTTAATTGGTTAAGGTTTAATAAATTAATTAAGTCTAGTGTGGTAGACTTAATTATGACTTAAATTTGATTTTTATTTGATTTTAGGATGGATTAAACCTTGATGGTTAGCTTCTAGGACTCCCAAAGAAGATCTTTGTCACTTCAATTTGGTTTTGTAGCTAGCATTGGTGAGCAATTTTGGCAAAATGGCTATTTTGGGCTGAACTTGGGCTTTAGCCAAATTGGCTTGATTGGGCTGATCTTATGGCTTAATCTTGGTTAGAATAAGTTGTTGAGGTCCTTAGCAAGACTTTTTGTGTTGGGAGCTAAGGGATTTGGGCAGCCTATAGGTTTCTATGGATTTTTTTCTCTTTTCTTCAAAATTTCGACTAAGGGGTCCTTTTATAGCCATGAATGGCTATGTTTCAAACTTGGTTAGCTTAGGATTTGATTATGGTATGGTTAGAGCTGTGGAGTACAGCCTCCCCCATGTAATCCAACCATCACCTCCTCATTTCCCATGAGAATTTTGCCACTTAAGCAAGTGTACATTTCATGGCATTTATGGATCCAAATTGTCATGATAAGCTTTGATCTCTTTGTTTCCATTCCATTGGCTAAGGGAGAGGTTAATGGTGACTCAAATGGTTGAGACCTTCTCCTTGCAACACCTCATTTATCATTTCATGGGGTGGTGACACATTAGCTCCCCCTTAACATTTTTTATAAAATGTTATGATGAGCTTAACCATGGTGTGGAGAATGGTTAAAGCCTTGTCTTCTCATCATTGGGTAGGGAGGTGGCTAAACTCATCTCACCATGGTAAGACACCTCACTTTGCAAAGGGGGTGAGTCATACTTCAAATTACCATGGTTTTTGAGTCATACTACAAATTACCATAGTTTTGCCACCTCACTTTCATGTCATTATGCCCCTTTACCATGGTTAAATATGAGTATCCATGGGTTGTTTTCTCTTTAATGGGTCATATGGGTTGTGTCTAGCCCATGTGAGGTCATGTGTGATGTCATAAAGGAGTTTTGGAATTTTTAGAAAACCAAAATGTCATAGGTTTAAAAATTCCAATTAATACCCCTCTTGATTTAGTTTTCATTTTTAATTAATTATGTCATTAAATAAATATTGGAAAATTTTTTATTAATTAAATATTAATTGGAAATAATTCCAAATTAATTATTTGATTAATATTCATGTCATTAAATTTGAATTTTGTCCCTTTTCATGACTTTTCAATTTATTATGTCATTAATTAAAATATGAAAATTAAATTATTGGTCAATTAATTAATTAAAAAAATTTTGGAATTAATTATTTGATTAATTCCATAATTTTTAATTAATTTGTACATTTTATGGCTTTTGAATTTCATTTTTCATTTTAATTAATAATGTCATTAATTAAAATTATAAACATTAAATCATTGACAATTAATTAATCAAAATAATTTTGAGGTTAATTATTTGATTAATTTTTTCATTTTCATTTCATTTTGGTGCATTTTGTCACTTTATGACTTTTAACTTAATTTTCATTTTAATTAATTAAAATTTTGAAAATTAAATTATTAGTCAATCTCATTTATTTAATTAAAATAATTTTCAAATTAATTATTTGATTAATTTTGTCATTTTAGGGTTTTAAACATGTCATTGGGTTAATATTTGGTCATTTGGTCAAAAATTAACAATTTTGACCAAAGTTGACCTTTTAGGTCAAAAGGTTGACCTATTGGGTCAACAGGGTTTGTCATTGGGTCAAGATTGACCATTTTGGATAAAGTTAACTTTTTAGGTCAAAAGGTTGACCTATTTGGTCAACAAGGTTGGTTATTAGGTCAGGATTGACCATTTTGACCAAAGTTGACTTTTTAGGTCAAAAGGTTGACTTATTGGGTCAACAGGGTTGGTTTTCAAGTCAGGATTAACCATTTTAACCAAGGTTGACTTTTTAGGGCAAAAGGTTGACTTATTAGGTCAATAGGGTTGGTCATTGTGTCAGGATTGACCATTTTGACCAAAATTGACTTTTAGGTCAAAATATTGACCTATTGGGTCGACATGGTTGGTCATTGGGTCAGGATTGACAATTTTGACCAAAGTTGAATTTTTAGGTCAAAAGGTTGACCTATTAGGTCAACAGAGTTGGTCATTGGGTCAGGGTTTACCATTTTGATCAAAGCTAACTTTTTAGGTCAAAAGGTTGACTTATCATAAAAATGAGGTCAACGAATATCTAAGCAATAAAGAGATTTGGCCAACAACATTGTATGTCCTGATCAACTGTGACAAAGTCCAACAATTTTATACAGCAAGATTCATGGTCCTAAAACTCAATACATACCGTTATTTATATTTTGAGAATGTTAGTTACATACCGACTAATTCAAAAATACAAATAATAATATTGTGAGTAGATTATTTATCGACAGCTTGGACATGAAAGATGAGACTCTGTTAAGCAAGAAGATTGAAGCAGAATTTCTAAAATGGTTCAAATTATACATTCGTAAAATGAACACTTCTAATCGCATGTATGTAATATTATCATGCCATTTAAAGTTACACTAATGGTACCTTTCAATTTGTTATAGATTCACAATACAACCAATGGAACTACATATCAGAGATTATTAGATCTTGCTTATTGGCCTAATCGAAATGTTACTACATAGAAATTTCATGTAAACGTTTATACATTTGATATCAGTTTCTAGTGTGAAAGGAAGAAGACTTATAACGGTGATGTCGCTGTTAAAGGATAAATACACACACAAATAATGAGATTTGCTATTACAGGGTACTTGAAGAAGTCATTCAATTGTAATATCTAGGCAATGCAAGCTACATTGTGTACTTGTTGTACTGTTAGTGGTTCAATCCACTTCTGAATCAAGGAACTCTAACACTCATGCCCTATGTTATCACTGAGGTTAAATTGAACAAACGATATGCAAAGTTTGATACTTTTGTTCTGGAATGCGAAACTACACAGGTTTATTATCTTCAATACCTTGGTAGAGTAAGGGATAAAATTGATTGAGCTGTGGTTATCAAGAATAAACCAAAAAAAATTATTGAGCTGCATAGTTCTATAGAGCCAATTCGGCAAGAGCAAAGCATGTCAGATTTCCATATTCAGGATTGTACAAATGATGAAGTGTTTTCACTATAGTATGCCACAAAAATTTTTTAAGAGGTTTCTCATGTTTGGATGTCGATGATGAAGAGAGTGAAGAATAAATTTTATGTTCATCTTCAATGGAGAGTTCTTTTGATGAAACTTAATAATTTAAGTATGCAAATTTTTGATTAGTTGTTAGTACTGTTACTTTTTATATTTTACTTTTATTGTATTGAGGCATAGCTCTTACTCTCACCATTTTTTTTATTTTCAGACATAGTATCTACATGTGTCTTACCTTTACTGCACCTTTTCTTTCTATTTATGATTATAATGTCATTCCTTTGTTTGGAGATGGCCAATGGTTGTATAGGTGGTTAGCCACTTCATAGAACCCATGTTTTGAGGACCATTGAGACCACCTAATGTAGTAGGAAGAGGAGGCCCTCTACTTCTACAGCTGCTTCCACTACTGCTACACCTTCTCTAGCACCTCCACCCACATTTGTTGCTACTACACCTTTTGTGGCACCTTCTCCCCCATCTGGTTGCTGCTACACCTCTTATGTCACCTCCACTCGCACCTGCTGCTGCCACCCACCCTGTGGCACCTACTCTCGCACCCGGTGTTTCTCCATCTCCTGTGACACCTGCTGCTTTCGTACATACTCCTCCACCTGCTGCTGGCACACCTATTGAGCCTAGGAAATCGACTCCTCCCTCTCCCAGAAGGTACATTTACTGACAGTGGGGGACTCATAAGTTATTTTAAAATTTTGTATTATGTTTATTCTTCATGCTATATGTTTTTTTATAACTAACTTGTTTCTTAAACACATTCATTCCCTATAAGCTGCTTGCCACCTGCATCACAGAGATTATTAGGAGCAGGTACGATGAGCTCTATTTGTCATGTTTCAAAGAGTTTAAGGTACGGTCATATAATTTGAATCACATTTGTAACTTTGATTTAATTTTTAAAAATAACACATGGATTATCTTTTACATTGCAAAGATCTTTCACTTAGCTCCCAAAGCACTAACAGTAGATCCGCCAAATCTTTAAAATTCGAGGCAGACATCGCCTTGGTGAGATGTTCACGATAGCCCGTCGGAGGCGCGATCGGCTTACTTGGATTGGTGAGGGGCTCTAGAGTCATTTAACCACAACTTGGGCTTCTTCTGATTATGAGAGGAAGAGGCAGATGAAAAGGGTGAACACGACGATGAAGGGGCTAGGGGAGCTGTGCTCCATATGCTCCATATTGGCAGATCAGTCCTCCTTATGGAGCACAATAAAAGGCTGGTATGATTTTTTTTTAATATTTAAATATTAATTAATTTTGTGGAGTAATCTTTTAGCACTAACCATTTTTGTACGTTGCATAGTCCAAGGAATTGATTCATGCTCCCTCCACTAAGGAGCTGCATGTCTGAACTCATCATCGCCCGGGGACTGCACAGTGGATCTCGGAACATTCCAAACAGATTGTTGTGAGTTAAAAATCTAAAATTAAAATTTAATTTTGACTTTAACTGTTGAAAGTGTCAATTAAATGTTGGTTTTCATTATGCAGGGGGAGTTCGAGCAGCTTTGGGAGAGGCACTTAGCCTCCAGACCCAGACTTCCGCCAGCAACAATGGTAGTCAATCTACCACTGTGCAATACAAGTATGTGCTTTGGACCCAGGTGGTAGGGAGGAAGATGGGGAGGGTTTATGGCCTTGGAGAGAAAAACATAGCCTTTGAATTCAAGCTCTCCCGTCATCCCGTTGTTAGTTCCCCTGAGCTTTTCACAGTCAGATTAGGAGGCTCTTGCCAGACAGCCACCTGCAATGAATGAAAAAATTCATCAGTTGCACATAGCAGATGCTGAAAAGCTAACATAGAGTCGAGGAATCTATAGCGTGCATGACAAAGACCTTAACAGATAATCGGGGCAAGCAGCCGATAACATCCATGCAGGTGGGGGAGGAGAAGGAAGAGGATCGAGATGATGAGTAGTTTTTTCATTTATGTTTTTTTTTTTTTGGTAAGCATTATATTGATGGAATTTTTTGAATTAACTTTATTATTCATATTTGGCAAGATTTGTGATAGTATTTTCCTTTTATTAATGATGTTTTTTTTTAAAATTTAATCTGTGATATCACTATGCTTAATATGGTATGTAATTTATAATGTATTTTTGTACAGGTTATAGAAATGTAAATGATATTCAGAATTCTTTTTTTTTTTGTTATAGGTTTTGATCAGATTTGCATTCATTTTCGGACGTAAAATCTGACGCTAAATTGACAATAATATTTAGTCGTTCCATGATACTTTCCGACGCAAATTAGATAATAATTCGATAGTAATATTCATCGTCCAATATTTTCAAATGTGAATTTCTACACATGTTTTTCATAAATAAATTCGACGCTAATACGATGCAATAACGGATACAAACTTTTTGCATCACAATATTTTGACGTAAATTAGATAGAAATAATATTACCGACCCCCAGATTAACGTCGGAGAAAAATGGACGTAAATGGGGCACAAATCCTATGATAATCCTCAAAAATTGGATGCAAATCCGATTTGCGTATGAGCTATCTTACACAAATATATTGAATTCTTGTGGTGTCAAAAAGTTTAGGAGGCTATTATAATTTTATTTTATTTTCAAAAATTCAAACATATCACACTTTAAGAGCTCAAATTAAAAAAAAAAAAAATAACTATCATAAAAAATTTAAAAAGTAAGTCCCAAAGACAACCTAAATGGGCAAAAATTTCAAAACGAAGTAAAAGCAACTCAACAAGATAAATTATAGTCAATTTCTTAATAAATTTATTCAAAATATACTGCCCTTTGTGGAAGGAAAATTTATCAAGCACAACAGAGAGACGGAGGAGAGAGAGGGAGGAGAGACGTAATCATTTATTTTCCAATCAATGGCATGAAGATTTTCACAACATAACTCTCCCGTCCAATTCCACTAAACCCTTCACCAAATTCCCGCCTTCCGCCACCACTGCCGCCGCAGCTTCAGCTGCCGCAGCTTCCACAGCCGCAGCAGCTTCCGCGGCAAACTTCGTCGCCGTCTCCCCCATCCTGTGATCCATTATCAGCTCCCTTAGCTTCTCCGCAATATCTTCCGCCCCAACCACCCCTTCTTCCCCTTCCCACACCCACTTCTTCGGCCAAATACCAAACCCACACCCTGCCACCACTGCCGCATTTACTCTCTGATCGCCTCCCCTCGGCCAAGCAAGCACTCTCACCCCCGCCGCCACCGCTTCCATCATCGAATTCCACCCGCAGTGACTCAAGAAACCGACTACCGATCGATGAGCAAGAATAACCTCCTGCTCCACCCATTCCATTAAAACCAGTCCCCTCCCCTCCACTCTCTTCACATATCCTTCCCCCAACAACTCCTCAATCTCCTCCATCTCTTCCCTATCCACCATCTTGCTCTTTATCACCCAAAAAAACCGGCATCCGCTCATCTCCAACCCAGCTCCCAACTCCCTGATTTGCTCTCTCGTCATTGCCGTTCGACTCCCGAAGCAGACGTAAATAACCGATCTCTCCGGCTGCTTGTCAAGCCACTGCACCGCGGACGATTGCCAAACTTGCTGCTTTCTTTCTGGAAGCAAAGGACCTACAGCTATTACTGGCGGAAGGTGCGGGACGACTTTCCCTGAATTGAGCGCGGCGAGCACGCTGGGTTCCAAGGCTGTAAATGTATTAACCAGAATTCCGCTTGCCAAAGTAAGCGCCTTGCCGTTTTCGACGAACTGGGTCTTAAAGAAATGGTTTGGGTCGTGGAGGGGCTGAGGGAAGGAGGAAGATGGGATCTTGAGGATACCAGCGATGTCGATGTCATCGCCTTCGATAGAGGAGGATGTGAAAACAGAGCAGAGAGCCAGCATGGCAGCTGAGGAGATGAAGAGGACGAAACAGGGGATGTTGATGGAGTCTGCAACTTGGATGAAGGTGGATGCGATGGAGATGTCGACGATGAGGGACGAGAATGGCCCAGAGGTGGATATGAGAGCTGGGAGGAGGTGGGCGGAGAGGCGAAGGGCTTCCATGCGAAGCAAGAAGGGATCTGAGGAGGCTGGGAAGAAGGATGTGTTGAGAGGGGCGAGGGAGAAGTCGAGGAGGTTGGAGGGGGGAAGAGAGGAAAGGAGGTGGGATTCGGCGGCCGAAACGGTGGGGCGGGAGGCCAGGAGGGAGACGGCGATGCAGCGGGAGGAGAGGGCTGAGGCGAGGCGGACGAATGGGATGAGGTGGCCCATGCCGGCGCTGGGTATGATTAGAACGCGAGGGAGGCGGGCTTCTTCACCGGAGATCGGCTGATGCTTGGACGACATGGCGGCCAAAGTGGAGGGCTTATGCAGCCTTTGGTTCAAGTCCTGTTTGATAAGCAATTGCATTTAAATTGTTAAGCCTGCATGAAACTTCAAACCACAAGATTTGGAAAAAGTATATTAGAATAGTATAATTTATAAACATTACTATAATTATATATATTTATGTATGTATGTATCTATATATGTTTTATGCAATATCAAAAAAATTTTATTTTTTATTTAAATTCGTAAAATAAATTTTAAAAATACTTAAAAGTATAATTTTAAAACATTTTTAATTAATATAAATATTTAAAAATAAGTAATATTATCTTCATTGTATTTTTTTATTTATGAGTTCAATTGAATTTATCCATCTTAATTTAGTGTACACCTCCGTTGACCTAAATTATTTCACAAATTTTCAAAATATCCATTTTTTAATTGATTGATTAATGATTATTATACTGAAATTATGAGCAAATCAATAGATTAGTGCACTAATGCACTTTAGCGATAGATTTTGGAAGAGAAATAAAACTCCTGCTATGGAGGTTAAAATCTCCAAGTCTGAATTATAAGCATTATTACTGTGCTAAAAGCCGCGGCTTGTTATGGGCTCGACTTCCCTCCGTTCAAATGCCTGCGAGTCAACGCTTTTGCGGCTCAAATAACTCCCTCTGCTAATTTTGGGTAAATTTGAAGAAGGAACTTTACGTTAATTTTTTTTCGTAATACGAAAGTGTGGAAAAATAATTTTTAATTAGGTGAAATGCATGATTAGCCTGCCTTTTGCAAGTTAAGCCTGCGTTAAAGCTAAAACGTCTATGATGACCACCCAAACCCTTCGCATTTCACAGATCCCTCTTCTCACTTTTTTCCTCGGCGACGAACCCCACTCTCTCTCGGTTAAGTTTTGGAGGATTTACGTGCATATCATCTAAACTGTTGCTATGAATCCCAATTATTTGACTAAGGCGTGAGATATTTGTAACTGGAGAAGGATAGAAGCTTCTAAAGTGAACCAGGTCTATATAGAAAAGCTCATTATATTATAAATAATGGAGAGGCTTGTAGAGAGGTAAGACTAAGGAAAGATAATCTATTTTCTTTGTTAAAGGGTAGATAGGCTTCAAGAATCGAGAGGAGATGATCTTGAGGCCTTGTGAGAAAGAGAAGTCACGACAAGATTGAAATTTTATCTCCCTCAACGTAAAGCCTACGTAATTCTTTTTAATTGCCTTAGTGATTTGATTGTTGATTCCATCAAGAGGATGTAGGTCCTAGGGACTGAACCACGTATTTCACTGTGTTCTTGTCCAATTTCTTTCTGCACTTTATTATTCCCTTGCAATTTTTCTTGTGTTGTTCTGTTTCTTGTTGTCGTGGTCTTTCCCTTCTCCTTCGACTGTCCAGGTACGAGGAATTGCGGGTGGTGTTCAACTGTACAAGTGTTATTCGGTAGTCTTGTTCTTGGGCTACTCGCATTTGGCATTTCATTTGTTCGAAGTTGTCCAGGAGGCATTCGGCTGCCCAATTTCCTTTCGGCTATTAAAGGTGTATTCGGCTGGATAGGATAACGAGGAATTCGGCTATTCCTTCAAATTCAGTGTTACTTCGCGTCTTTAAGGAGGAAGGGTATTATGTAGTTCAGTTGTTGTTTCATTCGGCTATCCAAGATCTATAGGAACTTTGTAATTCCTCTATAAGAATTTGTTCTGCGACAATATAGTTCTGCAGGGAAGAGTTTTGCTCATCATACTGTAGGATTGCAGTTATTATTTGGTTTTAGCCGTTCTTAGGTGATTACAGGTGTGATGCGGGTCAGATTTGCAACAATTGGCATCTTCTTTGGGAATCCAGCCACGACAATGGGATCCGCCAAATTCGACATCGAGAAATTTGATTTCGACCTTTGGAGAGTCAAGATGAGGGCTCTGTTGGTCCAGCAGGGTGTTACTGAAGCATTGCAAGGGACGGCAGTGTTGCTGGCAGACATGACCGAGAAAGAGAAGAACGACATCCTGGATAGAGCTCACTTCTTGATAATTTTGAGCTTGGGAGACAAAGTTCTAAGGGAAGTGTCGAGGGAGATAATGGCTCAAGCACTTTGGGCCAAACTTGAGATACTCTATGTGAAGAAATCTCTGGCTAATAGGCTCTTCCTGAAACAACACCTATACTCTTTCAAAATGCACGAAGACAAATCCGTTTTGGAGCAGATCTACGAGTTCAACAAGGTCATAGATGATTTTGAAAAAATCGACGTCAAGATGGACGACGAGGACTAGACACTACTGCTGTTAAACTCCATTCTTAAGAGCTACGAGCATTTTAAGGATGTGATGCTCTATAAAAGGGTGCAGACAATTTCTCTGGAAGAGGTTCAATCACTGATCAGAGCCAAAGAACTTCAGAAAAAACTCGACATAAAAGACGAAACCAGTGGAGATAGTCTGACAGTTAGAGGAAGATTGAACAAGAAAGTTTTAAAAAGTGATCAGACCAGATCAAGATCCAGAAAGAAGGGCAGAAGACAATCATGTAAGAGATCTTACAAGTGTTATCATTGGCAGAAGGAAGGTCACTTTAAGAAGAACTGTCTGGATAAGAAGAAAAGCTTTCAGGAGAAGTCTAAAGATTCTGGAGAAGCAGGCATAGTCTCAGATGGATGTGATTCAGCTAAAGACCTGGTGATCACACAATCAAAATCTAGCAAAGAGTAGATCCTCGACTCAAGGTGCTCTTTCCATGCTTTCTCTCAAAAAATGGTGGATATGTTCTACTTGGAGATAATAAAGCTTTCAGGGTAATTGGCAGCAGGACATTAAGAATAAAGATGTTCAATGGAAAGTCATACAAACCACAAAAAGTACGGGTCTTTATGTCCATCATAGATTCATCAGGTACGTTCGAAACTTAAAATAAATTTGATTTCTTTAGGTATGCTAGAGTCAAGTGGATACTCGTTCAAGGCAGAGAATGGGTGTATAAAGTAGTTAAAGGTTCTCTCATCGTCAAGAAAGGAGTCAGAAAGAATGGGTTATACTCTCTTGTTGGAAGAATTGTGATCGACAACTTCTCTACATCATGTTCGGATCTGACCTCCGGATAGCAGGCCCCGAAAAATTCCAAGGGTCGGTGGAGATACAACTACTGGTAGGTTATGTCTTGGTGTTGAAGGGAATTGGAGCCGACATAGCAAAACATTGCATTCCAGGAGTGCCTGTTGAGCGGATCTTCATCACTTTCGGAAGGATGGACGACAGAAAAATGCCTTTCCACTTCCAACCAGATCCAGAGTTAGAGAGTCTCCGGCCATACGAGTTGTGAGCTACATAGGAAATAACACACCTCCAATGCACATCCATACGGCATTCCTGCCAAGGGTGGCTTGAAAGGTGATGTTATTATTCATGTGTCTCACTATTCAGACATAGATTTTGACATATTGCTTTTGGAAGAAACTTGCAAGAATCTTACACAATCCATTTTGGATTTATTGGGATTGTATGAGATACTGAATCTTCAAAGAAAATATCATCATGTTTTGGATCAAGATGTATGCTGTATTTTCTACAAGATGGGAATGAAAATGACCATGTCATGTTTTACCTTCACCTCTTTTTATGCAAATTGACTGGGAAACGTCATTGAGTTAAATGAACTTCAAACAAAAAATGAAGGAAAAAAATAAAAAAAAAACAAATAAGAACTCTCTTAAAAATCTGAATGTCAAAACGAACTCCAAAAATGTGAATCATAAATTGAAAATCAAGCTAAAATCAAATCACAACAAGCAACTAAAACAAATTCCTGAATCTGGAATCCCCAGCCTTCGTACTGTTCTCAAATCTCTTCTCGACTCTCCACGATTTCTTCCTTCTTTTGAGAAGGTCAACTGAATCTACTGACACAGAACCACGAAAATTTTCGATTTGGTCCTGATTGCATGGATTCATATCCTTCGCCAAATGGTCAAACTTTAATCAACTCTCTTGGGATGTGAAAAACTTTCATGTCTCATTCCAATCCTCCGCTAAACTAAAATTTTTACAAAATCTTCCAAATCAAATTTCAATTCTAAACTTTCGATACTGGTACCAAATTCCAGTTCTCTCCTTTCGAGGTCGGTACCAAATTCCGACTCTCTTCCGAATTGATACCAAATTTCAATTCTAAACTTCCGAGACTGTTACTAAATTCCAGTTCTCTCTCTTTCGAGGTCGGTACCAAATTCCGACTCTCTTCCGAATTAATACCAAATTTTAATTCTAAACTTCCGAGACTGGTACCAAATTCCAGTTGTCTCCTTTCGATGTCGGTACCAAATTCAAACTCTCTTTCCGAGATTGATACTAAATTTCAATTCTCTCTTCCGAGACTGGTACCAAATTCCAGTTCTCTCCTTTCGAGGTCGGTACCAAATTCCGACTCTCCTTCGAGATCGATACCAAATTTCGATTCTCTTCCAGGATTGATAATTAAATTTCAATTCTCACTCCTTCGAGATCAGTACCCAAATTCTGATTCTCATCCTTTGCAAGGTCGGCACCTAAATTCTGATTCTCTCTCTGAGGCTGTTACTTAAATTCCAGTCCTCGTCCCTTTCAATCAGTACCTAAATTTTGATCTTTTGTCCGAGGTTGGATCCTAAATTCCAACTCTCTTCTTCGAGACTAAAGCCTAAATTCTAGTTCTCTTTCAAATTCCGAGGTTGGAACTTAGGTTCCAATGCTCCCTTCAAATCCAAAATTTCCATAAAATCCACCTTGAAATCAATCTTAAATCAAATTTCAACCAAAATGGAAACTCAAACTAAAGTCCAAACTCACACATTAATACTTGAAACAGAAAAGTGAAACGAGTTTAAAATTGAATCTCTCTAGATCTCATAATCTAGAATTCACTTTCTTTTCTTTTCCCCAACGAGAGTTCAGGGATCTTTAGTCTTGGAGATTTACCTGACACTTCCCATTGAAAATTTCCTATACTTCGTTCTAAGTGTGTCACTTAGACATCTGTGTTGGTTTTGTTGATTTCTTTGGTCAACGCCAATACGCACGGTGTGCTTGGTTAGCACACCACACCTATTGAGGGTCCATTTTTTGACCTCATTTTTTGATGAGGTCTTTTCTCTTCTCTCTCCTTAGTACATAGGATCTAGCCATAGTGGCTTCTCCTCGACTATCTTAGAGGACTAGAAATGTGACCCATCACTTAGAAATTCAAACACTTCTGGCTCCTTCCAAACCCCACCGCTCGATTGTAAACCCCTAAGCCACTGGAGGGTTAAAATCAAATGTGGAGGTTTAAATGATGAGTTTCCTATAGGACTCTTTGGCCTTATGATTACCCTGGGTGGCCTGGTCTGGTGAGGGTAAGCTTGCACACACCACACACACACATTCCAAATCCTAAAACTACCTTTAACTAATTTGACTCCTTGACTCATGTAGGTAACTCATATGGATGGACCTTAACCCCTAGGCCTTTGGCTAAGAATGTTAGGAACAACATATTGAGTGCCTCAAATGAGTCCTCTCACGGCTCTTATGAGCTTAATATGGCTTCATGGCTCAACCAAAATGATTCCATTCCACTCACATTTAATTAATCTTCATTTTTCCAAAATTTCAGTTTTTGACCCCCGGGACCCTAAACCCACCAAACCTACCAAATGCCCTTGAAATTGCCCAAAATTTGCAAAATTTCCTAAATTACCTAAAATTCCTCAAAATTAGTCCTAAACATTTCTCTCCACTCAAATTGATCATCCATAGCCAAATATACCAAAATTTCCAAAAATACCTCCCAATACCCTCCAATTACCCAAAATACCCTTTTAACCCAAAAATTCCAAAAATTCAGAAAATTCCTAAAAAATTCCAAAAAATCTCAAATATTCTCAATTTCATTTTGTTAAACTATACCATAAGCCAATTTTTCCAATTTGGCCCACTTTTGCCAAATCCCCCAATTTGACCCATTTTTAACACAAAGTGAACCCAATGTCAAACCAAACCAACCCAAGTGACCTCAATTTTGATCCAATTCAATTCTAAACATCAATTCCATATCCTGAATACCAATTTAGACTAAATCCAAGCCCAATTTGATGAACATTTGGATCCAATTTCAATTTGAAGCCTAACGCCCAATTTTGGCCCATGACCTAAACCTAGCCCAAACCAACCCAAACTCAACCCCAATTGGCCCCAAATCTTTTCTAAAACCTTCCTAACATCCCCAAAAACACAAAACTAACTTGATTTGCCCCAAATTTGAACCTAAACTCCACCCAAACCTAACCCAAAACCAAAATCCCCTAAATAGGCCTAAACCCAAACCTAACCCAAATAAGCCCAAATCCCTAAATCAAAGCCCAACCAAAATTGAAAACTCTTTGTAACACTCCTATAAACATTCCAAACATTGATTTTACATTAAAAACAACATTAGCCCAACCTTAGCCCAAGATAGCCCAAGTTAGTCCTTTTTGGCCCATTTTGAACCCATTATCAAAAAAGCCCAAATTAAACTCATTTCAACTCCAAATGACACCAAACCTTTTCCAAATCGCTCATGATACATCCCTAAACTAAACCCAACATTTATTTGTCATGGCCCTTCTCAAAATTTTTCTCATCCAAAAGTCCATTTTGAAACATAAAGCCCACTTCCTTAAACCATTTTAAAAGCCCATCCAAAATGATTTCAAAAGGCCCAAAATCAATCCAAAGCCTACATGACACTTTCACCACATCATCCCTTTGATTTAAATCACTTCCTAAGTTTCAAATTCATCATTAAACTTTTATAAACTAAGCCATGTGCCAAATTACCCCTAAATATCCAAAATCCTTCAAATCCATTTCCATGAAATTGACTAAGCTTAGCCCCAAGCCAAATGAAGCCATGGAGCCATGCATAAGCCATATGCAAGCCATGAGGAGTCCTTTCCACCTCACTAACCCATTAATGGCAAAAGAGGGGATTAGTTTCTTAAACCTTCACTAAATTTTTTAACCCCATTCATGATAAACTTTAACCAAAATTAGCCACCTCACCTTGGATGGGGGCTTCACCACACATGGGAGGCTGATTCAAGTGATTCCTTTTCAGTCCAAAATTAGGTCTTGGGGGGTGCACCTAGCCCAAAAGCATGGGTTGACCAAATTGAACCCAAAATGGGCCTCCCCCATTCCATTTCAATTCAGCCCTTTTACACTTGGCCAACTCCAATTAACTTCACCAATTTCAAACCCTGAACCCCTGATCAGGATGGTGACTCGACCCCACCGGCCACCACCACACTATCGGAAAACACCGAGCCGAAAGCACCCATGTGAGCCAAATTTTGAATTCTTCCTTATCGGCTGTCTCATGGCCGCTGGACACCATGGTTGTTCTTCTCCTCACCAGCAGCAATGGATCCAAGCCATCAAACCCCCCGGGAGGCCCTCCAACCACCCGTATTTAAACCTCACCACCTCTCGGCCAAACAAGATGATGAACCAAAGCTTAACAAAACTCTGCCAAAATTGCTCCAAGACCTTCTCCTAACCCAGAGCAATTGATTCCCAGTGTCCCTTTGCCCTAATCCCCATTGACAGAGCTAATTTCTCAGTCAAAAATCCACCGAAAAACTAGGACATCTCTTGAACCTCCACCAAAATCAAATTAAACTCACTCACACCTGCACAAGACCAAGAGAAGGAGTTCCCCAGTGAAAGCCCCCTCTCTAGGCCACCCAATTGCTCTAGCCTCCAATGTCTGAAATTGGTCTTGGTCACTTTCATACCTAGGCAATTCCCCAGAGCCAGAGACTTCATCTGGAGCATCCTTGGGTGCAATCAAAGGTGCCACAACTCTCTGATTAAAGCTTCACTTCTCAGAGCCAAGGTATAGACCTTTCCTTTCTCTCGAGCTTCCAGTGGTTCTCTATTTTGATTGGCTTAATTTCATAGCATGTAAACCGTATGGATGTGTTCGTCTCCTTAAGACGAATCCATAGAGCATAAGAACACGAAAATCCGTTGAGAAACGAGAGAGATCTTAGGGTTTTAGTGTGGACGACTCACGGGACACACCAATCATATCGGTTGAACTCACCATTGGATCGCGCTTGTATCGGTTGAACGGCTCAGATTGCGTCAGATCAGAAGAAGGAGTGGGACCTCGGGACACTTGGGGACTGACTCAGATGGCGACGTCAAAAATGAGTGCGCCACGTGATCTTTCTATCCGCCGTAGGTTGACGCGGCGCTGACTGGGTTAAGTAGATAAATAGGATTTTATTTATTTATTTAAGTACCTGAAACTTTAAAAAATCATATCTTTGCATAGAAAAATAATAAAAATAAACTAAAAATACCTTCTTGCTCAGTGAACAGAGGAGAATAATGTGAAAAAAATTAAGTTATTATGATGAGTATTTTATTTTTAATTAATTATTCACTGATTTCAGTATTTTAATTCTCCATTTGTATAGACAATTCACCATGGCATGAGACCAAAGGGCTTTTGTAGCATCTGTTCTTGGGGACATTCTCTGAATTTTCCAAGGTCAGAGGCCATCTCTATGGCAAGTTATGTATTTTTCAAGTTTATGTCTCTGTTTTGGCCTTTTAATTCCAATAATTAGCATGTTGATCGATAAATCCTAGAAAACTTAAGGGAAGTATCTTAGGACCAGAGGACCCTAAGAAAAATGTATTTTGAGTTAATTCATTAAGAATAACCCTAATTGACCTAAATACTGAAAACTAAATTTTAATTAATTAGGGTTAACTACACATCAAAATAACTTGAAAATCATTCTCTACCGCTCTTTAGGATCAGAGGAATCTCACATAAAAATTTGAGATTAATTGGAATTGATTAGCCCCACTAAATGGATTAATTAAGTCACATGATCAAAATTAAACTTTAAAAATACATAACTCAAAAAATACATTTTTAAAATTCACCAAATTTGTTTTAGGACTTCTTTGATGTCAGAGAAGTCTAAGAAAATTAAAATTGTAATTTTTCAAAAATCTTTATTTTCCACCTTATTTTAATATTTTAATAAATAAAAAAATTATAAAAATCATAAAAATATTAAAAATCATAAAACTATTAAAAATCATAAAAATATCATATTTCGTCTCCTAATCACTTAAGAACCATTCCCATAATTTTCCTAAGTCTCTAAGTCAAGATATTAATTTTTAAAGGCTTGAGACATTTTTTTTAATATTAAAAAATGGATTTTCCAACCTTTTCACTAAATTAATTCTAATAAATCAAAGAAAAATTAAAAAAATATATAAAATTTACTTTTCTAGACTCCATGAGGACAGAGAGACTTAAGAAAAATATAAAATTCATTTTTTAACTTTATTTTTATTTTATAATTAATTAATACTCCAAAAGTTAAAATAATTATAATAAATAAAATATAATTAAAAAAATCACCAAAATTTGTCCAAGTGGTCCTCTAGTCGGTAGGACTATCCCATAATTTTCTTAAGAACAGACACTTTGTCTTGGTCTTGTTGTTGAATTTCCATTAGAAATCCCTATTTTTCACAAAAATAAATATATAAATTAAATTAAATTTAGAAAAATCACATTTTCTCCTCTATTGTCTTAATTTACATATGAGTGAGGTGACATAAAAATTTTAAGTTCATTTGAGCTTAATTTAGTGAGTTATGAAATAGATAAGCCTAAACGGGCATAAAGGTAATTAAACAACTTTAACCCTAATTAATACCTTAGGTCTAATCAAGGGGAGGGTAAAATATCTAATATTAATCTTATTTTGGATGACTGGAACATAGAGAATAGAAGGGTAGAAACCCATTAAACACTTTGAAAATATCAAAATGGAACATTAATTAATTAAATCATTTGAATCTCGGAAGAATACCCAAAATATGGATTATTACAAATAGGGATATAATTTAAGAAGATATTATTTCTTTAATTTAAAAATCCCTAAATGAATCACTTTAATAATATTTATTTTTTTTAATTAAATTTAAAGTGATAATTGAAATTAATAAATTAAATAATTAAAAGAAAAGGAGTAACCCTTATTAAATTAAAACTTAAAACATTGAATAATTTGATAATCAAATTGAAATAAATTTAAAACATTAAAAATTAATCTCAAAGATCACTTGAAAGTAAATATAAGACAAACTTGAAACATCAAAATCAACCTCAAAAATAATTCATAATTAAAAATCAAACCAATTAAAAAATTAATCTAAGATATTTTAATTAAATTAAAATTAAATCATTAAAATCTAAATTGAATAATCAAACACCTCTTTCAACCCAAATTAATCTATTATATTGAAATCATTTAAAATGTAAAGATTTAATTAAATTAAAACAACTTGAACACTATTCCAAACTTAAAATTATTAAAATTTCATAACTAAATTAAACCACTTTAAATCATCAATTCCAATTTTAAATCATTAAAATTTTTAATAAATCAATTTTCCATTAAAGGCTTTCATTATCATAACTCTTAAATGGAGCATTAAGTCAAATGTCACTTCACTCATAGGATGATCAAACATCCTAATTCACTGAGCAAGAGTCAAAACTTAACTAAAATTTCTGGATGATTGATTCGCCTGTACAATGAAATGCATTTAGACTCGAAATGATCTCAAAAGTTTTGAAAAGATGTTTAGGACCCTTTCTAAGCACTTTCTCAATGCAATGAGATGTTTTAAGAAGAACAATTGAACTTAATTGTTCTTTGGTGAAGAAAATCATCCTTAACAAGACACAAGAACCTGAGACGTCATAGAATTGACTAGCAATAGGATTAGGATTTTGGTAGACAACCAGAACCTTCCCTTAGCTTTACCTAGGTATTTCTTGCAATTATATAAATGCTCTAACATGTATTTTAAGTGCAGCTTGGAATGACGGGACGACCCTCCAGGTACACTTTTATTTTATTGCAATTTATTTATCTGTACTGCACTTTATTTTTCATGCATGTTAAACAAGAGTGTCACCCTGCATGAAAACTAAAACCTTTAGGATAGCCACAAAACTGAAACCCAAAACTAAATTAAAAGTCACAACAAGATAAAATTCACCGCCACAACATTCAAAATATAAAACAACTCAAAACTTAATCACAAACAGAACAACAAAACTGCAATTATAACTAAATTAAAATGACTAATTGGATGATCGGGAATACCTTGGATGATGTAACCTATGTGTTGCTAACGAGATTTCCCACGTTCTAAGTGAATTCATCTGGACTAAGTGAATCCGATAAAAATAACGGTGCCCGGATGATGGAACCGTGGGATCTTAACTGGTGTTGTTATGATCAACTTTAAGATTCCCCTAATAAAATACTAAAAACACCTAGACTTTAAGACTTCTAAACCAAAACACTTCTCTCATCCCATTTTTATTTTCACCTTCTAAAACTAAAACGCAGCAATAACAAGGAGCTCGGAGCACGGTGGGCAGCACGACCATCTTCGTCAGCAAAACTTGTGTCTACTTTAGCAAAACCTTTTCCTAGTTTTAAATAACCAAGTCATAAGATTTCAAGGTAGTTTGCTTAGTGCAACATAAATCCTTAAATTTTCGTTAGGCATTTGCATAATCATATTATATAAATTAAGCTCTAACCTGTCTTAGGATTTTGAGGTAGTTGTTTGGTACGACATAAACCCTCACATCTTCGAGGCTGTTTGTGTAATCATATCATACAAGCATAAGTCCTAACTAATTAAAATTGGTAGGATTACAACATTAAATAAACTCTCAAATTGAAACCAAACAAATAGGATAGTTGGGAAGTCACCGAAATTCACTTCGGGTTCGTGACATCCCCTACTTTTCTTCCTTTGATTCCCTTAAAAAATTGTTCCAAATTTGATCCATTCCCAATTGAAATTTCCAAAATCCAATTGTTTGAAAACCTTAAACTTTGAAATTCTTGAGAGAAAAACTACTGATCATTATCGAGAGTTTTCTTAAATGATTCCCGTCATTTAAGATATAATTATTTATAGGGGCTTGCCCTTATAGGGAACTTTAAGAACCCAGGTAATATAAACCCTGCTTAATTCCTTCATATTAAGCAAAGGAACTTATCGGCTTATAAAATTGGTTCGCAGACCAAACGGATGTCACAAATCTTCTAGTTCATTTAATCGAGCCCCATCATCAAGCAGTGTGTCTATTCTTCGGGATAGATACACGGTTTGTAGTGTGGTGCTCGTTTATATAAACTATCCGGGATGTGAGATCGGTTTGATTTCATATCTTAAAATTTTCAAACTTAAAATTATTTTCAAAATCAAATGCTACTTTCCAAATTATATATATTTAAATTAAATTTAAAATATGAAGATTTGCCGACAATTTCTGTAGGCGACCCAAAAATATGCAACCTAAAAATATGCCGACAACTTCCTTTTCCTTTAGTAATACCACTTACAAATTGTTTGATATGATACATTTAGATATATGAGGGCCATTTTCTCCCCCCCCCCCCCCCCGCCCTAACTTGAAGGTTATCAATATTATGTGATATTTATAGATTATTTTTCTCCTTTCTGTTGGTGCATGCCACTAAATATAATTCTAAAACTACTTTACATTTTATTGCTTTTCATAACATGATAAAAAACCATTTTAATAAAACTAAAAATTTCTTAGTATAGATGGTGGAGGGGAATACATGTTACATGCACTAAAAACTTATATTATTCAAATGACATTACCCATTAGCTAAGATGCCCTTACACCCCCGAGCAGAATGGCATTGCTAAAGGGAACACCGCCATTTGAGACAACTCGTAAACTTCAAAATACGGTGTAAGTACCTATTATTTCTTTGGATGGATGCTCTTCACACAACTAATTACCTAATTAACTGCCTCCCTTAAACAAACACTTTTAAGAAAATCTCCCTTCATTACTTTATAATCAGCTACCCTAATATTAATTTCTAAAACCTTATTAGTTACCTATGTATTCCTTGGCAACAACACAAAACCAAAAATAAGTTTTCTATAAAAGCTCCCTCATGCATTTTCATTGGATATAGCCTACATCAGAAAGATTATAGATGTTTTCATATTGAGGCTCACAAAATCATTATATCACGACATGTTTGCTTTATTGAAAATAAATTTTCCTATAAAAATCAAGCTACACCACCATTGTCCAACATACTTAAAATAACACAAACACACACACACACACAATGTTACTCACTATTAATTCCCACTTCCATAATTCAACCGCTCACTTCCATGTCCGCTCATTCAGAAAATACTTGATCTTTCAATCCACTAACTTTATCAACCAACCCTTTATTCCATCTCCCTCCCCTACTATCACAAAAACTGTCCCTCAACGATCTCTCCCAATCCTCTTCCCCAAAATCCATTCACCTGTATACCTCCCCAACCATCTATTTCAAGAAGACATCAAATGCTTACCAGATATAAAACTGGAAATTTGAAACAAGAAACTTTTTGGATTTGGATCATAAATTTATTTCTTCTAATGATCCTACCATTTACTATCAAGCAGTTCAATATTCCTACTGGAGACAAGCTATGTCTGATGAGTTCCTGGCTTTACAACAGCAACAAACTTGGGATCAAGTTCCACCACATGCACATCAACAAGTATTAGGATGCATATGGACGTTTAAAACAAAGTATAATTCAGAGGAAACTATTGCACGATGATCACAGAAAAATATGTTAAGAAATTCATACCTATTTTTTATGAAATTGCACTTTAAAGAAAGGTATTTTCTTTATTTTATTGCAGGAATGAAGATTTATAAGTGATAAAAGCAAAAAGCATGAAATGGAGCTAATTTGGATAAAAAAGGAAGAAATTAATGCAAAATGAACTAAACCGCCGACGGCGAGATCGAGCCCGCCGACGGCGAGATCATGAGGAGAATTTTTGAAGGATTTATAACTACTTCGCTGACAGCGAGCCCGAGCCCGCCAACGGCGAGTTCACGCAGTTTGGAGACCTTCTAGAAGCCCTGCCGACGGCGAGGTCGTTTCACGCCGACGACGAGATTGGTCAAAATACCAGATACATTGAACCTGGACGCTTTTTGAAGAGGTGCTTAAGTACCCCTTGGACCTTTGTCTACCTCTATAAATAGAGGATGAATTTTAGTATATTGTGTGTCATTTGTGTGTCTATTTGGTGTTTATTTTAGGAGTCTTAGAGTATTTTATTAGTGTGCTTTTGAGTCTAAGTTGAAGTTTAGTGTGAGTAAGTGTAAGTAGTGAGTTAAGAAGTGTGCTGTACTAGATGGAAAACTCAAAGGAACTTCAAGGAGTCTGCTTGGGGAGGAAATTGAGAAAAGTATCTTTGTTTATTGTTGTTAACTTTAAATGAAATCCATGCTTTGTTTAATTCCCATGCATTATGAGTACTTTTTTTAGTCTTTCTCCTTGTTTATGAAATTATGTGAATTGATGAAACTAAATAGAAATGCCTAAAATATTAAAATAAATTATGATAGTTTTTACTTAAAACTTAATTTACTTTTCAATCTGGCTCATTGATTTGTTAAAATATGTTGAATTATCAACTATAGTAAAGATTACATCCGATATTCAGGGAAGTCAAAAGCCTTGGAAGGAGGGTGCAAATAAATAGGGAAAAATTATTTATCGGGCGTAGAATTGGACATTTTAGTGTGACAAACTAAAACATTCAATTCGGTCCTATTGATTGAGAGCTGAAGTGTAGATGTTAGCCCTCAGGTGAGGGGAAAGTGGGAGCTCTGAAGTGGCGTACCAGTATCCTCTCAGCCTAGCCGCAGATTCAGTAATCAAACATAGGATTAATCAATATTCTTTGCACCTGGACCAAAGGGTAAAGAATAGGAATGCTCCTATTTGTCACAATACAATAAAAAAATCTATTTGAATTCATCATTCACTTAATTTTCTAAAAATAAGGAGAAGGTTACCTTTTTCTGAAATCTTTAAATAAACTTTATTTTAAAGCATTCGTTTACTTTAGTTTGCTTTAGTTAAGTATTCTAAATTTCTGTATACTTTATTAGTAAGTAAAAAACTTTTAAATTTAGCTGTTACAAATTTAGTAAAACTTCCATGTGGGATCGATAACCAGGACTCCACTAGAGCCCTATATTACTTGATACGATACATATACTTGCGTAGAATCCACATTATACATTTCATCATTAAATAAAAAATATATATTAAAGAGGGATCAAGTTTTTGGTGCCGTTGCTATTAACACAATTTGCAAACATAAAAAAGTGGGTCATGTTTTTGGCGCCGTTGTCGGGGAAGTAAAGAAATTATTTACTAGAGTAACGGACTATTTTAAAATTTATTTTGCAAAATTGTATGCGTAAATTTGGAAACAAAAATTTAATACCTTACGATTCTGAATTAGAGCGTACAGTTAAAAGAATTAGAAAACAAAAAAGAGAAATTATAAATTTAACACAAATGGCGAATATTCCTGAAAATGAAAATATCAATCAACATGTACTCATTAAGAGATTATGCCAACCCTACATTAGATGAAATTCATTTAACTATTCAAAACCCCGATGTAGTCAGCAACTTCATTTGAACTTAAACATACAATTATCCAAATGGTACAAAACAATCAATTTAGTGGTTCACCTATTGAATATCCTAATTTACATCTTGCTAGTTTTTTAGAACTATGTGCTACTTTCAAATATGAAGGAGTATCTAACGATGCTATTAGACTTAGACTTTTTCCTTTTACTTTAATGGATAAGGCTAAAATGTGGTTAAATTCGTTAAGACTCTGGATCTATTAAAACTTGGGGAGAGTTATCACAAAAATTTCTATCCAAATATTTTCCACCATCTAAAACCGCTAAGCTTAGAAATGATATAACTTCTTTTAGTCATTTGATGGAGAGTCAATATATGAAGCTTGGGAGAGATTTAAAGAACTTCTTAGGAAATGCCCACATCATGCGTTACCGGATTAGTTAATTATTCAAACTTTCTATAATGGATTAGTAGGATATCTTAGATCAATCATCGATGCCGTCATTGGAGGATCATTAATGTCAAAACCATTCGATGAAGCCTATGCACTAATCGAAGAAATGGCTACCAATAATTTTCAATGGCCCGTCGATAGAATGAATCCGAAAAAGATAGCTAGTATTCATGAAAATGATGCAATATCTATGTTAGCTTCGCAAATCGCTGCTATATCTAAAAAATTAGATCATTTTGGAATGAATTACTCTCCAACTATATTAGAAGAAAACTCATATGGACAACTTATAGAATCCCAATCTCATTATGAAACTATAAATGCTATTAATAATAGACCCAATAATCCTTATGCAAATTATTATAATCCTGGATGGAAAAATCATCCTAATTTTAATTGGAATAATAATACAACTAATCAACCATGAATGAACAACATAACACAACCATTAGGAAATCCCTCTAACCAAGGAAATTCTAATTATAAACCTAGTTATCGACCTAGACTTAATAATAATATTCCTCAATTTAAAGATAATAAATTATCAATAGAAGAATTAATATTAAATATAGGTTAACATTTACAAAATCAAGGAAATCAATTACAAATACAAGGAAATCAATTACAAAATCAAGGAACAGCAATTAAAAATATTGAAACTCAACTTGGACATATCGCTACTGCGCTTAATAATAGAATACCTGGAACATTTCCTAGTAATGTGGAAATAAATCTCAAAGACAAAGGAAATGAATAAATTAAAGAGATACAATTACGAAGTGGAAAAGAATTAGAACCTCGAATTCAGAAAGAACTGGAAAGTCAAAAAGAGGAAGTGGAAATCGAAAAGGAAAAGAATCAACAAGATCCAAACTTAGAAAATCCTTTAATACCAATGAAAATTTTTGTTGAAAAACCTCCACCACCATTTCCTCAACGACTAAATCAACATAAAAAAGATAAACAAGTTCTATAAATTCCTTGAAATTCTGAAGAAATTAACAATAAATATTCCTTTTGTAGAAGCTTTAGAATAGATGCCAAATTATGTAAAATTCATGAAAGATATTTTAAATAAAAAAAGAAAATTTACCGATAATGAAATGGTCGCACTTAGTGAAGAGTGTAGAGCTATTATTCAGAAAAAGCTTCCTGAAAAATTAAAAGATCCTGGTAGTTTCACTATACCCTGCGCTTTTGGAGAAAAAGTCTATGGAAAAGCTTTGTGTGACTTAGGAGCAAGCATCAATCTAATGCCTCTATCAATTTTTAAGAGATTAGGATTGGGAGAAATTTCACCTACTTCAGGTAACCCTTCGCTAGGTAATCGTTCTATTACATATCCTAAGGGATTTATCGAAGATGTTTTAGTAAAAGTGGATAAATTTATCTTCCCTGTAGATTTTATTGTTTTAGATATGGAAGAAGATAAAGAAATTCCTATCATCTTAGGAAGACCATTTTTAGCCACTGGGAAAGCTATGATTGATGTTCAGAATAGAGAATTAACTATGAGAGTAAATGACCAAAAAGTAACTTTTAATATTGCTAAATCAATAAAATATCCTGCGCTAGAAAAAGAGGATGAGTGTTTTCGAATGGAAGACTTGATCATTTACAAAAAGAACATTTTAAGGAATATTATGAAGAAAAATTAGAAAGAGAAAATACTGAATTAATTGAAAAAGCCGATATAAATGAAGAACTAGATTATATTCAAGAGAAATTTGAATTTTTTGATAATACAGAAAACACTAAAAAAATATAGTTCCATCAATTACTAAACCTCATGAACTTGAGTTAAAAATGTTACCTAATCATTTGAAATATGCTTACTTAGGTAATTCTTCAACTCTGCCAGTTATTATTTCATCTGAATTAAATGAATCTCAAGAACAAAAACTTTAAGATACCTTAAAAAATATAAGAAAATTTTTAGTTGGTCTTTAGCAGATATTAAAGGAATTAGTACTTCAATCTTTATGCACAGAATTATTTTAGATAATGAACATAAACTTAGAGTAGATCCCCAAAGGAGATTAAACCCGATAATGAAAGAAGTAGTCAAGAAAGAAATTTTAAAATGGTTAGATAATGGTATTATATATCCTATTTGTGACAGTGCTTGGGTAAGCCCAATTCACTGTGTGCCTAAGAAAGGAGGAGTGACCGTAAAAGCTAATGAAAATAATGATTTTATCCCTATAAGACAAGTTACTCGGATGGCGAATATGTATCGATTACGTAAAATTAAACGCAGCCTACCGTAAAAGATCACTTCCCTTTACCATTTCTAGCACTCGGATGTTAGATAGAATAACTCGACATAAGTATTTTTGTTTCTTAGATGGATATACCGGTTATCATCAAATACAATTTGCTCCTAAGGATCAAGAGAAAACTACATTTACTAGTCCTTATGGAACTTTCGCTTTTCGAAGGATGCCTTTTGGATTATGTAATGCACCTGCAACATTCCAGAGATGTATGATGTCTATATTTAGTAAATTAATTGATAATGGAATAGAAGTATTTATGGATGATTTCTCCGTATTTGGAAGATCATTTGACACATGCTTAAATCATCTCGAAAAAGTATTTCAAGTATGTGAGAAAACTAATTTAGTTCTTAATTGGGAGAAATGTCAATTTATGGTTGCAGACGGCATTGTATCGTGGCATAAAATTTCGTAAAAGGGCATGGAAGTAGACCTCGCAAAAATTCAAGTTATAGCTAAATTACCACCTCCAACTACGGTGAAAGGGGTAAGAAGTTTTATCGGACATGCCTGGATTCTACGGACGTTATATAAAAGATTTTTCAAAAATTACTAAACCTCTATGCCAACTTCTTGAAAAGGACAAGAAATTTTAATTTACAATCGAATGCCCGAATGCTTTCGAATTATTAAAAGATAAATTAATTACAAGACCTATAATAGTTTCACCTAATCGGGAGAAACCATTTGAGCTTATGTGTGATGCTAGTGATTATGTTATAGGAGCAGCTCTTGGCAAAGATATGATAAGATTTTCAAAGTTATATATTATGCTAAGTAAAACTCTAAATGATGCTGAAATAAATTATACAAGCTATCGAAAGAGAATTATTAGCAATTGTATATGCTTTTAAAAAATTTTTGCATTATCTAATAAGAACTAAATGTATTATGCATACTGATCACTCCGCTATTAAGTATTTAATGCAAAAGAAAGATTCTAAACCAAGATTAATTAGATGGATGTTATTAATGCAAGAATTTGATTTTGAGATCGTTAACAAAAAGGGAAATGATAATCAAATTGCTGATCATTTATCAAGATTAGAATATCATGAATTATCTGATACTGATAATAAAATTATAGACAGTTTTCCTGATGAACAACTTTATCATATAAATGAATAGAAAATACCTTGGTATACTGATATAGTAAATTATATTGTAAGTGACATTTTACCACCTATGTTAACTTTGCAACAACAAAAAAAATTCATTCATGATACAAAAACATACTTTTGGGATGAACCATACTTATATAAGCAATGTAAGGATTTAATTATTAGAAGATGCGTGCCTTATGAAGAAACTGAACCAATTATTAAAAAATGTCATGATTCTGATTTTGGAGGACATTTTGGAACTGATAAAACTGCGTATAAAATTCTACAATCTGGATTCTACTGGCCTACTCTATTTAGAGATGTATACAGATATATAAAAACCCGCGATAAATGCCAAAGAGTAGGAAATATATCAAGAAAAATGAAATGCCTCTGAATTTTATATTAGAAGTTGAAATTTTTGATGTTTGGGGATTAGATTTCATGGGACCTTTTATTCCTTCATTTGGATGCTCATATATATTAGTACCTGTTCATTATGTTTCCTAATGGATTGAAGCACAAGCTTTACCTAGGTGTGATGCTAAAAGTGTTTCAAAATTTTTAATGAAAAATATTTTTACTAGATTTGGAATGCCGAGAGTGATTATCACTGACAGAGGAACTCATTTTAGAAATAAATATATTCACAAACTAGTAGAAAAATATAATATTACTCATAAGATATCAACTGCTTATCATCCACAAACTACTGGATTAGCTGAAGTTTCTAATCGAGAGATTAAGCGTATTTTAGAAAAGTCCGTAAACCCTAATAGATTGGACTGGTCTATAAGACTAGACACTGCATTATGGGCATACATGACTACTTATAAAACTCCGATTGGAATGACTCCTTACAGGCTTATATATGGAAAAACTTGCCACTTACCAGTTGAATTAGAACATAAAATCTATTGGGCAATTAAAGAATTTAATTATAATATGAAAGAAGCTGGTGAGAAGAGATTGTTGCAATTAAATGAATTAGAAGAATTAAGGAATGAATCATATGATAATGATAGGATTTATAAAGAAAGAATGAAATTATGGCATGATAGGAAGATTAATTAGAGAAATTTTGAACCGAGACAAGAAGTTTTGCTATATAATACTAGATTGAAATTATTTCTGGGAAATTGAAATCTCGATGGTTAGGACCTTTCACCATAACTCAAATATTTTCGTATGGAACTATAGAAATTGAAGATCCAAAAACAGGACATAGATTTAAGGTAAACAGACATAAATTAAAACCATATTTCGAAGGTAGAAGACCAAATTTTAAAGAGGTTTTAATGCTTAGTCGACCTGATTACTAACCTAAATTAGGTCGGGCTAACGACATTAAACCAAGCGCTTTATGGGAGGCAACCCATAGTAGTCTTTTATTTTAATTATATACAAAATTAGTGAGTCTGTATTATTAAAACAAATCTTACTACTCAAATTTTTAATTAGAATCATCACAAATTTGAACCTATATGATGAGATCAGAAAATATTCGGACCAGAGCGAAATTGGGCAATTTTACGAAATCTAGCCGAAGGCGAGGTCTATTCTCGCCGACAGCGAGATCGGCGCCTAATTACATTTCAGATCACTAACGAGCTTGCCGACGGCAAGAAACTGCCCACTGACAGCGAGATCGCGTGCCATATTTTAAATCAGTTTTATAACCAGCTCGCCGACGGCGAGAAACTTCCCGCCAACGGCGAGGCAGTTGAAAAATGGTTCTTTTAAGTTTTAGGTGCGTTTTTGGACTATTCTAAAGCCATTTCTTTGTAAGAAAACCATCCCACATTCATTTTTACACTGTTTTCTTCCTAAGAAAAGACTAGAGACCATTCCTTTCAATCAGAAATGGCCACCAAACTCTTAGAAACCACAGAAACTGGAGTTTTCAACCGAAGAAAATTCGTCAGTTCGGAGGCGCAGAGTATTTTCAACAAAGTCTTGATGAAGAAGCGACTTATTAAAGAAAGGGGATTTGTCAACAGATGAGTAGAAAATTCCACCACAAAAATTGAAGAAATGATCGCGCAGCGGCATTGGGATGTATTTTGCTATACGACATCCACTGTAGTTATTCCTGTAGTTAAAGAGTTTTACTCTAATCTACATGTGATCAACAATGGAAGTGTCTACATCAGAGGAAGATGGGTAACATTTACTCCTTTAAGGGTAAATGAATTATTTTCTATAGAAAATATCCCTGTCTGTCATTATTCAAACTTTGTTCCTTCAAGATACAATATGAACGATATTTATAGATACATGACTGACGAACCTGATGATTGAGAGTTGCGTGAAGACGGGTATGTCAGTTTTTCTGCATCACTTCTTAACCCTGTCTTGAAGCATTGGCATTTCTTTATCTCATCAAAATTATTACCCACTATGAGGGTAAATAAAGTTTCAAAGGAATGCACTATATTAAATTATTGTATTCAAACTGGACTACCTATCGATGTTGGATCAATTATAGTAAAATCGACATTGGGATTAATTGTGCATGGGTCAGTTCATGGACTTGGACACCCATCGACTATATTTGCTTTATGCAATCAGTACCAAGTTTCTTATGAGGCTTGGGAAAAGGTACTTTTGCCATCGAAACCACTCGATCCTACGAATATGTTTCCAACTTTGGATAACAATGATGAGATTACCTTTATTTCTGATAGAGCATCACAGAACAATCCTTTAGCAAGGCCCCTTACAGATAAAACAAATTTCATTTTGAAAAAGATTAAAGGATTGGAGAAAGAGTTGCAGAACGTGATGAATTCCATCGATAATATCTCTGATATGTTTAATCACATTGACTGGATGATGAAGGAGCACTTTGATCATACTGGACATCTGTAGGCCAGTTTTATTCATTTACTGAGAAAGAAAGGATGGATTGATGAAGAATCTGCTGTAGAATTTCCTTTCAGGCCTTTCTACAATCTATTTGTGCACCTGCATCACATCGGAAATATCAGAGAGGATGATAGTTCAGACACTGAGGAGTAGTAAAGATTTCTATCTTATGTTATCTTTGTGTGCATTGATTTGGATTTAGGATTTATTTTTAATTTGATTATCTTAGATTTAATGAAATTATATGTATTTTTTATGTCTCAGCATTTAGTGTATAGTGGTTTGGATTGCGATGCTGAGTATTAGGGATTTGGACATTTAAGTTAAGTATGTTGTTAGTTGTTAGTGTGAAGCTTGTAAGTCTCATGGATTTCATATATAAAGTTATGTTGTTTGTATTGTGTGAACTTTTTGTGAGTATAAGTATCTAATCTTCATACTAATTACTAAATTAAGTGATCGGAAGATTGATTAAGGGCAAATCGAGGTTGAAATTGATTGATGAATTTCAAAAATTTAAAAATTTTGGGATCTCGTCGACGGCGAGAATTATCCCGCCGACATCGAGGAAAATCCCGCTGACAGCGAGAACGATCTCGCTGACGGCGGATTTTTCCCAAAACTTTTGCCTTTGTCAAATTAATTAGCTCGCCGACGGCGAGAAAAATCTCACCGACAGCGAGATCGCAAAAAGTCTTATATTTGACCAGTCAACCAACACTATTCATCATCCCCTTCCTCAAAACTTCGAAAAAACTGAACTAGGGCTTGAGAGATCTTGGATTTGAGGTGATTTCAACACTTTTTGACACCGGATTTCATCTTCCCTTGGTAAGAGCTTCACTCCTATGCAAAAATTTTTTATTTTCACCATGGATTTCTTCTACATTGGGAAATTTTGAAAAAATTCGAAATGTGGAGAAAATACTTGGAAGAAATCCATGGAGATCGATTTAAATGGATTTTAGATATTATAGGAAGCCTTTTTGGTAATATTTGGGAGTTTAGTTAAGATTTTTGCAAATTTCACAGATCGAAAATGGCTCCACGACAAAAGCGACTGTTGGATTACGACGAAACCCGATTTGTGAATGCAAAAGCACAATCAAGATATTTTCACAACATTCAATCAAGAAAATGCATTCAAGATCGAGTTTTTTAAGAATCCAGGAGGAGAGGTGGAGTGAGTAATAAAGGAACGAGGATGGGAGAATCTTTGCTATATCTCATACAGAGCAGCTGTGGAGGTAGTTAAAGAGTTCTATGCTAATTTGACTTCAGCTGAAGATGCACCAGTAAAGGTTAGAGGACTTTTTGTGGAATTCAGCGCTGTAAGGATAAATGCTTATTACGAGGTACGAGACACCTACACCAGTGAGTACGAGACTTTTGGGACAATGGAAGGACCACTGGAAGAGGTGATCGACTTTCTCACCGATGGGAAAGGCGTCCGGAAGATCAAGCAATGGGAAAGGGTAAATTTTCCTCTTTCTATGTTAAATGCAACTTCAAAAGCCTGGCATTATTTTATTTGTTCTACTTCATTACCTACTTACCACCATAGTGAGGTAACAAGAGATAGAGAAGTTCTGAATTTCTGTATTCAGAACCAAAAAAGTCTTAATGTGGGAAATGTAATCTATAAGAATATATTAGCCACCTCAAGAAGTGAAAGTGGAGGAGGACTAGGACATCTTGGTCTTATCTATGCACTCTGCCATATATCTGGGGTAGAGGCAAGAGATGATGAGGAATGGGTTAAGCCTATGAAACCCATTACTCTGGCTAATATTAAGAAATATGAATCCCACGAAGGATGGAGATCTGGGACAAGGGATTATGTGCCTTCTTCAAGTAGAGATATTCCCTCTACTAGTTATGATCCACCTCAGTATACCACTCCTACCCTTGAAGATCTGATGAATGAGCTGACCCTGAGTAGAAAGAGTTTTGAACAATTTGGAGAAAATATGGAAAGAAAATTTGAGCATATGGACCACTGGATTGATGGCTTGGAAAGAAGACATGATTTTGATAGTGAATATCTCCAATGGCATTCAGAGTACGAAATTGCATATTATGAGGCTGAACGTCGATATAGGAGTGGTGATTTAGATGTTGTCTTTCCCGAGTGCCCCCGCTACACACAAGCACTGACCTTCTCAGCTCGGAGATCAGGGAGATGATATAGCCTGGGATTTTGATGTGCAAGATTAGAGACTTTATTTAGTTTGCTTAGATTAATTGCTCTTTTGAAAACTTTATTGTTCTGTATGTAATTATTCTTTACTTTCTGTGGACTATGGATTTTGTGTGTTTGCATATACTGTAATGTTAGACCTTTTATGTGTGTTAAGTTAATTTGCAATTTTTCTTTTAGATAGGATGATTAGTTTTTCTTTAATGTGTTGTTTAAGTTTTTATAAGTTATGAATTTTTAATATGTTTAGATTGTTTTAATATGTTTTAAAGTAGGTTAGTTGATTGTATGTGTAGTAATAGATTAAGTTTTCATTTTGTTGTGTTTTATACTTATTCAAAAATTCTTATCCCAAAGACTTTCTTTTAAATATTATATATGTGGAAGAATACTAACAAGATAGAGTTCTTTAAATAATGAAAAAGCATGCAAAAATTTCAGGAAAAGAAATACCTAAAGCTCAAAGGTATGATTCATTGTATATTTTCCTTTTCACCATTTAGAAATACATAGAAAAATTTATGTTTGGGGGAGGAAAAATACAAATTTAATTATTAAATTGTTCTCAATTTCTATTTTCAAAAATTATTATCAAATGATTTTTCTATAGTAATTTTTCAATTCAATAAACATGAATTACTTTATTTAATTATTATAGAAAGTTAAATAAAATATTTTTAGTAATTCAATTATTTAATAGAATAAGATATTTGGTTAAAAGAAATAAGAATATAGTAAACTTTTTAAAGTAAGGGAAAACTATATTCTAAAATTGAAATTCTTAAGTATTTAGATGAAAAAGAAGAGATTGAAACTCAATGAAGTAAAGGCTATGAAATACATATAAGGAAATATTTTAAGTTTCAAATTTAGGAAGAGAAAGTTGAAGTTCAAAATTATTAACAGGCTATCCAGATACAGTAATCCTCACTTGAAAAAGAAAAAAAAAGAGAAGGATTGAAAATCAATCCAAAAAGAAGAAAAGAGAGAAAAGAGAAGAAAAATATAAGTGAGGAGAAGCTTAAGGAGATGCCTTATCAAAAATTGGCTTCAATGGAATCAACCTAAAGGATAAAACTCAAATATATTTCTAAACTTATATATATGGATTAGAATTTTACTAAATAGTGTTTTCTTGAACTTCCTATCATCTAAATATCTTAAGTAAATTACTCTTTTAAATATAGTCTTTTCCGAAATAAATAGAGAATTAGAAATCTTGGATCCGATAACTAAATAATCTTATATCTATAAAATTAATTTAATTACTTAAAAATATTTCTATTTTAACTTTACTATAATATTATTTGAATTAAATTCATAGTTGGTTGAATGAAAAATTCTATTACAAAAATCATTATTTTTATTTAGTACAAAAATTACTTGAGGACAACTAATAATTAAGTTTGGAGGATTTTGATCACAGAAAAAATGTTAAGAAATTCATACCTATTTTTTATGAAATTGCACTTTAAAGAAAGGTATTTTCTTTATTTTATTGCAGGAATGAAGATTTATAAGTGATAAAAGCAAAAAGCATGAAATGGAGCGAATTTGGATAAAAAAGGAAGAAATTCATGCAAAATGAACTAAGCCGCCGATGGCGAGATTGAGCCCGCCGACGGCGAGATCATGAGGAGAATTTTTGAAGGATTTATAACTACTTTACCGACAGCGAGCCCAAGCCCGCCGACGGCGAGATCGCGCGGTTTGGAGACCTTCTAGAAGCCCCACCGACGGCGAGGTTGTTTCTCGCCGACGGTGAGGTTGTTTCTCGTTGACGGCGAGATTGGTCAAAATACCAGATACATTGAACCTGGACGCTTTTTGAAGAGGTGCTTAAGTACCCCTTGGACCTTTGTCTACCTCTATAAGTAGAGGACGAATTTTAATATATTGTGTGTCATTTGTGTGTCTATTTGGTGTCTATTTTAGAACTCTTAGAGTATTTTATTAGTGTGCTTTTGAGTCTAAGTTGAAGTTTAGTGTGAGTAAGTGTAAGTAGTGAGTTAAGAAGTGTGCTGTACTAGAAGGAAAACTCAAAGAAACTTGAGGAGTCTGCTTGGGAGGAAATTGAGATAATTATCTTTGTTTATTGTTGTTAACTTTAAATGAAATCCATGCTTTGTTTAATTCCCATGCATTCTGAGTAGTTTTCTTAGTCTTTCTCCTTGTTTATGAAATTATGTGAATTGATGAAATTAAATAGAAATGCCTAAAATATTAAAATAAATTATGATAATTTTTACTTAAAACTTAATTTACTTTTCAATCCTGCCCATTGATTTGTTAAAATATGTTGAATTATCAACTATAAGTAAAGATTACATCCGATATTCGGGAAGTCAAAAGCCTTGGAAGGAGGGTGCAAATAAATAGGGAAATATTTTTTATCGGGCGTAGAATTGGACATTTAGTGTGACAGACTAAAATATTGAATTCGGTCATATTGATTGAGAGCTGAAGTGTAGATGTTAGCCCTCAGGTGAGGGGAACGTGGGAGCTCTGAAATGGCGACCGATATCCTCCCAATCTACCGCAGATTGAGTAATCAAACATAGGATTAGTCAACGTTCTTTGCACCTGGACCAAAGGGTAAAGAATAGAAATGCTCCTATTTGTCACAATACAATAAAAAAATCTATTTGAATTCATCATTCACTTAATTTTCTAAAAACAAGGAGAATGATACCTTTTTCTGAAATCTTTAAATAAACTTTTTTTTAAAGCATTCGTTTACTTTAGTTTGCTTTAGTTAAGTATTCTAAATTTTCGTATACTTTATTAGTAAGTAAAAAACTTTTAAATTTAGCTGTTACAAATTTAGTAAAACTTCCCTGTGAGATCGATAACCGGGACTCCACTAGAGCCCTGTATTACTTGATACGATACGTATACTTGCGTAGAATCCACATTATACATTTCATCATAAAATCAAATATATATATTAAAGCGGGATCAAGTTTTTGGTGCCGTTGCTATTAACACAATTTGCAAACATAAAAAAGTGGGTCACAGGACATAAGGCCAAGTTGGTTGCTGAGGGATTTTCCCAACAACCAGGTATTGACTATAAAAATATCTTCAGTCCGCTAGCTAAATTTTCAACTATTAGAATGGTTCTTGCTCTACCATCACGAATAAATGAGAAATTCAACAAAAGGACATATCTAATGCTTTTCTTCACGGTATATTGGAGGATAATATGTTTATGAAACAACATCCAGGATATGCTGATAAAAATCACCCTCATTTCAATTGTAAACTATAAAAAGCTCTATATGAACTTAAACAAACACCGGGATAGCGATATTCTACTTTCTGCATATTTATTTATTCTCAAAATTTTAAATTAAATAACCTCGATCCCTCACTACTTTACAATAGCAACAACACATGCATGTACCCATTAGTGTATGTTGATGATATTTTAATAAGTGGAAATTCCCCAAGTGCTACAAGCACCTTAATTCACAATCTTAGTATACAATTTAACTTAAAGCAATTTAGGGTTATTTCCAAATTCCTTGGTCCAACGATACAACACACACAAACATATTATTTTATAAATCAAACCTCTTATTTAGTGGAGCTTCTTCACAAAACTACCATGCACAATGCTAAAACTGTTCTCACTACCCTCTCCACATACACTTACTCTGCACAAATTCCACTCCAGAGCTAAAAGGTCCACACTTTTATAGGCAAATTATTGGATCATTACAAAATTTAAATGTCATATGATCCAACATTACTTTTATTCTATATTATTTAAGCCAATATATGCATAATCGAATTGAGTTACACTGTCAGCAATTAAAATGTCTTCTATGCTACCTGAAAGGAACAGTAAATTATGGTCTTCCAATCATACCTTCATCTTTTTCGTTAATTGCATATGTGGATGTTAATTGGATTAGTGACCCTAAAGGCCAAGAATCTACCTCTGGTTTTTGTATTTACCTTAAAGAAATTCTCATCACTTGGTCTGCCAAAAAACAATCAACAGTTTCTTGCTTTTCAACTGAAGTCGAATGCATTGCATTAGCTACAGCAACCACAGAAATATTATGGATCAGAAGACTTCTACAAGAACTAACTGGGCAGTAAATCTCCACAACTACAATTTATAGTGATAGTGATTTTGCAATAGCCCTAGCTCATAATCTCGTATCCATGCCAGGACGAAACATATAGAGGTTAACTCCCATTTTAAGAGTAGCTGTTAACTATTGATTGAAGTCCCACAATGTGCTCCCCTCTTCCTGATATCTGCAAATCTTCTCTAGGGCCTGTCTGCTGCACATTTGATAAGCGTTATAGATTAGATTTTAGTTTTATGTATATTGTCTTATTTATTCTTGATTTATTTACAAGTTTGCCATTGAGCTAATTATAAAGAAGCCAGTGGTTCTCTCTTTGTATAGGCTGTTAATAAATGAACAAAATTTTAGTATGCTATTCTTCTTGATATTTAATATCTCTGTTTTCTTCTTCTCGTTTCTCTCTTGAGCTTTCTCTACTGGCTGAGGTAGAGTTCGAATCTATATGAGAGTGAAATTAGATCTTTTGACTCTCATAAAATATCAATTTTACTTTTCCTAGAAATTTATTTTGCTTTTCGTCATCGTAAATTCTCCTACGTTAGCTTTCAGAGGATAATTTACCATTCAAAAAATGGATGATTGTGCCCCTGATTAGAAAGGAGAAGACGAGTTATTATTTGTCTGCATTAGGCTAAATTTCTTCTGTACTTTAAATATTTAACAAGATATTTGTATGGAAACATGTACAAATTTATTTGAAAATTTTGTGGAACACAATTTTTTTTGTTAACCAAATAATATTTTATAATGTAATGTTGAAAATCTAGAATTAAAAAATTTGGAAGATTTACATACATACCAATTAATTATTCTGCATTTACATATCTAACAACTAAATCTCAATTTTTACATATACTCCACCTTAATTTACTTACGCATTAAAATGGTGCATTTTATATTAAAAAAAATTAAAATATTGATATTTTTAATGAGACAAGAAATTTGAGGGGCATAAATATAAAAAATAAATTAACTTTTTTTGTATATGCATAGAAATTGGGAGGTATGCATGTAAAAACCCATAAAAATTTTGACTGTGCGTACGTCTGCAACCACCTAAAAATATTAACATGGACCCACCAGATAATGCAGACTAGTCCAACATAATGTTTATTTTATGAGCTGAGGTTACAGCTTACAACTTATAGACTCGGATCGTTTATTTTTATTCGTTCTCCGCACTAGAGTCCATTTCATTCAGCCTGGAATCGGTTCTGCGGTATTGACCCGTCACTTATAAGAGAAACTGTTGCATGTCGAGTATGCATGCAGAGTTGTCTCCTCTAATAATTTCCAAATAAATAAATAATAACTCTCAATAACACTGATAGGGAGCCGCAGAACATTATTGATGGGTTATTGTGAATTTATTTCGGCATTATTGTAGTTATTCAAAATTTTGTGAGGTTGTTGAGGTATTAACTCCAATAACGCTGAAGTAACCCCTCCAGAAAGCCTTTAATAAACTCCGCAGTTTCATTGTGTTATTAAGGGGTTATTATGAATTTATTTGAGAATTATTAAGGGGGATTATAGACACAACTCTGCGTCCATATTCTATATGCAATATTTTCTCTATCACTTAGGCCCCGCCGACAGTCTAGTACCCATCTTGGGCAAAGCTCCATGTCTCTTTGACAAGTTTTAATGCGCCCGAAATTATTTGAATTACACCTTATGGAGAGTGATTTTGTTGCTTTCTAACTCTTAATTAAATCAGTCCTTGAAAAAGAAAGGTAATATTTTACCAAGTTTAACAAAATGTATTATTAATTTGGTGCACCACAAAATGAAGAGGAATACTGGAGCTCTTCTTTTTTAAATTCAGTTGGAAGGTGGCCGGGCCCTATTGGAGAGAAAGGTAGTTCATGGCCCAAAAAGAGTTGGTGGTCTGACTAACTCGAGTTAGCTAAGTGTATTAACAAAAAAAACCCAGTAAGCCTCCAATAACCTTTTGCGGTTTCATTTAGGTGTTATTGAGGAGTTATTATGAATTTATTTGAGAGTTATTGGAGGGATTACACACACAGCTCTGCGTGGGTATTCCGTATGTAAAATTTTCTCGTCACTTAGGCCCCGTCGACAGTCCAGTACCCATCTATGGAGTGAAAGATGGTTCCTGACTGTAAAAGAGTTGGTGGTCTGACTAACTCGAGTTAGCCAAGTGTATTAACAAAAAAATTTGAGGCGTAAGATTAACTTATTAATTTTTATTTCATGTGTTGAGGATGCCACGATAAAAATATGATTTTGATACCAAATTAATGATTGGCTTTCCACTTGAAAAATAAAATGCGAAAGAAATAAATTCGTGTAGGGTTTCATGTAGCTGTGGTAATAGACAATATTGGATCTGAAAATTCAATGAAATTTAACACAAATTATCAATATTCGACAGCCCTAATAGCCTCAGTAGACTATTAATATTCTGACTTTTGAGTTTAATTGTGGTCGGCTCAAAAAATTTAGTCTAAAATTTCAGGCTCAAACTTGGGATGTTTATTTCGATCCACTCTTCATCTGAGCCAAAATTAAAATCATTTAATTTTCGAGCTATTGTCATTGTTCGAGCTATCTAAAATGTTCACTCCTTTTATGATGTGTTGATTATTGTCAAATTTGATCATCTTCCATTACAACTCTGTTATTATGTCTACTATAAGTCAGATTGTTTAATATTTTAGTATTGTTAGTTCTATCAATCATTTGAACATTAATTCACAATCCATTAAAATGACTCCTTTAATATTGTATGCAACTGTAGCTGCACTAACCTGGTACATATATTTATGTCATATTTTGTCTCAAAGTGAAAAATCAATCATAAACCTAAGCATCCTCTTCTCCACAACTTTTAACCAAATACTTCACACCTTTAAATAAATTAAAAGAAGGAAATATTTCATATGGTGTAAGAGTGTTGTTTACTTCATCCTCCAATGAGAAATCTAACTTTTGTTTCTATAACAGAAATTCACTTCAGACATTATGTTCTGGGATGTCATGAACATAATGTTTGATGTGACTTCCCTGGAAATGGAAGTTGGATTTCTCATTTAATGATAAAGTGAACAACACTCCTACATCATATGAATTATTTCCATCACAGAATTTATTTATAAATATGAAAGTAATCTGGTTAAAAGTTATTGAGACAAGAATACTTAGGTGGATAACTGGTAGAGAAAATGTAGAAGAAATATACTTGTGAAACGATTAGTGTAGCTACAGTATCATTGATGATTAGAGGTAAAAGAAGGATAAACATTCACAGATTATCGGTCTTTAACAACTCTAGCAGCCTCAGTTGATTGTTAACATTCTAACTTCAATGCTATCCAAATGTTTATGTCTTCTAAATTATTTTTGACTATTATAAGGTTTGATCAACCTTTGTTACAAATCCGTCAGTAGCTCTTCTACAATAATTAAATACAATATATTTATTTGAATGCACTTTACAATGTGTTGATTATTCTCACGTCTGAAGGCACACATAAATATTTATACATTGAGATCTTAGATGTACAACAGACTTTATCTGGATAGAAAATAGATCACACAAGTGGCCTTGAACGGTGTCGAGGCATTCATGGCTGCAACATTGAAGCTTCTATCATTTCTATCTAAGGATAGATTTCAAAGTCCATGCCTAAATACAGAAATCAGTACATTTAATACCAGATGAGGTAAGATATGATTTATAACATTTTGGGTTTCAGCCTAATTACTGGCTTTGGACCTGACATTGGGAGGTTGACCATGCAACATTTAGCTTAGTTCCTTCAATAGGTTATGATCCTTTAATTGGATTTCACTTGAGTAGATTTGAAGAGAAGAACTTTGATGCGACAATTTTATATTACACAAGTCAAGTGTGGGAAGAGACACTAAATAAGGTGGCTCAAACCTTTTATGATTTACTAAATGCTACTCAATAGCCACTGTGGGAGAGATTCAATTCTTAGTCTGAGTTATCTATAGCCCTTAAAATGTAAAAAAATAAAATATAGTTCAATATGCCCTGAAATTGTTTCAATCATTTTGCAATATTACTGAAAGATACTTATCCACAAGAGAATTTCATTTCAGAAGGCTTATACCATGCAAAAAAAGGGTCTCCGAGTTAAGGTTGAAAGTAGAGAATATTGATTGTTGTGTGAACGGTTGCATGTTATTTATAATTGTAGTGCAACAGAGTCTCAATGCATATTCTCTACTTCTCCTAGATTCGATCCACAAAAATAAAATTCAGAAAAAATTTCCTTAAAAGTATCTCTTCTATCTACCACTTATTCCTTGTCTTTAGAGATTATTTGCTTCCTCATGTATTGCTCCACATCTGACGTGGCATCGTAGCAGATCAAGATATATCAATTTAATGTGTCATCCTACAGATGGAGAAGCATGGAAATGTTTTGATCATTTACATCCCCGGTTAGCTACGGAACCACATAATGTGAGACTAGGATAATGCTCGGATGGCTTATCACAGTAGAATCAGAATGTGACACCTTATTCTTGTTGGCCAGTGATCATTGCATCACACAATCCCCCCCCAAGATGTACATGACAATGCCCTTATTATTTTTTACCTTGATTATTCCCGGTCCTAATAGTCCTAATGATCAGATTGATATATACTGGCAGCCTCTAATAGATTACCTGCAGATTCTTTGGCAAAGGGGTGTGATCCCATATTATAATATACAAGAGTTTAATCCTTTAATTTTTCTTGTTTAAATTTCTTCCGTTACAACAGTGCCAAAAACTTGACTCCAAAGCAAAGAAAGATTTCAATTACGTCTTTAAATAGTAGGGATTTTATGTAAGTATATATATCGTTATCAAGTAATATAAAGCTTTCTGATTAAGCCCCAAATATTAATCCCATGGAGATCGAGGTTAATCATGGCAGTTTTCTAGAGAATTTTAGTCTACAAGAACACACCCTAGCTTGGAAGGTCGATAAAGGTTTGGTTTTAATTTAATCCTATAATTATTACTACAATATTACTTCTAAACTAAAATACTTAGTGAAAATCAGAAAGTGGGGTTTAATATATTAAAAGTACTCTTCCTCATGCAATGAAATTAGTGACATGTGTAAAAGTGAAACAAGTAGCGAGGGAGACTGTGACAAATAGGAAAAATTATATTCTTTACCCTTACTTAGTTCTATAAAGAAGATAAGTTAATCTGATTCTTTGAAATCTTGAAGATGGGTTAGGTAGGGAAGATACTAGCTCTCACTCTGGAGTTCCCTCTTCTCCGAGACTAAAATCTCATATCAAAACTTAAAATATCAAACCAAATTGGGGGCTTTAACGTGTCACTCTAGAGTCCTCTAATTTTAAACCCATTAAATTATATCTCCCTATTTATTTTCACTCAATTATATGGACTACAATCTCACCCATATAATCTCATGTGATTCTTACCAATAGTTGACTGAGACAATACCACATTAGTTCTTACATGTTCTCACAACAGATTATAACACGCAAGTTGATCAAGTTTACATGTAAATGAAGAACAAAGTAAAATCATCACAATATATTCTCACTTTACTCAATTATATATCCTACACATGCATACTAATTCACTGTAAGAGGAAAGAGTAAAGAAAACTACTCACAACACATGGAGAAACAACAAGAACTTTTCATTGAACAAGTCTGTCGGCATATTTTTTAGTTTAATTTAAATAAATATATAATTTAAAAAGTAGTATTTGATTTTGAAAATAATTTTAAATTTGAAGATTTTAAGATATGAAATCAAACCAATCTCACATCCCAAATAGTTTATATAAACGAGCACCGTACCATAAACCGTGTATCTATCCCGAAAAATGAGCACGCCGTCGACGGTGGGGCTCGATTAAATAAACTAGAAGATTTCATGACATCCGTTTGGTCCGCGAACCAATTTTATAAGCCGACAAATTCCCCGCTTAATATGAAAGCATTAAACGAGGTTTATATTACTCAGGTTCTTTAAAATTCCCTATAAGGGCAAGCCCCTATAGTTAATTACATCTTAAGTGACAGGAATCACCTAAGAAAACTCTCGATAATAATCAATAATTCTGCTCTCAAGAATTTCAAAGTTTAAGTTTTCAAGGGATTGAATTTTGGAATTTCGATAGGGAATGGATCAAATTTGGAACATTTTATTTTGAGAATTCAAAGGAAGAAAAGTAGGAGAAATTACAGATTCAAAGCGAACTTCGGTAATTTCCCGACTATCCTATTGTTTGGCTTGAGTTTAGGAAAGTCCTAATATTTATTTAAATGTTTTGATCTTGCCAATTTTAATTAATTAGGGCTTATATTTGTATGATAAAATCAAACAAATAAGCTTCGAAGATGTGAGGGTTTATTGTCGTGCCGACGATTACCTCGGAATCCTAAGACCGGCTAGGGCTTAATTTGCAATGCAAGTGCCTAACGAAGAGTCGAGGATTTATGCCGCACTGTGCAAACTACCCCGAAGTCCTATGGCTTTGTTATTTAATTCTAGGAAAGTTTTGCCGACGTAGATTCAAGTTTTGCCGACGACGATGGCCGTGTCTGCCCACCATGCTCCGAGCTCCTTGTTGTTGCAGAGGTTTAGTTTTAGAAGTCATAAATCGGGGATGAGAAAAGTGTTTTGGTTCGTAGAAGTCTTAATTTCCAAGTGTTTTTCATGTTTTAATTAAAACAAATCTTAAAGTTGATTATAACGACACCGGTTAAGATCCCACTGGCTCCATCCTTCCGCATCATTATTTTTATCGGATTCACTTAGTTCAAATGAATTTGCTAAACTCAACCGAATGAGTCCACACTTTCATTTAGACCGCGGGAAATCCCGTTAGCAACACGTAGGTTACATCATCCGAGGTATTCCCGATCATCCAACAGACGTTTTAATTTAATTGTAATTGTAGTTTTGTGTTCCGTTTGTGATTAAATTTTGAGTTGTTTTATATTTTGAAATGTCGTGGCGGTGAATTTTATCTTGCAATGACTTTTAACTTAGTTTTGGTTTCAGTTTTAGGGTCTATCCTAAAGGTGTGGGTTTTCATGCAACAGTTGTTTATCATGCAAGAAAAAGTAAGTGCAATGCAGTTAAATAAATTGCAAGAAGGTAAATTGCAAGAAAGTAAATTGCAATAAAATAAAAGCGTACCTGGAGGGTCTTCCCGTCATCCCAAGCTGCACTTAAAACACAATTAGAATATTTAAACAAGTTCCTAGGTAAAGCTAAGGGAAGGGTTATGGTTTTCTACCAAGTTCCTAATCCTATAGCTAGTCATTTCCTATGACGTCTAGGTTCCTTGTGTTTTGGTTTAAGGATGATTTTCTTCATCAAAGAACAATTAAGTTCAATTGTTCTTATAAATGTCCTATCATATCGAGGAAGTGCTTAAGAATAATCTTAAACATCTTTTCAATATTTCTAGGATTATTTTAAGTCCAAATGAATTTAATTATATAAATGAATTAATCGTCCAGGGATTCAAGTTTTGTTAACTCGCTTCAGATGAACTAGGACATTCGAATATCCTATGAGTGAGGTAACATTTCATTTAATGTTCGTTTAGGAGTTATGATAACTAAAGCTTTTGAGAGTAAATTGGTGTTCAAATGATTTGTGATTTAGTTTAATTTACATTAATGGGTTTAAATTTGGAATAGTGTTCAAGTTATTTTAGATTTATTTTGAATTCTTTATGTCTTTGGTGATGTTATATTTAATTCAACTTAATTTAATTTAATTTAATTTAATTAAGTTTTAATTTAATTTAATTCAATTTAACTCAATTTAGTTTGATTTCGATGTTACATTAAATTAATTTGATTTGATTTAATTTTAATTTAATTTGATTTAATTTAATTTAATTTGATTTAATTTAATTTAATTTGATTTTATTTAATTTAATTTATTTTAATTTAATTTAATTTAATTTTATTTATTTAATTTAATTTTATTTATTTGATTTTATTTTATTTTATTTAATTTAATTTAATTCAATTTAATTTACTTAATTTAATTTAATTTTTAGTTTAATTTTATTTTTTAATTTTAATTGAAATTTTAAAAGAGTTTAATGATTTAATTTTAGTTTAATGATTAAGTCTTTTAATGTTTTGAATTTGAGTTATCATTTTAATTAAGAATTGAATATTAATGAGATAATTAATTTAGGGATTTTTAAATTAAAGAATAAATCTCTTCCTAATAATATCCCTATTTTAAAAATTCCAATTTTATTATTCTTCCAAATTTAATGAATTATTTAATTAAGGTTTAATCATTTTAAATTGCTTAATGGGTTTCTACCCTTTAATTATTTAAATTTCAATCATCCAAATCAGATTAGGATCAAATATTTTACTTGTTAATTTTTTATTAAACCTAAAGTTTTAATTAAGGATTAAAAATTTTAATTACCACTTTACCCTTTAAGCTTAATAATTTCATAACTCACTAAATTGAACTCAAATGAACTTGAAATTTTTATGTGACTTCACTCATATGTCAATAAAGACATGAGAGGAGAAAATGTGATTTTTCTGTATTTAATTTATTTATATAATTATTTTTGGTGGAAAATAGAGATTTCCAAGGAAAATTTAATAACATGACTAAGGGAAGGTTTCTGTCCTTAAGAAAATTAGGGGACATTCCTAATGACCAGAGGACCACTTGGACCAATTTTGGTGATTTTTTGAATTATATTATTTTTATTATAATTATTTTAAATTTTGGAGTGTTAATTACTTTAAAAATAAAATAAATGTTGAAAAATGAATTTTATATTTTTCAAAAATCTCTCTGATATCAAGGAAATCAGAGAATCAAATTTTATAATTTTCTAATTTTTGTATGATTTATTATAATTATTTTAGTGAAAATACTAGAAAATATATTTTTTAATTTTAAAATTACCCTAGAGCTTTAAAATTTAATATCTCACTAAATAGACCTAAGAAAAATATGGGGTTTGTTCCTAAGTGATAAAAATTCAAAATGTGACATTTTGGTGAATTCTATTATTTTTGTGATTTTTATTATTTTTTTAATTATTAAAATATTAAAATAATATTAAAAATCAACTTTTTTAGAAAATTGAAATTTTAATTTTCTTAGATTCCCCTAATATCAGAGAGGCTCCAAAACCAATTTGGTGAATTTTTGAAAGATATTTTGAAAGTTGTGATTTTTTAAAGTTTAAAATGACTAAGTGGCTTAATCAACCCAATTAGTGAGGCTAACCAAGTCCAATTGACCTCAAATTTTTATGGTGGGTTCCTCTGATCCTGAAGGTCAGTGGAGAATTGATTTCAAGTCAATTTGATGTATGGTTAGCTCTAATTAATTAGAGATCCATTTTGGGTGTTTAAGCCAATTAGGGTTGTTTTAAATGAACTAACTCAAAACCTATTTTTCCTAGGGTCCTCTGGTCATAAGGAACATCACCAAATTTTCCTAGAATTTATTTCACAACATGCTATTTATTGGAATTAAAATACTCAAAACAGTAACATGAATTTGAAAAATCAATAACTTTTCATAGGGATGGCTCTCGACTTTAGAAAATTCGGGGAATGTTCCCAAATTCGGAGGCTTCAAAAGCCCTATGGTCTCATGCCATGGTGAATTGTATAAATGCATGGAGAATTAAAAATATGCAGAGAGTAAATAAATTATAAAAAATAAAATACTTGATGAAATTAAATGATTTCTTTTCCACATTATTCTCCTCTCGTTCACCGAGCAAGAGGGTATTTTTATTTTATTTTTCTGATTTTTCTACACAAAGTTATGAATTTTTGAAGTTTAGGGAATTAAATAAATCGGAAAAATACCCTAATTTTCTATTTATCCACGCGGCGCCACGTCAACCTCGGCGGCTCCGAACGCACACGCGTCGCGCTCCCATTCGACGCCGCCATCCGACTCGGCGCTCCGGGGCCCGCCGTATCGTTCCGTCTTCCGATCCGACGCGATCCCGGCCGTCCGTCCGCGCGTGTATTGAATGGACGGCATCCGTTCATCGTCCCCAAGTGTCCTCACCCGAGAGCCGTCCACACTAAATCCCTAATATCTCACTCGATACTCAATGGATTTTCATGTTCTTATGCTCTATGGATTCGTCTTGAAGAGACGAACACATCTATACGGTTATCATGCATTGAAATTAAAGCATTTGAAATGGAGAATCTCCGAAGCTCGGGATGAAGAATTAGCTCATACCTTTGCTCGGAGAAGTGTGGCTTCGATCCGAGAGTTGTTGCACCTTCGATTGGATCCTAAGCAAGCTCCGGATGAAGTCTCCCGGTCCGGTGAATTGTCTAGAGTTGGATTTCGACCACGGCCGATCACAAAGATTGGAGGTCTGGAGCAACCGGGAGGCTCGGAGATGGGGCTTTCTTTGGTGGACACCTTCCCTTGGTCCGGTGAAGGTGTAGAACCAATCAATTTGGGGATTGGCTCACTGTGGAGAAGTGTCCCGGTTTTGGGTGGAATTTCGGTTGAGAAATCGGGTTTTGTCGATGGGGATTAGGGCAAATTGACACTCGGGGATCAACTTCTCTAAGGGTGGAGAAGGGTTTGAAACAATTTTGGGAGAGTTTCGGCAAGGTTTGTGCAACTCTCCTCTCATGGCCGTGAGGGGGTCGGGTTTAAATAGAGGTGGCTGGAGAGCCTCCCAGGGATGGCCAAGGGTTGGGATCAGCTGCTCGGTCATGGGAAGAACGACCATGGTGGCCATTGGGCATGAGGCGGCTCGGCAAGGTGGAATTCCAAAGTTTGGCTCCTCCCAAGGTCTCGGCCATGGTGTTTTCCGGCGATCCGAGGAGGTCGGCCGGCAGGCATGGGTCACCTTCAGGGTCAGGGAGTCCAGGGCTTGAAGTTGGTGAAGTCAATTGGAGTTTGACATGTGTAAAGGCTTTGAATTAAAATGGAATGGGGGGAAGGCTATACTTGGCTAGGTTTGGTCAACCCATTTGTTTGGGCTGGGTTCACCTCCCCATGGCTGGTCTTGGTCGAGAAGATCAGTTAGAGCTAGCTGGTCAAGAGGTGGTGATGTCCTTATCCAAGAATATTTGGATTAAATCTTGGTTAAGGGAAACATGCTTAAGGCTAATGACTTTTAGGAGATGGTTAAAGGACCTCCTCCTTTTGCCATTAATGGCATGGTCACATGCCAAACTTTCATGGCTCCATATGGCTTGTGAATGGCTCATCCTTGGCTCCATTTGGCTTGGGAAAAGCTTGGGTCGATTTCATAAAAAAGGATTTAAGAAAATTTTGATATTTTGATGGGAATTTGTATGGGGCTTGATTTGGAATTGTTTAATTGATGACTTTGAAACTTAGGGGCAATTTTGATTAAATGGATGATGAGGGGAAGTGCCATGTGGGCTTTGGATGAATTTGGGCTTTTGAATTTGAAGGAAGTGGGTTTTTAGGAAAGTTTAAGGGGAATGGGCTTTTTGATTTTAGGATGGGCATTTGGGTGAAGATTTTGTGAAGGACCTTGTCAAATAAGTGTTATAATTGGTTTAGGGATGTTCTATGAAGGGCTTGGAGTCAATTTGGTGTGATTTGGGGTTGAATTGGTTTGAATTTGGATTTATTTGGTAAGTGGGCCTATGTAGGTCAAATTGAACTAACTTGGGCCAATGTTGGGCTAGGGTTGAAATTGATGTAAAATTAATGTTGAGAAATATTTATGGGAGTGTTTCAAAGAGGTTTTAACTTTGGTTGGGCTTTGATTTTGGGGTTCACTTAGGGTTAAAATGGGTCAAATTGGGGGTTTTGACAAAAGTAGGGTAAATTGACAAAATTGGCCCATGGTGTAGTTGGACAAAATGAAATTGCGAATATTTGGGATTTTCTGGAATTTTCTGGGAATTTTCTGAATTTTTTTGGATTTTTGGGTCAAGAGGGGTATTTTGGGTATTTGGAGGGTATTGGGAGGTATTTTTGGAATTTTTGGTATTTTTGGGTATGGATGATCAATTTGGGTGATGTGGAAATGTTTGGGAATGATTTTGGAGGATTTTGGGTAATTTGAAAATTTTGCGAAAATTTGGGTAATTTCAAGAGTTTTGGGTAAGGCTAGCGGGTGTAGGGTCCCGGGGGTCAAAAATTGAAAATTTGGGAAATTGAAGATTGGGTGGATGTAAGTGGAATGAAATCATTTTGGTTGAGCCATGAAGCCATATCAAGCCCATATGAGCCATGAAGGGACTCATTTGAGGCATTCACTATGTTGTTCCTAACCCTCTTAGCCAAGGGCTCAGGGGTTAAGGACCATCCATGTGAATCACCTACATGAGTCAGGAGGTCAAGTTGGGTATGAGTGTGTTTTAGGAGGTGTGTGGAAGTGTAGTGTGTAGGTGTAGTGTATAAGTGTAGTGTGTGTAAGTCGGCCCCTTCACTGGACCGAGCCGCCTGGGGCGATCCTAAGGCCAAAGAGTCCTATAGGAACTCATCCTTTAAACTTCCACATTTGATTTCAACCCTCTAGGTGATTAGGGGTCTACGGTCAAGTTTGTGGAGTTTGCGGGGAGTTTAGAAGTAGTTTGAGTTTCTAAAAGGTGGGTCCCAATTCTAGTCCTCTAAGATAGTCAAAGGAAAAGCCTAAGGCTAGATCCTAAGCACTAAAAGAAGAAGAGAAGACCTCATCAAAAATGAGGTCAACAAAGTCTTTGAAATCACACAAACAACGTACTAAATTCAAATCAAAATACAATGAAAATTCTTATCTTTGATGGAAATCAAACTCTTCTTGTAAAGAAAAAGCTATCTCCGTACAATCCTCTCTAAGAATAAACTGAAAAAAAAAAGAAATCTCTCACTCTCTCTCTTTCTCTCTCCTTGTCGCCCCACTTAGGGCTCACGCCCAAGTGTTCTTCTTCTTCTCCAAGCCTTCTTCTCCTCTTTTAATAGTTTCTCTCCCTTCTCTCAATCTTTTTCTTCAAGATTTTCAAGCCCTAATTATAATTTCCCAAGAGATGCTTAAGTGTCTCTTCAAAAAGATTCCACATTCAATGAATCTTTCAAAGAGTGCCTCTATTCAATAATAACTCCTTCTAACTAAAAGACACACCCATTCACTCTGAGAGATACATATTTTCACTTATAACTTCAATAACCACCTTCTAACCGCCCCAAACTCTTCTAGAAAGTCGATTTTATTATTCCAAACAAATTCTCCAAGAGACACACTTCGCAAACATTTGAAAATCTTCCAAATCTATCATTTCTTCAAGAACTTATGGCAAAAACCGGCACCAACCATTTTATGGCACCTATGCGCAGATTTTGGTGGCGGTTAGGCGCCATTTCTGGTGGCTATGCACCAACTTTGGTGCTTCAGACCCATCCTACATGCAGCTCCACTGTTTTGCTCCGTTTTGCTCCGTTTCAACTCTATTTTGCCTCATTTCAGTTGTGTTTCACTCCTAACAAATACACCTACAAGATAGATATAAAAACAAAGTGTAATTTCATTCAAATATTTGTGAAAATTTTAAAAGAGATTAAGCATAGAAAGACATATCAATTGTGTCAGGTCAAAATTTTCTTCCTTGCTAGTTTTGGTTCTAAATTACATCGTTTTTGCCTCATTTTTGTTCCTTTTGCTCCAATCACTCCAAATTCTTCATTTTGATGTACCTACAACCAAAAACACAAGAAAATAAACCTTTAAAATGCAATATTTTTATAAAATTTTGCATAAAAAGTAGTATATTTTTAGGTGGATCAGGGTGTCATGACTTCCGATGTTACAACGAAACACAAACTTATGTTAAAAGCAGCATTGATGTGGATGAGAAGTGATTTTCCAATGTATGGAATGTTATATGGTTGGAGCACCGCAGGAAAGTTAGCATGTTCATATTGCATGAATCCATCTAAGGCATTAACAATTCAGCATTGCAAGAATAATTAATGGTTTAACTGTCACCATATGTTTTTAGATTCTAGACATCCTTTCAAGAGGAATAGAATTGCATTAAAAAAAACAAAATTTAGAAATCAATGTCACCTTTAGTAGTACTAGGCTTTGGTGTTATTCATAACTAGTCAAAGAAATCTAGTTTTTTGGATATGAGTTACTGGAAGGATAACATGATTAGGCATAACATCAATGTGATGCACGTAGAGAAAATCTTTTTGACAATATATTCAATACTTTGATGGATGTTAAGGGAAAAACTAAAGATAACGTGAATTCCAGATTATATTTGTGGGACATTTGTAGAAAGCGAAAGCTATAGATTCAGGAAACTGTTATTGACAACATATTGAGTCCTAAAGAAAAATATTCCCTTAATTTTGCAAAATGTAGATCAATTGGTGAGTGGCTCCAAGAATTGAAATTTTTTAGTAGATATGCTTCAAATTTTAGTTGTTGTATTGATGTGGACATGGGAAAGATATTTAGAATGGAAAGCCATGATTGTCATACTTTACTTCAAGATCTGTTTCCAACCACATTTAGCTTCTTGTCAAGTGATTTTTTAAATCCACTGATTGAATTCTTTAAGAAGACATGTCTAGCTTATTTGAATGTTGTTGGAATACGACAGTTAGAAGCAAACATTCTGATAATATTTTGCAAGCTCAATTGAATATTCCCGACTAGCCTTTTTGACTCCATGGAGCATCTACTGCCACACCTACCACATGAAGTCTTACTTGATGGAATAGTAGAGTCTGGATGGATGTATCCATTTTAGAGATACATAGTAATTACTTAGTGAATAAAATTTGTAGCACCTACTTCATAAATAATATTGTAAAATAATTACATTATAGATTAGCGAAAAAATTAAAGTAAACTGTTAAGTATGAACCAAGACTAGAAGGATCCATATGTGAGCATATTTACTGTAGGAGACAACCACTTTCTGCTCCTATTATTTTATGTAAGAAGAGTCCACGTCATGTGGTGCCTCCCATGATACTTTCTGTTTTCAACTGTTTGGTGAAGTATCAGCAAGGCACACATCACGTTATCTCAGTGATTAGGAACATTGAGCAATGACACTTTATGTTCTTCTAAATTATGATGAAGTTCAACCCTTTATTTAGTAAGGCACTAAATTCTATTAATGATTCATTCTCTGGGTGAAAATAATGTGATGACTAATCCATAATTTTTTCATTGTGGTAACAATTTATTCTTAGATTCGTTGTACTTAATTGAAGATGATATCACAAACCATGAGATAGAAAATAATTTTACTAGATGGTTCACAACACATATAAGTGTTTATCAAAACTACTGAACATCTAAGATAATTGTTATTAGTTTTATTTAATGAAAAATGAGTTTTTTATGAATTACTAGAGTCATGATTGGAAGGAGTACTAGATCAAGGCTTGTTGTTCAACATAATTACAGTCACAACTTCCTCTATTACGTCTACAACTTCCACAACACAATTACAGTCACAAGACTGGGTGTTGGACCCAGGTGCCACAACATATCTCACTACTCTTCTCTCAAATGTTCAACAACCAGTTTCCTATGAAGGAAATGACCGAGTGACGGTTGGCAATGACCAACATACAGGTATATCACATGTTGGCAAGGGTTTTCTTCTCACTCCAAAAAAATAGCAAGTTAATTTTTAAACCTCTTTTTCATGCTCCAAGCTTATCACATTATCTAGTTTCAGTACTTCAACTTACCAAAAAAAAACAATTGTCAAGTCATTTTCAATGCTAATTAATTTCAAATTCAAACCTGAAAACTAAGAAAATAATGTTAATTGGAGTTGTTGATCAAGGATTGTATCCCATCACAGCATTTCATTTTATTGAAGAGTCAAATCTATGGCATCATCGATTAGGACATCCAAATAAACATATTATGTCTATTGTTTCCCATTTTTAACTGCATTTGAAAATTCCTCTTAACAAAACTATTTGTCATAAATTTTGTTAGCAAAAGCCATAAACTTCCTTTTCCTATAGTAATACCAGTTATGAATTGTTTGATATGATACATTTAGATATAGGAGGGCCATTTTCTCCCCCTTAACTTGAAGGTTATCAATATTATGTGATATTTATAGATTCTTTTTCTCCTTTATGTTGGTGCATGCCTCTAAATATAAATCTAAAACTACTTTATATTTTATTGCTTTTCATAACATGATAAAAAACCATTTTACTAAAACTATAAAGTTTCTTATAACAGATGGTGGTGGGAAATACATGTTACATGCACTAAAAATCTATCTTATTCAAATGACATTACCCATTAGCTAAGCAACCCTTACACCCCTGAGCAGAATGGCATTGCTAAAGGGAACACCGCCATTGAGTTGAGACAACTCGTAGACTTCAAAATACGGCGCAAGTACCTATTATTTTTTTCGATGGATGCTCTTCACACAACTAATTACCTAATTAACTGCCTCCCTTCAACAAACACTTTTAAGAAGATCTCCCATGATTACTTTATAATCAGCTACCCTAATATTAACTTCTAAAACCTTTTTAGTTGCTTATATATTCCTTGGCAACAACACAACACCTAAAATAAGTTTTCTATAAAAGCTCCCTCATGCATTTTCATTGGAAATAGCCTACAACAGAAAGATTATAAATGTTTTCATATTGAGCCTCACAAAATCATTATATCATGACATGTTTGCTTTATTGAAAATAATTTTTCCTATAAAAATCAATCTACTCCACCATTGTCCATCATACTTACAACAATACAAACACACACACACAATGCTACTCACTATTAATTCCCACTTCCACAATTCAAGCCCTCACTCCCATGTCTGTTTATTCAGAAAATACTTGTTCTTTTCAATCCACTCACTTTATCAACCAACCCTTTATTCCATCTGCCTCCCCTACTATCACCAAAACTGTCCCTCAACCATCTCTGCCACTCCTCTTCCCCAAAATCCATCCTCCCCTATGTCTCCCCAAACATCTATTTCAAGATGAAATCAAATGCTTACCAGATATGAAACTGGAAATTTGAAACAAAAAACTTTTTGGATTTGGATCATAAATTTATTTCTTCTGATGATCCTACCATTTACAATCAAGTAGTTCAATATTCCTACTGGAGACAAGCTATGTTTGATGCGTTCCTGGCTTTACAACAGCAAGAAACTTGGGATCAAGTTCCACCACATGCACATCAACAAGTATTAAGATGAAAACGGATGTTTAAAACAAAGTATAATTCAGAGGAAACTATTGCACGACATAAGGCCCGGTTGGTTGCTGAGGTATTTTCCAGACCAGGTATTGACTATAAAAATATCTTCAATCGAGTTGCTAAGTGACCCACAAATTTTATATTATGATATTTTTAATTTAATTGTAACGACGCCAAAAATTTGACCCCGCTATATTATGTGTATAGAATTGTAATTGTTTATGTTGTAGATGTTACGCAAGTATACGTATCGTATCAAGTAATACGAGGCTCTAGTTGAGTCCTCGGTTATCGATCCCACGAGGAAAGAGAAAATTAAATAACAGCTAATTTTAAAATAATAATAATAATAATAATAATATACGAAAATTTGGAATTCTGAATTTAAGCGCAATAAAGTAAACTAAGTATTTTAATTAGATAAATTAACTAAGTAGAAAATTAATACGAATTGAAAGTGCAGGAAATTAAACTAATTGCTAAATAAGTCTTAACTATTCAGAAAAAGTATCTTTCCCCTTGTTTAGAAATTTAAGTGATTGATGAATTTAAATAGATAATTTCAATGTATTGTGACAAATAGGAGAATTCCTATTCTTTACCCTTGGTCCAGGTGTAAAGAATATTGACTAATCCTATGTTTGATTACCGAATCATGCGGCTAAGTCGGGAGGATACCGATCGCCACTTCGAGCTCCCACGTTCCCCTCGCCCGAGGGCTAACATCTACACTTCGGCTCTCAAACAATAGGACCGAATTAAATATTTTAGTACGTCACACTAAAATGCTCGATTCTACGCCCAGTGATATTATTTCCTTATTTATTTGCACCCTCCTTCCAAGGCTTTTGAATTCCCCGAATATCAGATGTAATTTTTACTATAGTTGATAATCAACATATTTTAACAAATCAAATTTATTGTAAATTAGGTTTTAAGTAAAAATTATCACAATTTATTGATATATATAAAAATACTTCTATTTTTAGTTCATCAAATCACTTAATTTCATAACAGGGAGAGAGACTAATAAACTACTCGGAATGCATGGGAACTAAACTAAGCATGGATTTCATTTAAAGTTAAAAACAATAAATACAAATACTTATCTTAATTTATCTCCAAGCAGACTCCTCGCAGTTCCTTTGACTCTTCCTTCCAGTACAGCAAGACTCACTAAAAACTCACTAACTCACTAACTCACTAAATAACTCAAAATAACTCACTTATAACTCTCAAAGACACACAAAAACTGCACTTAACACACTTAGAACATACACATACATATCTAAGACACCTAATTTCGGCTTCTATATATAGAGGTGAGCAAAGGACCAAGAGGTGTGTAAGCATCCCTTCAAAAAGTGTCCAGGTTCAATGTATCTGCACCATTTGAACTAGCTCGCTGTCGGCGACGAACTACCTCGCTGTCGGTGAGGCTTCTAGAAGATTTTCAAACCGCTCTAGCTCGCTGTCAGCGGGCTCGGGCTCGCTGTCAGCGAGACAGTTATAAATCCTTCAGAATTTTCTTCTCGTAACCTCGCCGTCGGCGACTCAGCACAAATTGCATGATTTTGCTCCAAATTCGCTTCTTTTTATGATTTTTGCTTTTATCACCTAAATTCTTCATTCCTGCAATAAAATAAAGAAAATACCCTTCTTTAAAGTGCAATTTCATAAAAATAGGTATGAATCTCTTAATAAATTTTTCGATGATCAAAATCCCCAAACTTACTTATTACTTGTCCTCAAGTAATTTTAGTACTACATAAAAATAATGAGTTTTATAATAAGATTTTTCAATTTAAATAACTATGAATTAGATTAATTAATATCATAATAAAGTTAAACAAAAATAATTCATGTAATTTAATTAATCTTATAGAAATAAATTATTTAGTCATCGATGTCTAAGATTTCTAGCTTACTATTCATTTCAGGAATGACTATATTTAAAAGAATAACTACTTAAGATATTCATATGATAAGAAATTTCAAAAAAATACTATTAGGTAAAATTCTAATCCATAAACATAAGTTTGGAAATATCAAAGTTTTTCCCTTTAGGTTAATTCAAATGAAGCCAATTTTTGATAAGGCATCTCCTCAAGCTTCTCCTCATTTTTCTTTTTTTTTTTTCTTTTTCTTCTTCTTCTTCTTTTTTCTTTTTCTTTTTATTGAGGATTACTGTATCTGGAGAGCCTGTTAATAATTTTGAACTTCATTTTCATCTTCCTAAATTTGAAACTTAGGAATATTTCTTAGCTTATATACTTCATAGTTTTTACTTCATTGATTTTCAATCTTTTCTTTTTCACTTGAATACTTAAGAATTTTATTTTTAGAATATAGTTTTCCATACTAAAAATAGTTTACTATATTCTTATTCCCTTTAACCAAATATTTTATTCTATTTAATTAATTAAAGTACTAGAAATATTTCATTTAACCTTTTATAATAATTAAATAAAATAATTCATATTAAATCAAAGTGAAAAATTTGCTATAAAAATCATTTTTATAATAATTTGAAAATAGAAATTGAGAACAAGTTAATAACAAAATTTGTATTTTACTCTCCCCCCAAACTTAAATTTTGATATCTATTTTAAATAATGAAAAAGAAGGAAAGTAAATAAATCATACCTTTGAAGTTTAGGTATTTCTCTTTTTTTTTCTTTTGAAATTTTTGCAGGCTTTTTTATTTTTCAATGAACATGTTCTGTTAGTATTTTCCATATATATATAACAATTTAAAGAAAATGCAGGGATAAAATCTAAGATAAGTATTAAACACAACAATTAAAATAACTCTACACTACACATATGAATTACTACATATTAAAAACAATTGAACTAACAGATTAACAATTTTAAAAAACTTAAAACAATACAAAATAAAATAAAAACATATTAAAGAAAACTATCATCCTATTTAACATAAAAAAAAATGCAATTAACTAACACAAAAACAAAAAATAACTACTATAACAATTCAAGCAAATTAATCTAACTAACATCCAATGTCTCAAAATATAAAGTACTGAATATTACAAACATATAAAGTTCTCAAAATAACTTACACCAAACAAATAAAATAAATAAAGTCCTAATCTTCAGCATCAAAGTCCCAAATTATATCATCCTCTCCTTGATCCGTGAAGTCGCCGAGAAGGCCGAGCGAGGTGATGCCGAGTATACCCAGGGCATTCTGGAAAGACAACATCTAAATCTCCACTCCTATAACGACGTTCAGCTTCATAATATGCAATTTCGTATTCCGAATGTCGCTGGAGGTATTCACTATCATAATCATGTCTCCTCTCCAGATTATCAATCCTTTGATCAAAATGATCAAACCTTCTCCCCATGGTCTCTCCAAACGCTCAAAACTCCTCCTATGCGAGTCAATTCATTCATCGGATCTTGTAGGGTAGGGGTGGTAGGCTCGGGAGGTCCATAGCTAGTAGAGGGTATATCTCTACTGGTCGAGTAAAATAACTTCTTACTCCCGATCTCCACCCTTCATGGGACTCATACTTCATAATGTTAGCAGTTGTAAGTGGTTTCATAGGTTCCACCCATTCTTCATCATCTCTAGCCTCAACTCCAGAGAGTTGGTAGAGTGCAAAAATTAATCTGGGGTGTCCCAATCCAGCTCCACTCTCATTTCAAGGAGTGGCCAGGATATTTTGATAAATAACTCTCCCGATGTTGATGCTTCGTTATTCCGAATACGAAATTCGGAATTGCTCTATCTCGTGTTACCTCACTCGTGGTGATATGTGGGTAACGAGTAGAACAAATAAAGTAATGCCGGGCTTTGGAGGCTGCATTTAATTTAGAAAGAGGAAAATTCACTCTTTCCTGTCGCTTAATTTTCCAAACTCCGGTCCCATCGGTGAGAAAGTTAATGACTTCCTCCAGGTGGTCCTTCCATCGTTCCAAAAGTTTCATACTCGCTAAAGTGCGAGTCATGAACTTCATAGAACGCGTTAATTCTTGCAGCATTGAAATCTACAAAAAACCCTCGTACCTTTACTGGTGCATCTTCAGCGGCAGTCCAGTTGGCATAAAACTCTTTCACCACTTCTACAGCTGCTCTATACTGAACGTAACAGAAATTTTCCCAACCTCGTTCCTTTATAATTCGCTCTACTTCTCCTCCTGGATTTTTGAATACCCGGTCTGCAATGCACTTTCTTCCTTGTATATTTTCAAAATATTTTGCCTGTGCTCGTGCATTGATGAATCGTTTTTCGTCGAACTCTACTCGACGTTTTTGTCATGGAGCCATTCGATCGATCTGTGAAAATCATGAAAATTTTCACTAAACTTAATAATAATACTAAGAAGGCTTCCTACAACATTTATAAGAAATTTAAATCAAATTCCATGGATTTCCACCGAATATTTCTTCCACATTTTGATTTTTCCCAAAATTTGCAATGTGGTGAAAATATATGGTGAAAATCAAAAATTTTTGCATAGGAGTGAAGCTCTTACCAAGGGAAGATGAAATCCGGTGTCAAAAAGTATTGAAATCGCTTCAAATCCAAGATCTCTCAAGCCCTAGGTCGGTTCTTGCGAAATTGAGAGGTTGGGGATGATGAATAGTGTTTTTGACCGGACAAATATATGTTTTTTTCCGACCTCGCTGTCAGTGAGATTTATCTCGCCGTCGGCGAGCTAATATTTTTCAGAACCAAAAACTTTCGGGAAAAATCCGCTGTCGACGAGAAATACTTCGCTGTCAGTGAGATCGATCTCTCTGTCGGCGGGATTTTTCTCGCCGTCGGCGAGATTCCAAAAAATTTTTAATTTTTTTTTTTGAAATTTCGTCACTCATTTTCGTCCTTGATTTGTCTTATATTATATTTCCGATCATAATATTTATTAATTTCAATATGAAGATTAGCTACTTAAACACAAACAAATTCACACAACACAACAAATTAACTTTAATATTGAAATCCATGAGACATACAAACTAACATAATTTAAAACTCTATAATCAAACTTCAAACTTTAATCCTTACTACTAATCGAGCATCGCAAACCAATCCACGACACACTAAATGCTGATACAAAACTATGACGCATATCTCAATTAAGTTTGAGATATTCAAATCATCACTCCACACATAATAAAATCTAAATCAAATCAAATAACATAAATACAAACATACTATAGAATTCTTTACTACTACTCCTCAAGGTCAGAATCTTCATCTTCTCTGATATTTCCGATATGACGATGATGCACAAATAAGTTATAGAAAGGCCTGAAGGAAAATTCCGAAGCAGATTCTTCAGTGATCCAACCCTTCTGTCTCAGTAAATGAAGAAAGCTGGCTTCCAGATGTCCAGAATGATCATAGTGTTCCTTCATCCTCTAGTCAATGTGATCAAATAAATCAGACATATTGTCCATTAAATCTCTCACATTCTGCAATTCTTTCTCCATTCCATTAATTTTCTTCATAAGTAACTCTGTTTTATCTGAAATAGGCCTTGCTATAGGATTATTCTGTGAAGCTCTATCAGAGATAAATGTAATGTCTTCATTATTGTCCAAAGTAGGGAACATATCCGTAGGATCAAGCGGCTTCCAAGGTAACATAACTTTTTCCCGAAGCTTCATAAGAAACACAGTGCTCGATCGCATAATGCAAAAATAGTAGATGGGTGTCCTAGTCCGTGAACTGACCCATGCACAATTAAATCCAATGCAGACTTAACAATTATTGATCCAACATCAATAGGCAATCCAATTTGAATACAATAATTCAATATAGCGCATTCTTTCGAGACCTTGTTTACCCTCATAGTAGGTAACAATTTAGATGAGATGAAAAAATGCCAGTGCTTCGAGACAGAATTTAAAAGTGATGCAGAGAAACTAACATACACGTCTTCACGCATTTCTTAATCTTCCGTTTCATCAGTCAGATATCGAAATATCTCATTCAAATTATATCGAGAAGGCACAAAATTTGAATAGTGACATACTGGGGTGTTTTCTATAGAGAATAATTCATTTACTCTTGATGGAGTAAACGTCACCCATCTTCCTCGGACGTAGATATTCCCATTGTTGATCGCATGTAAGTTAGAGTAGAACTCTTTTACAACCGGAATAACAACAAGCGGACGTCGTGTAACAAAATACTTCCCGGTGCCTGCTGTGCGATCATTTCTTCATTTTTGTAGTGGAATTCTCTAATCCTCGATTGACAAATCCCGTTCCTTGACAACTCTTTTCTTTACCAAAACCTTGTTGAAGATCCGTTGCGCTTCCACACTCACAAATTTCCTCCGGTTAAACACTCCAGATTTAGAGGAATCTAAGAATTTGGAGGCCATTATGGTGAATGGAATGAATTCTAGTGAAGAAGGCAGACTTAGAATGGTTTAAGAATGGGTTTTCACAAAGGAATTAGTGTTGAAACCGTCCAAATTGGCATTTAAAGTATAAATAACTCATTTTTATAACTTCCTCGCTGTCGGCGGGAAGTTTCTCGCCGTCGGCGACTCAGTTATAAAAACTGCCTTTCAGGTTCTCGCTGTCGGCGGGACGTTTCTCGCTGTCAGCGAGCTCGATAAATAAACTAATATTAATTTAGGCACAAACCTCGCTGTCGGCGAGTATCGACCTCGCCGTCGGCGAGATTCCAAAATAATGTCCAATTTCGCTTTAAATCGAATAATTTCTTTTCTCATCATAATGGTTCGAATATGTGATGATTCTTAATAATAATTGAGTAGTAAAGTTTCATTAATATAAACTAACTATTAAGATACAATAAAAATAGATAACTAATATGGGTTGCCTCCCATAAAGCGCTTGGTTTAACGTCGTCAGCCCGACCTAATTTTAATTATTAATCAGGTCGACTAAGCATTAAAACCTCTTTATAGTTAGGTCTTATACCTTCGAAATATGGTTTTAATCTATGTCCATTAACTTTAAATTTATGTTCAGTTTTGGATCTTTGATTTCTATAGTTCCGTATGAAAATATTTGAGTTATGGTGAAAGGTCCTAACCATCGAGACTTCGATTTTCCGGAAATAATTTCAATCTAGTATTATATAGCAAAACTTCCTGTCCTGGTTCAAAATTTCTCTGATTAATCTTCCGATCATGCCATAATTTCATCTTTTCTTTATAAATCTGATCATTATCATATGATTCATTTCTTAATTCTTCCAATTCATTTAATTGCAGCAATCTTTTCTCACCAGCTTCCTTCATATTATAATTAAATTCTTTAATCGCCCAATATGCCTTATGTTCTAGTTCAACTGTTAAGTGGCATGTTTTTCCATATATAAGCTCGTAAGGAGTCATTCCAATCGGAGTTTTATAAGCGATCCTATAAGCCCATAATGCGGTTGTCTAATCTAATAGACCAATCTAACCTTATTTGGGTTTACTGATTTTTCTAAAATACGTTTAATCTCACGATTGGATACTTCGATTAATCCGTTAGTACGTGGATGATAAGCGAGTGGATATCTTATGAGTAATATTGTATTTTTCTACTAGTTTGTGAATGTATTTATTTCTAAAATGAGTTCCTCCGTCAGTGATAATCACTATCAGCATTCCAAATCTAGTAAAAATATTTTTCATCAGAAATTTTGAAACACTCTTCGCATCACACCTAGGTAAAGCTTGTGCCTCAATCCATTTGGAAACATAATCAACGACTACTAATATATATGAGTTTCCAAACGAAGGAATAAAAGGTCCCATAAAATCTAATCCCCAAACATCAAAAATTTCAACTTCTAATATAAAATTTAGAGGCATTTCGTTTCTTCTAGATATATTTCCTACTCTTTGGCATTTATCGCAAGTTTTAATATATCCGTATACATCTCTAAATAGAGTAGGCCGATAAAATCCAGTTGTAGAATCTTATAAGCGAGTTTTATCGGTCCCAAAATGTCCTCCAAAATCGAATCATGACATTTTTGAATAATTGGTTCAGTTTCTTCATAAGGTACACATCTTCTCATAATTAAATCCTTACATTGCTTATATAAATATGGTTCATCCCAAAAATAAGTTTTCGTATCATGGTTGAATTTTTTCTGTTGTTGCAAAGTTAGCATATGTGGTAAAATATTACTAACTATATAGTTTACTATATCAGCATACCATGGTATTTTCCACTCATTGATATTATATAGTTGTTCATCGGGGAAAACTGTCTATAATTTCATTTTCAATATCAGATAATTCATGATTTTCTAATCTTGATAAATGATCCGCAATTTGATTATCAGTTCCTTTCTTATTAATGATCTCAAAATCGAATTCTTGCATTAATAGCATCCATCTAATTAATCTTGGTTTGGAATCTTTCTTTTGCATTAAATATTTGATAGTAGAATGATCAGTATGCACGATACATTTTGTTCCGATCGGATAAGGTCTAAATTTATTAAAACCATATACTACCGCTAATAATTCTCTTTACGTATGCTGTATAATTTATTTCGGCATCATTTAGAGTTTTACTAGCATAATATATAACTTTAAAAATCTTTTCATATCTTTGCCAAGAAGCTGCTCCTACGGCATAATCACTAGCATCACACATAAGCTCGAATGGTTTCTCCCGATTAGGTGACACTATTATAGGTGCGTAATTAATTTTTCTTTTAAGAGTTCAAAAGCATTCGGGCATTCGATTGTAAATTCAAATTTCTTGTCCTTTTCAAGAAGTTGGCAAGAGGTTTAGTAATTTTTGAAAAATCTTTTATATAGCGTCTGTAGAATTCAGCATGTCCAAGAAAACTTCTTACCCCTTTTACCGTAGTTGGAGGTGGTAATTTAGCTATAACTTGAATTTTTGCAGGGTATACTTCTATGCCTTTTTCCGAAATTTTATGCCCTAATACAATGCCGGCCGCAACCATAAATTGACATTTCTCCCAATTTAGAACTAAATTTGTTTTCTCACATACTTCTAATACTTTTTCAAGATGAGTTAAGCATGTGTCAAATGATGTTCCAAATAGAGAGAAATCATCCATAAATACTTCTATTTCATTGTCAATTAACTTACTAAATATAGACATCATACATCTCTGGAATGTTGCTGGTGCATTACATAATCCAAAAGGCATTCTTCGAAAAGCGAAAGTTCCATAAGGACTAGTAAATGTAGTTTTCTCTTGATCCTCGGGAGCAATTTGTATTTGATGATAACTCTGTGTATCCATCTAGAAAACAAAAATACTTATGTCCGGCTAATCTATCTAACATCCGGTGCAGAAATGGTAAAGGGAAGTGATCTTTCCTGGTGGCGGTATTTAATTTCCTATAATCGATACATATACGCCAACCAGGTAACTTGTCTTATAGGAATAAGATCGTTATTTTCATTGACGATGACGGTCACTCCTCCTTTCTTAGGAACACGGTGAATTGGGCTTACCGAAGCATCGTCAGAAATAGGATATATAATACCATTATCTAACCATTTTAAAATTTCTTTCTTAACTACTTCTTTCATTATCGGGTTTAATCTCCTTTGGGGATCTGCTTTAGGTTTATGTTCATCATCTAAAATAATTCTATGCATACAGTTTGAAGGACTAATTCCTTTAATATCTGCTAAAGTCCAACCAAAAGTTTTCTTAAATTTTTTTAAAGTTCTAAAAGTTTTTGTTCTTGAGATTCGTTTAATGCAGATGAAATAATAACTGGTAAAGTTGAAGAATTACCTAAATAAGCATATTTCGAATGATCGGGTAATATTTTTAGCTCGAGTTCGGGAGGTTTAATAATTGATGGAACTATATTCTTGTCAGTGTTTTCAGTATTATCCAAAAATTCAAATCTTTCCTGAATATAATCTAATTCTTCATTATTATCTTCAATTAATTCAGTATTTTCTTTTTCTAATTTATCTTCGTAATATCTTCGTAATATTCCTTAAAATGTTCTTGTTGTAAATGTTCAAGTATTTCTATCCGAAAACATTCATCATCTTTTTCTAGCTCAGGATATTTCATTGATTTTGCAATATTAAATGTAACTTTTTGGTCATTTACTCTCATAGTTAATTCTCCTTAATTTTTCTTAATCCTAATCTCTTAAAAATCGATAGAGGCATTAGATTGATGCTTGCTCCTAAGTCACACAAAGCTTTTCCATAAAATTTTTCTCCTATAGCGCAGGGTATAATGAAACTACCAGAATCATTCAATTTTTCAGGAAGCTTCTTCTGAATAATAACACTACACTCTTCACTAAATGCGACTGTTTCATTATCGGTGAATTTTCTTTTCTTATTTAGAATATCTTTCATAAATTTTACATAATTTAGCATCCGATCTAAAGCTTGACAAAAGGTATATTGATTGTTAATTTCTTTAATATTTCAAGGAATTTAGCAAATTATTTATCTTTTTTATGTTGAGCTAGTCGTTGAGGAAATGGTGGTGGAGGTGTTTCAACAAAAATTTTTATAGGTATTAAAGAATGTTCCAAGTTTGAATCTTGTTGAATTGTTTCCTTTTCAATTTCCACTTCCTCTTTCTGGCTTTTAAGTTCTTTTTGAATTTGAGGTTCTAATTCTTTTCCACTCCTTAGTTGTATTGCTTTAATTTGTTCTTTTCCTTGATCTTTAGGATCTATTTCCACATTACTAGGAAAAGTTCCAGGTATTCTATTATTTAGCGCGATAGTAATATGTCCAAGTTGAGTTTCGATATTTTTAATAGATGTTCCTTGAATTTGTAATTGATTTCCTTGAATTTGTAGTTGATTTCCTTGATTTTGTAGTTGATGACCCATATTCAAAATTAATTCATCCATAGATAATTTCTTATCTTTGAATTGAGGGTTATTGTTATTAAATCCGAGTGGGTAATTAGGTTTATAGTTTAGATTTGTTTGATTAGGTTGATTCATCCATTGTTGATTAGATGTGTTATTCAATTAAAATTTGGATGAGTTTTCCAACAAGGATTATAATAGTTTGAATAAGGGTTATTAGTTCTATTATTAATAGCATTTAAAGTTTCATAATTAGATTGAGATTCTATGATTTGTCGAGATGAGTTTTCTTCTAAAGTAGGAGAGTAGTTCATTCCAAAATGATCTAATTTCTTAGATATAGCAGCAATTTGAGAAGCTAACATAGATATTACATCGTTTTCATGAATGCTGGCTATTTTTTCAGATTTATTCTATCAGCAGGCCATTAGAAATTATTTGTTGACATTTCTTCGATTAGTGTGTAAGCTTCATCAAATGGTTTAGACATTAACGAACCTCCAGTGATGACATCGATGATTGATCTTAAAGATCCTACCAATCCATTATAAAATGTTTGATTAATCGGCTAATCCGGTAGCGCATGATGTGGGCATTTCCTAAGAAGTTCCTTAAATCTCTCCCAAGATTCATATATTGATTCTCCATCTATCCGACAAAAAGAAGTTATATCATTTCTAAATTTAACGAGTTTTAGATGGTGGAAAATATTTGGATAGAAATTTTTGTGATAATTCTCCCCGAGTTTTAATAGATCCAGAGTCTTAACGAATTCGACCAAATTTTAGCCTTCTCCCTCGATGAAAAAGGAAAAAGTCTAAGTCTTATACCATCGTCGGATACTCCTTGATATTTAAAAGTAGCACAAAGTTCTAGAAAACTAGCAAGATGTAAGTTAGGATCTTCGGTAGGTGAACCACTAAATTGATTGTTTTGTACCATTTGGATAATTGCGGGTTTAAGTTCGAATGAATTAGCGACTACATCGGGGTTTTGAATAGTTAAATGAATTTCATCCGATGTAGGGTTGGCATAATCTCTTAATGGTCTTTGTTGGTTCATATTTTGAATTTCGGGAATATTCGCCATTTGTGATAAATTTATAGTTTGTTTCTTTTGTTTTCTAATTCTTTTAATTGTACGCTCTAATTCAGAATCGTAAGGTATTAAATTTTTGTTTCCAAATTTGTGCATACAATTTTAGAATAGATATTAAAATTATGATTATTTTAAAATAATCCGTTACTCTAGTAAATTTTTCTTACTTTCCCCGGCAACGGCGCTAAAAACTTGACCCACAAATTTTATATTATGATATTTTTAATTTAATTGTAACGACGCCAAAAACTTGACCCCGCTATATTATGTGTATAGAATTGCAATTGTTTATGTTGTGGATACTACGCAAGTATACGTATCGTATCAAGTAATACGGGGCTCTAGTGGAGTCCCGGTTATCGATCCACGAGGAAAGAGAAAATTAAATAACGACTAATTTTATAATAATAATAATAATAATAATAATAATAATAATATACGAAAAATTTGGAATTCGAATTTAAGCGCAATAAATTAAACTAAGTATTTTAATTAGATAAATTAACTAAGTAGAAAATTAATACGAATTGAAAGTGCGGGAAATTAAACTAATTGCTTAAATAAGTCTTAGCTATTCGGAAAAAGCATATTTCCCTTGTTTAGAAATTTAAGTGATCGATGAATTTAAATAGATAATTTCGAGGTATTGTGACAAGTAGGAGCATTCATATTCTTTACCCTTTGGTCGAGGTGTAAAGAATATTGACTAATCCTATGTTTGATTGCGGAATCTGCATGTGAGTCGGGAGGATACCGAGCTGCCACTTCGAGCTCCATCGTTCCCTCGCACTGAGAGCTAACATCTACACTTCGACTCTCAAACAATAGGACCGAATTAAACATTTTAGTCCGTCACACTAAAATGCTCGATTCTACGCCAGGTGATATTATTTCCCTATTTATTTGCACCCTCCTTCCGAGGCTTTTGAATTCCGAATATCGGATGTAATTTTTACTATAGTTGATAATCAACATATTTTAACAAATCAAATGGCCAGTTTGAAAGTAAATTAAGTTTTAAGTAAAAATTATCACAATTTATTGATATATATAAAAATACTTCTATTTTTAGTTCATCAAATCACTTAATTTCGTAACAGGGAGAAAGACTAATAAACTACTCAGAATGTGTGAGAACTAAGCTAAGCATGGATTTCATTTAAAGTTAAAAACAATAAATACAAATACTTATCTTAATTTATCTCCAAGTAGACTCCTCGCAGTTCTTTTGACTCTTCCTTCCGATACTGATAAGACTCACTAAAAACTCACTAACTCACTAACTCACTAAATAACTCAAAATAACTCACTTATAACTCTCAAAGACACACAAAAACTGCACTTAACACACTTAGAACATACACATACATATCTAAGACACCTAATTTCGGCTTCTATATATAGAGGTGAGCAAAGGACCAAGAGGTGTGTAAGTATCCCTTCAAAAGTGTCAGGGTTCGATGTATACTGCACCATTTGAACTAGCTCGCCGTCGGCGACGAACTACCTCGCTGTCGACGAGGCTTCTAGAAGATCTTCAAACCGCTCTAGCTCGCTGTCAGCGGGCTCGGGCTCGGGCTCGCTGACGAGCCCGCTGTCAGCGAGACAGTTATAAATCCTTCAGAATTTTCTTCTCGTAACCTCGCCGTCGGCGTGCTCGATCTCGCCGTCGGCGTGCTCGATCTCGCCGTCGGCGTGCTCGATCTCGCCGTCGGCGACTCAGCACAAATTGCATGATTTTGCTCCAAATTCGCTCCTTTTTATAATTTTTGCTTTTATCACCTAAATTCTTCATTCTTGCAATAAAATAAAGAAAATACCCTTCTTTAAAGTGCAATTTCATCAAAAATAGGTATGAATTTCTTAATTAATTTTTCAGTGATCACTAAGTTTTTAACTATTAGAATGCTTCTTGCTATGCCATCACGAATAAATGAGAAATTCAACAAAAGGACATATCTAATGCTTTTCTTCACCATAAACTAGAGGATAATATGTTTATGAAACAACATCCAGGATATGCTGATAAAAATCACCCTCATATCATTTGTAAACTACAAAAAGCTCTATATGAACTTAAACAAACACCGAGACAGTGATTTTCTACTTTCTGCGCTATTATTCATACTCAAAATTTTAAATTAAGTAACCCCGATACCTCACTACTTTACAATAGCAATAACAAATGTATGTATCCGTTAGTGTATGTTGATGATATTTTAATAAGTGGAAATTCCCTAAATGTTACAAGCACCTTAATTCACAATCCTAGTATACAATTTAACTTAAAGCAGTTTGGGGTTATTTCCAAATTCCTTGGTCCAACGATACAACACACACAAATATATTATTTTATAAATAAACCCACTTATTTAGTGGAGCTTCTTCACAAAACTACCATGCACAATGCTAAAACTGTTCTCACTCCCCTCTCCACACAAACGTACTCTAGCACAAATCCACTTCACTGCTAAAAGGTCCACACATTTATAGACAAATTATTGGATCACTACAAAATTTAAATGTCATATGACCCGACAATACTTTTATTGTAAATTATTTAAGCCAATATATACATAATCAAATTGAGTTACACTGTCAGCAATTAAAACGTCTTCTACGCTACCTGAAAGGAACAGTTAATTATGGTCTTCCAATCATATCTTCATCTTTTTCGTTAACTGCATATGTGGATGCTGATTGGATTAGTGACCTCAAAGACCAAAAATCTACCTCTAGTTTTTGTACTGACCTTCAAGAAATTCTCATCACTTGGTCTGCCAAAGAACAATCAACAGTTGCTTGCTTTTTAACTAAATTCAAATGCAGAGCATTAGCTACAACAACCACAGAAATATTATGGATCAGAAGACTTCTACAAGAACTAACTAGGTAGTGAATCTCCACAACTACAATTTATAGTGATAATGATTCTTCAATAGCCCTGGCTCATAATCTTATATACCATGCCAGGACGAAACATATAGAGGTTGACTGTCATTTTATAAGAGATCAAATAAAACTCAATCATATACATCTAAGGCATGTCCTTACGAAAGTTCTATATGTTGATATTCTCACCAAACCACTTCCCATCAGAAGACAGATATCTCGTTCGCAATCTGATGATCGGAAGCTCCAGTCATCAACTTGAAAGGGGGTAAAAGGATTCCTACCGATCTATCTTCAGGATTAGATGCTAACTATTGTTTGAGGTCCCAAAATGTGCTCCCCTCTTCCTAATATCCGCAAATCTCCTCTAAGGCCTGTCTGCTGCACATTTGATGAGTGTTATATATTAGATTTTAGGTTTATGTATATTGCCTCATTTATTCTTGATTTATTTACAAGTTTGTCATTGAGTTAATTATAAATAAGCCAGTGATTCTCTCTTTGTATAGGCTGTTAATAAATGAACAAAATTTTAGTTAGCTATTCTTCTGACTCTTTAATATTTTTGTTTTCTTCTTCTCGTTTCTCTCTTGAGCTTTCTCTACTGGCTGAGGTAGAGTTCAAATCTTTTACTTATGTGAGAGGGAAATTAGGTATTTTGCCTCTCATAAAATATCAATTTTATCTTTTCTAGAATTTTATTTTGCTTTTCGTCATCGTAAGTTCTCCTACGTTAGGTTTTAGAGGATAATTTATCGCTCTCAAAAAATATCTGATTCTGCCCCTGAATAGAAAGGAGAAGACAAGTTATTATTTCTCCGCATTAGGCCAAATTTCTTCTGTACTTTAAATATTTGACAAAATATTTGTATGGAAACAAATACTAATTTATTTGAAAATTTTGTGGAACACATTTTTCTTTTTGTTAACCAAATAATAAATATGATTTAATGCTGGAAATCTAAAATTAAAAAAATGTGCTTTTTTATCTTTAAAGAAGTTAAAAATTTTGATTTACATAAATACCAATTTATTCTTCTGCATTTACATTTCTAACAACTAAATCTCCATTTTCACATATACTATACCTTAATTTACTTACGCATTAAAAAGTGCATTTTATTTTTAAAAAATTAAAATATTGATATTTTTAATGTGACATAAAAAATTTGAGGGGCAAAAATATAAAAAATAAATTTTTTGAGTGTGCGTACGTCTGCAACTACCCAAAAATATTAACATGGACCCACCTGATTATGCAGACTAGTCCAACTTATTGTTTATTTTATGAGCTGAGGTTACAGCTTACAACTTATAGACCCGGATCGTTTATTTTTATTCGTTCTCCGCACTAGTCCATTTCATTCAGCCGGGAATCGGCTCTGCGGTATTGACCTGTCACTTATAAGAGAAACTGTTGCATGTCGACTATGCACAGCAGAGTTGTCTCCTCTAATAATTTCCAAATAAATTTATAATTACCCTCAATAAAACCGATATGGAGCCGCAGAAGATTATTGATGGGTTATTGTGAATTTATTTCGGCATTATTGTGGTTATTCAAAATCTTGTGAGGTTTTTGGGATATTTACTCCAATAACGCTGAAGTAACCCCTCCAGAAAGTCTCTAATAACCTCCGCAGTTTCATTTAGGTGTTATTAAAAAGTTATTATGAATTTATTTGAGAATTATTAAGGGGATTATAGACAAACCTCTGCATGCGTATTCTGTATGCAACATTTTCTCATCACGTAGGCCCCGCCAACAGTCTAGTACCCTTGACAAGTTTTAATGCGCCCTAAATTATTTGAGTTACAGCTTGTGGAGATTGATTTTGTTGCTTTCTAACTCTTAATTAAATCAGTCCTTGAAAAAGAAAGGTAATATATTACCAAGTTTAACAAAGTGTATTATTAATTTGGTGCACCAAAAAATGACGAGGAATAATCGAGCTCTTCTTTTTTACATTCAGTTGGAAGGTGGCGGAGCCATATATGGAGTGAAAGATTGTTCATGACTCAAAAAGAGTTGGTGGTCTGACGAACTCGAGTTAGCCAAGTGTATTAACAAAAATATTTTAGGCATAAGATTAACTTATTAATTTTTATTTTATGTGTTAAGGATGCGACGATAAAAATATGATTTTGATACCAAATTAATGATTGGCATCCCATTTAGAAAATAAAATGTGAAAGAAATATACTCGTGTAAGCTTTCATGTAGTTGTGGTAATAGACAATATTAGATCTGAAAATTCAATGAAATTTAACACAAATTATCAATCTTCGACGGCCCTAATAGCCTCAGTATACTGTTAATATTCCGACTTTTGAGTTTAGTTGTGGTCGGCTCAAAAAATTTAGTCTAAAATTTCTGGCTCAAATTTGGGTTGTTTATTTCGATCTACTCTTTATCCAAGACAAAATTAAAATCATTTAATTTTTGAGTGATTGTCATTGTTCGAGCTATATAAAATTTCACTCCTTTTACGATGTTTTGGTTATTATCAAATTTAATCATCTTCCATTACAACGTTGTTATTAGGTATAAGTCCGATCGTTTACTAATTTAGTATTGTTAGTTCTATCGATGACCATTAATCATTTTAACATTAATTTACAATCCATTAAAACGACTCCTCTATTATTTTATGCCACTATAGCTGCACTAACCTCGTACAGATATATTTAAGTAATATTTTGTCTCAAAGTGAAAAATCTATCATAAACCTAAGCATCCTCTCCTCCACAACTTTTAACCAAATACTTCACACCTTTAAATAAATTAAAATAAGGAAATATTTTGTATAATGTAAGAGTGTTGTTTACTTCATGCTCCAATGAGAAATCTAATTTTTGTTTCTATAACGAAAATTCACTTCAGACATTATGTTCTGGGATGTTATGAACATAATATTTGATGGACTTTCCTGGAAATGGAAGTTGGATTTCTCATTTGATGATAAAGTGAACATTACTCCTACATCATATGAATTATTTTCATCACAAAATTTATTTATAAATATGAAAGTAATCTGGTTAATAGTTATTGAGACAAGAATACTTAGGTGGATATCTGGCTTTACACTGGTAGAGAAAATGTGAAAGAAATATATTTTTGAAACAATAAGTGTAGCTACAGTGACAATGATGATTAGAGGTAAAATAAGGAGGATAAACATTCATAGATTATCGGTCTTTGACAACTCTAGCAGCAACAGTTGATTGTTAACGTTATAACTTCAATGTTATCTAAAACGTTCATGTCTTCTAAATTATTTTGACTATTATAAGGTTTGATCACCCTTTGTTACAAATCCGTCAGTAGATCTTCTACAATAATTAAATACAATATATTTATTTGAATGCACTTTACAATGTGTTGATTATTCTCAGGTCTGAAGGAACACATAAATATTTATACATTGAAATATTAGATGTACAACAGACTTTATCTAGATAGACAATAAATCACACAAGTGTCCTTGAACGGTGTCGAGGCATTCATGGCTGCAACATTGAAGCTTCTATCGTTTCTATCTAAGGATAGCTTTCAAAGTCCATGTCTAAATACAGGAATCAGTGCATTTAATGCCTGATGAGGTAAGATATGATTTATAACATTTTGGGTTTAAGCCTAATTACTGGCTTTGGACCTGGCTTTGGGAGGTTGACCATGCAATATTTAGCTTAGTTCCTTCGATATGTTATGATTCTTCGATTGGATTTCACTTGAGTAGATTTGAAGAGAAGAACATTGATGCTACAATGTTGTATAACGCAAGTCAAGTGTGGGAAGAGACATTAAAATAAGGAGGCTCAAACTTTTTATGATTTACTAAATGCTGCTCAATGGCCACTGTGGGAGGGATTCAATTCTCAATCTTAGTTATCTATAGCCCTTAAAATGTAAAAACTTAAAATATAGTTTATTATGCCCCAAAATTGTTTCAATCAATTTGCAATATTCCTGAAAGAGACTTATCCACAAGAGAATTTATTTCTAGAAGACTTGTACCAAACAAAAAAAATGGGTCTCCAAATTAAGGTTGAAAATTTAGACAACAAGGTCTCAGTGCATATTCTCTACTTCTCCGAGATTTGATCAGCAAAAATAAAAGACATAAACAAGTTCTTTACAAGTGTCTCTTCTATATACCACTTTTTCCTTGTCTTTAGAGATTATTTTCTTCCTCGCGTACTGCTCCACATATGACGTGGCATCGTAACAGATCAAGAGATATCAATTTAATGAGTCATCCTACAGATGGAGAAGCATGGAAATGTTTTGATCATTTACATCCCTAGTTTGCTACGGAACCACGTAATGTGAGACTAGGATTATGCTCGGATGGTTTGTCACAGTATGTTCAGAACGTGACACCTTATTCTTGTTGGCTAGTAATCATTACATCACACAATCCCCCCCAAGATGTACATGACAATGCCCTTCTTATTTTTTACTTTGATTATTCCTGGTCCTAATAGTCCTATCAGTCATTAAATTTTCTTTCGAATTTGTTTTGAGTTTAAAAATATAGTTTTATAAAACTGGGTTTTGGTTTAATTTTGTGTGTGTGTGTGTGTGTGTGTGTGTGTGTGTGTGTGTGTATCTAAGGATGGAGGCGACACCTCCCATGCCACCTCCTTCTTCCTTTCCCGCTCTGTCATCTTCTGCTTCACCTAATGGCGATCACTGCAGCGGAAGCTTTGGTAACGGTAACCCAAGGCAATCTCTCAGTTTGCTGGAGAATGCAAACAGGAGGAAGGGGAGCTTCATCCAGCTCTTCGTCATGACCAGTATCTTCTTCTTGAGCTTTCCGATGAAAACTCCAATCACCGGGAGGAGTGCGATTCCCTCGCCGTTCGGATGGCTGCCCTCAAATCCGCCCTTCTCCGCGAAGCCGCTATGGATCCCTCCGGCCTCCTCTCCTCCAACCTCCATTCCCTCTTTCAAAATTCTTCTTCTTCTAACCAGTAATCCAGTTACGTATCCCCTTTGCATTGATCTGAAGCAGGTTTAACTGTCGATAGCCATTTTTTTTATCTGTTTGATCTTGAAATCAATCGCATGATCTCTGTTTTTGCTTTGTAATTTGATTATGCAAAATTATCTAGCAATTTTTAAGATGACTTTATGTTTATATATATATATATATAATATTTTATCTTTTGAATAAAATGAAATCAAATAGATCTTATAAATAAGCGATAGTTTAGATAATCAAGCACTTTACCACAAGACATGTATCAATCCCGAAGAATAGATATACTGCTTGGCGGTAAGACTTGATCAAATAAACTAAAGAATTAATGCCACCCATTTGGTCTGTGAACCAATGTAGACCGACAATTTCCCCTATCTAATACGAAGGAATCAGATAGGGTTTATATTAATATGAGGTCTTTAAATTTCCTATAAGGGCAAGCCCCTATAATTAATTACATCTTAAATAACTGAAGTCACATAAGAAAACTCTTGATATAGATAATCAAATAATGTAATCATGACTTCCAAAAAGTAAGGTTCTACAAGAAAATGTGTTAGTACGAAATCCAATAGGTCAGTGGCTTAAATTTTGAAACAATTTTTGTGGGAATCCAAAGGAAAGAAAGTCTTAGGGAAAGGCATAGATCCAAGAGAGATCTCGATGTTTTCCTGAACTATCATATGGTTTAGCTTCAATTTGGATGTTTATTTGATGTTTTATTCTGTCAATTTTATTATTTAGGACTTACAATCACTTGATATCGATCATGTGAATAGCCTGGAAGATGGGAGGATTTATGTCATACCCGATGACTACCTCGGAATCCTAAAATGAGTTAGGGCGTATATTGTACAATAGGGTTATGTAAAGGCCTAAATAGATAAAGTGAGAATTTATGTTATACTAAGCAAGCTACCTTCGAGCCCTATGGCTTGTTGCTTTAACTTTTAAGGAGTTCTGCTGTTGAAGATCATCGTGCTGCCCGCTGCGCATGCTCTAAGTTCCTCGTCGTAGTAGGTTTAGTTTAAGGAAGTGTCAATTGTATGAAAAGAGAAGTATCATGTTTTGAGAATATTTGGATTGAGGTGTCTTAATGTTTTATTAGGGGAATATGAAAGTTAATTATTGTGACACTGGTTAAGATCTCACGGTTCCATCATCCCGACACCACTATTTTCATCAGATTCACTTAGTCCAAATGAATTTACTAAACTCAACTTAATGAGTTCCATACTTTCATTTAGACTGTGGTAAAACCCCATTAGCAACACGTAGGTTACCTCCTCTGAGGGATTCCCGATCATCCAATGAGACATTTTAATTTAGTTGCAATTATGATTTTTTTTGTTTTGTTTGTGATTAAATTTTGAGTTGTCTTATATTTTGACTGTTATGGCAGTGAATTTTATCTTGTTTTGATTCTTAATTTTTATTTTTTCATTTTGATTTTATGGCTATCCTAGAAGTTTTGGTTTTCATGCAGGGTGATATTGTTGTTTAACATGCAAGCTTATAAGCAAGAATAGTAAAGAAAGTTCAGGAAAAGAAAGTATTGTAAACTATAAAAGTGTACCTGGCGAGTCTTCTCGTTCCTCCACCTAAGACTTTAGTATTTTTTGCAATAAACATTTATATTTTTACAGGAAAGTAATACCTTATGGATATGTTCGTCGCAGGCCTACCAAACCCTATGTCATAACTTGGTTGGTCCTATTCATTTATTTAAGAGATTTCTTCATTTAATAAATATGATAGGTCAAGTTGTCCTACAAGGTGTCCAGAAGATTTGTGCAACGGGCCTAGAAGGTACCGAGACATTTCACAATCTTTTTGAACTTCCTTGAGTTCATTTGAACTTATCATAATTATTAAATAATTCATCCTTCTCATATCCTTGTGCTCAGTGAGCTAATGTTCTAATCATCCTGAAAGGCGGGATGGTAATCATTTGATATTTTACTTACGAATTATGTAAGTGAGGCCCTTTAGAGGCAAACTTTATTTATGAAAGAATTTAATCAATTTTGATGGGCATGTAGTGTTTCACCAGTGGTTTAAGATTAGCAATGTTTCCTTTTCTAATCCTTATTACTCAATTTTTAATTAAGCTTAACTCACTACTAAGCCCTTAAGATTTCAGCGGGTATATTTATGCCTTTAGAAAAGAAAGTTAAGTGAATTTTCATGATTATGATTCTTATCAAAAATATTGAATTATCATTCAAATAGGGGTTAAATTAATGGGACACCAACTTCCAAAATCAACCCCTAGCCTTAAGGATCTTTTAATTTAGTCTTTTTAATCTCTTTTAAATCATAATGATTAATTAAATTATAAATTTCATCTTTTAATGTAACAGAAATGAGATGGTTTTTTTACTATTCATCCCTTTATATTTCAATCATCCAATCATTAGGACCATTTATTACCATTTTCCCAATTTAATTAAGCCTGAAGATTGATTAAGATTGAATTCTTAAAAATTATACTTTTGCCCCTAAAAGCCTTTATCACTTCATAATTCATTAAGTTAAAGTCAAATGACTTTAAAATTTTTATTTGACTCCACTTATGGTTTAATTAAAACATCAGAAGAGAAAATGTGATTTTTCAAATTTAAATTTAATTTATATCATTATTTTAATGCAAAAATAGAGATTTTCAATGAAAATTCAACAACTTATTCAAAACAAAACCTTTGACTTTGAAAATTTTATTGAAGGTAGACCTAGACTAGTGGACCACGTGGACCAAATTTCATCATTTCTTAGCTTCAATTGTATTATTAGAATTATTTTAATTTTTAGAGTATTAATAAAGGATAAAATATTACTTAAGTTAAAAATTATATTTTGTATTTTTCTTAAATCTCTCTAAGTTTAAGAAACCAAGAGAAATAAATTTCATATTTTTATGATTTTTCTTTTAATTATTACATTTATTTTAATGAAAATTTAAGGAAATTCCATTTTAGCCTTTAAAAATTGATTTTAACCCTTTAAAAATTAATATCTTTTCTTAGAAAATTAGGAAAAATATCCCAATTGTTCCTAAATGCTTAAGAGACAATTTAGAACATTTCCAACCATTTTATTAATTTTATGATTTTTGTGAATTTTTAATTATTTAAATATTAAAATAATGCTTAAAAATGAAAATTTTATTTTAATTACACTTTATTTTTTAAATACTCCTCTGATCTCAGAGAACTCCCAAGATTGATTTGGTGAATTTTTGAAGTGTATCTTAATTATTATAATTATATGATTACCAAAAATGTGTTTTAACTTGAAAAATCCATTTAGGTATTTAAATTAACTCCAATTGATTTGAAATTTTTATGGGGGGTTTCTCTGACCTTAAATTATAGTGGAGGGCAAAAATCAAGTTATTTTCATTTTTGTTTAGTCCAATTTATTTTTACTTAATTATTAGGTCTTAATTACCATTAGGGTTGTACTTAATGATTTAAACCAAGCTTTCTTTTCCTAGGGTCCTCTGGTCATAAGTAACCTACCAAAATTTCTCTTGCATTTTTCTAATTAATATTTTATTTATTATAAATATTCTATCTAAACAGACACAAAAACTTGAAAAATAGAGATCTCTAGAGGTCTCCTCTTACTTTGGAAAAATTAAGGAAGATCTCCTAAGACAGAGATAACAACATACCAAAATATCAAACTATAGTGAAATGTCTAAGACAATAAAGAATTAAAAGACTCTAGAAAGTATTTAATTAATTAAAAATAAAATATGCATCAAATAAAATTTAATACATTTCCACATTATTCTCTTCTGTTCACTGAGCACTAGAATATTTTTCTTTTATTTTTATAATTTTTCTACACCAAGTTATAGATTTTTAAAGTTTACTAATTTAAATAATTCAAAATTAACCCTAATTTCCTACTTATCCAGGGTGACGCCTGACCTGGTTGTGCAACTGCCTTGAAATTCAAAATTCAAAAGATTGTTTCAGTTTAGTTTTACAAATAGACTAATTTAATAATTAGGCAGGCACCCGTATATGCAAGTATATGTATCATCCAAGTAATACAGGGCTCTAGTGGACTCTTAGTTATCGATCCCACGAGAAAGGCAGGAAATCTTCAAAGTATAGCAAAGATATTGAAATCCAACACTCAATTCAAAACGCAAGTTCAAGTACTATTTAATATACTAATGCAAAGATAACAACAACTAGAATTACTACAAGTTATTTCTAAATTTTCTAAGTAGGATTAACTAATACACACACTAAGTTTTGTAATTGAAAGATTTATATATGGAAAAGTCTTCCCTCTTGCAATGATTTTATGGTGAGTGACTGATATAGATTGATAATAGAATTGTATTGTGTCAAATAGGAGTATTCATATTCTTTACCCTCGTCAGAGTACCCCCTCTTTCAAGTCATGTAAAGAACATTAGCAAATCCTAGGCTTAGTCACTAAATCTATGGTTAGGCTGGGAGGATACTGGCTCTCACTTCAGAGCTCCCACTTCCCAGAACTTATGAGGAAGATACAACAAAACATGGATTTTATATATAAAAGCAAAGTCATACAAATCACAAAAGTAATTACAACTTATCTCTTTCTCTTCCCCAAGTAAATCACTTGTAGTTCCTTTGAATCATTTTCTCACTTCTCTTTAACACTCAATTCTCTCTTTAGAATGGTGAGGAAGAAGCAATCTCTCACTTTACTCCTTCTCCTACACTCCTTAAAGAAGAATCCCTCACAATACAAGACTTCTACACACTTTCCTCACACTTATTAAAAACTCTAACACACTCTCTTCACTTCTCTTCCTCTCCTCTCTAACACACACTCACACACACCATCTCTTTTGGCATCCAAAATAGTCTAAAATAAGTTTGAAACGAATTCTTCAAGAGTTTCCTAAAGCAACCCTTCAAAAAGTTGTCAAAATACATTGAATTTGACTTGAACCAACTTTGGGCATCGGCAGCTCTAGATAGGGCTCCGGCTGCACTAGGCTGTCAAAAATTATTTGAACTCTCTGGAATTGAGTACCAGCGGCGCCAAAAGTAAATTTACTCCAAATTTGTTCCTTTTCACTTCCTTTTACTCCAATCACCTAAAATCATCATACCTACAACAAAACATGAAAGATATTTTATTTTAAAGTGCAATATCACCAAAAATGAGTAAAATTATATAGCAAAAACCTAATATAATTTTAGTGCATCATAATCCGCCAAACATAACTATTACTTATCCTCAATTAATCCTTTTACTACATAAAAATATAACTCAAAGTAATGAACTTCCCACTTAAAAAATACTACGATTTTTTATTTAAATGAATAAAATGGCAAGACTCCTAGAAAGAAGTCCAGTAACTCAGGTTAAAACTACAGATATAAGAACATTCAGCAGTCAAGTCTAAGAGTTCTAGTCTCCTATTCATTTCAAGTTGAACCATAATTTGTCACATTAAGGGTGCCTTGAAAGACTATATGAAAAAGAAGCTCATGCAAACTCCAATAGAAAGTAAGCTAATACTTTAAATATAAATTCAGAAATGTAACTAAGTTTTTCCTTAATGTTGATTCAAGTGAAGCCAATTTTTTATTAGGCATCTCCTCAAGCTTCTCCTCACATATATTTTCTTTCTTTTTATTTTTCTCTTTTTCTTTTACTTTTTGGATTGTTTTTCAATTCTTCTTTTCTTTCTTCTTCCTCTTTTTTTGTGAGGATTACTATATCTGGTAGCCTGTAATGGTTTTGAACTTCACTCTCCTCTTTCTAAAGTTTAAACCTGAAACACCTCCTTACTTTATAAATATAAATTAGCTTTATACTTCATCACAAAGTCACAATCCTTTCTTCATACATAGTTCTTTAAGCCTCTTAACATTTCAAAAATACAATTTTCTTTACTTTAAATAGTCAACTATAATCAAATCCTTTCATACTCAATATCTCAACCCTATAAAATTAACCTTTATTACTAAAAACTTTCTTCCAAATCTACCATAATATTTAAATGAAATAAAAAATTTAGTTATCTGAAGTTAGGTTCAACTACCAAAAGTTATGCTAATAATTTTTTAAAAATATATTAATTGAGAACAAATAAGAGTTGATACTTTTACCCTCCCCCAAACATAATTTTTTCAATAAATTTGAAAATGTAGAGAGTAAAAGAAAACTAACCTTTTTGTATTGGGATTTTGAAATCTTCTGAAGCTATGCTGGTATTAATCAATAAATTAAACTAGCAAGCATGAAACAATTAGAAGCAGTGATATATATAACATTAAACATTTTCTAAGGTGAAGAAAAATAAAACATTTAAACATTAAACATCCAATATAACATCACAAATCACATCACTAAACAAACTATCACAGAGTTCATTACACACACATTTTTTAATCATTTTTCCAACACAGGTACAATTACATACTACATAAAATACATAAAAGAAAATAACTAATACAAACAGTACTACAACACACAACAGAAAATAGAAATCATAGTACTAACAATCATCATCACCTGCTTCATCAGCACGATCAGCAGGATCAGGACGGTAAGGAACATAGCTGAGGCAGGTAAGGAATATCACTCCAGTCTCTCCCCTCATAATTTTAACATGAGTATCATGATAAGCAATATCATACTCAACTCTCCTCCTCATGTAATCTTAATTTACATCACTTTTAAGCTCACATACATCCATTCTACTATGAAGTCTACCCATACTAGCACTCTGGATCCTCAACTAATCCATAACATTTGATAGTGTAGGTGGTTCAGAAGTAGATGGAATGTCTCGGATGGTAGTAGGAATATTAGTACTCCTACTCTCTCCTCTTCCTACCACATGAGACTCATATGTCCAAATAATAGTCTTGGTAAAAGGTCTCAGTGGTATGGCTACTGACCCAACCGCAATTACATAAGTAATATAGCTTATAAAATTATGGCCAAACTTGACCCCAAATCTGATTAAGCTGCTAATGTACGATAATTAAAGACTAAAGTTTTTATAAATAAATACTAATCACACACTAGGGGCACTACGCAAGTATACGTATCGTTTCAAGTAATAGAGTTTTCTTTTTAAAATCTCATATATCGATCCCAAGAGGATTAATAAAGTTAAAAGAAAGAAAACTATTAATTAAAATATTTAATTTAAAGCTAATTAAAATATGCAGAATACGAAAATTGGCAAGTGATAAAATAATAAACAAAGATTCTTTCCCCATACAAAATATTTCATGATTAATAAGCAGTTAAAATTAGTTGAGAACTTTAAAAATGTGGTTTTGTGACAAATAGGAGCATACATATCATTTACCCTTTGGTCCAGGTCATAAAGAACATTAGCTAGTTTTTAAAGATTGGATTAGGATGTATTATTAGTAGAAAGGGACAAACTTCTAGACCCTCACTTCGAGGTTCCCCCCAAATGGTTGCCTATGGTTTGGCCTACTAGTGACCCGTCACCTCTTTTGTAAAACCAAATTGATTGAATTTAGCCTATCACACTAAAAACAAAAATCAATTCTACGCCCATTAAATATTATCTCCCTATTTATTTGCACCTCCTCTTTAAGAGAAATGTGATACATACAAGTTAAGAATTCTTAGCTTACTGTCGGATCTTAAGAATTCTCCACAGTTTTTAACAATACAAGTGGCCAATTTGTAAAGAAAATTAAGATTAGGTACAGTATCATCACAAATTTTTACAAAATAGGAAATTAAGTTCTCAAATCTGATTTAAATATGTTACTAATTCATTTCATATCCGTGGGGAGAAAGAAAAGAAAACTACTTAGAAAGCATAGAAATTACACCACAAATCATATTCATATAACTCAAATCCAAAGTAATAAATTTATGAAATAAAATATAAATACTTATCTGGAATGTAATCCAATAAATCCTTTGAATTTTCTCTGAGTCCACGTACTCGAACAAGACTTTGACTCTCAAATTCACACTAAACTTTCACTAAAATAAAGAAAAAGAAAAGAAGAAGACACTTTACTTAACAACTCTTAATTAATTATTTGTTAATTAATTCTCCACTCTCTCCCTCTTTGCTTTAGAAATGGTCCTCTATTTATAGTTCTCCAGATATGATCAAGAGTTACTTAAGACACCTCTTCAAAATTCATCCACATTCAATGAATGTTCTAGAAATTAATTGTTGTGTCTGGGCACTAGTTCTGGCACCTAGGCGCCAGGATCTCTATGCGAATGGACGCATCCCTTCACATTTAAGTCACACCTCTTTATTTAATAACTGCTCTCTCGTGTCTATATTCATTGTATCTTGTTTATAACATGTGGGAATATGTCCAGAGGCTTCTAGATTCGTTCGGAAGCGTTAATAACCATCCAATAACCATTAATAAATCTCTAGAATCAATTTCCTGTGTCTGGCGCCTAGGCGCCAAAATCAACCTCTTTGCATTTTTACTCTTTTTGGCTCATTTTTGCTCCTTTTTAACTTTTTTTTTTTCCATAAACTCATTTTGTTGTACCTGCAACCAAAACATAAGAAATACCTTTCATTAAAGTGAAAAATCCCTAAAATATTAATAAAAATCTGTTATAAAATTCTAAGTAATTTTAAGCCGGATCAATTCCCCCAAACTAAACGTTACAGGTCCTCAAGTAACCTTTTATTACAAAAAATATAATCTATGCAGAAAATTTTCTTTAAGACTTCTATAACTTTTTGTTTTATAAATAATATAATGAAACTTAAAAAGCTTTTTAAATAACTTAGGCTAAAACAAAAATATGCAAAATATTTAATATGCAAGTGTTAAGAACTTTCTTCTCTTATCTATTTCAAAAAATAATTGTACTTTGTCATGTTAAGAACATGTAGATAATTTACAGGAAAAAGATTTTCATGATAACTCTACTAGTAAGGATGCTTATGCATAAGACTTTAAGTAAAAATTTGCATTAGGTCTCTTCCTATAAGATAATTCAAGTGAAGCCAATTTAGATGTAGTTTTTCCTCAAGCTTTTGGTCACTTTTCTTTTTCTTTTTATTTTCATATTTTGGATTGCTTTCCAATCCTTTATATTTTTCTTTTCTTTTTTAGGGATTGTTTTCAATCCTTTTTCTTTCTCATTTTTTTTAAGTGAAGATTACTATATCTGGATAGCCTGTTAATGATTTTGAACTTCACTATCCTTAACTTATATTTAATGACTTAACACATTATTCACTTAATGAATATGTGTTTAGCAAAAAAATTTTTCATAGAGTTTCAATTCCATCTTCTCAAGTAAACATCTAGATTCCTTAATACTTTCAAAAATACAACATTTTTAATTTATATATTTGAATCAAATTTCCAATACCTTTTTTTATTAAATAATTACATGTTTTAGAATTATCCCTTGTTATTTAAAAATACTTTTATAAGTTTATTATAACATTCATGAAAACAATAGTATATCTATCTTAAATTAACTTTTCTTACATAGGTTATGTTATTAATTTTGAAAATATTGTTTACTAAGGACAAGTTAAATTTAAATTTAAGTTCATTTCCCTCCCCCAAACTTAGTTCTTTTAATAAGGTTTGAAAACATTTTTCACTATGAAATTTTAAACTAAGCAGAAAGAAAAGGTATAACATTTAAGGTATTTTAAACAGTAAATAATACAGGTATAAACAGTAATATAAAAGAGTGGCAAAGTAAAAAACAATAAGAAAATTAACACTCTTTTACATTTTTACACATTTAATTAAACAACAGGAGCATAAAAAGGATTAAGTCTAAGCAATCCAACAATTGAAAACGTAAAATAGAGTTACTACAAGTTCTCAATCAGTACAATAATACATGAAAAGTAATAAACACACATAACAGGCACATCAGCAAAGCAATGAAAATATAAAGTCTAATCATTCTCAGTCGCCTCCTCATTGTCAGAAGAATCATCAGGAATAGGACTTCTGGGGTTGATCCATGGGGTGAATTTAGGACATGTAGGAAATTCAAGATTGATATCACCCTTCAAAAATTTTACCAGTGTTTCAATATACTCCCCATCGTAGTCACTCTTCCAACTTATATAGTCTGATACATGATCTAATTTTCTATCCATCTCATCTACTCTGCATTGCATCAAGAATATATCACTTTGATGCTCCAAATATCTCTGACAAACAGTGTTGCACACATGAGGTGGAGGCTCAAATGTAGAAGTAGATGGCCTAGAAGCAGAAGTAGAAGGCACTGAAGAAGGATATGCTCATGTAATTTGACTTTTAGTCTTCCCATAAATATCAACATGATATTTCCTTATCGGCTTCAGCGGCTTTAGTGCTCTTCAGAAATAGAATAAGAAACACAGCATTCTTGCAAATTGAGAAAATGCGAGCCGGAAAGCCTAAACCAGAAATAACACTTCCTCTAGCAGAAGTGCTAAGCGCATCATAAATAATGTCTCCCACGTCTATTGGCTTTATTTCTTGTATGCAGCAGTTCAGAATGGCTCTCTCTTTCTTCGCCTCACTCAAGTGGTTTGACTGAAGGAGATGAGAAAAAATAAAATAATGACAGGCTTTAAAAGTAGCATTAAGCATCGAAGAGGATAAATTTACCCTTTTATTATTTCTTATTTTCCAGGCTCCTCTTCCATCAGTCAAATAAGCCAGAATCTCACCGAGTTCTCCCTCAGAATGAGTAAAAATATCATAGAAACAGTATGTCAGTGGAGGCAGACCATAAAACATGTTGATCACTTCCGGAGTGAATTCAACTGTTGTCCCCATAAAATAAACTTCAAAATCGATCGTTTAGGGAAACTTTGCATAGAACTCTCGAACTAAAGAAATAACCGCTACTGCAAAAAAAATAACAGAACTGCTCCCGCTGTCTATCAGCAAAAATATGCTTGATCGATTCACCGTGATGATAAAAGCTTCTTTCCACTATGAACTTACAAATAGTAGCAAATTCTTTATAAAGAACTTGTGCACTCGCACTAGCAGAGCTTGTTTGATCAAATTTGTTGTGCTCCTTAACCTGCTTTGATTTAGGTGCCATTCCTAAAATTTTTAAATAATTCCAAATAAATCACAAGAAAAATAAAATCAGACTAAATAAAAGCTCACCTCACTAAATCAAACTTAAATCTGTGGATTTTCCTCCAAAAATCAAATTTTTTCTTCCAAAATTTGGCACTATGCAAAAGTAGAAAAATCCATGGTGAAAATAAAATTAAAACATAGATCTAACCTCGAGAAGTTGAAATCCAAAGTTAATACGCGTCGAAATCCTTCAAATCTTGCACAAAATGGAACCCTAGATCTAATTTTCATGAAAATGAAGGAAGAAGATGAAGCTTAGGTGTGAATATAGAGTTGGGTTGGTTTTAAAGGCTGAAATTCAATCCAGTTGAACCGGCGCCAGATCGGCTCCTAGGCGCTAGAATCACCAAACATTCTGATTTTTTTAGATTTTTTATATTTTATAATTTAGGTGATTTTAACATCTGTAAGCCTAAAATCAACTCTTAATCTTCATCAAACATCTTCCAGAAAATAATATTTAAAAATCCAAAAGGTTCCAAATTTAAAGATAACATTCCAAATATCTAACAAATAATAATCCAAACTTTATTTCATTTCATTTCATTCCAGATCTTCAGGATAAGGCTAAAAAAATACAGAAAATAAACATCAACAATAAACACTAACATCTCACAAACACATAAAACATCTCCACATAAAATAATTTCAAATCACAACACTCTTAACAATCACGTTCAATCTCTCCACCTATTTCTCCTTAATTTCATGGATTCGCATCAGAACCTTTGTTAGTTCCACAAGATAATTCTCTACAAACAAAGGAATGGAAGAAAGAGACTCGAGGAAACTCCAAGGCCATCTTTTCATTGATCTAATTATTCTTAGCGTACATTGTTACCTGATAATCTTCAAAGCATGCCAAATGATCTTATTAAACCTTCATTTGTCATTCAATATGCTCAATTTGGTGGAACATCTCATGCAATCTCCCTCCAACTAGAATTAACTCTTCTTCAGTCTTCTCAAGGTAATTGCATAACTTCTCCAGAATCATGGCTAGATAACCACTAAAATAAGTTCTTGAATCTTTGTGCACAAACTTCTCCTTCCCATTAATTCCAATGTTTAATCTCTCCATGGAAGCAATCAAAACTTTTTTTTTCTCTAAAGGGATTTTTTAGTTGAAATTTTTGATGGCTTGAAGGTTTGGGACGAAGGTATGGTGGTTTAAATGGATTAGAATGTGAAAAAACTACTTTGGGACGGTTTTTCCACTATCCAGAAACTGTGGCGCCTAGGCATCAATTAAGGCTCTTAGGCGCCAGGATCACAGGTATCTGGTGCTTAAGCGCCAGTTCTGGTGCCTAGGCTCCAGAATCCTAAAAATCACAGGTTCTCCATTTGTCGAATTCTCATAAGTTTCATACTCAATTAAGGTTTAAAAAGGTAAGTCGAAGGTATGTAACTAAGTGTAGTCACATACAACACACACAAAATAAAATCATACTATGGGTTGTCTCTCATAAAGAGCTTGGTTTAACGTCGTCAGCCCGACATAAACATTATTTTACTTCGAGTGGGTTAAAAATAGCACATGTTTAAAAGATGGCACACTTTCTTCATAAAAGGGTTTCAATCTATGTCTATTCACCTTAATTACTGAATCTGTTTTTAAATCTTTAATGTCCACAGCTCTATAAGGGTAAACTTTCTCAACCACATACGGCCCTATCCATTTGGATTTTAATTTTCTTGGAAACAATTTTAATCTTGAATTGTATAATAAAACTTGTTGTCCAGGCTCAAAATTCTTTCTTAATATTCTTGTATCATGCATAATCTTCATTTTCTCTTTATAAATTCGAACACTTTCATAAGAATCATTTCTCATCTCATCCAATTCATTTAATTGTAATAATCATTTATCTCCAGCATCTCTTAAATTATAAACTCTTTAATTTCCCAATAAGCTTTATGTTCCAGTTTAACTGGCAAATAAAAAGGTTTTTCATAAATGAGCCTATAAGGTGACATTCTAATAAGAGTTTTATAAGCAGTCCTATAAGCCCATAACGCATCGTCAAGTTTATCAACCCAATTAGTTCGCTTTGGATTAACCGTTTTTTCTCAAATTCTTTTAATCTACAGATTTGATATTTCCACTAATCTACTAGTTTGGGGATGATAGGCTGTTGAAATTTTATGCTTGATTCCAAATTTGCTCAATAATCTCTGAATGAGAAAATTCTTAAAGTGACTTCCCCCATTCGTGATGATTATCTGCGGCATTCCAAATATAGTGAAAATATTTTTAGTTAAAAATTTTTCCACACTTTTAGCATAACATTGAGGTAAAAAAATTGCTTCAATCCATTTCAAAACATAATCAACATATAATAAAATATACATTTTTTTCTAGAAGAAGGCACAAATGGTGCCATGAAATCTAAACCCCATACATAAAAAATTTCCACTTCCATAGTGAAATTTAGCAGCATTTCGTTTCTTCTAGAAATATTGCCTATGCATTGACATCGATCACAGGAATTAACAAAATTGTTAACATCCCTGAATAATGTAGGCCAATAAAATCCATATTGTAGAATTTTGAAAGTTGTTTTGTCAATTCCAAAATGTCCACCAAATTGAGAGTTGTAGCATTTTTGAATAATCTCATAAGTTTCTTCATAAGGAACACATCTTTGTATAATAGAATCCTTACATTGTTTAGAAAGATAGGGATTATCCCAAAAATAAAATTTAACATCATGTAAGAATTTATTTTTCTGATATTGATCTAATCCATACAGGATAATGCTACTAGCTAAATAATTAACTATATCAGCATACCATGAGATTAATCTGGTAGAAATAGTATAAAGTTGTTCATTAGGAAAATATTCGTTTATTTCTCCCTTATCATTCATTTCATTATTTTTCAATTCTAGATAAATGATCGGCAATTTGATTACCATACCCTTTTCTATCGATTATTTGAAAGTCAAATTCTTGCAATAGAAGAATCCACCTAATCAATCTTGGTTTAGCTTCTTTTTTAGTCATTAGATATTTAATAGCAGAGTGATTTGTATGCACTATACATTTATTCCCAAGTAAATATGATCAAAATTTGTCAAAAGCATATGCTATGGCCAATAGCTCTTTCTCAGTAGTAGTATAATTAATTTGAGCTTCATTAAGAGTTTGACTGGCATAATGTATAACTTTAAACATTTTATCATACTGTTGTCCTAAAGCAGCCCCAATAGCATAATCACTTGCATCACACATTAATTCAAATTGTTTTTCCCAATTAGGTGCAATAATGATTGGTGCAGTAATTAATTTCTCTTTTAACAAATTAAAAGCTTTTAGGCAAATTTCATCAAATTCAAATTTAGTATCTTTTTCTAAAAGATGACATAGAGGTTTTGTAATCTTGAAAATTTCTTTAATATATCTCCTATAAAATTCAACATGCCCAAGAAAACTTCTTATACCAGTAATAGAAGTTGGGGTTGTAATCCAGCAATAACTTGAATTTTGCTTGATCAACGTCCATACCATTATTAGAAACCTTATGTCCTAGTTCAATTCCTTTTGTGACCATAAATTGGCACTTCTCCCAGTTCAGAACTAAATTTGTTTCTTGACAGCGTTTCAACACTTTTGACAAATTGTATAAGCAAGATCAAAAGAAGTTCCAAATACTGAGAAATCATCCATAAAAATTTCAATTCCTCTTTCAATTAAGTCACAAAAAATTGCCATCATACACCTTTGAAAAGTAGCAGGTGAATTGCATAATCCAAAAAGCATTCTTCAGAAAGTAAAAGTTCCATTCGGACTTGTAAATGTAGTCTTTTCTTGATCTTTAGGAGCAATAGCTATTTGATGATACCCAGAATATCCATCCAGAAAACAAATATAAGGATGTTCAACTAATCTCTCTAGCATTTGATCTAAGAATGGAAGAGGAAAATGATCTTTCCTGGTGGCATCATTTAGTTTTCTATAATCAATACAAATCCACCAACCAGTAACTTGTTTAGTAGGTATTAATTCATTATTCTCATTTTTAACAAAAGTTGCTCCTCCTTTCTTGGGAACACAGTAAATAAGACTTACCCAAGGATTATATGATATTGGATATATAATACCAGCATCCAGACATTTAAGCATTTCCTTCTTAACAACTTCTTTCATAACTGGATTTAATCTTCTTTGAGGATCAACTCTAGGTTTACTGTCATCTTCTAGTAATATTTTGTGCATAAAAATTGAAGAAATAATTCCTTTAATGTCTGCTATAGTCCACCCAAAAGCTCTTTTATATTCTCTTAATTCTTCAAGCAATTTTACTTCTTGATCATCAGTCAATTCAAAAGATATAATAACAGATAAAGTTAATGAATTCCCTAAAAAGGCATATTTCAAATGAGATTATAATTCTTTTAATTCCAATTCAGGAGACTTTTCAATAGATGGTTTGAATTCATTACTTTTAGTAGTATCTAATATCTCCCAATTATCATTAATGTAATGAACTTCTCTTCCTTCTGTTTCTTCAAAATCACTTTCATCACTTAAATGTTCAGGGTCTGTAAATTCTTCTTCTTTAAAATGAATTTAACATTTTTCTTGGAAATGTTGTTCAATAATATAATCCAAAATATCCATTCTATAACAGTTTTCCTTGTTAGGATGCCTCATTGATTTAAGAACATTAAATGTTACTTCTTGATTATTAACTCTCATGGTTAACTCCTCTTTTTGCACATCAATCATAGCACGTCCGGTAGCAAGAAAAGATCTTCCTAGGATAATAGGAATCTCTTTATCTTCTTCTATATCCAGAATTATAAAGTCAATAAAGAAAATAAATTTATCCACCTTTACAAAAACATCTTCTATTACTCCTCTCAGGTGAGTAATAGATCCGTCTGCTAATTGCAAGGTTACAGTTGTAGGAGAAATTTTTCCTAGATCTAATCTCTTATCGATGGATAGAGGCATGTGATTAATACTCGCTCCTAAATCACATAAGGCTTTTCCTTGAAATTTTCTCCTATAGCACAATGTATTGTAAAACTTCCAAGATCTTTTAGTTTTTGAGGAAGTTTTTTTAGAATAATTGGAATGCATTCTTCACTTAGTGCTACAGTTTCAAAAGCTTCAAATTTTCTTTTCTTTTTAAGAATGTCTTTCATAAACTTTGCATACTTAGGCATTTGTTCCAGAGCTTCAGCGAATGGGATATTAATAGTAAGCTTTTTGAATACCTCGAAAAATTTATAAAATTGTTGATCCAGTTTTCTTGCTTAAGTCATTATGAAAATGGAGGTGGAAATTTCTCATATTCATCTTGAGATGGCAGTTGTTTCTCTGTTTCAGGTAGTTGTTCTTTAGGTTTGTCAATTTCTACCACTTTAGTTTCTTTCTGAATCTTACTCTCTTTTCCATTCCTTAGTTCTTTTCCACTTCTAAGTAACACAGCTTTAATTTGCTCAGGATCTTTTCCATTTTTTCTTGGATTTAATTCAACAGTGCTAGGTAGTGTTCCTTGTGGTCTACTATTATAGCATTTGCAATTTGCCCCATTTGATTTTCAATATTTTTTATTGCAGCATTTTTACATTGCAATTGACTACCCATTTGTAAAATTAATTCTTCTATCCACAATTTCTTTTCTTTAAATTGCTGATTATTAAAGCCAGGAGGATAAGAAGGTCGATAATTAGAATTATTTTGATTATTCCATTTTCTAGTTGTGATAGGTTGGTTGTTACCCCATTAAGGATTTGCATTATTCCAATTAAAATTAGGGTGATTCTTCCAACCTGTATTATAATAATTAGAATATGGGTTTTTATTTTGCTAGCGATAGCTTGCAATGTTTCTAAAGTTTGATATTCATCAGCATTTTTCGAATTATTATTCAAGTTTGATAAATGAGACAAGTTATCTAATTTCTTTGATATAGCAGCCACTTGAGAAACTAAAATAAAAAATGCTTCATTTTCTTGAATACTAGCCACTCTTTTAGGATTATTCCTATCAGAAGGCCATTGGAAATCATTATTTGTCATTTCTTTAATTAAAGAATAAGCTTCATTAAATGATTTAGACATTAAAGAACCACTAGCAATAGCATCAATAATAGATTTAAGAGAACCTATTAATCCATAATAAAATGTTTGTATAATTAACAAGCCTAGTAAAGAGTGATATGGGCATTTTCTAAGAAGTTCTTTGAATCGTTCCCAAGCTTCATAAATAGTTTCCCCCATTAAGTTGAGTAAATGAAGTTATATCATTTCTAGGTTTTGTAGTTTTCTATGGCGAAAAATATTTAGCTAAATATTTTTTAGTCATTTCTCCCCAAGTTTTAATAGTTCCTGTTACTAATGAATTTAACCAAATCTTAGCCTTATTCCTTAAAGAAAAGGGAAAAAGCCTAAGTCTAATAGCATCATCAGAAACACGATCACATTTAAAGGTGGCACAAAGTTTTAGAAAAATAGCTAGGTGTAAATTAGGATCTTCAGTGGGAGACCCTCCAAACTGATTATTTTGAACTATTTGTATAATTGCAGGTTTTAATTCAAAAGAATTTGCAACTACAACAGGTAATTGAATGCTTAGATTAATTTCATCAGCTGTAGGGTTAGCATATTCTCTTAAAGGTCTTTGTTGATTTTGATTTTCATTTTCAATATTTTGATCAATATTATTTTGAGGTATATTAGCCATTTCTTGCAAATTACAAAATCTATTCTTCTTTCTAATTTTTCTTATAGTACGCTCTAATTCAGAATTATAAGGTATTAATCATTCAGTTCCTGAACTTCGCATGAAAATATGAGAAAGATATTTAATTTATTTAAATATATATTATTGTTTGTTTATATTTATTATATATATATATATATATATATATATATATAATTTGCTTTCTTTTAATTAGTTGTAATTCCTGGCGACGGCACTAAAAACTTGACCCAACCGCAATTACGTAAGTAAAATAGCTTATAAAATTATGACCAAACTTGACCAAATCTGATTAAGCGACTAATGGACGATAATTAAAGACTAAAGTTTTTATAAATAAATATAAATCGCACACTAGGGGTACTAAGAAAGTATACGTATCGTTTCAAGTAATATAGAGTTTTCTTTTTAAAACCTTAGATATCGATCCCATGAGGATTAATAAAGTTAAAAGAAAGAAAACTATTAATTAAAATCTTTTAATTTAAAACTAATTTAAATATGCAGAAAACCGAAATTGGCAAGTGATAAAACAATAAACAAAAATTCTTTCCCCATACAAAATATTCCATGATTAATAAGCAGCTAAAATTAGTTGAGAACTTTAAAAATGTGGTTTTGTGACAAATAGGAGCATGTATATCCTTTACCCTTTGGTCCAGTTCATAAAGAACATTAACTAGTTTTTAAAGATTGGATTAGGATGTATTATTAGTAGAAAGGGATAAATTTCTAGACTCTCACTTCTAGGTTCCCCCCAAATGGTTGCCTATGGTCTGGCCTACTAGTGACTCGTTACCTCCTTTGTAAAACCAAATTGATTGAATTTAGCCTATCACACTAAAAACAAAAATCAATTCTATGCCCATTAAAGATTATCTCCCTATTTATTTGCACCTCCCCTTTAAGAAAAATGTGATACATACAAGTTAAGAATTCTTAGCCCATAGTCAGATCTTAAGAATTCTCCACAGTTTTTAACAATACAAGAGACCAATTTGTAAAGTAAATTAAGATTAGGTATAGTATCATCATAAATTTTTAGAAAATAGGAAATTAAGTTCTCAAATCTGATTTAAATCTGTCACGAATTCATTTCATATTCGTAGGGAGAAAGAAAAGAAGACTACTCAAAAAGCATTACACCACAAATCATATTCATATAACTCAAATCCAAAGCACTAAACTTAAGAAACAAGATATAAGTACTTATATAGAATGTAATCCAATCAATTCTTTGAAGTTTCTCTGAATTCACAGACTCTAACAAGACTTTGACTCTCGAATTCACACTATACTCTCACTAAAATAAAGAAGAAGAAAAGAAGAAGACACTTTACTTAACAACTCTTAATTAATTATTTGCTAATTAATTCTCCTCTCTATCCCTCTTTGCTGTAGAAATGGTCCTATATTTATAGATCTCCAGATATGACCAAGAGTTGCTTAAGACACCTCTGCAAAATTCGTTCACATTCAATGAATGTTCTAGAAATTAACTGTGGCGCCTAGGCGCTAGGATCTCTGCGCAAATGGATGCATCCCTTCACAATTAGGTCCACCTCTTCGTTTAATAAGTGCTCTCCCATGTCTATATTCATTGTATCTTGTTTATAACATGTAAGAATATGTCAATAGTTTTCTAGATTGGTTCGAAAGCGACAATAAACATCCAATAACCTTCAAGAATTCTCTAGAATCAATCTACTGTGTCTGGCGCCTAAGCGCCAAAATCATCCTCTTTGCATTTTTACTCTTTTGGCTTATTTTTTATCCTTTTTAACTCATTTTCTTCATAAACTCATTTTCTTGTATCTGCAACCAAAACATAAGAAATAACTTTCATTAAAGCATAATATCATTAAAATATTAATAAAAATTTGATATAAAATTCTAAGTAATTTTAAGGCGGATCAGCTACCTCATTAGAACTATCAAATTCAACTCCAAACTGTGTACACAGTGAATGAATCAGGGCAGGATGTCCTAATCTACCAGTGGTTTCTCCTCTAACAATGGTCTGAATGTTCTTGTAGATGGTAGATCCAATTTTAATATTCTTCATGGTCTGCATACAATAATTTAGAATTGCTCTATCCTTTGTAACTTCACTGTGGTGATATGAAGGTAGTAGTCTCGCAAAGATGAAATAGTACCATGCTTTAGAAGCTACATTTAACTTAGAAGCAGGGAAATTAATCATATGTTTTTGTTTTGCCTTCCAGTCCCCTCTTCCGTCGGTCTGAAAAGTAATCTCTTCTTTCATAAAAACCTCTCGCATATCAAAATTCTCATACTCACAAAACCTCACCCCCTGTAACTAATAAAAATCATTAATACGCTGAGGGGTGAATTCTACCATTTTTCCTCAAACTAGCACATATTCTGTTTCAGTCCAGGGCAAATTTGCATAAAATTCTCGCACAGTACCCATAATAGCATTAGCAGTGAAATAACAAAAATTTTCTTAATTTCTATCATAAATCAACTGCTTAATAGATCCACTCAGATTTTCAAAAGCCCAATCTTGCATACACTTTTTATTATGCAGGACAGAATTAAAATGAAATTGTGCTTTCGCATTAACAAATTTATCTTCATCAAAATCCATCTTCTTCTTGTGTTTGCTTGTTCCAGGAGCCATATGGAATTCTAAAAAATTGCAATAAAATCTGATAAATTCCAAAATTACAATGTACGAAACTCTTAAAGAAAATCTAAATAAATAAGAGTTTAAATCATCATGAAAAATCCCAAAACATGTTAAAATTTTTCAAATTTTTGTTCCAAGCAATGTGAGAAGTTCCTACAATGAAAATAAAAAAAAACAATTAGTTTAAAGTGAAGATCTTACTAAGAGAAGTCTAGATCCACTCTCAAAAAGTTTTGAAAATGCTCCAAATCCTTGATCTAGCAAGCCTAAGATCAAATTTTTGCGAAAGCTGGAGAAAGAAGACAAAGGAAATGACTAGATTTGCGGATCTCAGGCTAAAAATCGCAATTTTATAGGGGTTTGGCCTTTTTTTGTACGTAGGCGCCAGCGGCGCACTATTTAAATTAAAAGAGCCCAACTCTCTGCATTTTGGCGTTGGCGGCTCCCATTCTGGCACCGGCGGTGCTAGTTCAATTTTTTAGGTCTGAAAATTTTTCAAAATTTCGATAGTTTCAACGTTTCGCTATCGCATCAAAAGCCTCTTTAAGCATCTAATTCATCAAGTAAGCAACTAACTAACATCAAACTTACATAAAAAATATAAAACATCACTTTAATATACAAAATCCATGTTGCAAACATACACACTTAACCATTTACAAAATAAGTTCATACAGCCACAAATAGTCAGCGTTACAAACACACTATGATACTCTAACGCTAAAAACTAAGCACCAACACAGAATTCAAGCATAACAAGTCCAAACACATATTAAAAAGTAAAGCAAGTCAACACTAAGCACACCAAAGCATATAAATACCAAATATTAAATACTAAGCAGATTCATTACTCCTCATCAGTCTCCAAATTATTATCTACTCTGATATCTCCCAGAGATTAACGATGCACAAACAGATTGTAGAAGGGACGATAGGGGAATTTATCAGATGAATCCTCAACAATCACAGCATTCCTCTTCAACAGATTTATCAAATTCACTTCAAGTTTCCCAGTATGATCAAACTGTTATTTCATCCTCCAATCAAAGTTATCAAATAAATCAGAGAAATTGTTAATAGCATTCATAAGATTTTGTACCTCTTTCTCTAACTTCTTGATCTTGGTCAGAATCACTCTGGAACTTTCAGGAAAGTAAAGCTGAATAAGTTGTGAACTCTGAGATGGTTGATCAGCAATGAGGCTCATATCACTCTCATCTCCTATTGCCTGATTATCATAAAAATTGGTTCGATCAATAGGCCTCCAGGGATAGGCCTCCAGGGAAGAAGCACTTTTTCCTAACTCTCATATGGTACTTGTGACTGGCTGCAAAGAAGAAATATCTTGGAAGGATGTCCAAGCCCATATTTAGATCCATGAACAATCAATCCGAATACAGATTTCAGAATGATTGTACCAATATCAATCGGCCTTCCAGTTTAAATACAGTAATTTAACATAGTACTCTCCTTTGTCACTTTACTAATTTTTAAAGTTGGAAGCAACATTGCAAAAATGAAGTAATGTCATTGCGTTGACACCGCATTTAAAGATGTAGAAGAAAAACTTACATATTTGTTGTCTCTAATCTCCAAATCTTCACCTTCGTCCGTCAAATAGAAATAAACTTCATTCATATTGTCTCTCGTCACATCAAAATTTGAATAATGGTAGATATGCACATTCTGAATCATAAACAAATCATTTATCTTCGGAGGAGTGAATGGTACAAACCTAACTCGCACATAGATGAATCCTTGATTGATCCCATGAAGATTTGCATAGAATTCTTTCACAACAGTAACGAAAATGGCGGCAATAGTTTAGTATAATACTTCCCAACGTCTCTGCACAATTATCTCTTCAACTCTAGTAGTAGGATTATCCAAACCTCGATTTACAAAACCTCTTTCCTTGATAATCCTCCTCTTCATCATCACCTTGTTGAATAAACAATGTGCCTCGAAACTGACAAACTTTCGTCGATTGAAAACTCTAAATCTTGGGGTTTCTATGGAGTTGCAATCCATTGGATGCTAACTGGGAAAGGAACGTTTCATTTTTTGGAGTTTGGGAGTTAAAAGGAAGAAAATCCCGCCTAAAACTGTAAAAAATTACATTTTGAAACTCCAAAAACCGTTATCAGACCTTGGGCGCTGGCGGCGTCGGATAAGGCACCGGCTGTGCCTGATAAGGTGTCGACGGTGCCCAAATCACAAAATATGGTGCATGCTCTCTATAATAGGGCGCCAGCATCGACCATTCTGGCGCTGGTGGCGCCCGTGTTCAAATTTGCACCGAAATTCATTTTGGTCCGAAATATTCTAATTTTTCAATACAATCTAATATTGTCCATTCTTTCATGATATTTAAGAGTATGTAGGACTCCAATAAGACTCTTTACAAGCACAACTACTAAAAACAAGCACACAAACATAACAAAAATAAATATGGGTTGCCTCCCATAAAGCATATGGTTTAACGTCGTCAACCCGACAAACCATTTAGTTACTCACGATGACTTAACATTAAAACCTCTTTAAAATCTGGTTGAAACCCTTCAAAATATGATTTTAATCTATGCTAATTAACTTTGAATATCTTACCAGTTTTAGGATCCTCAATATCAACAGCTCCAAAAGATTTCACTTTCATAACAGTAAGAGGTCCTATCCACCTAGACTTAAGTTTTTCAGGAAATAATTTCAATCTAGTATTGTATAACAAAACTTTCTGTCCAGGTTCAAATTTCATTCTTAATAACTTTCAATCATGTCATAATTTCATTTTCTCCTTATAAATTATGCTATTATGATAAGATTCATTTCTAATTTCTTCCAATTCATTCAATTGCACAAATCTCTTCTCACCTGCATTCTTCAAATTAAAATTCAGCTCATTTATCACCAAATATGCTTTATGATATAATTCAATAGGTAAGTAGCAAGTCTTTCCAAATACTAGTCTATAAAGAGACATTCCGATATGGATCTTAAAAACAATTTTGTATGCCCAAAATGCAGTATCTAATCTCAGAGACTAATCTAATTTGTAAAAATCCATAGTTTTCTCCATAATTATTTTAATTTTACGATTAGACACCTCTGCTAAACCACTAGTCTGGATATGATAGGCAGTAGAGATTCTATGAATAATATTATATTTTTCAACCAATCTCTGAATCTGATTATTCCTAAAATGAGATACACCATCAGTTATGATTACACTTGGCATTCCATATCCTGTAAAAATATTTTTCATTTAAAATTTTGAAACTCTCCGAGCTGATTGGGTAAAGAAATTGCTTCGATACATTTCGAGACATAATCAATAGAAACCACTATATATATATATATATATATATATATATATATATATATATATATATATATATATATCCAAATGAATGAGTAAATGGTCCCATAAAATCTAATCCCCATACATCAAAGATTTCAACTTCTAATGTAAAATTTAGAGGCACTTCATTTCTTCTAGATATATTACCTACTCTCTAACATCGATCACATATTTTTATATATACGTATACATCCGTAAAAATAGTTGGCCAAGAAAATCTAGATTGCAAAATCTTATAAGCAGTTTTATTAACACCAAAATGTCCTCTAAATTTAGAATCATGACATCTCTGAATAATTGGTTCAGTTTTTTCATACGGCATATATCTTTTAATAATAAGATCCTTACACTGTTAATATAGGTAAAGCTCATACCAAAAATAAAATTTAGCATCATATCTAAATTTCTTTTGTTGTTGTCTTATTAAATCAGGTGGTACAATATCACTTATAATATAATTTACAATATCAGCATACCAAGACAAATCCCTTTCCATAATAGTATAAAGTTGCTCATTAGGGAAAGTTTCTTTAATTTCCTTCTCAAATTCAGAGTACAATATCACTTGTAATATAATTCACAATATCAGCATACCAAGACAAATCCCTTTCCATAATAGTATAAAGTTGCTCATTAGGGAAAGTTTCTTTAATTTCCTTCTCAAATTCAGATAATTTATAATACTCTAGTCTAGACAGATGGTAGCAATTTGGTTATCAGATCATTTTCTATCAACTATCACAAAGTCAAATTCTTGTATTAGAAGTATCCATCTAATTTGTCTTGGTTTGGCATCCTTCTTTTGTATTAAATATTTGAAAGTTGAATGGTCAGTATGCACTATGCATTTAGTTCCAATCAGATACGGTCTAAAATTTTCAGAGGCATACACTGTAGCTAATAATTCTCTCTCAGTAGAGGTATAATTAATATGAGCTTCATGAAGAGTTTTACTAGCATAGTAAAAAACGTTGAATATTTTATCATACATTTGCCCTAAAGCAACTCCAATCTCATAATCATTGGCATCACACATAAGTTCAAATGTTCTCTCCCAATCAGGTGAATCAATTATAGGGGCAGTGATTAATTTTTATTTTAAGATTTCAAAGGCATTCAAACATTCTTCATTAAAATTAAATCTCTTATCTTTTTCTAAAAGTTGGCACAAAAGTTTAATAATTTTTGAAAAATCTTTAATATAATGCCTGTAAAATCCAGCATGTCCTAAGAAACTTATTACCCCTCTCACAGTAGTAGGAGGTGTTAATTTCTCAATAATCTAAATTTTTGCAGGGTCTACCTCCATACCAAGTTCAGAAATTTTATGCCCAAGGACAATTCCTCTTGCAACAATAAATTGACATTTTTCCCAATTCAGAACTAAATTTGTCTTCTCGCAAAACTCCAAAACTTTTTATAAATTATTCAGACATAAGTAAAATGAAGTTCCGAATACAGAAAAATCATCCACGAATACTTCTATTCCATTATCAATCAAATTACTAAAAATAGACATCATGCATCTTTGAAACGTTGCAGGTGATTACATAATCCAAAAGGCATTCTTCGAAAAGTAAATGTTTCATAAGGGCTGGTAAATGTAGTCTTCTTTTGATCCTCAGGAGCAATAGGTATTTGAAGATAACCAGTAAATCCATCCAAAAAGTAATAGTACTTGCGTCCGACAAGTCTATCCAGCATTTGCTCTAGAAAAGGAAGAGGAATGTAATCTTTTCTGGTGGCAGCATTTAATTTTCTATAGTCAATACAAATTCGCCAACCATTAATTTTTCTTTTTAGTATAATTTCTTTCCGTTCATTCACAACAACAGTCACTCCTCTCTTCTTAGAATTATAATGAATTAGACTTACCCAAGCACTGTCTGAAATTGGGTAAATAATTCCAACATCATGCCATTTTAAATTTTCCTTCTTAACTACTTCTTTCATCATTGGACTCAGTCTCCTTTGTGGATCAGCTCTAAGTTTATGGTTTTCATCCAACAAAATTCTGTGCATACAGATTGAAGGACTAATTCCTTTAATATCTGTTAAGGTCCAACCAAAATCTTTTTTGTATCTTTTTAAAGTCTCCAATAATTTATGTTCTTGATATTCATTCAAATCCAAAGATACAATGACAGGTAAGGTAGATGATTCTCCTAAAAACATATACTTTAAATGATTAGGAAGAATTTTCATCTCAAGTTCTGGAGGTTTTATGATAAATGGAATTAAACTTTTATCACCACTTTCCATAGTATCTAAAATTTCAAATCTTTCATGAACAAAGTCTAACTCTTCATTCTCCATATCATCAAAATCATTTTCTATTTCACTTTCTTTCTCACACTACACATTTTCATATTCTATTTTCTCTTCTAACACTTATTTAAAATGATCATCTGTCAAATAATTGCAGATTTCCATTCGAAAGCATTCATCATCTTTTTCTATTGAGGGATATTTCATAGATTTCAAAATATTAAAGGTCACCTCTTGATATTAACCCTCATACTTAATTCTCTTTTTTGAACATCAATTATAGCTCTCCCAGTAGCAAGGAATGGTCTTCCTAAAATAATTGGAATTTCTTTATCTTCCTCCATATCTAATACAATAAAATCCACAGGAAAGATAAATTTATCCATTTTCACTAACATATCTTCCACCACTCCTTTAAGGTAAGTAATGGAATGATCAGCCAACTGATGAGTCACAGATGTAGGTAAAATTTCTCCTATTCCCAATCTTTTGAAAGTTGATAAAGGTATAAAATTAATACTAGCTCCTAGATCACATAAAGCTCTTCCAAAAAATTTCTCACCTATAGCACACGTGATAGTGAAACTACGAGGGTCATTAAGTTTTTTAGGAAGCTTCTTCTGAATAATTGCACTACAATCTCCTCTAAGTGCAACAGTCTCGTGATCTGTAAACTTTCCTTTTTTTAAGAATATCCTTCATCAACTTGGCATAATCAGGCATCTACTCTAATGCTTCAACAAAGGGAATATTTACCGTTAATTTCTTAAGGATTTCCAAAAAATTCATAAATTTGTTATCCTTATATTGTTTTTTCAATCATTAAGGAATGGAGGAGGTAGGTTTTCAACAGTAATCTTCATTGGTTCAAGCGGATATTATAAGTCTAGATATATCTTATTAGAACATTTTTCAATATCCACCTTCTATTTCTCAACTTCAACTTCTTTTTGCACTCTTGTTTCTAATTCCTTTCCATTCCTTTCCATTCCTTAATTGAATAGCCTTAATTTGCTCCTTGTTTTGATCTTTTAGATTGATCTCAAAATTACTGGTAAGATCTCCAGAAGGTCTATTATTAAGCGTAGTGAAAATATGTCCTAATTGATTCTCAATGTTCTTAATCGCAACACCTTGAGCTTGTAATTGATTACTCATGTTCAACATTAATTCTTTAGTGGACAACTTCTTTTCCTTAAATTGTGGGTTACTATTAAATCCAGGAGGATAAGAAGGTCTATAATTGGTGTTTCCTTGGTTGTTCAAATTTCCAATTGGGTTAATAGGATTGTCTCTCCATTGCAGGTTAACAGTAGCATTGTTGTTATTTTTCCAGTTAAAATTTAGGTGATTCTTCTAACCAGGATTATAATATTTTGAATAAAGATTTTTTGGTCTATTATTTATAACATTCATGGTCTCATAAGGTGTCTGAGTTATATTATCTTTCCTACTGAATTTTCCTCTAACACTGGGGGTGTTTAGGAATAATTCATTCCATATTGATCTATTTTCTTTGAAAGAGCAGCAATTTAAGAGACTATCATAGTTACAACATCAGAATCTTGAATACTAGCTACTCTCTTAGGATTTACCCGTTCAGAGGGCTATTGAAAATTATTAGTAGTCATTTCTTCTATTAACGAATATGCATCATCAAAAGTTTTTAACATTAATGATCCATCAGCAGCAGCATTTATAATCGATCTCAAAGATCCCAGCAATCCATTATAAAATGTTTGAATTATTAACCAATCTGGTAAAACATGATGTGGACCTTTTCTAAGAAGATCTTTAAATCTTTCCCAATATTTATATATTGATTCCCCTTCAAACTGACCAAAAGATGTGATATCATTTCTTAGCTTAACAGTTTTTGATGAAGGGAAATATTTTGACAGAAAATTTTGTGAAATTTCTCCTCAAGTTCTGATAGATCCAGGTGCTAACGAACTTAACCACGCCTTGGCTTTATCCCTTAATTAAAAAGAAAAAAGTCTAAGTCTAACAGTATCATTTGACACTCCATCATATTTAAAAGTAGCGCATAATTCTAGAAAACTAGCGAGATGTAAATTAGGATCTTCATTAGGTATTCCTCCAAATTGATTATTTTATACCATTTGAATATTAGAAGGTTTAAGCTCAAATTAATTAGCAACAACATCAGGGTTTTGAATGGTTATATAAATTTTATCTGTTGTTGGGTTAACATAATCTCTTAAAGGTCTTGTTTGCCATTTTGTGAGGATTTTCATATTATTTATGTTGTTTTAGAATTTTTCTAATAGTACGCTCGAACTCTGAATCGTAAGGCACTAAACCTATAGATCCACTCCTACGCATATAAAATCACACAAAACACACTTAAAAGTAAACAAGCATGTCGGCATTATTTTTAGGTTGGTGTATTTTATTTTGAAAAGGGGGTCGCCTAACAGAAATTGTCGGCGAATTTAATATTTTAAATTTAATTTAAATATATATATATATATATAATTTAGAAAGTAGCATTTGATTTTGAAAAATAATTTTAAGTTTGAAAATCTTAAGACATGAAATCAAACTGATCTCACATCCCGAATAGTTTACATAAACGAGCACCGCACCACAAACCGTGTATCTACCCCGAAGAATAGACACACTTATTGGTAATGGGGCTCGATTAAGTAAACTAGAAAGGTTTGTGACATCTGTTTGGTCTGCGAACCAATTTTATAAGCAGACAAGTTCCCCTGCTTAATATAAATGAATTAAGCAGTGTTTATATTACTCAGGTTCTTAAAATTCCTATAAGGGCAAGCCCCTATAGTTAATTACATCTTAAGTGACGAGAATCACCTAAGAAAACTCTCGATAATAATCGGTAGTTTTGCTCTCAAGAATTTCAAAGTTTAAGTTTTCGAGGGATTGAATTTTAGAATTTCAATAGGGAGTGGATCAAATTTGGAACATTTTGTTTTGGGAATTCAAAGGAAGAAAGGTAGGAGAAATTACAGATTCGAAGCGAACTTCGGTAATTTCTCAACTATCTTATTGTTTGGCTTGGATTTAGGAAAGTCCTAACGTTTATTTAATGTTTTGATCTTGCCAATTTTAATTAATTAGGACATATATTTGTATGACATGATCATACAAATAGCCTTGAAGATGTGAGGGTTTATGTCGTATCGGACGACTACCTCGGAGTCCTAAAACCGGTTAGGGCTTAATTTGCGATGCAAATGCCTAACAAAAGGTTGAGGATTTATGTTGCACTAGGCAAACTACCTCGAAGTCCTATGGTTTGGTTATTTAATTCTAGGAATGTTTAGCTGATGTAGATTCAAGTTTTTTTGCTGATGACGATGGTCGTGCTGCCCACCATGCTCCAAGCTCCTTGTTGTTGCAGAGGTTTAGTTATAAAAGTCATAAATCAAGAGATGAGAAAAGTGTTTTGGTTTAGAGAAAATCTTAATTTCCAAGTGTTTTTTATATTTTATTTAAAACAAATTTTAAAGTTGATTATAACAACACTAGGTTAAGATCCTACGGTTCCATCCTTCCGGCATCATTATTTTTATTGGATTCACTTAGTCCGGATGAATTTGCTAAACTCAACTAAATGAGTTCCACACTTTCATTTAGACCGTGGGAAATCCGTTAGCAACACGTAGGTTACATCATCCGAGGTATTCCCGATCATCCAACAAGACATTTTAATTTAGTTGTAATTGTAGTTTTGTGTTCTGTTTGTGATTAAATTTTGAGTTGTTTTATATTTTGAAATGTTGTGGCGGTGAATTTTATCTTGCAATGACTTTTAATTTAGTTTTGGTTTTAGTTTTAGGGACTACCCTAAAGGTGTGGGTTTTCATGCAATGATTGTTTATCATGCAAGAAAAGTAAGTGCGATGCAATAAGGTAAATTGCAATAAAATAAAAGCGTACCTGGAGGGTCTTCCCGTCATCCCAAGCTGCACTTAAAACACAATTAGAATATTTAAGCAAGTTCCTAGGTAAAGCTAAGGGACGGGTTATGGTTTTCTACCAAGTTCCTAATCCTATAGCTAGTCATTTCTATGACATCTAGGTTCTTGTGTTTTGGTTTGAGGACGATTTTCTTCATCAAAGAACAATTAAATTCAATTGTTCTTATAAACATCCTATCATATTGAGGAAGTGCTTAAGACGAGTCTTAAACATCTTTTCAATACTGCTAGGATTGTTTTAAGTCCAAATGGATTTAATCAATCAGGTGAAGTAATCGTCCGAGGTTTAGTTAAGTTTTGTTGTTATCTTACTCAGTGAACTAGGACATTTGAATATCCTATGAGTGAAGTATCACTTCATTTAACGTTCTGTTTAGGAGTTATGATAACAAAAGCTTTCGAGGGCAAATTGATGTTCAAATGGTTTGTGATTTAATTTAATTTCAGTTAACGAGTTTAAATTTGGAAAAGTGTTCAAATTGCTTCATATTTATTTTTGAATTTCTTTATGTCTTAGGTGATGTTATTTTTAATTCAATTTAATTTAACTTTAATTTAATTTAATTTGGTTTAGTTTTAATTTTAATTTAATTTAATTTGATTTGATTTTAATTTTAACTTGATTTTATTATTTAATTTAATTTAATTCAATTTAGTTTGATTTTATATGCTTTAATTTAATTTAATTTAATTTAATTTAATTTAATTTAATTTAATTTAATTTAATTTAATTTGTTTTAATTTAATTTTAATTTAATTTAGTTTAATTTAATTTAATTTAATTTAATTTAATTTGAATTAATTTGATTTAATTTAATATGTTTTAATTTAATTTAATTTAAATTTAAATTTTATTTTATTTTTAATTTTAATTTAATATTTTATTTTTTATGTTTTAAAGATGATTTAATTGTAATTGTTAAAGTATTAATTTAATTGAAATTTTAAAAGGATTTAATTTAAATAATTTAACTTTAATTTAATTTAATGATTAAGTCTTTTAACATTTTAAATCTTAAATTTCGATTATCATTTTAATTAGGAATTAAATATTATTGAGATGATTAATTTAGGGATTCTTAAATTAAAGAACAAATCTCTTCCTAATAACATCCCTATTTTAATAATTCCAATTTTTTTATTCTTCCAAATTTAATCAAGTATTTAATTAAGGTTTATTTTAATTATTTTTAAATTGTTTAATAGGTTTCTACCCTTATTATTTAAATTTCAATCATCCAAATTAGATTAAGATCAAATATTTTACTCTTTAATTTTATTAAGCCTAAAGTTTTAATTAAGGGTTAAAATTTTAATTACCATTTTGCCCTTCAAGCTTAATAATTTCATAACTCACTAAATTGAGCTTAAATGAACTTTAAAATTTTTATGTGACTTCACTCATATGTCAATAAAGACATGAGAGGAGAAAATGTGATTTTTCTGTATTTAATTTATTTATGTAATTATTTTTGGTGGAAAACAGGAATTTCCAAGGAAAATTTAATAATATGACCAAGGGAAAGTTTCTGTCCTTAAGAAAATTATGGGACATTGCTAATGACCAGAGGACCACTTGGACCAATTTTGGTGATTTTTTGAATTATATTATTTTTATTATAATTATTTTAAGTTTTGGAGTATTAATTAATTTAAAAATAAAATAAAGGTTGAAAAATGAATTTTATATTTTTCAAAAATCTCTCTAATATCAAGGAAATAAGAGAACCAATTCTTACAATTTTCTGATTTTTCTTTAATTTATTAGAATTATTTTAGTGGAAATGCTAAAAAATATATTTTTTTTAATTTTAAAATTACCTTAGGACTTTAAAATTTAATATCTCATCAAATAGACCTAAGAAAAATATGGGGTTTGTTCCTAAGTGATTAAAACTCAAAATGTGACATTTTGGTAAATTTTATTATTTTTGTGATATTTATTATTTTTTAATTATTAAAATATTAAAATAATAAAAAAATCAACTTTTTAGAAAATTGAAATTTTAATTTTCTTAAATTCCCCTGATATCAGAGAGGCTCTAAAACCAATTTGGTGAATTTTTGAAAAGTATTTTGAAAGTTATGAATTTTTAAAGTTTAAATTGGCTAAATGGCTTAATCAACCCATTTAGTAGGGCTAACCAAGTCCAATTGACTTCAAATTTTTATGGTGGGTTCCTCTGATCCTAAAGGTCAGTGGAGAATTTATTTCAAGTCAATTTGATGTATTATTATCTCTAATTAATTAAGGACCTATTTTGGGTGTTTAAGCCAATTAGGATTATTCCAAGTGGCTTAATTCAAAACCTATTTTTCCTAGAGTTCTCTGGTCATAAGAAACATCCTCAAATTTTCCTAGAATTTATTTCACAATATGCTAATTATTAGATTTGAAATAATCAAAATAGCAACATGAATTTGAAAAATCAATAACTTCTCATATGGATGGCCTCTGACTTTGGAAAATTCAGGGAATGTTCCCAAATTCAGAGGCTTCAAAAGCCCTATGGTCTCATGCCATGGTGAATTTCCTATATGCATGGAGAATTAAAACAATGCAGAGGGTAAATAAATCATTAAAAATAAAATACTTGATGAAATTAAATAATTTCTTTTCCACATTATTCTCCTCTGTTCACTGAGAAAGAGGGTATTTTTATTTTATTTTTCTGATTTTCCTACACAAAGTTATGCATTTTTGAAGTTTGGGGAATTAAATAAATCAAAAATACCCTAATTTTCTATTTAAAACGGCGGCGCTGACTCATCCTAGGCATCTCCGAAACGCCGCATGTCGCGCTGCCATTCGACGCCGCCACTTGAGTCAGCAGCCCAGGTCCCGCCTTCCGCGTATCATCTGCCGATCCGACCCGATCTGAGCCTTCTGTCGGCGTGTGTATGGAATGAACGGCATCCGTTCATCGTCCCCAGTCGTTCTCACCCGAGAGCCGTCCACACTAAAACCCTAAGAACTCACTCATTTCTCAACGGATTTTCGTGTTCTTGTGCTCTATGGATTCGTCTTGAAGAGATGAATACATTTATACGGTGATCATGCATTGAAATTAAGGCATTTGAAATGGAGAATCTCTAGAAGCTCGGGATAAAGAGTTAACTCATACCTTTGCTCAGAGAAGTGTGGCTTCAATCTGAGGGTTGTGTCACCTTCGATTGGGTCCCAGCAAGCTCCAGATGGTCCCTTGGCCTGGTGAATTCTCTAGGTATGATTTCGACCAAGCTTGATCACAAAGCTTGGAGTCTGGAACAGATGGGTGGCCTGGAGAGGGGGCTTTTGCTGGTGGACCTCTTCCCTTGGTCTGGTGAAGGTGTAGGATCAATCAATTTGAGGATTGATCCACTGTGGAGAAGTTTCCAGGTTTTGGGTGGAATTTTGGCTGAGAAATTGGGCTCTGTTGGTGGGGATTATGGCAAATTGTCACTGGGGATCAACTGCTCTAAGTATGGAGAGTGGTCTGGAGCAATTTTGGCGGTGGTTTCGGTAAGGTGCGGTTCGAGCACCTCTCATGGCCGAGAGGAGGTGAGGTTTAAATAGGAGAGGGTGGAGGGCCTCCCGGGGGGTTTAAGGCTTGGGATCAGCTGCTTAGGTCAAGGGAATAACGGCCATGATGGCCATTGGGCATGGGGCGGCTCGCCAGATGGGAATTCCAAACTTTCGCTCACATGGGTTCTCTCGGCTCGGTGGTTTTCGGTGGCCGTGGTGGTCGGCCGGCCGTGGTCGAGTCACCCTCAAGGTCAGGGAGGTCAGGGCTGGGGCTTAGTGCAGTCAATTGGCCATGGACATGTGTAAAGGAGTTGAATTGAAATGGTATGGGGAGAGGCTCATTTTGGCTCAAATTGGTCAACCCACCTTTTTGGGTTTGGTGCACCCTTCCATGGCTGATTTGGGCTGAGGGAGGATCAGGTGAATCAACTAAAAAAGGGTAGAGAGGTCACCATGCATGAATATTTTGATTAATCATGGATTAAGGTGAAGCATTAAAAGGGTTAAAACCTTTTTAAGGGGGCTTAAAAGAGGCTCCTCCTTTTGCCATTAATGGCTTGATCACATGTCAAACCTTCCATGGCTTCATGTGGCTTGTCCATGGCTTGCATGTGGCTTCATGACTTGTCTTTGGCTTGGGGAAAAGCTTGGTCAATTTCATGAAAATGGAATTTGGAAATTTTGGTAATTTAGGAGTAATTTGATGGGATTTGGCATATGGCTTGATTTGGATTTATTTTATCATGGGTTTAGAACTTAGGAGATGGTTTCATCCAATGGATGATGATATAAGGTTGTCATGTGGGCTTTGGGCCTTTGAAATTTACTGAAGGTGGGCTTTTAAAGTGATTTAGGGAAGTGGGTTTTTTTGATTTTAGGATGAGAATTTTTCAAAGGATTGGATCCAATAAGTGTTGAATTTAGTTTAGGAATGTTTCATGAATGATTTGGAATAAATTTGAAGTGTTTAGGCTAGGTTTGGGTTGGATTTGGACCTCTTTAGTGAATGGGCTAATGTAGGTCAAATTGGGCTAACTTGGGCCAATGTTGGGCTAGGGTTGAAATTGATGTACAATAAATGTTGGGAAATGTTTATGGGAGTGTTTCAAAGAGGTTTTGGCTTTGGTTGGGTTTTGATTTTGGGGTTTGGGCTTATTTGGGTTAGGTTTGGGTTTAGGTCAAAATTGGGCCTTTTAGCTTAGGGTTGAATTTGAGTGGGGTTTGGGTCCAAATTTTGGGCAAATCATGTTAGTGTTTTGTTTGTGTGGATGCTAAGGAAGGTTTAGAAAAGGTTTGGGGTTAATTGGAGTTGAATTGGGTTAGTTTGGATTAGGTTTGGGTCAGGGGTCCAAATTGGGCTTTAAGGCCAAAAGTGAAATTTGATTCAAATGTCAATCAAATTGGACTTGGATTTAGTCTAGATTGGTGTTTGGAATGTTGAATTGAAGTTTAGAATTGAATTGGACCAGAATTTGGGTCAATTGGGTAGGTTTGGCTTGACATTGGGTTCACTTTGGGTTAAAAGGGGTCAAATTGGGGGTTTTGACAAAAGTGGGGTAAATTGACAAAATTGGCCCATGGTGTAGTTGAAAAAAATGAAATTGGGAATATTTGGGATTTTCTGGAATGTTCTGGGAATTTTCCGAATTTTTGGATTTTTGGGTCAAGAGGGGTATTTTGGGTATTTGGAGGGTATTGGGAGGTATTTTTGGAATTTTTGATATTTTTGGCTATGAATGATCAACTTGATTGGTGAGGAAATTTTCAAGGTTAATTTTGGGGAATTTTGGGTGATTTGGAAATTTTGAAAAATTTGGGTAATTTCAAGGGCTTTGGGTAGGCTAGGCGGGTGTAGGGTCCCTGGGTCAAAAATTGAAAATTTGGAAAATTAAAGATTAGGTGAATGTAAGTGGAATGAAATCATTTTGGTTGAGCCATGAAGCCATATCAAGCCCACATGAGCCATGAAGGGACTCATTTGAGGCATCCGCTATGTTGTTCCTAACCCTCTTAGCCAAGGGCTTAGGGGTTAAGGACCACCCATGTGAATCACCTTTGTGAGTCAGGAAGTCAAGTTAGGTATGGGTGTGTTTTTAGGATGTGTGTGAAAGTGTAGTGTATAGGTGTAGTGTGTGTGTAAGTCAGCCCTTCACTGCACAGTGCCACCTGGGCGATCCTAAGGCCAAAGAGTCCTATAGGAACTCATCCTTTAAACTTCCACATTTGATTTCAACCCTCTAGGTGATTAGGGGTCTACATTCAAGTTTGTGGAGTTTGTAGGGAGTTAAGAAGTGGTTTGAATTTCTAAGTGGTGGGTCCCAATTCTAATCCTCTAAGATAGTCAAAGGAAAAGCCTAAGGCTAGATCCTAAGTACTATAGAGAGAAGAGAAGACCTCATCAAAAATGAGGTCAACAAAGCACACACAATTGAGGTCAACAAAGCACACACAATTGCAAACTATAAAGTAAAGGTTTCAACTACTATTTTTGATTAGTTACCGTTTCTATCTTCCCCAGCAACGATGCCAAAAACTTAACTCGATTGTGCGACTGCATCAAAATTCAATATTCAAAAGATAGTTTCAATTTTGTTTTGCAAATAGACTAGTTTAATAATTAGGAAGGCACCCATATACGCAAGTATACGTATCGTTCATGTAATACAAGGCTCTAGTGGAGTCCTGGTTATCGATCCCACGAGGAAGGTAGGAACTCTTCAAAATATAGCAAAGATGTTGAAATCCAACACTCAATTCATAACGCAAGTTCAAGTACTATTTAATATGCTAATGCAAATATAATAATAACTAGGTTTACTACAAGTTACTTCTAAATTTTCTAAGCAGGATTAACTAACACACACACTAAGTTTTGTAATTGAAAGGTTTGTATATTGAAAAGTGTCTTACCTCTTGCAATGATTCTATGGTGAGTGATTGATATTAATTGATAATAGAATTGTATTGTGTCAAATAGGAGCATTCATATTCTTTACCCTCATCAGAGTACCCCCCCCCTTTCATGTCATGTAAAGAACATTAGCAAATCCTATGCTTAGTCACTAAATCCATGGTTAGGCTGGGAGGATACTGGCTCTCACTTTAGAGCTCCCACTTCCCTTCACCTGAAAACTAACCCTAGCTTTAGTTACCAAACTTTAGGACCAAATTAGAGATTTCAGCCTATCACTCTAAAACCTCCAATTCGACGCCCATCAAACCTTATTTCCTTATTTATTTGCACTCAATTCTCATGAACTACACAACTCATTCATGGGCGTTGAATGGATTCTCCACTATTGTACACTTAGTCCTTTCAAATTGGATGTTTCACAACAGATTGTAACAATTCAATTGGCCAGATTGAAAAGTAAATGAAGTTCAAAATGAAAAAACATTACAATTTCTTAAACATTTTATGGCACATCAAATCTACATCAACACTTCACCACATCTCATTTCAAGAAGAAAGACAAAGAAATCTACTTAAAAATCATGAGGAAGATACAAAAAAAATGGATTTTATATATAAAAGCAGTCATACAAACCACAAAAGTAAATACAACTTATCTCTTTCTCTTCCCCAAGCAAATCTCTTGTAGTTCCTTTGAATCATTTTCTCTCTTCTCTTCAACACCCAATTCTCTCTTTAGAATGGTAAGGAAGAAGCAATCTCTCACTTTACTTCTTCTCCTACACTTCTTAAAGAAGAATCCCTCACAACACAAGACTTCTACACACTTTCCTCACACTTACTACAAACTCTAACACACTCTCTTCACTTCTCTACCTCTCCTCTCTAACATACACTCACACAAACCACCTCTTTTGATATCTAAAATAGTCTAAAATAAGTTAGAAACGAATTCCCCACTAATTTCCTCAAGCAACCCTTCAAAAAGTCATCCAAATACATTGAATTTGACTTAAACCGACTTTGGGCGCCGTCGACACTAGATAGGGTGTCGGTGGCACTGGATAGAGTGTCGGCAGTGTTGGGCCACCAATAATTATTTGAACACTCTAGAATTGGGCATCGAGGCGCCAAAAGTCAGTTTTCTTCATTTTGCTCCTTTTTGCTCCAAATTCGTTCCTTTTCGCTTCATTTTGCTCCAATCACCTAAAATCATCATACCTACAACAAAATATGAAAAATACCTTCCTTTAAAGTACAATATCACCAAAAATTGAGTAAAATTTATAGCAAAAACCTAATATATTTTTGGTGCATCAGCGTCATGTCATCCTTAGCCACTCTAAAAGACCACACAGCGTGCTCCTATTTGACACCACCATCTTACTGGACATCCATGTGGTCATGCTTTATGTATTTGATCTCTGTCCGACTCCATCCTGGCTGTCCAAGCATTACACGCGCAATCGAATGATGCTCCTTCATCGTCTTCGACTGATCTTTCCCGAGAGCCGTCTACCTTCTAGACCTAAGAACTCAAGCTAGACTCAACAAAATCACATGGGGTTTGTTCCTAAAGCTTCATCTGACCTAGATGAACCTATTCAAATGGTTTATACGGTATGAAATACGTTCTAGACATGTATAATAATAGAACAAGCTCAGGATGAAGAATGATTTCAATACCTTTGTCTGAGAGGGGAGGCCTCAATCAGATGGTTATGGCAGCTTTGATTAGTCCCAATGAACCTAAATTTGATCAAGGACAATTTCAAGTTTTGATCAAAGTTTGGTGCAGATGCTCTTTGTGATGGGGCTTTAATGGGAAATATCCTTCTTCTAATGTTGTGAATGTGTGGGTGCAATTAATTTGAGTTTGGTGCATTGTGGAGATGTGATGGATTTTATCCTAGTTCTGACTAAGATTTTAGAGGATAAATTACTCTCAGGCAGAGGGAACCAAAGGAAGAAAATGGCTGGAATGAGCTTAGGGAGGTCTGGAGAAGCTCTGGTGAGGTTTTGGCAAATTTTCTTTAGAAAATTTTCAGCACCTAGATTTTCGCTGTGAAGGGTGGATTTTATAGCCATGACCAATTGGCTGAGCTCAAGGCTTGGCTTTGGGTGCTTTAGGTTGCTTAGGGTGAGGGCTGAGCAGTGTCATTGATCACTAAGGGGATGCCTCACTAACAAAGCTTAATTTTGAGTTTTAAGGGGTATGGGGGCGCTCTGGCTGAGCCATTTCGGCAGCTAGGCTGACCGGTAAGGATAGGTATGGTGGCTGGTAGGCTGATGGGAGGTAAGGGAGGAATTAATGAGGTTAATTACCTGCCATGATGGGTGGCTTGCTTGGAGTAATGGGTTAAGCCAAATGGTGAGGGAGAGTTGACCTTGGTAAAGGACCTTTGGTTCATTGCTCAATGGACTTGGGTCTAGTGGGTTTTGGCTAGTCTTTGGGGTCCCAAGGTGGGTTGTGGTGGAGCCAATTTGGTCAATTTGGTTCAATTTAAGTGACAATAGGTCATGGGTTCAATTTAGGTCACATTGGGTTTAGGTTGGGCTAGGTTTGTTTTGAACATGGGTTAGACACAATTGATTATTCAAAATGATGTATATGATTGTTATATAGTGTTTAGAAGAGGATTTGAGTGGTTTTGAATAGGCTTGGGGGTTCAACTTGGATTAATTTAGGATTTTGGCCAATTTGGGGCAAGTTGGGTTAACTTGGGCTTAGGTTAGGCTAGGGTTGAGTCTAAGGCTAATTGAAGGTTCCAAATGGTCTAGGGGGGTGTTAGAAAGAGTTCTCAACATTAATTGGGTGGAAATTTTAGGATTAGGGCACTCAATTTGGGGGATTTTGGTCATATGGCATGTTTGGGTCAAATTTTGGGAAATTTGGCTCAAATGGGTTTGATTGAGGCTTAAGCTCAAATTGGGGGCAATTGATGGTTCAATTCTATTTAGGGAAGTGTTATGAAGAGTTTAGTACATTGATTAGGAGAGAATTGAATGTCATTGAGTCAATTTGGAGGATTTGGGTCACTTAGGCAAAATTAGGGGTGGGGGTTTTGGATTTTAAATGAAATTGAACTCAAATGTGGGTCAAATTGAGCTTTTATTTGGTTTAGATTAAGGTTAAAGATGTTGGATTAAAGTTTGGAATTGCAATTGGGCAAGATTGGGGTCAATTGGGTGGACATTGAGTTAAATGGGTCAAATTGGGGCTTTTGGTCAAATTGGGTCATTTGGTGGTTGAGAGAAATGAAATTAGGGATATTTGGGAGGTTTTGGGAATTTTTAGGAATTTTTAGAATTTTTGGATTTTTGGGCTAAGAGGGGCATTTTGATAATTTGAGGATTTTGAGGGTGTTTTGGGTATTTTGGTAAATTTGGGTAATTTTGGTAAATTTTAGTGGTAAAGAATATTTTAAAATAGTTTTTGGAGAAAAAAGTCTAATTTAGGTAATTTTGGAAATTTTAGGGGATTTTAGGGTTTAGGGGTATTTTGGGTAGATTTAGGGGTAAGGGTCAAAAAATTAAAATTTTGGAGAAATTGATGTTAATTAGAGGTGAGTAACATAGGATTATTTTGGTTGAGCCATGGACTAAAGGGAAACCCTTATTTGGTCCTCTATGTGTTGGTACTAACCAAACATTTAGCTTGGGGCTAAGCGGTTGGGAAAACCACACACATGAGTTTCCAAAGAGTTAAGAGATCAAAGTGGGGTGTGCTTTGTTTAGGTTTGTGAGTGTGTTTATTGTGTTAGCTCTAGACCTCCCAGGGTAAATCCTAAGATTTGACCACCTATAGGAGACTTCCCCTGGGCTTCCTTATGCTTGGTCTCTTCCTCCCAAAAGCTGGAGGTTAGGCCCTAAGCATATGAAAACTCCCAGTGAAGTGAGAAAAGTTTGAATTTCTAAGGGGGAGAGTTCCAAGACTAGCCTTCTAAGAAAGTCACCAGGAGAGTCCTATAGCCAGACCCTAGGATATTCTAAAGAGAGACTAGACATCAACCAAAAGTGAGGTCAACAAGTCCTAATGGTCAGATTGATATATATTGGCAGCCTCTAATAGATTACCTGCTGATTCTTAGGAAAAGGGGTGTCATGACTTCTGATGTTACAAAGAAACACAATTTTATGATAAAAGCAGCATTGATGTGGATGATAAGTGATTTTCCAGCGTATGGAAAGTTATATGGTTGGAGCACCGCGGGAAAGTTAGCATTTTCATATTGCATGAATCCATCTAAGACATTCAGAATTCAGCATGGCAAGAATAATTCATGGTTTAACTGTCACCATATGTTTTTAGATTCTGAACATCCTTTCAAGAGGAATATAATTGCATTCAAAAGAAACAAATTGAGAAATCAATGTCACCTTCAGTAGTACCAGGCTTTGGTGTTATTTATAGTTGGTCAAAGAAATCCAGTTTTTGGATCTGACTTACTAGAAGGATAACAAGATTAGGCATAATATTAAAGTGATGCATGTAGAGAAAATCTTTTTAACAATATATTCAATTCTGTGATGGATGTTAAGAAAAAAACTAAAGATAACGTGAATGTCATATTAGATTTGTGGGACATTTGTAGAAGGCAGAAGCTTGAGATTCAGGAAACTGTTATTGACACCTATTGAGTCTTAAAAAAAAATATTCTCTTAATTTTGCAAAATGTTGATCAATTAGTGAGTGGCTCCAAGCATTGAAATTTTTTAGTAGATATAATTCAAATTTGATTCGTTGTATTGATGTGGAGATGGGAAAGATATTTAGAATGGAAAGCCACGATTGGCATACTTTACTTCAAGATTTGTTGCCAACTATATTTAGCTACTTGTTAAGTGATATTTTAAATGTACTGATTGAAATCAGTGTGTTCTTTAAGCAGACATGTCTAGCTTGTTTGAATGTTGCTGGTATACGACAGTTAGAAGCAAACATTCTGATAATATTTTGCAAGCTCAAAAGAATATTCCCAACTAGCCTTTTTGACTCCATGGAGCATCTACTGCTACACATACCACATGAAGTCTTACTTGATGGAACAGTACAGTATGGATGGATGTATCCATTTTAGAGACACATAGTAACTATTTAGTGAATAAAATTTGTAGCACATACTTCATAAATAATATTTTAAAATAATTACATTATAGATTAGTGAAAAAACTAAATCAAACGGTTAATTATAAACCACGACTAGAAGGATCCATATGTGAGCATATTTACTGCAGGAGACTACCACTTTCTGCTCCTATTATTTTTTGTAAGAGGGTCCACTTCATTGGGTGTGGTGCCTCCCATGATACTTTCTATTTTCAGCAATTTGGTGAAGTATCAAGGAGGCACACATTACGTTATCTCAGTGATTAAGAACTTTGAGCAACGACACTTTATGAACTTCTAAATTATGATGAAGTTCAACCCTTTATTAAGGCACTAAATTCTATTAATGATTCATTCTTCTGGGTGAAAATAATATGATGGCTAATCCATAATTTTTTCATTGTGGTAATAATACATTCTTAGATTTGTTGTACTCAATTGAAAATGATATAAAAAACCAGGAGATAGAAACTAATTTTACCAGATGGTTCACAACACATATAAGTGTTTATCAAAACTACTGAACATCTAAGATAATTGTTATTAGTTTTATTTAATGAAAAATGGGTTATTTATGAATTCTTAGAGTCATGATTGGAAGGAGTACTAGATCAAAGCCTGGTAGATCTTGCTTGGGACCTATGCACATCGTCAAAATTTTGTAAATTTATGATGTGGATGGCTACAAGTTTGATACAAGATTTTAGTCATAAGGGAAAACGACTTTTTATTATGGTGTTCGTGTTATTGCAAATAATATATCAGTCGATGAGATAGATTACTATAGGAATCTCGAAGAAATTGTTAAATTTTTTTATCCTGGCTCTTTTGGTAGGACTGTCTATCTGTCAATTGAAATTGGTTTGATCCTATTCCTAATCATGGAACAAGGGTTATCTAACCTTGTAATATCGTAGAAGTAAAAGTGAAGATGAGATATGGTAAATTTGATCCATTGATTTTAGCAAGACTAGAAAGTCAGGTATTTTTTCTTCCATATCCTCACAAAATAAGAGACAGAGTAGAGCGCACAATAATCATGGTCAGTGAACCGACAAAGACTATTGAAATTCATAATTCTATTGAACCAGCTCATCAAAAATTAGAAATGATATAGTCAAACATTCCACTCAACACTATCGATGAAGGAGTAAATTTAGTGGATGCTAATGAAGAACACAAAGAATGTGATATCGATCAACATGATTTTGTGATGATTTGGATGAATTAATTTTAACTACATCATAAAGTGACTCATCGGAGGAGGTTAATGAATAGGTGTTAGTGTTATTTTGTTTTTACTTTGAACTTCTATATTTCCAGTTTCAATAGTTTTTAGATTGCACTTTACAGTTTTCCCTTCGGTTTAGAGAAGATTTAATTTTTAATTTTAGAATAGCTCAAGGTGTTCTTTCAAATTTTTAATTGTTTTAAAACCACTCTGTTTAAGAGATAATCTTTTCCTTAAAACTTCTAAATCTTCTCCAAACTAAAGAGGCCTTTTCAAAACCCTAAAAAGAAAGCTACTTTAAAGCAAATCTCAAACTTATTTTTAAAAATTTAAAAGACATTTTCTCTGCACCTCAAGACTTTGAGACTTTCTTTAAAAGTCATTGAAAGAACTTTAATCTCTTAACTTTTATCATTGAAAGAAAGTCTTAAATCTCTTAACTTCAACGATTAAGAGAATAAAGTTCTTTTCGAAACCCTGCTCTAACCAATTAAAAGAAGAATTATTTTTTAAAATATATTTTAAAACCTTTGGGCTTTAGAAATAAAATGTATAAGCTTGTCAGACTCTCTTTCAACTTCATAGCCCCGACAAAACTTATATGTTCAGCGGAATAAATGATTACACGAATGAATATGGTTCTCTACAGAAACATATGACTTTGTAGGCTCAGACTTCTGAGTAAATGAGTCTTGGGTAATCTTAAATTTACTTTGGCACTATCTAGTATTTAGTATAATTTATCTCCATGCAATAAAATATTACAAGTCTATAAATATTGAAGAGAAAAATATGTCATTCACAAAATTTAGAATATTTATAATGTATATCATAATCAAATCAACAAATAAGAATCTTTTGCAATAAAAAAAGAATTATGGAGAAATATACAATAAACCTAGTCGGCCGTTGGACCACATTGCTGTACTATCAAAAGCATCATCATCATCATCTAGATGTCTAAGAATATTATGCAAGGAAAAAAACTAAGATTTACATACATACCACTCAATCCCTATGTATTTACAATTTTAACAACCAAAGTTCAATTTTAATATGTATAACAGCTTTCCTATGCATAAAAAACAGTATTTTTCTCTTCAATAGTTTATAATGTAATTTTTTCAATGTGATATGAAAGATTGGGTTGGCATAAATTTATAATGCAAACTTTAGTTGTTGAATATGTAAATACGCAAGAATTGGGTGGTATGTAAGTAAATGTCCCCAAATTTAAAAGAGGTCACGCCAAGCCAAATAAATATACTTTGAATTTAATCAAGTTTGCCAAGCAATGTATGATTCCTTCTTATGCTCGTTTACAACTTTGTTGACATAGGAAATTGAATCATTTATTATTAAAATCCAGGAAAGTTACGCTGAAGACTCGGCCGTCTTGGCTTTCATTTTCTTGAACAGTTTTATTGACTCTAACGATTTTTGTATTAATTCTTCGCACTCCTTTCATGAAACTTCCAAGTAGAATATTCATGTTTGATAATTCAGCTAAGAATAAGCAATGACTGATTGAGTTAGGTTTTGGGAGTGATACAGCAGGATTTTAAAACATACACAATACTAAGGATGATAGAAGTTGCCTTAGAATTAGAAATGTTGCGTTGAGGGGCAAACACAATTTGCCTTCGATCGGGACTTCACCATTCGGGCTCAACCAAATGGACAAAAAATTGGAGGAATGAATTTTGTTTGCAGGATAATCTTAGTCCGGAACACGAGTTGTTACTAACATGATGTTAATTTAACATTTATATAACAGTTATACACGCATGCAGATATATATATATATATAACAAGATTAAGTGACAACTCAAGGATTCACTATATAAGGTCACTTTCTAAGATGAGGCTTGATGTCATCCTCCTCTCCCATAAACTTCTACAAGGTAGTGCATATTCCTTAATCATGTTTCAAGCCCATATCGTCAAGATAATGCAAGAGATTTTAAAATCTACACAATAAGATGAAAAGAATTGTACACCCAAAAATAGTCTGCATTAATCTCAAGATAATCTGAAGTCCAAGTTCAAAAGCTAAGTATTCATAAAGATGACTAGCTGATGATCCACCAGTCGACCGACAACCAGCCAACTGAAATGCTGAAGACTGACTAAAGAGCCACCCAGACTGATCAAAAACAGAAAATCTAATGAGAGATTAATGACATTGTGGAAGCTAAAGATCAACCGTCCACCTAACTTTTACTTGTAAAGAACAGAAAGTAAGTGCGTTGAATTGTATAAATGAAACATTTATAGAAGTTTCAATTATTATATTTTATTTGTCAAAATCAATGTTTATTTTGAGATAATTTATGAAAGTAAAAAATTAGAAATGGGGGAAGAATCCTAAAGCTAAAGAAGAGATTTTGGAAAGACCAAAAGAAGATTTTTATTTAAATTTTGTAAGAATTATGTATTTTACTTCTTTCAATTTCATTTTATTTTTTTGAACTTCTTTTTAATTTGAGACCTAGTTGTTACAAACAAGTGCAAAACTGTGGGGAACGGTTTTTCATTCCTAAAATTTGCTCTTGAAAATTTCACGTTGCATAATATTTTTTCAAATGTTATCCGTTAAATAGAAGAATTTGTATTTCTCTTTGGCAATCAACCAGTTGATAGGATCCTCCATAATATACTTTCTCAACAATGAATAGTCCTTCCGAGGTTGGATCGAATTTGCCTCCTATCTTGCAGTGTGCAAGAATAGGTCATTGCAAAACGAGTACCAAGTTACCAACTTTCAACCTATCAGATGCTTAAATTATCCTGGCTTGATATAGTTCCATACTTTATTGAGCCCTCAGGCACTTGCCTTTCAAGCTATCGAGTTCTTTGAGTCAGAGCTTTGCACTTTCTAGATCTGTTATTTTGTTTGCGGCGTCGATTCTGAGTGACAGGCATTGCACCTCGAGCGGGGGTACAGCTTCAAACCCGTGTAGCATATGCTGGTCTACATTCGGTACCTTGTTGTAGGACTAAAGATCCTCTAGCAGTTGTTCATGCCCACACTTCTTATCGTCAGTTAGTGTCTTCTTCGAAATCTAGTTGAGTACCTTTTTGAAGGCTTCAGCTAGACCATTGTCTTTTGGATAGAAGATTATCGAGTAGCTCCAATCAATATCATGTCTTCTGACAAAGTTGTTGATTTTCGTATTCTTGAATGTAGCACCGTTCTCAAAGATTATCCTTTAAGGGAACATGTAGATGATGTGACTTTTTAAAATTTCAAAAATTTATGAACTCGAATTTATATATATATATATATATATATATATATATATATATATATATATATATCGATTTATTTTTTTATCGAGTCACACAATTTAATGCAAGTATATGTATCTCTCAAGTAATACAGGGCTCTAATGGAGTCCTGGTTATCGATCCCACGATGAGGCAATTAATTTTATAATTTAGCACAGAAATCACTTCACTAATCACAGCACAATTGCAGTAATTACTAAGAATTAACGATGAACAAACAGTTGCAGTTATTAATTCTACCAAAGTACGTTCTAACTTTCTAGCAAAGTTAACGAACACAAGACTAAATTTATAACAAGAGTTCAATTGTAAGAAAGAATCTTCCTCCTCTCCAATATTAATGTGATGATTTAGTGACATAGATCAGTGATGCAAATATATTGTTCCAAATAGGAGCATTCCTATTATTTACCCTCTTCCAAGCGCATAAAGAACATTAGTTAATCCTAAGTTCAGTCCTCAAATCTGTGGTTAGGCTGGGAGGATACTAGCTCTCACTCCAAAGCTCCCACTTCCCTTCCCCTGAAGGCTAACTCCTACTTTGGTTTCCAAACCCTAGGACCAAATTGGGGATTTCAGCCTGTCATCTAAAATCTCCAATTCTACGTCCATCAAAATATATTTCCCTATTTTTTTGCACTCAACCCCTGATCACTAGAAAATGTATTAAGAATTTCATACCAATTTTATATGAAATTGCACTTTAAAGAAAGGTATTTTCTTTGTTTTATTGCATGAATGAAGAATTATAAGTACTGAAAGCAAAAAGCAGAAAAGAAGCGGATTTGGAGCAAAAATGACTCAATTTGATGAAAAATGAACTATCCCGCCGGAGGCGAGATCAAGGCCACCGACGGCGAGATTTTCCAGATAATTTTTGAATATATTATAAAGAGCCCGCCGACGGTGAGATCGAGCCCGCCGACAGCGAAATCAGCTAGGTTAGCCCACCTTCTAGAAGCCTGCCGATGGCGAGATCTAGCCCGCCGACGGCGAGACAGTTGAAAAGAGCCAGATACAATGAACCAGGCCACTTTTTGAAGAGGTGCTTAAGCAACCTTTGAAGAATTGACACCTTCTATAAATAGAGACGATTTATGTCCCTTTAGTGTGTCATTTTTGGTGTCTTTTGGTGTCGTTATAAAGTCAATTAGTGTTCATTTGTGTTGGAGTTTAAATCAGAGAGTCTTAGTGAGTTTAATTAAGTGTGTTGTACTGGAAGGAAGAGTCAAAGGAACTTCAAGGAGTCTGCTAGGGGAGAAGAATTGAGATAAGTATATTTGTTATTGTTTGTTAACTTTAATGAAATCCATGCTTTGTGTTATTTTTCCTATGCTTTCTAAGTAGTTTCCTTAGTCTTTTTCCTTGTTGTTGAGATTATGTGAAGTGACGAATCAAAGTAACTGTGCCTAAAATTATTAAATAAAAATTGTGATAATCTTTTACTTAAAACATAATTTAATTTCAATTTGGCCAACTGATTTGTTAATATATCTTGAATTATCAACTATAGTAAAGATTACATCCGAGATTCAAGGAAGTCAAAAGCCTTGGAAGGAGGGTGCAAATAAATAGGGAAATATTAACTATCGGGCGTAGAATTGGACATTTTAGTGTAACAGACTAAAATATTTAATTCGTCCTATTGTTTGAGAGCTGAAGTGTAGATGTTAGCCCTCAGGCGAGGGGAACGTGGGAGCTCTGAAGTGTCAGCCGGTATCCTCCCAGCCTAGCCGCAGATTCAGTAATCAAACATAGGACTAGTCAATGTTATTTGCACCAAGACCAAAGGGTAAAGAATAGGAATGCTCTCATTTGGCACAATACAAACTCTAAACTACTTTAATTCATCATTCACTTAATTCTCTCAACAAGGAGAAAGGTGCTTTTCTATATTAGAATCTTACATTTAAACCTTTTTGAGTAATAGTTTTAGTATAAGTGTTCTTAATTTCCGTATACTAGCTTAGTAAGTAAGTCTACTTTAATTTGTCTTTGAAATTCTCTTAACTTCCCTGTGGGGTTGATATCTTGGACTCCATTAGAGCCATTTATTACTTGATAATGATACGTATACTTGCTTAGTATCCACATTATAAATCATAATTTTCATAAAAGAATCATCAGTGTAAATACATAAATTTGGTGCAGGACAAGTTTTTGGTGTCGTTGTCAATATCAATAACATATTTTTGTAAGTATAAATATCAAAAGTGGGTCAAGTTTTTGGCGCCATTGCCAGGGAAGTAAAGTAATTATTAAGGTAATTAAAAGAATTATTAGAAGTAATTACTAGAGTAACGAACTATTTTAAATTTTACTTAAAAATTGTATGCGCAAATTTAGAAACGAAAATTTAATACCTTACGATTCAGAATTAGAGCGCACTATTAAAAAAATCAAAAAAAAAGAAATTTTAAATTTAACAAAAATGGAAAATAATCCAGAAATTTAAAATATAAACCAACGAAGACCATTAAGAGATTATGCCAACCCTACATTAGATGAAATTCACCTAACTATTCAAAATCCTGATGTAGCTGCTAACTCATTCGAACTTAAACCTACAATTATCCAAATGGTACAGAATAATCAATTTAGTGGTTCACCTAATGAAGATCCTAATTTACATCTTGCTAGTTTTTTGGAACTATGTGCTACTTTCAAATATGAAAGAGTGTCTAACGATGCTATTAGACTTAGGCTTTTTTCTTTTTCTTTAAGGGATAAGGCTAAGATGTGGTTAAATTCATTAGCACCTGGATCTATTAAAACTTGTGGAGAATTATCACAAAAATTTCTATCCAAATATTTTCCTCCTTCGAAAACTGTAAAACTTAGAGATGATATAACATCTTTTGGTCAGTTTGATGGAGAATCCATATATGAAGCTTGGGAGAGATTTAAAGAACTTCTTAGGAAATGCCCACATCATGCGTTACCAGATTGGTTAATTTAACAAACATTTTACAATGGATTAGTAGGATCTCTTAGATCAATCATTGATGCTACTGCTGGAGGTTCATTAATGTCAAAACCATTTGATGAAGCTTATGCGTTAATCGAAGAAATGGCTACTAATAATTTTCAATGGCCTGCTGAAAGGATAAACCCTAAAAAGATAGCCAGTGTTCATGAAAATGATGCAATATCTATGTTAGCTTCTCAAATTGCTGTTATATCAAAAAAATTAGATCATTTTGGAATGAATTATTCTCCTACTATATTAGAAGAAAACTCATCTGGACAAATTATAGATTCTCTATCTCCTTATGAAACTATAAATACTATTAATAATAGACCCAATAATCCTTATGCGAATTATTATAATCCTGGTTGGAAGAATCATCCAAATTTTAATTGGAATAACAATACAGCTAATCAACAATAGATGAAAAACTCTATAGGAAATCCACCTAATCAAGGAAATACGAATTACAAACCTTCTTATCCACCTGGATTTAATAACACCCAATTTAAAGATAAGAAGTTATCTATAGAATAATTAATATTAAGTGTGGGTCAGAACTTGTAAAATCAACGAAATCAATTACAAATTCAAGGAAATCAATTACAAAATCAAGGAACAGCAATTAAAAATATTGAAACTCAACTCGGACATATCGCTACCGCGCTTAACAATAGAATTTCTGGAACTTTTCCTAGTAATGTGGAAATAAATCCTAAAGACCAAGGAAAAGAACAAATTAAAGCGATACAATTATGAAGTGGAAAAGAGTTAGAAACTAAAATTCAGAAAGAAACAGAAAGTAAAAATGAGGAAGTGGAAATCAAAAAAGAAAAGGGTCGACAAGATCAAAACTTAGAATATCCATTGATCCCTATGAAAATATCTATAGATAAACCACCACCACCATTTCCTCAACGACTAAAGCAACATAAAAAAGATAAACAATTTGCTAAATTCCTTGAAATTTTAAAAAAATTAACAGTAAATATTCCTTTTGTAGAAGCATTAGAACAAATGCTTAATTATGAAAATTTTATGAAAGATATTTTAAATAAAAAAGAAAATTCACAGATAATGAAACTGTTGCACTTAGCAAAGAGTGTAGTGCAATTATTCAGAAAAAGCTTCCTGAAAAATTAAAAGATCCTGGTACTTTCACTATACCTTGCTCTATTGGAGAAAAATTTTATGGAAAAGCTTTGTGTGACTTAGAAGCAAGCATCAATCTAATGCCTCTATCAATTTTTAAAAGATTAGAATTAGGAGAAATTTCACCTACTTCAGTAACTCTTCAGTTAGCTGATCATTTTGTGACTTATCCTAAGGGAGTTATTGAAGATGTGTTAGTAAAAGTGGATAAATTTATCTTCCCGGTAGATTTTATTGTTCTAGATATGGAAGAAGATAAAGAAATTCCCATAATATTAGGAAGACCCTTTTTAGCCACTAGAAAAGCTATGATTGATGTTCAGAAAGGAGAATTGACTATGAGAGAAAATGATCAAAAAGTAACTTTTAACATAGCAAAATCAATGAAATATCCTGCTTTAGAAAAAAGAAGATGAATGTTTTCGAATGGAAATACTAGAACATTTACAAAATGAACATTTTAAAGAATGTTATGAAGAAAAGTTAGAAAAAGAAAATACTGAATTAATTGAAGAATCAGATAATGAAAAACTGGATTATATACAGGAAAAATTTGATATATTAGATAATACTGAAAACGTTGAAAAGAATATAGTTCCGTCAATTATTCAACCTCCTGAACTCAAATTAAAAATTTTACCTAATCATTTAAAATATGCTTACTTAGGTAACTATTCAACCCTACCAGTTATTATATCAGCTGAATTGAATGAATCACAAGAAAAAAACTGTTAGACGCATTAAAAAAATATAAGAAAACTTTTGGTTGGACTTTAGCAGATATTAAAGGAATTAGTCCTTCAATTTGTATGCATAGAATTATTTTAGATAATGAACATAAGCCAAGAGTAGATCCCCAAAGGAGATTAAACCCAATAATGAAAGAAGTAGTCAAGAAAGAAATATTAAAATGGTTAGATAATGGTATTATATATCCTATTTCGGACAGTGCTTGGGTAAGCCCAATTCACTGTGTTCCTAAGAAAGGAGGAGTGACCGTTAAAGCTAATGAAAATAATGATTTAATACCTATAAGACAAGTTACTGGATGTCATATATGTATTGACTATAGAAAATTAAATGCGACCACCGAGAAAGACCACTTCCCATTACCATTTCTAGACCAAATGTTGGATAGATTAATCGGACATAAATATTTTTGTTTTTTAGATGGATATACCGGTTATTATCAGATACCTATTGCTCCTGAGTATCAAGAGAAAACTACATTTACTAGTCCTTATGGAACATTTGCTTTCGAAGAATGCCTTTTGGATTATGTAATGCACCTGCAACATTCCAGAGATGTATGATGTCTATATTTAGTAAATTAATTGATGATGGAATAGAAGTATTTATGGATGATTTCTATGTATTTTGAATGTCATTTGACGCTTGCTTGAATCATCTTGAAAAAGTATTAGAGGTATGCGAGAAAACTAACTTAGTTCTAAATTGGGAGAAATGTTAATTTATGGTTGCAGAAGGAATTGTATTAGGGCATAAAATTTCAGAAAATGGCATGGAAGTAGACCCTGCAAAAATTCAAGTTATAGCTAAATTACCACCTCCAACTACAGTAAAAGGGGTAAGATGTTTTCTTGGACATACTATATTCTACAGACGCTACATAAAAGATTTTTTCAAAAATTACTAAACCTCTATGCCAACTTTTAGAAAAGGACAAGAAATTTGAATTCACAACTGAATGCCTAAATGCTTTTGAATTATTAAAAGAAAAATTAATCACAGCACCTATAATAGTTTCACTCGATTAGGAGAAACCATTTGAACTTATGTGTGATGTTAGTGATTATGCTATAGGAGCAGTACTTAGGCAAAGATATGATAAAATTTTCAAAATTATATACTATGCTAGTAAAACTCTTAATAATGCTGAAGTGAATTATACAGTTACTAAAAAAGAGTTATTCGCAATTGTTTATGCTTTTGATAAATTTAGGCCTTATCTAATTGGAACTAAATGTATTGTGCATATTGATCACTCTGCTATTAAATATCTAATGCAAAAGAAAGATTCCAAACCAAGATTAATTAGATGGATATTACTAATGCAAGAATTTGATTTTGAAATCATTAACAAAAAGGAACTGATAATCAAATTGCAGATCATTTGTCAAGGCTAGAATATAAAGAATTATCTAACACTGATAATGAAATTACTTACAGTTTTCCTGACGAACGACTATATAATATAAATGAGTGGAAAATTCTTGGTATGCTGATATAGTAAATTATATTGTAAGTGATATTTTACCACCTATGTTAACTTTGCAACAACAGAAAAAATTTATTCATAATACTAAAACATATTTTTGGGATGAACCATATTTATATAAGCAATGTAAGGATCTTATAATTAGAAGATGCATGCCATATGAAGAAACAGAACAAATCATTCAGAAATGTCATGATTATGATTTTGGAGGACATTTTGGAACAGATAAAACTGCTTATAAAATTTTGCAATCTGGATTTTATTGGCCTACTCATTTTAGAGATGTTTATAGATATATCAAAACTTGCGACAAATGCCAACGAGTAGGTAATATATCTAGAAGAATGAAATGCCTCTATATTTTATATTAGAAGTTGAGATTTTTGATGTTTGGGGATTAGATTTTATGGGATCATTTGTTCCTTCATTTAGAAACTCATATATATTAGTTGATGTTGATTATGTTTCTAAATGGATTGAAGCACAAGCATTACCTCGATGTGATGCTAAGTGTGTTCCAAAGTTTCAAATGAAAAATATTTTTACTAGATTTGGAATGCCGGGAGTGATTATCACTGACGGAGGATCTCATTTTAAAAATAAATATATTCACAAACTAGAAGAAAAATTTAACATTATTCATAAGATATCAACTACTTATCATCCACATACCAGTGGATTCTAATCGAGAAATTAAATGTATTTTAGAAAAGACTATAAACCCTAATAGATCGGATTGGTCTATAAGACTAGACACTGCATTATGGGCATACATGACTGCTTATAAAACTCCGATTGGAATGACTCCTTACAGGCTTATTTATGGAAAGACTTGTGACTTACCAGTTGAATTAGAACATGAAGCTTATTGGGCAATTAAAGAATTTAATTAAAATCTGAAAGAAGCTGGTGAGAAGAGATTCTTGCAAATGAATGAATTAGAAGAATTAAGAAATGAATCTTATCATAATGATAGAATTTATAAATAAAAAATGAAATTATGGCAAGATCGGAAGATTAACATGAAGAATTTTGAGCCAGGACAAGAAGTTTTGCTTTATAAAACAAGATTGAAATTATTTTTCTAGGAAATTGAAATCTCGATGGTTAGGGTCATTCACTATAACTCAAATATTTTCATACGGAACTATAGAAATTAAAGATCCAAAAACTGGGCATAGATTTAAAGTAAACGGACACAAATTAAAACCTTATTTTGAAGGGAGAAGACTAAATTTTAAAGAGGTTTTAATGCTCAGTCAACCTAATTACTAACTAAATTAGGTCGAGTCGACGACGCTAAACCAAGCGCTTTATGGGAGGCAACCCATAGTAGTTATTAATTATGATCTATTTACTAATGTTATTGAAAATTAAAATATAGAATAAATTCTACTACTCATTTTACTTTTTAAAATCATCACAAATTTGAATCTATATGAAGAAATCGGAAAATATTAGGACCAGAGCGAAAATTGGGCAATTTACCTAATCTCGCCTACAGCGAGATCGATCCCGCCGACAGCGAGATCGGCGCGCCCAAATTCAGTTTAAAGTATTAACTAACTCACCGACAGCGAGATAGTTATCGCCGACGGCGAGATAGTTAAAAAGTGTTTTTTAAGAGTTTTTTTGTAGTTTTGGGCGGTTCTAACCTATAATATTCACTACAAAACGTTTAGAACTCATTATTTACACCATTCCTTCACAATAAACGAATAGAGCCCCTCCAAAACAATCCATAATGGCCCCAACCCATTAGAAACCACAAAATTCAGAGTGTTTAACAGACGAAAGTTTGTCAGTTCTGAGGCTCAGCGACTATTCAACAAAGTTTTGATGAAGAAGCGACTGATTAAAGAAAGAGGATTCGTAAATAGAGGAGCAGAGAATTCAACGATAACAATTAAAGAAATGATTGTTCAGCGACATTGGGAGGTATTATGCTACACAACATCTATTGTTGTCATTCCAGTAGTCAAGGAATTCTACTCTAATCTGCATGCGATCCATAATGGAAGTGTTTACGTAAGAGGCAGATGGGTAACTTTCACTCCTTCTCAAATCAATGAATTATACTCGATTGAAAATACCCCTGTTTGCCACTATTCAAATTTTGTTCCGACAAGATACAACTTGAACGAGATATATCGATATCTGAATGACGAACCTGATGACTGGGAAATACGAGAAGATGGGTATGTAAGTTTTTCTGCATCACTTCTTAACCCCGTCTCAAAGCATTGGCATTTCTTTATTTCGTCGAAGTTATTACCCACTATGAGGGTAAACAAAGTCTCAAAGGAATGCACAATTTTAAATTATTGTATTCAATCTGGATTACCTATCGATGTTGGATCTATCATTGTGAAGTCTGCATTAGGATTAATTGTGAATGGATCGATTCATGGACTCGGATACCCATCAACAATTTTTGTTTTATGTAGACAGTACCAAGTTTCCTACAAAGCTTGGGAAAAGTGTTGTTACCCTGGAAACCATTAGATCTGACAGATATGTTTCCTACTTTGGATAACAATGATGATATAACAATTATCTCTGATCAAGCATCTCAAAAAAATCCTTTAATCAGGCCTTTGACTGATAGAACTAACCTGATTCTACGAAAAATTAAAGGATTGGAGAAGGAATTACAGAATGTGATGAATTCTATTAATAATATCTCTGATTTATTCGATCACATAGATTGGAGAATGAAGGAGCATTTCGATCATTCAGGACATCTGGAGGCAAGTTTCATACGACTGTTAAGACAGAAGGGATGGATTGAAGAAGATTCCACAGAAGAATTCCCCTTCAAGCCTTTCTACAGTCTATTTGTGCACCTACGATCTATTGGGAATACCAGGGAAGAAGTTAGTTCAGATTCCAATGAGTAACAGAGATTTGTCCTTATTTTATTTATGTGTGTTGATTTGAACTTAGTTATTAATATAATTTGGATTTTACGAAGTTAATCACCGTTTATATGAGATTGTATGTTGTTTGTTTAGTCTCAGCATTTAGAGTACTATGGTATGGATTGCAATGCTGAGTTAGATGTGTTTTGGTTAATTTGCTAAGTCAATTGTTACTTTTGTGATATTTGAAGTTTGTAAGTTCATGGATTTCATTTATAAAAGTTCTAATGTTTGAGTTGAGTAAACCTTATATGAGTCAGTAGAATATCTAATCTTAGAAAAATATATCAAATTAAGTGACCGAACATTAGAACAAGTCTTAATTAAATTGAACATAATTGAAAACATAAAAATTTTAAAAAATTCAAAAATCCAGCCGACGGTGAGATCGACCCCGCCGACGGTGAGATTTTCCCTAAACTTTGGGCTTGGTGAATTAATTAGCTCGCCAAAGGCGAGAAATTTCTCACCGACAGCGAGATCTCGAAATGTACTATATTTTGACCTGTCGACCGACACTATGCATCATCCACTTCCTCAAAACTTCGAAAAACCGACCTAGGGCTTGATAGATCTGGGATTTGGAGCGATTTCAAGACATTTTAACACCGGATTTCATCATCCCTTGGTAAAAGCTTCACTCCTATGTAAAAATTTTTTATTTTCACCGTGAATTTCTTCTACAATGAGGATTTTGGGAAAATTTTGAAATGTGAAGAAAAGACTTGGAAGAAATTCATGGAATTTGATTTAGATTGATTTCAGTAACATTAGGAAGCCATTTTAGTAATATTTTGGAGATTAGTTAAGATTTTTGTGAATTTCATAGATAAAAAAAATGGCTTCGTGACAAAGAAGACGATTAGATTACGACAAAAACCGATTTGTGAATGCAAGGGCACAGTCAAGATATTATCACAACATTCAAGCCAGGAAATGCATTCAAGATCGAGTTTTCAAAAATCCAGGAGGAGAAGTGGAACGAATAATCAAGGAAAGAGGATGGGAGAACTTCTGTTACACCACAAATAGAGCTGTAGTGGAAGTAGTTAAAGAATTCTATGCCAATCTGACAGTGATAGAAGATGCGCCAATCAAGGTGAAAGGATTTTTGGTTGATTTCAGTGCTGCTAGAATCAATTCATTTTATGAAGTACGAGACTTGCACACCAGTGAGTATGATACTTTTGGTACTATGGAAGGACCACTGGAAGAAGTGATAGACTTTCTCACTGACGGGAAAGGAGTTTGGAAGATCAAGCAGCGAGAAAGGGTAAATTTTCCTCTCTCTATGTTGAATGCGTTGTCTAAAGCCTGGCATTATTTTATCTGTTCTACTCTGTTACCCACGTATCACCATAGTGAGGTAACAAGGGATAGAGCAATTCTGAATTTCTGTATTCAGAATCAGAAGAGTATTAATGTGGGAAATGTAATTTACAAGAATATATTAGCCACTAGTAGAAGTGAGAGCGGAAGAGGACTAGGACACCCTGGTCTGATTTATGCACTATGCCAATTATTTGGGGTAGAGGCGAGAGATGATGAGGAATGGGTGGAGCCTATGAAACCCATTACTCCGGCTAATATTAAAACCTATGAATCCCACGTAGGATGGAGATCTGGAACAAGGAGTTATGTACCTTCTTCGAGTAGATATATTCCCCCTACAAGTTATGACCCTCCTACCTACAGTTCCCCTACCCTTCATGATCCGATGAATGAGATGACCCTGCAGAGAAAGAGTTTTGAGAAGATAGAAGAGAAATTGGAGCATATTGATCACAGGATTGGACGTTTGGAGAGGCGACATGATTATGATAGTGAGTATCTCCAGAGACACTCTGATTATGAGAGAGCTTATTACGATGCTGAGAGTCGCTACAGGAGAGGAGAACTCGATGTTGTATTCCACGAGTGCCCTCGATACATTCAATATCAGCCTACTCCACCTGCAGATCAAGGAGGCGATGACGTGGCTTGGGATTTTGATTTAGGAGATTAGATTTTAGATTTGATGTTTATTTTTATTTGTTTAAGTTGTTTTAATTATGAACTTTAACTGTTATGTTGGATGATTGTTTATGTGATTTCTGTGAAACTTTAAAATGAATGTTTAGTTTATGAACTGATTGTGATGTAATATTAAATTGTGGAATTTTGTTGTTGAAATTAGTTAGTTTATTTTAATATTTCAAACTGTTATTGTAATTTCTAAATAGAATAGCAATTGTATGTTTAGTAGTAGATTAAATATAAGTTGTGTTAATATTTTGTACTTATTTCAAAAATTTCTTTACCCAGCAATTTTTCTTAAATATTATATGTATAAAAAAGATACTAACAGTACAAGTTAAGTAAGTAATGAAGAAAACTTGTAAATTTCAAAAAGAGAAATACCTAAAGCTCGAAGGTATAATTTAAATATTACAATTTATTTCATTTTCACCCTATATGATTAGATAGAAAAACTTAAGTTTGGAGGAGGGAAAAAAATAAATTTAATTATTAAATTGTTCTCATTTTATATTTTCAAAAAAAAAATTATTATAAAAATGATCTTCTGTAGTAACATTAGTTCAGTAAACTAGAATTAATTTATTTAATTATTATAAGAAAGTTGAATAAAATATTTCTAGAAATTAAACTAATGTTGTAGATTAAGATATTTGGTATAAAAAGAATAAGAATATAGTCAACTATTTAAAGTAAAGAAAATTATATTTTAAAATATGTAACTCTTAAGTATTTAATTGAGAATGAAGAGATTAAAACCCTATGAAGTGAAAACTATAAAATACATATAAGGTAAGGAAATATTTCAAGTTTCAAATTTAGGAAAGAGGAAAATGAAGTTCAAAATCATTAACAGGCTATCCAGATACAGTAATTATCACTTGGAAAAGAAAAAAAAAGGATTGAAAATCAATCCCTGAAAAGAAAATAAAATAATAAATATAAGTGAGGAGATGCCTTATCAAAATTTGGCTTCATTCAAATCAACCTAAAGGGTAAACTCAATTATATTTCTAAACTTATATTTATGGATTAGTATTTTACTGAGTAGTGTTTTCATGAATTCCTATCAACTGAATATCTTATGTAATTTAATATTACAAATACAGTTATTCTTGAAATAAATAGAAGACTAGAAAACTTAAAGCTTGATGACTAGATAGCCTTATATCTATAGAGTTAATTTAATTATCTAAAATATTTCTATTAAACTTTACTATAGTATTTATTAAAATTCAATTCATAGTTTTTTTGAATTAAAAGTTTTATTACAAATAATCATTTACTTTTATTAAGTATAAAAATTACTTGAGAACAAGTAATACTTAAGTTTGGGGGAATTTGATCACTAGAAAATGTATTAAGAATTTCATACCAATTTTATATGAAATTACACTTTAAAGAAAGGTATTTTCTTTGTTTTATTGCAGGAATGAAGAATTATAAGTACTGAAAGCAAAAAAACACAAAAGAAGCAGATTTGGAGCAAAAAAGGACTCAATTTGATGAAAAATGAACTATCCCGCCGACGGCGAGATCAAGGCCACCGACGGCGAGATTTTCCAGAGAATTTTTTAATATATTATAAAGAGCCCGCCGACGGAGAGATCGAGCCCGTCGACAGTGAGATCGGCGCGGTTAGCCCACCTTCTAGAAGCCCGCCGATGGCGAGATCGAGCCCGACAACGGCGAGACATTTGAAAAGAGCCAGATACAATGAACCTGGATGCTTTTTGAAGAGGTGCTTAAGCAACCTTTGAAGATTTGACTCCTTCTATAAATAGAGACGATTTCTGTCCCTTTAGTGTGTCATTTTTTGTGTCTTTTGGGGTCTTTTTAAAGTCAATTAGTGTTCATTTGTGTTGGAGTGTAAATCAGAGAGTCTTAGCGAGTTTAATTAAGTGTGTTATGTCGGAAGGAAGAGTCGAAAGGAACTTGACGAGTCCGGCTGGGAGAAGAATTGAGATAAGTATATTTGTTATTGTTTGTTAACTTTAATGAAATCCATGCTTTGTGTTATTTTTCCTATGCTTTCTAAGTAGTTTCCTTAGTCTTTTTCCTTGTTGTTGAGATTATGTGAAGTGACAAATCAAAGTAACTGTGCCTAAAATTATTAAATTAAAATTATGATAATCTTTTACTTAAAACTTAATTTACTTTCAATTTGGCCAATTGATTTGTTAACATATGTTGAATTATCAACTATAGTAAAGATTACATTTGAGATTCAAGGAAGTCAAAAGCTTTGGAAGGAGGGTGTAAATAAATAGGGAAATATTAACTATTGGGCGTAGAATTGGACATTTTAGTGTGACAGACTAAAATATTCAATTCGGTCCTATTGTTTGAGAGCTGAAGTGTAGATGTTAACCCTCAGGCGAGGGGAACGTGGGAGCTACGAAGTGGCGTCGGTATCCTCCCGGCCTAGCCGCAGATTCGTGATCAAACATAGGACTAGTCAATGTTCTTTGCACTGGACTAAAGGGTAAAGAATAGGAATGCTCCTATTTAGCACAATACAAACTCTAAAGTACTTTAATTCATCATTCACTTAATTCTCTCAACAAGGAGAAAGATGCTTTTCTAAATTAGAATCTTACATTTAAACCTTTTTAGCAATAGTTTTAGTATAAGTGTTCTTAATTTTCGTATACTAGCTTAGTAAGTAAGTCTACTTTAATTTGTCTTTGAAGTTCTCTAACTTCCCTGTGGATCGATATCTTAGACTCCATTAGAGCCCTTTATTACTTGATAACGATACGTATACTTGCGTAGTATCCACATTATAAATCATAATTTTCATAAAAGAATCATCAGTGTAAATATATATATTTGGTGCAGGATCAAGCTTTTGGTGTCGTTGCCAATATTAATAACATATTTTTGTAAGTATAAATATCAAAAGTGGGTCAACCCCCACGAACTACGTCACTCATTCATTGGCATTGAATGTGACCTTCACTTTTGTTGTGGAACTCATAATCCTTTCGGAACATATGTTTCCCAACAAGTTTTAACAATTCAATTGGCCAGATCAATAAGTAAATGAAGTACAAAGTGAAAAAGTCATCACAAATTCTCCATAATGAATCGAAACTTCATTTCCATATCACAACATCAACACATCACATGAAAGGAGGAAGACAAAGAAATTTACTCAGGACTCATGAGGAAAAGATGAGAAAAGATGGATTTTATATATAAAAGCATTGTCATACAAACAGAGTAAAGAAAAAACAATTTATCTCAAACTCTTTCCCAAGAAAATCTCAAGGAATTCCTTTAACTCCTCTTCTTTCTTCACAACAACACACAATTCTCTCTTTAGATAAGTAAGAAAAAAGAGGTCTCTCACTTTTCCCCTCCTCCTACACTCCTTAAAGGAGAACACACAAAAATCCTAGATGGACTCTCTACACTAAAACTATGAAAAGACACACTTACTCTTCACTCCCTCACACTAAAGACTCTCTCTCATACTGATTTCCCAAGAGTTTCCTCAAGCATCCCTCCAAAATCAGGCCAAATACATTGAATCTAGTTTAAAATCAGGATAGGGAGAGGTCCGACGCAGGATAGGGCTACGTCCGGCTCTATTTTCTCCATTCTGGTCAAAACTCTCTGTAAATTAGCGCGGTCCGGTGTTGGTGACAGCGTCGTTCAGTGCTAGTTCAATAAAATGTATTTTGCTTCATTTTGCTCCAAACTTGCTCCTTTTTGTTGTCTTTTTCTCCAAAGGCCTAAAATCATTGTACCTACATGAAATCATGAAAAATTATCTTTCATTAAAGTGAAATATCATCAAAAATAGGAATGCAATAAACATTAAAAAGCTATCAAATTTTCAGTGGATCAAGATCCCCCAAACTTAACTATTACTTGTCCTCAAGTAATTTAGTTAATACATAAGATAATGATCCACTGCAATGAAATTTCTTTCTAGAATACCATAATTTTGACTTAGATAAATACAGTAGTAAAACTTTCACAAAGATCTTTAAATAATTCAAGTAAATTTTGCAGGTATAAGGCTATCTAGTGATCAAGTCTAAGAGTTCAAGACTTCTATTCATTTGAAAAATGACTGTAGATTGTCCTATTAAGGCACTTAAAAGGATTACATGAAAAAAAGTGTATGAGAACACTACTAGTAAAGATGATAATCTATACATATAAGTTCAGGAAAGTAATTAAGTTTTTCCCTTTAGGTAGGTCCAAGTGAAGCCAAATTTTTTTTAAGCATCTCCTCAAGCTTCTCCTCACTTTTTCTTTTCTTTTTCTTCTTTTTCTCTTTTCTCTTCTCTTTTTTTTCTTCTTTTTACTTTTGATTTTTGCTTTTTTTTCAAGTGATGATTACTATATCTGGATAGCCTTTAATAATTTTGAACTTCACCCTACTCACCCTAAATTTGAAACTTACCACCATCCTTTACCCTATAGGCATTTCTTAGTTTATTATTGATTCATCATAGAGTCTCAATCCTTTCCTTTCACATAAAGTTTTAAGATTCTTACTACTTCAAACATACAGTTTTTCTTACTTTGAACAGTTGACTATAGTCATATTCTCTTATACCAAATATCTTAGCCTACAAAATTACTTTTCATTACCAAAAACTTTCATTCAAGTCCACTAAAGTACTTAAATAAAATCAAAATACGAGTTATCCGAAATTGACCTCTATCACAGAAATCATATTAATAATTTTGAAAATACTTTTAAATGAGAACTAACAGTTAATTTTTTCCCTCCCCCAAACTTAATTTTTTGAATATCAATACAATTAAGATGGGTCGAAAGAAAAGATATAAACATATATGTAATTTATACCTCGATATGTTGGGCTTTTCATACCTTTGAGTTTAAGCAGGTCTTCTTCATAAATTAGAACAGTAGTCCTGAAGTAATTAAGAACATTTCTACACACAAATATAGGTTAGAGATTTGCAAGGGAAAGAAGTGTGAAATCTTAAAACATAAAACATCAACTAAACATATAACACATTAGCATCCAACTGTTACAATCACAGATTAAACTAATAAACTAAATACAATCACATCACATCCATCATAATTCAACATAAAGTTCACAACAACCACATCCAAATACAAATTACATTACAAATACAAATCACAGTCTCAGGTACATCACAAATACATTAAAAAATACAAAATGTAATGAAAATAAAAATACTAAACTACCAATCATCTTCTACATGAGCTCTACCATCATCAGGTTTATCAGGCTAGAATGCAGTGCACTCAGGGTATGTAGATAATACAACACAAGTGTCTCCTCTGAGGAAGCTCATCTGTGTGTCATGATAAGCTATATCATATTCTCGCCACTACACTTGATAATCATCATTTATCTTATTCCTTCCTTCTAGTTCCTCTACTCTGGTATTCAACTTAACTGAACCATAATATCATGCAGAGTAGGTTCCTTAGATGTAGATGGTCTCTCCTGACTAGAAGAAGGTACATCAGCTTTCTTACTCCATTTCCATCCTACATAGGCTTCATAAGTTTTCAAATTTAGTTTACTTATTCGCTTCAGGGGGTGGACTACCTCATCATTATCTTCACTTGCTACACCTGACTGAATACATGAGGCATGAATTAGGCTGGGGTGTCCTAGTCCTCCTATAGTCTCTCCTTTTGAATTTGTCAAAATACTTTTATGAATGATAACCCCAATATTGATATTCTTCATGTTCTGAATACAGTAATTCAAAACAGCTCTATCTACAGTAACTTTGTTGTGATGGCTGGTAGGCATAAGTCTTGCAGAAATGAAATAATGTCAAGCTTTCTATATATGATTCAATGTAGAAAGGGGGAATTTAACCTTTCGCTTCTATTTAATCATCCATTCCCCTTTTCTATCAGTAAAATAATTCATAACCATATCCAATGCTTCAAAAGTAACAGGAAAATTTTTCATATTCACACAAGAAAGGTTCTCTCAACTGGTAAAATGCATTGATGCATGCAGGGGTAAACTTTACCATTTGTCCTCTAATAAGGATATATTCACTCTCAGAATAGTATAAATTAGCATTAAATTCTCTCACAATAGTAAAATAACAAAAAAATTTCCATTAATGATTTGCAATTAATTCTTCGATCACACCTCCAGGATTTTCAAAGGCTTTTTCTTGAATACACTTCTTATTACTACGAAATGTACTAAAACAGGAATAAGCCTTGAAATTCACAAAAATACGCTCATCATAATCAAATTTTCTCTTTCCTTTTGCCATCCTTGGAGCCATTTTTCTAAAAATATCAAATTTATCCAAATCAATTTCAAATTTACAATGTAATAGACTCTAAAGTAAATTTAAATAGATAAGAACTCAAACACCATGAAAAATCTCCAAAATTTCTCTAAAAACCTCAAAATTTAAATCTTCTTAATGTAGGAGATTTCTACGGTCAAAATAGAAAAAATTTAGTTTAAAGTGAAGCTCTTATATAAGAGAAGATGAAATCCAAACTTTTTCGGCCACAAAATCGCTTCAAATCCAAATGCAAGTGAGCCCTAAGTGTGAAAATAGGCCTTGGCTGGAGGTAGAAGATGATGGTTTGGGCAAAAATTGTGGGTCCCAGAGTTAAATCGTAAAATTTGAGGGTTTAAGATCTTTTTCTGTTGGGCATGGTCCAGCACTAGTGACAGCATCGTTCGGCGCAATTTTCATTTCAATATGCCAAACTCTCTATCTTTTGGCGCGGTCCGGCGCTGGTAACATTGCCAGTTCAAAAACTGGGCTTCCAACTATTTTTTGCAATTTTGAACTTTTTAAGCCCGCACCGACGTCTAATTAGTCCATTTAAGCATTGAATAACGTACTAACACCATGACTAATAATATTTTTTTAACACAAACAACACAAAACATCACTTTGATATATAAATCCAAATTACAAACACACATAAATAACAATATACTCTACACATCATCAAGCCATAAAATACTAAAATTCAGCGTCGCTCACAACCACAACACAATAACGCTGAAAATTGAACAACAAAGAAAGTTTAAATATAACATTCAAGCAAAGCAAAGTAAGTAATCAGTTCAAATACTTAAACACATAAACACAATAATTAAGTCTTCATTCCTCCTCAAAACTATCATCAACTCTTAAATCTCCAATTAATTGAACGTGGACGAACAAATTGTATAATGGACGAAACGGGAATTCTTCAGTAGAGTCCTACTCAATCCAACCTTTTCTTTTCATCAAAAATATCAAACTTTCTTCAATGTACCCAGAATGATCAAAGTGTTCCTTCATTCTCAAATCTAGGTGATCAAAGAAGTCAAATAAATTTTTGTTGCATTCATCAGATGTTGCATTTCTTTCTCCAATTTCTTAATTTTCTTCAAAATGATCTGTGAACTTTCAGGAAAGTAAGGAGGAATAGGTGTTGAATTCTGAGATGGTTGATCTTCAATGATACTCATGTCATTCATATCACCAACTGTCTGGTTACTATGTCCGTCCATTGGGTCTATAGGCTTTTAAGGTAGAAGTACTCTTTCCCGATTTTCATATGGCACTTGTGATTGAGTGCAGAGAAGAAATATGGTGGAAGGATGTCTAAGTCTATACTTTGATCTGTGAACGATCAATCCTAAAGCATATTTCCTAATTATAGAACCAACATCAATAGGCATCCCCATTTGAATACAATAGTTCAAAATACCACATTCCTTGGTTACTTTATTGATTTTCATAGTCGGGAGTAATTTTGCACATATAAAATAATGTAAGTGCTTCGACGTAGGATTTAACAGTGTGGTTGAAAAATTCACATACATATTATCTCTTATCTCGTAATCATCACTTTCATCTGTCAAATATCTGTATATATATCATTCATGTTGTCTTTCGTTGGGGCAAAATTTGAATAGTAGCAGATCGGCACATTCTCAATTATATACAAATCATTAATATTTGTAGGAGTAAATGTGACAAACCTACCTCGCACATAGACTGATCCTTGGTTGATTCCATGAAGATTTGCATAAAATTATTTCACAATATGGACGACTACGACGGCAGTAGTATAACATAACACTTCCCAACGTCTCTGAACAATGATTTTTACAATTCGAGTAGTAGGAGAATTCATATCTTAATTCACGAAGCCTCGCTCCTTAATCAGCCTCTTCTTTGAGATATTCTTATTAAATAGAGGTTGTGCTTCGAAACTGACAAACTTTCTACGGTTGAAAATTTGAAATCTTGAAGTTTCAATAGAGTCGCAATCCATTTGGATGAGATTTGGGATCTTCCTTTTGGTTTCTCTAGTAGTTTTTGAATTTAGGGGTGGTTTCTGGGAGTTCAAATGGAAGACTTGCCACCTAGAACCGTCAAAATACATTTTAAGGATGAAAAATTATTTTCTGAACAGCAGTGCAGTCCGGCGCTGATAGCAGCGCTGTCCGGCACAGTCTTTTCTCACCAGCATTTTCAAATTAAAGTTTAATTTCTTTATTGCCAATATGCTTTATATTCTAATTCAACTGGCAAGTGACATGTCTTTTCAAAGATTAATCTATAAGGGGACATTCCTATATGAGTTTTATAAGCAGTTTTGTATGCCCATAAAGCGGTGTTTAATCTAGCAGACCAATCTAATTTCTTAAAATTTAAGACTTTTTCCAAAATTTATTTAATTTCACGATTAGATACCTCAGCTAAGTCATTCGTTTGGGGATGATAATCTGTAGAGATTTTATGCATAATATTATATTTTTCTACCAATCTCTGAATTAGATTATTCTTAAAATGATATCCTTCATAAGTGATGATTACTCTAGGCATTCCATATCTTGTGAAAATAGTTTTCGTTAAAAACCTTGAAACACTTCTAGTATCACACTTAGGTAAAGTTATTGCCTCAATCCATTTTGATACATAATCAATAACAATTAATATATATAAATTTCCAAATGAAGGTATAAATGGTCCTATAAAATATGATTTCCAAGCATCAAAAATTTCAACTTCCAAAGTAAAATTAAGAGGCATTTCATTTTTTTCTAGATGTATTGTCCATTCTCTGACATCGATCATAGGTTTTGATAAATCTATAAACATCTCTAAAAATAGTAGGCCAATAAAATCCAGATTTTAAAATCTTATGTGTTGTTCTAACAATTCTGAAATGTCCTCCAAATTCAGAATCATAACATTCTCGAATAATTCGTTCAGTTTCTTTATAAGGCACACATCTCCTAATAATAAAATCGTTACATTGCTTATACAAATAAGGATCATCCCAAAAATAAAATTTAGCATCATGTTTAAATTTCTTTCGCTGTTGCATTATTAATTCTGGTGGTAAAATATTACTAACGATGTAGTTTACAATATTAGCATACCACTGTATATTTCCTTCTGTAATATTATATAGCTGCTAATCAGGGAAAGTTTCTATTATTTCCTTTTTAAATTCAGCCAAGTTCAAGTCTAGAGAAATGATCAGCTATTTGATTATCAACCCATTTTCTATTCATTAAAAGTATCCATCGAATCATTCTTAGTTTAGCATCCTTCTTTTGCATTAAATATTTAATAGCAGAATAATCAGTATGCACTATACATTTTGCTCCAATCAAGTAAGATATAAATTTTTCAAAGGCATAAACAATAGCTAATAACTCTATTTCTGTAGTAGTATAATTAATTTGAGCATCAGTAAGAGTTTTACTAGCATAGTATATAACTTTAAACATTTTCTCGTGCATTTGCTCTAAACCCACTCCAATAGCATAATCGCTCGCATCGCACATTAATTCAAATGGTTTCTCCTAGTAAGGTGAAACTATTATAGGAGTAGCTATTAATTTTTTCTTTAATAATTTGAATGCTTTTAAGCATTCATCATTAAAATTAAACTTCTTATATTTTTCCAAAAGTTGGCATAGAGGCTTAGTTATTTTTGAAAATCTTTAATATATCGCCTGTAGAAACCTAAATATCCGAAAAAGCTTCTTACCCCTCTCACAGTTGTTGGAGGTGATAATTTTTTATAATTTGAATCTTTATGGGATCTACTTCCATGCCATTTTTCAGATAGTTTATGCTCAAGCATAATTCCTCCTACAACCATAAATTGACACTTTTACCATTTTAGGACTAAATTTGTCTTTCAAATAACTCTACAACTTTTCCTAAGTTTCATAAGCATGCATCAAATGAATCTCCAAATACTGAGAAATCATCTATAAAAACTTATATTCCATCATCTATTAATTTGCTAAATATGGACATCATACATCTTTAAAATGTTGCAGGCGCATTACATAATTCAAAAAGAATTCTTCTAAAAGAAAAAGTTTCATAAGGGCTAGTAAATGTAGTCTTCTCTTGATCCTCAGGAGCAATAGGTATTTTGTGATAACCAGTATATCCATCGAAAAAGCAATAATACTTGTGTCCAGCAAGTTTGTCTAGCATTTGGTCTAAAAAAGGTAAGGGGAAGTGATCTTTTCTAGTGGCGGGATTTAATTTTCTATAATCAATACAAATTCGCCAACCAGTGACTTGTCTTATCGGTATGATTTCATTTCATTCATTTACAGCAACAGTCACTCCCCTTTTCTTAGGAACACAATGAATTGGGCTTACCCAAACACAATCAGAAATAGGATATATAATTCCAACATCTAACCACTTTAAAATCTCTTTTTTAACCACTTGTTCATCATTGGGTTCAGTCTCCTTTGCATATCAACTCTAGGTTTATGTTGTTCATTCAAAAAGATTTTGTGCATACAGATCGAATGACTAATTCTTTTAATATCTGCTCTGGACCAACTAAAAGCCATTTTTCATATACTTAAAATTTTCTTATAGAGTTATGTTAGCATTGTGTCGGAGGTTACTAACTCAAAATTTTTTATGTATTTTGATGATGATCAACCCCTCCGATAAAAATGTGGGCGCCAATAGTGACACAAAATTTCATCCACTAAAAGTGTACCCAAATTTTGTAGTTAGCATTTATGTCGATATAGTTCAAATTGAAGCTGGCTAACACCGATAGTTTTTTAAGCTAATGTTGGGCTATGCTAATTTAGCCTACTCTAACTTGGCTAAATCATGTAGTGTGTATCCTCAAGAATTTGGGCTTTTCCTTGATATTCATTATATTTGAAGTCCCAAACTTATAATAAAATGATTACTGCAAAATGAAATCTAAATCTTCTTCTAAGATATAAAGCACAATATAGAGTGAACAAGAATAGTATTAACTACTCATTTGACTTCTGCAATATATGATAGACTTATGGACCTAGAGAATTTAGTTTAGCCATACTTCTCCTTTGACTTTTCAAAAAACTGTTAGAAATGTCAATCAATCTAATTAAAAGTTTCAAATGGCCCATCATAAAAATTCAAAATTAAAAACTCATAGAAAGATAAATGTCAATATTTTAATAAAATCTTTTACTAAAAGATGACTGATCTATAGAAAAATGCATATTTTTATGCCTTGATTTTTATCAATTTCTAAGGATATTATGCTTTAATGAATGGTATTTTTGTATTTTTGGATGTAGGTAATGTAAAAAGGTCTAAGAAGGAAAAATGAGCAAAAAGGAGCAAAAATGGAGCAAAATACCAAAAGTATAAAAAAATATGGCCTGGCGCCTAGGCGCCAACTGGCGCCTAAGCGCCAAGCTCGATAAGAAAACTGTCAAGTTTTTAACAACATTTGATCAGTTATTTTGACGGAGTGAGCGGTTATTGGACATTCTAGAAGGCTGGCAGTTGTTCCTTGATAATAGGACATGTGATACATTGCATTTGGACGCTCAAAAACAGTTTTAATCGCGAAGAGGTGATAGCCAAAGTGAAGAGGTGCGAAGAACTGGACGCGGTGTCCGACGCCTAAGAACCAGATTCCGACGCCTAGGCGCCAAACCGACCATCTAGAAGATTCATTGAATGTGGACATGTTTTGAAGAGGTGCCTCAAGGCAACTCTTGAAGCTTATAAATAGAGGTCCAATTCTTCAAAAAACGTGCCCCTCCCATTGTACCCCTTTCTCTTATCTACTTTAAGATCTCTTATCCTTAGAGAGAGAATTAGAGAGAGAAATTTAGGGCCACTTTTGTTTAGTTTAGTGAGTTTATTTTCAAGTTATTGCATCTGGAGTTCATTACACTGTGGAGTCGGTAGGAATCGGAAGATCCGTAGAAGAAATATTTGAGATAAGTATATTTTTATATTTGATTCAAAGTTTAATTATCATGTTTTGTTATTTATTTTCAATGTATTCTGAGTAGTTAGTTACTTTCTTACTTCAATTATGAAGAGATAGATAAGATAATATAAAGATTCGATGGAGAATTAAAATTCAAAATATTTTCAAAACATTGTGATGACATTAATACCTGATCTTACTTTACTTTTTAAATCTGCCGTTTGAATTGTTAAAACCTGTTGAAGAGTTTAAAAACCTTGTAGTAGAAGAACTCTTAACTTGTAAATGTCACATGAATCCTTGGGTAGTCGAAGGCCATGTGCAGGCTATTCATGGTGAAGTGCAAATAAATAAGAAGATATTATTTAAAGGGCGTAGAATTGATAAGTTTTTAGAGTGACGGACTAAATTCTTATAATTTGATTTATAGTACTAGGAAAGGGTCACTAGTAGGGCCGACCATAGCCACCCTTGGATATCTAGAAGTGTGAGCCTAGATTAACCCATTCCACTAATAATACATCCGGACCTATTCTGTAAATTAGTCAATGTTCTTTGCACCTGGATCAAAGGGTAAAGAATAGGAATGCTTCTATTTGGCACAATACCATAAATTAAATTCTCCAACGAATATTAAATTATCTTAAAAATCTTAGATTAATTGAAGGAAAGAAAGTTGTTTATTTTATATAGAGTTTATAAAATCATTTTCTTATTATTGTTTTCTTTAAATTGCATCTAGTAAATTAAATAGTAATTATAATCAAAATATAAATATTTTTACTATTATATTTCACTTTCGCTTTATAGAAAATTTATTTCTATAAATCTTCCCCGTGGGATCGATACTCGAGGTCTTTGTTTAAAAACCCTATATTACTTAAACGATACGTATACTTGCGTAGTACCCCTAGTGTGTAAAAATATTACTTATATAATATTAATTTTATACACTAGCCGCTATTTATAAATCGAGTCAAAGCTTTTGGTCGTCTTTTGAAAGCAAACATTATCGCGTTAAGCGCGGCGGTCGGGTCAAGTTTTTGGCGCCGTTGCGGGAAGAAATCGAAAGGAAGAAAGAAATAAAATAGTTAAATTTTATTGCTTGTTTTATGCGAAGATTTGGTTCTGAAGGATTAATACCTTTAGATTCTGATTTGGAAATAACAATTAGGAAAATTAAAAAGGGAAAACAAATTCAAAATTTCAAGAAATGGCTACTTTACAAAATCCAATTGAACTTAATGATCAAAATGTTTATAAACCATTAAGGGATTATGCTAACCCAATAGTTGATGAACTTCATAGTAGTATTCAAATACCCACTGTAGATGCTAATTCTTTTGAACTTAAACCGTCTATTATTCAAATGGTGCAAAACAATCAATTTAGTGAATCACCAAATGAGGATCCAAATTTACATCTTGTAAGTTTTTTAGAACTTTGTGCTACCTTTAAATATAACAATTTTTCTGATGATGCTATTAGACTTAGACTCTTTCCTTTTACTTTAAGACATAAAGCAAAGATGTGGTTAAACTCATTAGCGACTGGTTCTATTAAAACATGGGCTGAAATGGCACAAAAATTCCTGTTGACCTCATTTTTGATGAGGTCTTCCCTTCTTCTTTTTAGTACTTAGGATCTAGCCTTAGGCTTTTCCTTTGACTATCCTAGAGGATTAGAATTGGGGCCCACCACCTAGAATTTCAAACTACTTCTTAACTCCCTGCAAACTCCACAAGCTTGATTGTAGACCCCTAATCACCTAGAGGGTTGAAATCAAGTGTGGAAGTTTAAAGGATGGGTTCCTATAGGACTCTTTGGCCTTAGGATCGCCTACAGGTGGCTCAGTCCAGTGAGGGCTGACCTACACACACACTACACTTATACACTACACTTTCACACACCTCCTAAAACCACACCTATACCCAACTTGACCTCCGACTCATGAAGGTGATTCACATGGATGGTCCTTAACTCCTAAGCCCTCAGCAAGAGGGTTAGGAACAACATAGTGGATGCCTTAAATGAGTCCCTTCATGGCTCATGTGGGCTTGATATGGCTTCATGGCTCAACCAAAATGATTTCATTCCACTTACAATTACCCAATCTTTAATTTTCTAAATTTTTAATTTTTGACCCCAGGGACCCTACACCCGCCTAGCCTACCCAAAACCCTTGAAATTACCCAAATCCTCCAAAATTTTTAAATCACCCAAAATTCCCCAAAACCATTCCTAAACATTTCCTCACCAATCAAATTGATCATCCATAGCCAAAAATACCAAAAATTCCAAAAATACCCCCAATACCCTCCAAATACCAATAATGCCCCTCTTGACCCAAAAATCCAAAAATTCAGAAAATTCCTAGAAAATTCCAGAAAATCCCAAATATTCCCAATTTCATTTTGGCCAACTACACCATGGGCCAATTTTGTCAATGTACCCCACTTTTGTCAAAATCCTCAATTTGACCCATTTTAACCCAAACTGAACCCAATGTCAAACCAAACCTATCCAATTGACCCAAATTCTTGTCCAATTCAATTCTAAACTTCAATTTAACATTCCCAACACCAATCTAGACCAAATCCAAGTCCAATTTGATTGGCATTTGAATCTAATTTCACTTTTGACCTTAAAGCCCAATTTGGACCCATGACCCAAACCTAGCCCAAACCAAACCAATTTAACTCCAATTAACCCCAAATCTTTTCTAAACCATCCCTAACATCCCCACAAGCAAAACACTAACATTATTTGCCCAAAATTTAGATCCAAACCCCACTCAAATTCAACCCAAAGCTAAAAGGCCCAATTTTGACCTAAACCCAAACCTAACCCAAATAAGCCCAAACCCCAAAATCAAAACCCAACCAATGCCAAAACCTCTTTGAAACACTCTCATAAACATTTCCCAACATTTATTTTACATCAATTTCAACCCTAGCCCAACATTGGCCCAAGTTAGCCCAATTTGACCTACGTTGGCCCATTTACCAAAGAGGTCCAAATCCAACCCAATTCAAGCCTAAACCACTTCAAATTGATTTCAAATCATTCATGAAACATTCCTAAATTAAATTCAACACTTATTAGATCCAATCCTTTGCAAAATTTTCATCCTAAAATTTGTTTTGAAATCTAAAAGCCCACTCTCTAAACCATCTTGAAAGCCCATCCAAAGTGAAATCCAAAAGCCCAAAGCCCACATGACAATTCCTTCTCATCATCCCTTTAATTGGAATCAATTCCTAAGTCCCAAATCAATCATCAAATCAACCTAAATCAAGCACCATCTAAATTTTTCACTAAATTGCCAAAATCTCCAAATTCCTTTTTCATATAAATGAATCCACTTTTCCTAAGCCAAGGATGAGCCAAATGAAGCCACATGCAAGCCATGGACAAGCCACATGAAGCCATGGGGGGTTTGACTTGTCACCAAGCCATTAATGGCAAGAGGAGGGAGTCCTTTCCTAAGCCTTCCTTAAGCCATTTTAACCTCTTTAATGCAACACCATAACCCAAAATTAACTTAAACTATTTTGATGGGGACCACACCATTTTCTCCTAGCTGACCCAAGTGAATCTTCTCAGCCCAAAACCAGGCCTTGGGTGGTGCACCTAGCCCAAAAGGATGGGTTGAACCAAATTAAACCAAAATGGCCTCTCCCCCATACCATTTTAATCCAAGCCCTTTACACATGTCCATGGCCAACTGACTGCACAAACTTCCAGCCCTAACCCACCTGGACCTGAAGGTGACCCATGCCTGCCGGCCAGCCGCCTGGGTCGCCTGAAAACACCATGGCCGAGACATGGGAAGGAGCCAAGCATTGAAATTCCACCTTGCTGAGTTGCCCCATGCCCAATGGCCATTGCAGCTGTTCTTCCATTGCCAAGAGCAGCTGATCCCAGTCCCTAACTCCCCCTGGGAGAGCCTCTAGCCTCTCCTATTTAAACCCCACCCCTCTCGCCCATGAAGAGGTGCTGAACTAACCTTAAGGAAACTCTGCCAAAATCATTCCAGACCACTCTCCACACATAGAGCACTTGATTCCCACTCGGATTCCGGCCCGATTCCCTCCAGTCGAGCTCGATTTTGAGTTCAAACTTCAACACAAAAACCAGGGATACTTCTTCACGGTGGACCAATCCCCAAATTGATTGATCCTACACCTTCACCGGACTAAGGGAAGAAGTTTACCAGCAAAAGCCCCCTCTCCGGGCCACCCATCCGTTCCGGACTCCAAGCTTTGTAATCGAGCGTGGTCAAAATCCTACCTAGACAATTCACCGAGCCGAGGACTTCATCTGGAGCTTGCTTGGACCCAATAGAAGGTGACACAACTCTCAGATCGAAGCTTCACTTCTCTGAGCAAAGGTATGAACTCACTCTTTTTCCTGAGCTTACAGAGATTCTCCATTTGGTTTGAGTCAATTTAAATACATGTTTACCGTATGGATGAGTTCGTCTCCTCAAGACAAATCCATAGAGCATAAGAACACGAAAATCCGTTGAGAATCAAGTGAGAAATTAGGGTTAGAAGAAGGTTGACGGTCACGGGTGCACACCAGTCGTAGACGATGACCAGGAGCTGTCGGATCGAGCGTGTATCGAGTGGACGGTCTGGATCGAGCCGGACAGCGCGTTGGTACGTGACCCGCGGGGCCCTGGATCGCTGAGTCGGATGGCGGCGCCGAATCAGAAAACGACACACGGCGCTTTGGAGATGCCTAGGTTGAGTTGGCGCCGCGTGGATAAGTAGGAAATTAGGTTATTTTCCTATTTATTTAATTCCCTAAACTTCAAAAATTCATAACTTTGTATAGGAAAATCAGAAAAATAAAATAAAAATACCCTCTTGCTCAGTGAATAGAGGAGAATAATGTGGAAAAGAAATCATTTAATTTCATCAAGTATTTTATTTTTAATAATTTATTTACTCTCTGCACATTTTCAATTCTCCATGCATGTATACAATTCACCATGGCATGAGACCATAGGGCTTTTGAAGCCTCTGAATTTGGGAACATTCCCCGAATTTTCCAAAGTCGAGGCCACCCCTATGAAGAGTTATTGATTTTTCAATTCTAGGCCACTATTCCGAATATTTTAATTCCAATAATTAGCATGTTGTGAAATTAATTCTAGGAAAATTTGAGGATGTTTCTTATGACCAGAGGACTCTAGGAAAAATAGGTTTTAAATTAATCCACTTGGAATAACCCGAATTGGCTTAAACACCCAAAATAGGTCCTTAATTAATTAGATCTAATCATACATCAAATTGACTTGAAATCAATTCTCCACTGACCTTTAGGATCAGAGGAACCCACCATAAAAATTTGAAGTCAATTGGACTTGGTTAGCCCTACCAAATGGGTTGATTAAACCATTTAGCCAATTTAAACTTTAAAAATTCATAAATTTCAAAATACTTTTCAAAAATTCACCAAATTGGTTCTGGAGCCTCTCTGATATCAGAGGAATTTTAAAAAATTAAAATTGCAATTTTCTAAAAAAGTTGATTTTTTGCATTATTTTAATATTTTTAATAATTAAAAAATAATAAAAATCTCAAAAATAATAAAATTCACCAAAATGTTCACATTTTTAATTTTAATCACTTAGGAACAAACCCCATATTTTTCTTAAGTCTATATGATGAGATATTAAATTTTAAAGCCCTAAGGTAATTTTAAATAATTATAATAAATCAAAGAAAAATCAGAAAATTGTAAAAATTAGTTCTTTGATTTCATTGATATCAGAGAGATTTTTGAAAAATATAAAATTCATTTTTCAACCTTTATTTTATTTTTAAATTAATTAATACTCTAAAACTCAAAATAATTATAATAAAAAGAATATAATTCAAAAAATCACCAAAATTGGTCCAAGTGGTCCTTTGGTCATTAGGAATGTCCCATAATTTTCTTAAGGACAGAAACTTTCCCTTGGTCATATTATTAAATTTTCCTTGGAAATCCCTATTTTCCACCAAAAATAATTACATAAATAAATTAAATACGGAAAAATCACATTTTCTCCTCTCATGCCTTTATTGACATATGAGTGAAGTCACATAAAAATTTCAAGTTCATTTAAGCTCAATTTAGTGAGTTATGAAATTATTAAGCTTGAAGGGCAAAATGGTAATTAAAATTTTAACCTTTAATTAAAACTTTAGGCTTAATAAAATTAAAGAGTAAAATATTTGATCCTAATCTAATTTGGATGATTGAAATTTGAATAATAAGGGTAGAAACCTATTAAAAAATTTAAAAATAATTAAAATAAACCTTAATCAAATAATTAATTAAATTTGGAAGAATAATAAAATTTGAATTATAAAAATAGGGATATTATTAGCAAGAGATTTGTTCTTTAATTTAAGAATCCCTAAATTAATCATCTCAATAATATTTAATACCTAATTAAAATGATAATCCAAATTTAAGATTTAAAATGCTAAAAGACTTAATCATTAAATTAAATTAAAGTTAAATTATTTAAATTAAATCCTTTTAAAATTTCAATTAAATTAATACTTTAACAATTAAAATTAAATCATCTTTAAAACATAAAAAAATAAAATTTTAAATTAAAATTAAAAATAAAATTAAATTAAAATTTAAATTAAATTAAATTAAAACATATTAAATTAAATCAAATTAAATCAAATTAAATTAAATTAAATTAAATTAAATTAAATCAAATTAAATTAAATTAAATTAAATTAAATTAAATTAAATCAAATTAAATTAAATTAAATTAAATTAAATCATATTAAATTAAATTAAATTAAATTAAATTAAAAAATAAAATCAAGTTAAAATTAAAATTAGATTAAATTAAATAAATTAAATTAAAATTAAAACTAAACCAAATTAAATTAAATTAAAGTTAAATTAAATTGAATTAAAAATAACATCACCTAAGACATAAAGAATTTAAAAATAAATATAAAGCAACTTGAAAATTATTCCAAACTTAAACCCATTAATCGAAATTAAATTAAATCATAAACCATTTGAACATCAATTTGCCCTCGAAAGTTTTTGTTGTCATAACTCCTAAACAGAACGTTAAGTGAAGTGTTACTTCACTCATAGGATATTAAAATGTCCTAGTTCACTGAGTAAGATAACAACAAAACTTGAATTCCTGGACTATTAATTCATTTGTATAATTAAATTCTCTTGGACTTAAAAATAATCCCAGAAATATTGAAAAGATGTTTAAGATTCGTCTTAAGCACTTCCTCGACATGATGGGATGTTTATAAGAACAATTGAACTTAATTGTTCTTTGATGAAGAAAATCGTCCTCAAACCAAAACACAAGAACCTAGACGTCATAGGAGATGACTAGGCATAGGAGTAGGACCTTGGTAGAAAACCATAACCCTTCCCTTAGCTTTACCTAGGAACTTGCTTTAAATGCTTAAATATTCTAATTGTGTTTTAAGTGCAGCTTGGGATGACGGGAAGACCCTCCAGGTACGCTTTTATTTTATTACAATTTACTTTATTGCAAATGCACTTTACTTTTCTTGCATGATAAACAACTGTTGCATGAAAACCAAAACCTTTAGGGTAGTCCCTGAACTGAAACCAAAACTAAGTTAAAATTCACTGCAAGATAAAATTCACTGCCACAATATTTCAAAATATAAAACAATTCAAAATTTAATCACAAACAGAACACAAAACTACAATTACAACTAAATTAAAACGTCTTGTTGGATGATCGGGCATACCTCGGATGATGTAACCTACGTGTTGCTAACGGGATTTCCCACGGTCTAAATGAAAGTGTGAAACTCATTTAGTTGAGTTTAGCAAATTCATCTGGACTAAGTGAATCCGATAAAAATAACGATGCCGGAAGGATGGAACCGTGGGATCTTAACCGGTGTTGTTATAATCAACTTTAAGATTTGTTTTAACTAAAACACTAAAAAGCACTTGAATTTTAAGATTTTCTCTAAACCAAAACACTTTTCTCATCTCCTGATTTATGACTTCTAAAACTAAACCTCCGCAACAACAAGAAGCTCGGAGCATGGTGGGCAGTACGGCCATCGTCATCAGCAAAACCCGAGTCTACTTCAGCAAAACTTTCTTAGAATTAAATAACCAAACCATAGGATTTCGAGGTAGTTTGCCTAGTGCAACATAAATCCTCAACTTGTTGTTAGGCATTTGCATTGCAAATTAAGCCCTAACCGGTCTTAGGATTTCCGAGGTAGTTGTCCGATACGACATAAACCCTCACATCTTCGAGGCTATTTGTATGATCATGTCATACGAACATAAGTCCTAATTAATTAAAATTGGCAGGATCAAACCATTAAACAAACATTAGGACTTTCTTAAATTCAAGCCAAACAATAGGATAGTCGGGAAATTACCGAAGTTCACTTCGAATCTGTAATTTCTCCTACCTTTCTTCCTTTGAATTCCCAAAACAAAATGTTCCAAACTTGATCCATTCCCTATTGAAACTCTAAAATTCAATCCCTTGAAAACTTAAACTTTGAAATTCTTGAGAACAGAACTATTGATTATTATCGAGAGTTTTCTTAGGTGATTCTCGTCACTTAAGATGTAATTAACTATAGGGGCTTGCCCTTATAGGGAATTTTAAGAACCTGAGTAATATAAACCTCGCTTAATTCATTTATATTAAGCAGGGGAACTTGTCGGCTTATAAAATTGGTTCGCAGACCAAACGGATGTCACAAATCTTCTAGTTTTTTAATCGAGCCCCATCACCAAACAAGTGTGTCTATTCTTCGGGATAGATACACGGTTCATGATGCGCGCTCGTTTATATAAACTATCCGGGATGTGAGGTCGGTTTGATTTCATATCTTAAAATTATTTTCAAAATCAAATACTACTTTCTAAATCATATATATATATATATATATATATATATATATTTAAATTAAAACTAAAATCTAAAATTCGCCGACAATTTCTGTTAGGCGACCCCCTTTTCAAAACACATAACCTAAAAATATGCTGGCAATTCCTTGCTAAATATTTTCCTCCTTCTAAAACTGCTAAATTAAGAAATGATATTACTTCGTTTAGTCAATTTGACGGGGAGACAATATATGAAACTTGGAAAAGATTTAAAGAACTATTAAGAAAATGTCCTCATCATGCTTTACCTGATTGGTTGATTATTCAAACATTTTATAATAGATTAATTGATCTTTAAAATCAATTATTAATGCTGTTGTTGGAGGTTCTTTAATGTCTAAATCATTTGAAGAAGCTTACACTTTAATTGAAGAAATGGCTAATAACAATTTTCAATGGCCTTCTGAAAGGATTAACCCTAAAAAGATGGCTAGTATTCAAGATAATGAAGCCTTTTCTATCTTAGCTTCACAAGTTGCAGAAATATCTAAGAAATTGGATAGTTTTGCAATTAATATTTCGCATAATAACTCTGCTAATATTGAAGATCCTCAAACTATTGAAACTTTACAAGCTATTGCAAGTAAAAATAATCCTTATTCAAATTATTATAATCCTGAGTGGAAAAATCATCCTAATTTTAATTGGAACAATTCACAACAACAATGGGGTAATAATCAATCTCATCCCATTAGAAATTGGAATAATCAAGTTAATTCAAATTATAAACCTCCTGGATTTAATAATCAACAGAAAAAGTTATCAATAGAAGAATTAATTATGCAAATGAATAATCAATTACAAAATCAAAATATTGTTATTCGTAATATTGAAAATCAAATAAGGCAAATTGCTACTTTAATTAATAACAGACCTGTAGAAACACTTCCTAGTAATGTTGAAATCAATCCAAAGGAAACTGGAAAAGAACATGAACAAATTAAAGCTGTACAACTTAGAAGTGGAAAGGAATTAAAAGAAAGATTGCAGAATAAAATTGAAAAAGAGATTGAGGTTGAAGAGATTGAAAAACCTAAAGAAACTCTCTCTCCTAGTCAAGATCGATCGTTATACCCGTTAATGTGGAAGTTGAAAAACCACCACCACCTTTTCCTCAAAGACTTAAACAGCAGAAACTTGATCATCAATTTTCTAAGTTCTTTGAATTTTTTAAGAAACTTACTATTAACATACCTTTTGCTGAAGCATTAGAACAAATGCCAACTTACGCAAAATTTATGAAGGATATTTTAAGCAAAAAATGAAAATTTGAAGCTTTTGAAACTGTTGCATTAAGTGAAGAATGCAGTGCAATAATTCAAAAGAAATTACTCGAAAAGCTTAAGGATCCCTGGAAGTTTCACTATACCCCGTGCTATTGGAGAAAAATTTTGCGAGAAAAGCTTTATGTGATTTAGGAGCAAGTATTAATCTCATGTCATTTTCTATCTATCGAAGATTGGATTTAGGAGATATTACTCCCACCACTCGTAACTCTTCGATTAGGCTGATAGATCTATCACTTATCCTAAAGGAGTTATAGAGGATGTCCTTGTTAAAGTGGATAAATTTATCTTCCCTGTAGATTTCATGGTACTTGATATGGAAAAAGATAAAGAGAAACCTATTATTTCAGGAAAACCTTTTCTAGCTACCGGACGAGCTATGATTGATGTGAAAAAAGGAGAATTAACCATGAGAATCAATGATCAAGAAATTAAATTCAATGTTCTTAAATCAATGAAGTACCCTGATAAAGAGAAATGTTATCGAATGGATATAATTGATTATTTAATTGAAAAACATTAGCAAGAAAAATGTAAAGTTATTTATGAAGAAAATTTTAAATTTTTAACTAATGAAGATGAAATAGTAGAAGAAGAAGAGACTCATTTTATTAAAGATAATTGGGAAACTTTAGACATAACTCAAAATGATATACTTTTACCCTCAATTAAAAAAGCACCTAAACTGGAATTAAAAATGTTACCTTCCCATTTAAAATATGCTTTTCTTGGAAATTCGTTAACTTTACCTGTTATTATTTCTTCTGAACTGAGTAAAGATCAGGAAGAAAAATTACTAGGTGTGTTAAAGAATTATAAGAAAGCTTTTAGTTGGACTATTGCTGATATAAAAGGAATAAGCCCTTCCATTTGCATGCATAGAATTTTAATGGAAGAAAATTTTAAACCTACTATAGAATCGCAAAGAAGATTAAATCCTATTATGAAAGAGGTTGTTAAAAAAGAAATTATTAAGTGGTTAGATGCTTGGTATTATTTATCCTATTTCGGATAGTCAATGGGTAAGTCATATTCATTGTGTTCGAAGAAAGGAGGAGTAATCATCATTGTTAATGATAAAAATGAACTTATTCCTACAAGACAAGTTACTGGATGGCGAATTTGTATTGACTATAGGAAACTAAATAAAGCCACTAGAAATGATCATTTTCCTTTACCTTTCTTGGATCAAATGCTCGATAAATTAGCTGGACACTCATATTTCTGTTTTCTGGATGGATATTCTGGTTATCATCAATTACATACTGCTCCTGAGGACCAAGAAAAGACATCATTTACAAGTCCTTATGGAACATTTGCTTTTAGAAGAATGTCTTTTGGCTTATGTAATGCACCTGCAACTTTTCAAAGATGTATGATGTCAATATTTTGTGATTTGATTGACAAAGGAATTGAAATATTCATGGACGATTTTTCAGTCTTTGGAACTTCTTTTGAATCTTGTTTGGAAAATATAGCCAAAGTTCTGAAAAGATACAAAGAAATAAATTTAGTTCTTAATTGAGAAAAATGTCAATTCATGGTCACAGAAGGCATTGTACTTGGACACAAAGTATCACGGAAAGGGATGGAAGTAGATCAAGAAAAAGTGAAAATTATTGCTGAATTGCAACCACCTACTATCATTATCGATGTGAGAAGTTTTCTAGGTCATGCTGGATTTTATAGAAGATATATAAAGGATTTTTTCTAAAATTGCTAACCTCTTTGTCATTTATTACAAAAAGATGCACAATTTGAATTAATGAAGAATGTATTAATGCTTTTAATATTTTAAAAGAAAAATTAATAATCGCACTCTTATCATTGTTGCACTCGATCGGAATAAATCTTTTGAATTAATGTGTGATGCAAGTGATTTTGCAATTGAGCCGTATTAGGATAAAAATATGAGAAAGTTTTCAAAGTTATATATTATGCTAGTAAAACTCTCACCGAAACACAAAGAAATTACACTACCACCGAGAAAGAACTTCTAGCTATAGTATATGCCTTTGATAAATTTAGACCTTATCTTCTTGGTACTAAATGCATAGTTCATACCGATCATTCTCGCTATTAAATATCTAATATCTAAGAAGGATTCTAAACCTAGACTTATAAGATGGGTTTTACTTCTACAAGAATTTGATTTTCAAATAGTAGATAGAAAAGGAACTGAAAACCAAATTGCTGATCATTTGTCTAGAATTAAAAATGATATTATTTCGGAAGAAAATACAAATGAGAAATTCCCTGATAAATCTTTATATGTTATTCAAAGATACAAAACACTGTGGTATGCTGATATTGTTAATTATTTAGTTAGCAATATTTTACCTTATGACTTGGATAACAAATTTATTAAGAAATTTAAATATGATGCTAAATCTTATATTTGGGAAGAACCTCATTTATTTAAAATTAGTAAAGATTCTATGATTCCAAGATGTGTACCTTATGAGGAAACTTTTGTTATTGTTCAAAAATGTCATTATTCTGATTTTGAAGGACACTTTGGCATAGATAAAACTGCATTTAAAATTTTAAATTCTGGATTTTATTGGCCTACCTTATTTACCGATGTGAGACAATATGTGAAAACATGTGATCGATGTCAAAGGATGGGAAATATATCTAGGAAAGATGAAATGTCGTTAAACTATATATTGGAAGTTGAAATTTTTGATATATGGGGATTAGACTTTATGTGACCATTTGTTCCATCATCTGGAAAAATTTATATTTTATTAGCAGTTGATTATGTTTCAAAGTTGATTGAAGTTGTTGCTTTACCAAACTGTGATTCCAAAAGTGTTTCAAAATTCTTAAAGAAAATGATATTTTAAAGATTTGGAATACCTAAGGTAATTATCACTGATGGTGGAAGTCATTTCAGGAATATAAGAATTCGATCATTACTTCAAAAATTTGGAATCAAACATAGAATTGCAATCGCTTATCACCCTCAAACTAGTGGAATGGCCGAAGTATCAAACGAGAGAAATTAAAAGAATTTTAGAAAAAGACTATTAATCCTAAAAGAACCGATTGGGTTAATAGACTTGATTCGAATTATGAGCTTATAGAACGAGCTTATAAGACACCAATCGGAATGTCACCTTACTGGTTAATTTATGGTAAATATTGTCACTTACCTGTAGAACTTGAACATAAAGCTTATTGGGCGATAAAGGAGTTTAATTTTAATTTGAATAAAGCAGGAGAAAAATGATTATTGCAATTAAATGAGATGGAAGAAATTAGAAACGAATCATATTAAAATGCGAGGATTTATAAAGAGAAAATGAAGATGTTGCATGATAAGAAAATTTTAGGAAAAATTTTTGAGCCTGGACAAAAAGTTTTACTGTTTAATTTTTATTTAAGACTTTTTCTTGGAAAATTAAGATCTAAATGGATTGGACCTTATTTTGTTGAGAAAATATTCCATTATGGAGCTGTGGATATTAAAGATCCCAAAACTGGAAAAATTTTTAAAGTAAATGGATTAAGATTGAAGCCTTATTTGGGAAATATTAAGAAGATTTATAAAGAGGCTTATGAATTGAGTCAACCTAATTAAAGATTTACTTAAGTCGGGCTGACAATGTTAAACCAAGCCCTTTGTGGGAGGCAACCCATAATTATCTTGTATTTTTGTGTTTTAATGTAAGGTTATGCCTCGATCTTGATTTATTTTATATTACTTTAGAAAAATTTGATGCTCATAAGTCTTGGTTGACTTAGGCTGAAAATTATTTTGAGATATGTAAGATTTAAAAATAGGATCACTCTATTTTAAATATGAGTAAAAAGGAGATCAAATTAACCTTCATTATGATAGTTTAAAATGTGAGTTATCGAGTCTAAATTACTCTTACCAGTATAACTTACCTATTTTGAAGAACGAAATTTTGAAAATTTGACGATTAGGCGAAACGGAGTTGAACATAGTTCCGGCGCCTAGGCGCCAGAATTCGGCGCCTAAGTGCCAAAATCAACTATGTATCAATAGGTCCGGCGCCTAGGCGCGCATTTGGCGCCTAAGCGCCACGATTATAGGGTCGTCCAAAAACCGAAAATTTTTCAGTTTTTCACACGAATTCCCCCTTTAAATCTACCCATCTTCTTCCCTAACCATCAAACAATCAAAATTACGTCCCTTACATTTCATTCTTGAGAGATTTGAGAAATTTTTGAAAAAATGGAAAGGAGAAATCATGGAGAAGAGGCTTGGGACAAGGTCTCAAGGGATCCTCAACCCTACTTCAATGGTTTCATCGCTGTAAGTTTAGAGAAAATTTCTAGTCATTTAGATAAGTTTGAAGAAGATTTTAAAAGGATTGGAGATCGCCTTCATGAGATGTTTCATCAAGTTGAACATCTAGAATGGCAAATGAAACTTCAATTTGATCATATTGCGGCTTATCAAGATACTCAAGTTGAAATGTATGCGAAGAACAAGTGGATTGATGAAAAGACGGCTACGGATTTCTCGAGAGCGTTAGTCTTCTTTCCAAGTGGAATACACAATTTCCCTTGTGAAGAATAGAATATTCTGGTAAAGAGATAGTTATTATGGTTTGTTGAGTCATTGTATCGATTTAAAGAATCGATTGTGTTTGTTAGTATATTTGCTTTCATGTTCAAAGTGTGTTGTATTTGCTTTGAACTTGTTATGATTTAGAGTGTATTAGGAACTTGAATCAAATGTAGTACTTATCTGGAATGTATTGAGTCAAAATTGAAGATTTTAAATGGAAATTAGTGAGTTCAATTGAAAACCTTATGTTTGATTGGTGGATTCAATATATAATTTTATAAATTTTTAAAAAATGTTATGGAAGTTAGAAACTGAAGCCCTACTTTGATATGAGTAATTGGAAGTTGAATTTATGAATTTTGGTGGAAAAATAAATTTTTAAAAAAAAAATTTTAAAAGGCGAGTCTGGCGCCTAGGCGCCAGAATTCGGTGCCTAAGCGCCAGTTCGGCCTGCTACCCGAAAATTACCATTTAAACCCCCAAAAGCCATTTTTGACGCCTAAGCTTCATCTTCTTCCCCATTTTCGCGAAAATACATCCTCTAGATCCATTTTGAGGTCAAAACATCAAGGATTTGAGCGCGAAATCACTCGATTTCTTCGTCTCAAGGTCAGATCTACACTTTAAACCATTTATTTTCAATTTTCACCATAGATTTCCCTAAGTTTTGCTAAGAACTGAAAATTTGAAAAAATATTCGATTTTTAGTTATTTATTCGGATTTTTAAACTTATTTTAAGTTTTATAAACTTAAAAAGAGTTTAAATCTTTGATTCCTAAATTAGTTCTTGTTTTCTTTCAAGTTTAGATGGCTCCAAAATCTAAGCGCGAGAAAGGACGAGAAAATTTTAATAGCAACAAATTTCCAATTGCGGCTGCGCATTTTCGCTTCCACGAACTTGCGTCGTCGAGAAAGTTCATCTCGGAACGAAGTTTTTATCATCCTGGGGAGATGATCGAAAACACTATCGTTGCGCACAACTGGCAACGATTTTGTTTCTTTACTGCTATTGTTGTTATCCCGATTGTTCGAGAATTTTATGTAAATTTTCTGGATGCTGAAGATTCGAAGTCTTTGTTAGAGAAATCGAGTAGGATTTACTCCGTAAAGAATCAACATATTCTATGGCCTCGCCACCGACTATCGAGTGCTATTATTCCGGATTATCACCATCCGAGGAATATTTGGACATGATTATTGCTTATCCGACTAACGATATCGGATCTTGGAAGATCGAAATGGAAAGAGGGTAAACTTCAAATCCTCCGAATTAAATGGTGTATCTAAAGCATGGCACTACTTTATTTCTGCAAGATTGTTACCTTCCAACCACCTGAGTGAAGTGACTAGAGATCAAGCGATCTTAAATTACTGCATTCAGGAGAGGAAGTCTATTGATGTCGGAAGCATTATTTATGATTCTATGGAGTCTACTGTAAGATCCAGCACTTCTGTTGGATTGGGATTTCCATCTTTGATCTATTCACTATGTGTTAGTAATGGATTCACTATTGATATTTCTGAGGAGAAGCTGAAGTCTACTAAGCCAATAGGGCAGGAGAGTGTTAGTATCTATGATCGTCTTCGAGGGAAGAGGTCGGCCTCTCCTTCTACTTTTGCACATATTTTAGGTAGACCTTCTACTTCTAGACCCTCTACTTCTGCTGAACCACCATCAGATTTCAGAGAATCAATGCATGATCAGTTTTTAGAACAGCAGCAGGAGTTATTTCAAACTCACTGCAGGATAGATACTATTGACAAGAAACTGGATCATCTTTCGGACTATACACAGAGGAAGAGCAGTTACGATGCAGAGTATGATGAAGCCCTAGTCAGATTTCTGAAGGGTGAACATGATGTTAGTTTTTCTACTTTTCCTAGATTCACACCATTTGTTGATCCTAAGGACGTTGAGTTTTCCTTTAGTGATGATGATGACGATGAGACTACAGCTAGTGATTAGTAGTAGAGAGATCTTTATGTAGTGCTACTCTGTTGTAAGTTTGTTTTGTTTGGATTGTTTGTTAGTTTTATGTTTGATGTGTGTTGTTTAGTTTATGTACTTGTGTGGATGGATTCTTTGGTAAAAATATTTTTAGTATATTGTGTTGGGACTGATGTTAGAGTTAGTTTATATGTTTATTTTAGTACTCTGTTTAGTACTTAGTAATTTCGCTCTGTTTTAATTCTATTTCAAATTTAGTATAATCAAAAATTAACCTGCTTACCTTTCTATATACATGCTTCAATTTTATCTTAATTATTCATAAAAGCATGTTTAGAAGTTAATTTTTCTTTTTAAGATTGTTTTTTTTTACATACTTACTAAAAATTCTTATGATTTTCTTTCTCTCATACTTTCAAATTATCATAAGTATACCAAAACTTAAGTTTGGGGGAAGGGAAAATCCATTCAAAATTAAATTTTATTTGTCCTTAAAGAGCTAATACTTTCTTAAAAATAGAAACTTTTTAACATAACTTAAGGAATGAAGAATTTATTTGAGATCACTTTTATTTTTGAAATTATAAACAATTTAGTGAAAATTAACCAAAATTTTACTAACTTTGATTGATTTTAAGAATAGAATTATTTAACTTAAAGAAGAATGAGAAAAAGAATTTTTTTATTCATGATAGAAATGATAAAATTTAGAAATATTAAGTAATAAAAAATTATCACTTGAAAAAGAAAAGATTGGAATTCCTTTTGAATTTTTATTTATGTTATAATAATTAAGGGGAGATGTATAAGTTTTGAAAATATAAGTTAAGGATAGTGAAGTTCAAAACCATTATCAGGCTATCCAGATATAGTAATCCTCTCTATAAAAAAATAAAAATAAAAAATAAAAAAAAAGATAGAGAGGAGAAGCTTGAGCAAATGCCTAATCAAAAATTGGCTTCACTTGAATTATCTTATAGGAAGAAAACTAATTACATATTTTACTTAATTTTTATGCATAAATATTTATTTAGAAAAGATTTTTCAAGAAGATCTTTTTCTTGTAAATAATCTATAAAAGCTTAATATAATAGACTTCTATTATTTTCAAAATGAAAGAAAAGTTTGAAATCTTATGATTTGGGAGTTAAATATTCTTTAAATTCTTAAAATTAAACCTAGTTAGTGAAATTGGGTTAATAATTTACTAAAGACTTTATAAAATCAAAAATTATAAGGAATCTTAAATAATTATCTTTTATTTCCAAAAGTTATATTTTTTTGTAGTAAAAAGAGTTACTTGAGGACAAGTAACATTTAAGTTTGGGGGATTTTGATCTATAGAAAAGTACATATTTTTATGCCTTGATTTTTATCAATTTCTAAGAATATTATGCTTTAATGAAAGGCATTTTTTGTATTTTTGGATGTAGGTAATGTAAAAAGGTCTAAGAAGGAAAAAGGAGCAAAAAGGAGCAAAAATGGAGCAAAATACCAAAAGTATAAAAAAATATGGCTCGGCGCCTAGGCGCCGGACTCGATACGAAACTGTCAAGTATTTTACAACGTTTGATCAGTTATTTTGACGGAGTGAGTGGTTATTGGACATTCTTGAAGGCTGGCAGTTGTTCCTTGATAATAGTACATGTGCTACATTGCATTTGGACGCTCCAAAATGGTTTTAATCGCGAAGATGTGCGAGCCAAAGTGAAGAGGTGCGAAGAACTGGACGCGGTGTCTGGCGCCTAGGCGCCAGACCAACCTTCTAGAAGATTCATTGAATGTGGACATGTTTTGAAGAGGTGCCTCAAGGCAACTCTTGAAGCCTATAAATAGAGGTCCAATTATTCAGAAACGTGCCCCTCCCATTGTACCCCTTTCTCTTATCTACTTTAAGATCTCTCATCCTTAGATAAAGAATTAGAGAGAGAAATTTAGGGCCACTTTTATTTAGTTTAGTGAGTTTATTTTCAAGTTATTGCATCTGGAGTTCATTACACTGTGGAGTCAGTAGGAATCAGAAGATCTGTAGAAGAAATATTTGAGATAAGTATATTTTTATATTTGATTCAAAATTTAATTATCATGTTTTGTTATTTATTTTCAATGTGTTCTTAGTAGTTAGTTACTTTCTTACTTCAATTATGAAGAGATAGATAAGATAATATAAAGATTCGATGGAGAATTAAAATTCAAAATATTTTCAAAACATTGTGATGACATTAAAACCTGATCTTACTTTACTTTTTAAATTAGCCGTTTGAATTGTTAAAACCTGTTGAAGAGTTTAAAAACCTTATAGTAGAAGAACTCTTAACTTGTAAATGTCACATGAATCCTTGGGTAGTCGAAGGCCATGTGCGGGCTATTCATGGTGAAGTGCAAATAAATAGAAAGATAATATTTAAAGGGTGTAGAATTGATAAGTTTTTAGAGTGACAGACTAAATTCTTATAATTTGATTTATAGACTAGGAAAGAGTCACTAGTAGGGCCGATCATAGCCACCCTTGGAAATCTAGAAGTGTGAGCCCGGATTAACCCATTCTACTAACAATACATCCGGACCTATTCTGTAAATTAGTCAATGTTCTTTGCACATGGATCAAAGGGTAAAAAATAAGAATGCTTCTATTTGGCACAATATCATAAATTAAATTCTCCAATGAATATTAAATTATCTTAAAAATCTTAGATTAATTGAAGGAAAGAAAGTTGTTGATTTTATATAGAGTTTATAAAATCATTTTCCTATTATTGTTTTCTTTAAATTGCATCTAGTAAATTAAATAGTAATTATAATCAAACTATAAATATTTTTACTATTATATTTTGCTTTCGCTTTATAGAAATTTATTTCTATAAATCTTCCCTGTGGGATAGATACTCGAGGTCTTTATTTAAAAACCCTATATTTCTTGAAACGATACGTATACTTGCATAGTACCCCTAGTGTGTAAAAATATTACTTATATAATATTAATTTTATACACTAGCCGCTATTTATAAATCGAGTCAAAGCTTTTGGCTATCTTTTGAAAGCAAACATTACTGCATTAAGCGCGGCGGTTGAGTCAATGACCTCTTCTAAAATAAAATTAACTATAAAGATTTATTCATGTAGCTAAACTACACATTAAAATATATAAAATCCTACCCTTCCCAAGACGAGCAAAAAAAAAATTATAATCTCTTTAGACAAGTCTAAAAATTATTTTTTGTGATTTCATCTATTGTTGGACGGTATTTTTGCTTCTCAAGATTATTACTATGATGATGTCGAGTCCAAATACAAAATGAGAAAATGTTAGCTTTTGTATGATCCATTTTCTAGACAAGACAACAACCAAAAACTCTAAGTCCATAAATGATCTGTATGAAATTACTAAAGCAACCAAAAATTGTTTCCCTTCTCTCTTACCTTTCTTTTTAAAATTCATGATAATTAAAATGGCACAAAAACTTACCTGATTAAAGTTTTAGATTTAGACCTTCATGTAATTTTTCCTCTTTTTTTTTTTTTTTTGAATTTTGAATTTTTCTTTAGTTGATCTACCTTTAGCATTCAATTATAGAGATCCCTCTACCTCTTTCTTAATTGTTTTTCAATCCCTTTAGATTTTAAAGCTTGCTGAACTTACTCCAAAACTAAAGTTTCTCTAGCATACTTTATTTTCTCAACAAATTATACATATGATTTTGGAAATGAATTTATTGTAACAATTATTTGATCTTCATTATCCACTTTATCCCCAAGGTTTTTCAATTCTATTTCAACTTTACATAGGCCATCCATAATATCCTCAAGACTTTTCTATTCAAATGTTTTAAATCCAAATAATTTAGCCTTCCAAGAGATTATATTCTTGTTGGCATCAATTTTTGATGTCACATGTGTAGAATGCCTACATAAATGATTCAGAATGATCTACTGTTCATTCACAATGTCCTGTAGCTCAAGTTACCCATCCAGTACCCTTAGTACGTATTCGCGACATGATATCAGGGTGTGACGAGTTGACCTTGCCAGGGAAAATCCACCATTGAGTAGCATCATTCACATTATGGGACACATTTGATGTTCATTTTGGTGTCTAGAGCCCCTAACTGATTCATGTGGGGCCTCTCGTTGTCAAAGAAACTTATCAAAGCTTCCCATGAGCGTTATGGGAATATTAAGGTTTAGAACGTTGTACCTACGTGATGATTTGGGGCGCCCATTGGCACCAGAATCCTTAGTGTGATGCCCGAAAAAAAAAATACTTATCTCTAAGGTTATGGGACTTCATTTTGGTCATATTTAATCCCACATGGCTTTCAGATTGAAAAAATCTTTCCTCGTGCATTTCCAGTGAAAATAGGGCTTTTTCGGGACTATACTGGAATGTAGACGCCAGTCAGGGCAACTAGGCAGCTAGAACAGCCCGCATAAGCTTGAAATAAAGAGTCTAGAAAGTAGGTGCTAAGCCCTCGACACCTAGGAGCCTGATCCGACCCCAAAACTACAGTTCTGATCCGATGGTCACTAAACTATGGGCCAGCACCTTGGCTCCTTGGCACCTAGTGCCAAGCCCAATTCCTAAGCGTTGAGATCACTGTGAGGTAGTAGCCTACTTTAATGTGATTATTTTACGTTCGATTTTCATCAGGAACACCCCTCTAGGCACCTGAAATTCAGCTTTTTCATGGCTAATGTGAGGATTTGCATGGGGGAGGCAAAAAGATGTGATGATGCCCCTTTTTAACTTATTTTAGATACTTCTATGTGGCATCATGAGGTCATATTTGACACAAAGAGGGGAAGATTTGGGCTGAGCTTGGTTTTTCTTCCCCTTAGCTTCTCTTAGAAAAAAGGGATTTCAGCATTTTGTGGAATTCTTGTAGGTTGGTCTTCTTCTTCCTTGGAGCTTCCTCTTCTTCTCCCTTAGATTTTGGATTACGGTTTTTCTTTTTTTGGGTGGAGAGCACTAGAGAAAGGTAAATAAATTGCCTTTACTTCTTACAGCCCTAGTTTCTCCTTCTTCCTCTTCTTCTTCCACCAAGAACCCTCTTCCTTCATCTTCTTTCTCTACCTCCACCAATTTTCTTGAGTGTGTGAGTTTTCTTGAAGATAAGTTGTGCTAGCAAAGAAGCAAGGTGGTTTCTCTCCTATGACGGAGGAGAGCTTCATCATAGCTTGTGGGAAGGAAGACCAGTAATTTGTTGAAGCTTGGAACTTGTTGGAATCTTGCTAGACTCCTCATAGAGGTGAGCTTCTTTCTTCTTAGGAAAGAAGTGAAGCGAACATCACAGAGCTTACCCGAAACTTTGCTGGAACTTTGCTGAAGCTTGGACAAGCACAGAGAACGCATCCTCAACCTTCGTGTAGGTTAAACTATTAAAACTTTCAAATTTTACTTTAGAACTTCTAGGTCTAGTTGTTAGAGAATTTAGGTTGGAATTTTTGTGTGCTTAGAGGAAGCCCAATAGAATTTGGTGCTTTGTTTTTTCCTCTAGAAACCTAAACAGTAAAACCTTACCTTTTCTTTTCTTAGAAAAAAATCTGAATGTTGGGGTTGTACTAACCCCACCGTTTGTTTCGGTGATTTCATCCAGATGAACATTTGAAATACACTGACCAAGAAGATGAAGGCATTCCTTTGGTCGTCGTCTTCTTAGTCACAGAAAATCCTCCTCATGAGAGATTCCCCACCTTGTGTCATGCAAACAAAGGTGGTTGTCTTGTTACTTCTCACAATAAGGTTGGTACACCTCGACAACGCTCGCCTGCCCAAGATTTCTCGTGAGATCGCTAGGATGAGATTGATTTCATCATTGGATTTGATTGGGCCTCTTGTTACGCTTGTTTTTGCATGCATATGATTGTGTGCATGACATGGTTTTAAAATTGCATAAAAAATACTCATTTTTTCTTGTGTTGTCGATAAATTTCCCATGCCGGTCTAATTTACCTATTTGGTTGGATTGACCGATCGACCGCATCCAGTTTGACCGGTTAAACCCATTTATGTCGATCACCCACTATTACTGGCGTGAAGATCAATTTTGTCGGATCGATTGTTCTATTGTTACAGGTCTGATCAGTTCAACCGACCATTTCTCGTCGATCAGCCATCCACTTTGGTCTGAATGACCACTTTTGTCGGCTCATCTGATTGACTGCCACATGTCCAATCAGTTCAATCAATTCTTTCCTGTAGATCGGCCACTCACACCTGTCCAATCGATTACTTTCGTTGAATCGACTAATTGATCACTACAAGTCCAATCGGTTTGACCGACCCCTTTCCTGTCATTTGGTAGCCCACACCGGTCCGATTGACTACTTTGTCAGATTGACTGATCGACCTTCCCCTGTCTAATCGTATTTATCAACTCCATTTAAATGTTGCATGATTATATGTTTGTTTTATATTGCTTACATTAAAACATTCACATCTACACCCCTTGTGCAAGCGTGAGCTGACCTGACCTGCAATTAAGCAGATATTTATACTCCAAAATATTTCAAAAAACTTGTCCAAATTATATTTCGCTGCTAGTGTGGATATATGAAATGACTTAAAATTTATAAAATATGCATTCACGCTAGATGTATTATGCAAGTATATGTTTGTTTCAAGTAATATAGGATTTTCCTTAAAAACTCCAGTATCGATCCCACAGGGAAAGCTATAACAATTAATATTAACGTTCAAAACATATATCTAAATTGCAAATAAATATGATAGGAAATAAATGTTGAAATGTTTGCAAAAGATTTAAAACTAAATTTAAGCAACAAGTACGAAAAAAATTTAACAGATTTATAAAGTTTAAAAGACTAATAAAGTTTAAAAGCGAGTTTGAATGTTATGAAAAGATACTTCCCCTTGCAAGGAGATGTTAATCAATGTAGTTTTGAATGATTAAAAATATGAAATGATGTATTGTAACAAATATGAGCATTCCTATCCTTTACCCTCTCTCGATGTTAGCAAAGAACATTGGTTACCCCTTCAAGCCACCCGTGATGTGGATCATGGAGATCACCCAGAGTAGGTACAATCAACCATATCTCTCATGGAAGCAGATCTGGATTGCCACTCGGGATATGTATTTTAGGGAGTTTGAGGTATGATATTTAAATTTGACATAGAAAGTTAATTTATACCTTTTTTATATGCTAATCAAGCTTACACTCTTTTTTATTTACAGAGGTTATTTTGCTGGTTGCTGGAACATCGCCAGCAAATTGTTCCAGCAAATCGCGGATCTATCAGGTTTGTGCCATCATAGCTTGAGGATATGTTCACGAAGGTGCGTAAGAAGGGGTAGAGGCTCTCGTGGGTTGGGGAAGATGTTAGACTGAGTTATACTGAGCATGAGTCTTTCCAGAGTACTAGAGAAATAGATAAACAAATCAGTAGAACCGGACAATGGAGGGAGTTAGAGGGGCCAAACTTCACATTAGAAGTTTGATCTCCCACATTGAGCACTACAAGAGGCTGGTAAGATTATGTCAAAATTCAAAAGCTTGCATATTTATGTAATTATGTGACTCGTGTATTTATCTAATCATATATACAAGCCAAGGAACTTGAAAGAGAGCCATCCACCACAGAGTTGCATGTCCTTACACATCGGTGCACCGATACACAACAGTGGTTATCTGACCACACTTAGCGTAAGTTTAAAAAATTTAGTTCTATTAATATGTTAAGTAAAATTTAAAATTTAATTAATATTTCATTTTTGTTATGTAAGAGTACGAGCTGCTCCAGAAGAGACAGAGGAATATGTCCAGTCGGACCTGACCGTCTACCAGCAGTGGTAGAGAACTAACCACTACTCAATCTGATTTTAAGTTGTGAACGCAGAAGAGGGGAAAGGAGGGTGTACGGCCTCAGAGCAAAGGTGGTGGCGTTTGAGTCCGAATATTCCCGTGCAGCTGTTAGTGGCCCTAGCTTGTTTCAATCTCAGCATGAGAAGTTTGTCAGGTATGTGATGATGATGAATGAAGAGCTCTGACAGGTGCGTGAAGGTCAACAGCTCGTTGCAGTTTAACACACCTGATGGAGAGTTTTGATCAACGGAGCAAGCAGCATATGCATCCAGTCGAGGACAATGAGAAGTAGAAGCAAGATGATAATGAGGAGGAAGATTAGTTTTTTTTATGTGTTTGAAGATGCTCCTCCAACATAGGGTTGACTTCATATATTTTTTTTCATTTTTGTATTGCGTGAACATTCATATTCTTGTGTAATGAATTGTGAACAACTTAATATGTTTATATTTAATCAAATTTAGTATCATTATGTTAAAATGTTTGACGTTTCCTTTATGAATTATGATGATAGATAAACATCCTATTTCTTGATTGCGTTTTTTATGTGTAGGTATGTAGAAATTTAAACATTTTGCTTTTTTTTTTTCTTTGTTGTTTGCGTCAGATTAGCGTCGAAATACTCTGACGCAAAAACTAACAATCAGCATTCAATACTTGTCGCTGCTAAATTGACACAATAGCATCCAAACAAAGAATGATAATTAGGGTCGACCATGTTCAATACTAATTAGCTTCTGACATATATGACGATGTTATGCCATTAAGACAGCATCGCCCATATGTATGATAGATTTTTTTTATCGACAGATGTTTTCAATGCTAATTCAGACACAAATTAAAATCTGACACTAATTTTGACACAATCAATTAGTGACTCCCGTTTAAACGTCAAAAAACAAAAATCAACGATAATCCGATGATAATTTACTCTAGCGTTGAAAAATGACCTGACTAGGGTCAGAAATGTCCGAAGCTAATCGAGCATTTTCCCTTAGTGTTAACCATCATTTATGATACCCATTACTAGTCGTTATACAAGTGTAAGCAAGATTCCTTCAATCGAGAGTATTCTTAGGTATCTCCTAAGATGAAATTAAACAAAGGGATGCGTCCCATTGGGAATTGCTCTTCACTCCAAACAAGCCCGCACACACTTGTATCTTTGGTTGTGGGTTATTTTCTTAGAGTCTTATTCGCGATATGTTCCAAAGCATTTTCGATTTGTTCCCGTTTTGGATGCACGTTTTTGGACTGTCACACAAGATTTACTTACCAAAATTATCCTCATCCTTTCTATCCCTTGTCTTCATCGTCATATGTCCTAACCTTTTGGTTCTTCTCTTCTCATGATCATTCATATGATCCGGAAAATAGATTACTAGGAAAAAGTGAATTATACGACGATAAACAAGCTGATGACTCTTAAAAAAACAAGAAAAAAAGAACAAAAACTATTCTACATGTTCCTAGTCATATATATATATATCTAATTATTTATCATATCCCGACCACTATTTTATCTTTATCTACCTCACAAAATATTTTCTTACTCAGATGCAAGACTAGTGTTACAATATATCATCTTCTTAAATTTTTTGCTTTCTCATGTGCATCTAAAATACTCATCAAACTTCCCTCATTATCCACAGCTTTAGACACTTTCATTTCGACCATAAGGGCTTCCATATTCCTCCTCCAAATTGAAAAGACTTTTTTGTTTAGTATCTCAATATTAACTATTAGAAAAAGCCATTCAAATAATACTTAAAACTAAGCTGTAATCCAATACATTAAAAAACTCAAATAATTTAAGATCAATCAAATTGGCTTGAAATCTAGGATTTATAAGATAATATTAATCACTAGAAAGACCTATTATTTCAAATTTTATTATGTAAGCATAAACAATCAAAGACATTCATTCAATTTATTTGCCAATATCTTTCATACGTACAAATGAAACAATAACATTTCAATGATACAATCGCAATTATCATTCCAATGAGAATAATTAGCTTTTATCTATAAGATCTATATACATTCACATACCAAGAACATTATTAAAGAGCACAATACACGGAGGTTTATGTTGTTTGACAAATGTTGCGTTTGTGAAAGGGAAGAAATATGGAGCTTTGCTTTTTCTAATTTTTAACTTGGGTTACAGGTTACACAATCATTTAGATCATAAAATAATGACTCATTCTATAGATCATAATCTAAGACAACTATACTTCATTCAAGATTATGCAGCAAAGTAATGCAGTAAGTAAATTTAGGATATAAAAATCTCAATATGCAAATCTGCAATGTTGACACCATTAACTCGTCAGACCTCCTTAATTCATGTCAATTTGTAGCCCATCAAAGGAGCTTTTATTGCATACGGACACCGGATGTAAATTTGCGTCTGGTGTCCAGTAGAGATGAGCGAAATACACCTTTTTATTTTTATTTTTTTGTTATAAGGGCATGGCCCGGACGCAAATTTGCTTATGCAATAAAAAATCTCATCAAAGACAGTTTTTCACTCAGCCACAGGTTGCGCGTTGCGATACTCCCCTCCCAAAGCCCTTTATTGCTCTTTGTATCTTGATTGAAAGAAGACGGGACAAATTTTAAAACAAAACACTCCATTAATTTAAATGAATGAATCAATATATTAGACAGCCGAGCTATTCATTAAATTTTATTGGGTTAGCTTCCTATAGCTCCTTTGAATCATTATTAAAGGTTCAATCACACTGATCTCCCTCGATCTACGTATGCTTTGTCTTTCTAATGTATTGTCTTTTAGATTAAGGGTCTGTTTGGGGCAACTGCAGCTTATTGAATAATCTGCTGATGAGCTGATTAAAAATAATCTGTTGATAAATTAGGTGCGGTGGCTATTACAAATTTTTATTTTTTTGTAAAAGCCAGATGGCAGCTAGAAAGCTCCCACCGCACCTAGGTAGGTGCGGTGTGAAAAAGTTATTTTCAGCGTTTTGAAAACGCATAAGCTGTCAAAACGCAGTTTACCCAAATAGCCCAGGTGCGTTTTCAAAATGCTACCGCACCAAATACACTGCCCCAAACGGACCCTAAGTCTGCAAATAATTTTATTTTAATGTTTTTTATAAAATCCATAGCTTGTATTTTAGATTTATTATTGTGGATATTTTTAGGAATATATATGAAACTTTTAGGTGAATAATGTCAAATATGTAAATGCCCCTAAATATTTTTGTAGAAAGCTAATTTCTTTTTTGGTGAAAAAAATGCTCATATCAATTATTTTTGAGAGGATGTGTGACTTTGCGTTCTTTTTAAAATGGTAAAAGCATATAGTTATCTAGGGTTTATTTTCCTAGCAATCATGTAGGATTGCTCTTAGACAGCACTTACATTCACGTAGACTCAGTGGTCTGCTTTAGGCAATCTGCAGCTTATTCGGATAAGTTCGTTTATTCCGATAATCGTCGATAAACGTACTGATTCGAATAGTGATCATGTCTGTTTGGCTTTGAGCGTTTGGAAAACAACTGATTCGCAGCTATTATGAATAAATGACTCTTATGCCCCTAAAATGAATAAAGTTCGCTGAGATCGTTTGGCTTCTGCGGTTTAAAATCGAGCTTATTTGCGATATTGTTCATTGTTTGTAGAAAACAAATGTTTCCACTCTTTTTTATTGTTAAAATTATTTTAAAATAGAAAATCATATTTTAAAATATAAGATCTTATTTTGAAATATAAAACGTATTTTAAAATATAAAATCATATTTTCAAAGATATAAGGAATCCATTAAATTTCTATTCATTTCAAACTTTAATGATAGTCAAGTAGTGCTTATTATAAATATTCATATTTGAAGCAATCTAAAATAAAATCAATAATATGGCTTTAAATATCACATGATGGAACATAATGGAACATAATGGAACCAAGTATAGTATTTGTAATCTATATCAATCTTCACAATTTACATATCATTCTATCTTAATGGAACATATCAAAGTAAGGGGGTGCTTGTACTCTCTACAATTGAGAAGCTATAGGGCTGCTTGTCCAACAAAACAGGCTTCACAATTCAAATCACTCTATCCACCCAAATTACATAAAACATAAAACATGAAAGAGAACTTTTGATGCATTATGTAAAGTGTCAGATATGTAAATACATAAGAATTAAGTGACATTAATGTATAAATCTTTTTAATTATGAGATGGAAACAAAAGAGGTAACTTGCTCATCCGGCATCCAAATCACATGCAATGCCCTAAACCCCTTTAATGCCAACTGCTCATCCCCTTCATAAAAAATAGAGATAAGGTTCTTCATTCCATAAACAATTACAGAAGGAATACATCATGTGATTCCCTATCATTATTCCATCTTCTTTAAATATTAAACGAGCCAAATGCGTAATCTGAGAAAGCTGATGGAAAGGGAAGGAGAAAAATACTGAGATCTAGGAGCGATCGAAGGAGATCAAGGGTGATCGAGGGAGATCGAGGGAGATCTTGCAACGCCGGCTTCACTCGGAGATGGATCTGGAGGCGAACTTCGGCAACTGTGGGAGAACGATGGATGGCGACTGCGACGGAACCCTGAGGGACGACGACTGCTTGCGACTGCGGGCGAGAGCTAAGGACGAGATTCGGCAACAGCGGGAGAACGATGGACGGCGACTGCGACGGAACCCTGAGGGACGGCGACTGCGGGCGAGAGCGATAACTGAGGGCAAGAGCTGAGGGTGACAATGGGGATTTGAGAGTATAACGCGATTTGAGTCGCGGGACGCGCATAAAGGTCCGCTTATCCCTCCGCTCGTAAAATTTCGCCGCGCTTAATCTGCGGTTTTATTAAGTGGGCGTCGAACGGATTTTTCAAACACCACTTCTGCTTTTCATACCGCCACCGCACCCATTAAGCTGTTCCAAACGGGCAGTAAAATTATCACCTATGTGCTTTATGTTGTACGACTTTTATAGATGTGCTCAAACTTGACCTTGTTTATAAAATTCAAACTCAAGCGGAACTCGTGGTCAAATTAAACTTTTATGTCTATGTTCAAGTTTAGGTCATTTATAATTTTAACAACTTGATTTTGATTCATGTTTATTTCGTGTGACTATAATTGTGACACTATAGAGCATATTAATGAGTAGTACTATCGAGCTACATAATTTCTACTCAAGCAATCAGTGTTGTGCAAATTAAAATTAATGTTACCATGCTATTTATTTTCTAACCAAATGAGACTTATCGAATAAACTAATCAATAGTATGATTGAGCTATTTATTTTCAAATCAAATGAGCTTTGTCGAGCTTTTAAATGAATTACAATGCCTAAAATGCTCTAAAGCACCAACAACCACTCAAATATACGTGTGTCGATCAAGGAGTATACAGATTTGAGTCCATGTATGGATCTTCAATAAACAAGTTAATTTTCAAAATAGAAAAAGTTCTAATATACTAGTTTGAAGTCTTGCTTTAAAAATTACTGTTTGATGAATTTTTTAAATTAACTAGACATAATTTTTGCAAAAATTTGAATCCTACAAACTAAGTTTCAGGATTTTAATCAAGTGAGGAAACCTCCCTTAAATTGAACTTAGCCATCTAACCATATCCAAGTGACTCTAATGTTATCGACAACTAGAAACAACAGTATTCCTTCGCCCCTTCCAGTGGTCTTAAGAATAAAAATTGTTTCATATAATAATTAGTACCCTAACTATGCAAAAACTATGGTATTTCTATAATTTCTTATGCAGTTGCACTAATTTAGCTGCAATATTTCTATTCTTCTTAAGTAATGATCACAATTCAATTTAACAATCAAAATAGTTTGTATCAAATATCTGAAGCTAAACAATTAGGAAAAAAGTTGTATAAAATATAGATCGTAAGTGAAAATAAACTTAAACAATCGATCGATTTAGTTGTATGAAAAAGGCAATATATTTAGAGTCAACTACTTCTTTATTGATGGTCGATTTCACTAATCGTTATTGCATACTTTCTTCTCGAGTATAAAAAATGATTTAAAATTTCTCGGAATTAGCAAGTCAGAATAAACTACATCAAAGAAAATTTAAAGTACAAAATAAAATTTGTATTAAATGACGGTTTCAAAGATATTATGTTGCATTTGATCTCTAAGAGATTTAATTAAATATAATAATGAATCTGACTTTTCGTGGTGAATTTTTTGCTCCGATTAGGTAAAATAATCAGAGAAAATTGTGAAAATATATTATTTTTTTAAAAAAGTCATTTGGACAACTAAATTAATCTAAATTAATCAAAATTTAAAAATTATTATTCAACGTCAATTTATAGCGCAATTGGGGCGGCTTATTGAGGGGTGGTGGCGTTATGAAAACGCCACTGTCTGTTTGAATAAGGCGTTCGAGCGCGACTTATTCATACCGCTCAAACAGCGCTTATTAAAATTACACTTGAAGGCGGAAGCGGGGCTTGGGATGCTTATTGCGCGTTTAGGTGTTCTTTTTCATGGGAGCCCTTCTCTACTCGTCGCCCCCGCTCGAAACCCATCCGCTCTACTGACTCCTCCCGTCGAGCACATCCCCGATCTCCTCCTCCTTCGGCTAGATCGGCAAGATCGTTGACTTTTTCTGCGAGCCCTTGCCCCGTCTGCTCTTCCCGTCAGCTCTACCCCTCCCCGTCGTGCATCATCCCCGATTTCCTCTTCTTTCGGCTGGATCGGCCAGATCGGCTAGATAGTTGGCTGTTTCTGCGAGTTCTCGCCTCTGCTCTACTCTTAACCCAACATTTTGAGGTTAGTTGTCTCAATCCTTCCTACTAATCTCACAATCCTTCCTAAATAAAAGAACTTGTTTATTTTTTGGTATTTAGTTATGTCTTCCAAGAAAGTCTGCAATTAGGACAGTGAGTTTAGTGTTGCTTTTTGATTTGGAAGAAATGCAATTTTGAATGAACTTATCGAAGAGACAGAAGGAATTATTATGAGTTCATGTTTGGTTCTCTAGCTTCATGAAATAAGGATGAGAATTTCTAGGAGCTGGTTTAAACAAAATCAAGATTAATGGCTTAAGTTACCTCTAATTTGTGCATTGGGTCTTCATGCGATAATGTTTGCTTCAGCTAATTTTCTTAGGCCATTCTTGCTATCAAAGTCTGAATTACTTTTCCCAGTTGGCTTAACTTATCAGTTTTTTTATTTTCCTCTTATGTGTGCAAATCATAATTGTTAGTTATGTAAATGTATTGTTGTATTTTGAAAACCTTTCATTAATATGTTTGATCTGGTTCTAAAAATAAGAAATTGATCATCTTTCTAGATTAGTTAAGAGAGGCAAAATCTAATATAAGATGACTTGTTCCATTAATAAGATTGTGATCGAAATTTAAAGCGAGTTTAAGAACTAATGGCATAGCAGTAAAGGATACTTGATGGTAGATTAGAAACATATTGTACATTTGAAAGGGGATTGGTTAGTTGGGTGAGTTACACAAGCTTTACATAAGAATTGCATGGTATGTTAGTAAATATTTAAAAGAAAAAAATTTTATTTAAAAATATTTATTGTTAAATTTTAAATAAGATTTTATACTTAATAAAATTTTATTAATAAAAAAGAGCATAAATTGTTATTTTTCTACAAACATCTACATATAAGCTGTTTTCAAACCGCTAGAATCAAACAATTTCAAGAAATTTATTCATTTCAGTGCATAAGAGTCATTTATCCATAAATAACAGTTAATCGCATTGTTTTCCAAACGCTCAAAACAAATAGACAGACAAATTATTTAATCATCCTAGCATCGATAGCTTTATCCGAATGTTCTTAATAAGCTGCAGCTGCCCCAAACAGACCTTTAATTTAATTCAATTCAACAAAAATTATTATTTTTATAATTTTTTTATGTAATTGTATTTAAAAATGAATTTGATAATTATTTTTTATTGTGATTAATTGATTTAATTTAAATTATTGTTTAAAAATATTTTATATTAAATGAACAACAATAAATATAAGACGGATACTTATTAGTGAAAATAAAATCTAAAATAATGTCTTCAAGGAACTAAATTTATAAAAGGGGCATTTACATGCATTTACATTTATACCGCCGAATTCTTTCATATCATAAATAATACTATTATTTTAACTTAATAGAAGTAAAATACACCTTCAAATACACAGATATGTATGCAAATCTTCCCAAAAAAAAAAATAGAAAAAAAGTTATGCAACGTGAAAGGACAACGCTAAAAGAAAATTATTATAAAAAAATTATTGGGCCTCTAAGAAAATAATTGAAGTCAGATTGAACACCGTGAGAAGAAAAATATAAAGTATTAATTGTTATGGTATATGCAATGAAAACAAAATGCATTCATAGCTATAAAGAACTTCCAGGTGAGGAGGAGAGTATGAAAACCGCTTATATCCCAAGCTCTCCTAAGGCAGTTTAGATCTTTTTGATAAAGCTCTTTATAGTTTCAAAAGCACTATATTTCATGTACATATAGTATTTGCCAAAGAATAATTCTGTTATGTTCTCATTTATAAGAAGTACTACACAATAAAAGTTAACATAAATAAACAATATTGAGCATTAAATTAAATTCATATAAAATTAAATTATTCGTGCATCGCTAACAATGATATGAAAAAAGAGCTTGACAACACAAACAATATAATATTTAAATCCAACAAAGAAATAATATTTAAAATGATGTAAAAATGCGAGCTGAACTCAGAGGAAATATTAAACCGGAACTATTTTATTTTAAGCAAATAATTGATTAAATACGATTGTTTTATAATTTAATTTCAAGCTACTCATGAATCTCACTATCAAGAACAATGGATGGCATTATGGCTTTCTTTGGATTAAATTAAAATTATGGAAATGAAATTAAATTTAATTATTTGTGTGTTTAATATGAATTTACAATATTTGAGTGGAATAATCCAACTTCTTTTCTTTGTGTTGTTGCAAAATTTTCTTCAGTTAGTCTTAACTTTAACTCAAACATTAATAGGTGGTTTACGTGCATATCGCCAATTTCATATGTATTTACATATATAAAACCTATATTTTTTTTTTTCATATTTATACCAAGTAAATCTTTAACAATACATTTAAAAATATCATTATCAAAGGTGAACCAAGACAAGTTCAACTAAGGGGGCACGGCCATTTTCGGAACCATCTCAACGGACTCTGTAACTAAAGTCGCAACTGTTAAATATTATAGTCTTTACATTTTTATTATTTAACCTTACTTAAGGGTAGTTTAGTCTTCCTGCATTCTTAAGGGTAGTTTAGTCTTCATATCTATTGTAAATATATTTCTCTTTTACTCTTGTAATGGATGCTTGATGCAATTGTAACCCTAGTCATTTTGCATTGCCTCTTTCTTCCCTTCTTCTTCTCTTACCTTCTTCTTCTCTCTCCCTTCTTCTTTATTTCAATTGCAATTCTTAACAACAACGAGGTACAGTAAGAAGCTTTTATATCCGCTACATCTTAGTCAAGGTAAATCTCAGTTAGATAAATAGAAAGATCAAACTGGCAACGACGGATATCAAGGTATCCCGACTAAACATGGATCGACCGAGACTAGCGAGATGGTTTAGTCGATACATCATGTTATAAACAAGAGATTTTATGAGTGGTCCCCCCTATCAGAGTATTAAATATTCATTCTTTCCTTGCTTAGTAAATGAAAGAGGTAGTATAGAGCGCTCTTCAAAGCAAAGGCATGTTGATCTTAATTGATGAAGAGGAGGACACAACACTCTCCTTCTGACCTATGGAAAAGAGTGTCACATCGAGTACGGGCGAAGCCACCATAATAGCATCATTAATGAAGCCAGACAGAACATCTGGTGCAGTGGCTCTAAGTACCATGCTAAGCGTCCCATGCAACTCCTACACAACAGATTTTTCAGTGTCTATGTTTTGTAGTGCACTGAGAAGTATGTCTCGGTATCCTACTACGAGGCTAGTGTTGTTAGGGTACATATAGGATTTCTTGTACAACCTACTCAGATGTTTCAGGATCTAAGCAGGGAGCTCATCTCTAGACATAGGACCCTGTTCTCTTAAAGAGCAAACTGCTCCAACAATCCTCTTGGCGAGAAGATATGTAGTGGAGTCATTCATACGAATTGCAGATTCGAAGCACTATGTTCTGAGGAGGGAGAGCCCTCCCAGCTAAGATGAGGTAAGATACGCACAACGGGGCAAAGGAGAGAAACGATTCTCAACTAACATGATTCAAGCTGCATCCCGCATTGGAACCAAAACAAGTCATCTGGGTACCCGCTCCACACTATCAGAGGACGGAGAGGTGATTCTCAGCCGACGAGATTCGAGTGTCATCCCGTGCTGGAATCGAGATGAGTCGTGGCAGGGACCCGATCCACACCGCTAGAGGATGAAAAGTGATTCTTTGCCAATGAGATTTTGAACGTCATCCCGGGCTGAAATCTAAATGAGCCATGGTGGGGATGCGATCCGCACTACCAGAGGACGAGGAGTGATTCTCAGCCAACATGATTGAAGCATTATCCAGTGCCAGAGTCATAATGTACCGTAGCGAGGATGCGGTCCACACCACCAGAGGATGAAAGGTATGATTCTCAACCGACGAGATTGAAGCATCATCCCGTGCCGGAATAGAAACGAGTCATGACGGGGACCCAATCCACATCTCCAAAGGACGAAGAGGTAATTTCATATAGCAAAAGCTTAGTTAAATAGTGAAAAATATAATAGACTTCAGTGAACTTAATATCATGAATAATAACCAATTTTTTTTATTTTTGCCATTACATTAGTAAAACGAAAGTTGAAGTGGCTTCAAAGAAATTATAGTGTAAAAGAAATAAAATATGATAATATTCCAATAAAAGAGTGAAAATATTTAGAAGATCTAAGAATTTCTTAGCTTGTTAGACTTTAAATATTATTTGGAAAATTAAAGTGATGTCAAATAAAGGGAGACTTAGTATATTGATTCTATTTTTTAAAATAAAGATGATGCACTAGAGTGTGAAATAGAGAAATTATGTTAATTTGTCATCCATTAAAATTATAGGAGAGGGTAATTGAATATATTTTGTAATGTGATATAAAAACATTGTCAAATTGAGGATTCACGTTGTTCAAGTCTGTTATAGATATTTTTATTGGACATTTACAGAAGGATGTATCTTGATATATATTTTCCACATATTATATTCTTCTTGTGGATATGACAATAGAGAGAATTCATGAAAAACTTGAATTATAAAGTTCAACTTTAGATTCTAAAGGCTTTTGTTTGAGTAAATCTAAAATTGAATGTCATTGTAATTTTAATGGTAGTAGATCTAATAGCATGGTTGTAACTATGGGGGAGAAAGTCATTAAAAGGAGTGAACATTTTAGATGTCTTGGGTCTATTTTTCAAAATGATGGTGATGACAGATACACCTAAAATATATAGTATTTTTATGCTCATTTTTATACCTTTTTTTAATGATATTGCACTTTAAGGGAAGGTATTTTGTGTTTTTCTTGCAGATATGATGAAAATGGATGGTCATGATGAAAGGAGCAAAATTGGATCAAATTTGGAGCAAAAATAATGAAAAATCAAAAGTTTGGCACTGAAATTCAAATGAATTTGGCACCAATTTCAAAGGGCGTGGGATGCAACTCTTGGTGGTAACTACCATAACTTCCTTTGGGCGGAAAGTTTGAATGAAGGGGTGCGTTCATTGGTAGATACATTGAATCTAGACACATTTTGAAGAGACACCAAGACATCTTTTGGTTTACTATTTAAAGAAAGTCTTAGGAAAGATTAGGGGAGGCTTTAGGAGGCTCTTCCACTGCGTTTTGAAGGAGAGGCTTTAGGAGGCTCTTCCACTGTGTTTTGAAGGGTGCTTCCATTGTTCTTTGATCGCTGAAAAATTTATTAAGAAATTTATACCTATTTTTGATGAAATTGCACTTTAAAGAAGGGTATTTTCTTTATTTTATCGTCGTGAATGAAGAATTTAGGTGATAAAAGCAAAAAATCATAAAAAGGAGCGAATTTGGAGCAAAATCATGCAATTTGTAGCCGAGTCGCCGACGGCGAGATCGAGCTCGCCGACGGCGAGGTTACGAGAAGAAAATTCCTGAAGAATTTATAACCGTCTCGCCGACAGCGAGCCCGAGCCCGCCGACGACGAGCTAGAGCGGTTTGAAGATCTTCTGAAGCCTCGCCGACAGCGAGGTAGTTCGTCGCCGACGGCGAGCTAGTTCAAATGGTGCAGATACATTGAACCTGGACACTTTTTGAACGAATGCTTACACACCTCTTGGTCCTTTGCTTACCTATATATATAGAAGCCGAAATTAAGTCTTTTGTGTGTTATTTTTGTTCAGTCTTTGTGTTCTAAGTCCAATCTTTTGTGTCTTAGTGTGTGTCTTAGAGAGTTCTCGAGTGAGTTAGTGAGTTTTTAGTGAGTCGTGTCAGACCGAAGGAAGAGTCAAAGGAACTCGCGAGGAGTCCGTCGGGATAAATTAAGATAAGTATTTGTATTTATTGTTTTTAACTTTAAATGAAATCCATGCTTAGTTTAGTTTCCATGCATTCTCGAGTAGTTTAATTAGTCTTTCTCCTCGTTTATGAAATTAAGTGATTTGATGAACTAAAAATAGAAGTACTTTTATATATTAATAAATTGTGATAATTTTTACTTAAAACTTAATTTACTTTTCAAACCGGCCATTTGATTTGTTAAAATATGTCGATTATCAACTATAGTAAAAATTACATCCGATATTCGGGGAATTCAAAAGCCTTGAAGGAGGGTGCAAATAAATAGGAAATAATATCATCGGGCGTAGAATCGAGCATTTTAGTGTGACGTGACTAAAATATTCAATTCGGTCCTATTGTTTCGAGAGTCGAAGTGTAGATGTTAGCCCTCGGCGAGGGGAACGTGGGAGCTCAAGTGGCAATCGGTATCCTCCCAAACTTAGCAGCAGATTCAGCAATCAAACATAGGATTAGTCAATATTCTTTACACCTGACTAAAGGGTAAAGAATAGGAATGCTCTTATTTGTCACAATACCTTAACATTATCTATTTAAATTCATCAATCACTTAAATTTCTAAACAAGTGGAAAGATACTTTTTCCGAATAGTTAAGACTTATTTAGCAATTAGTTTTATTTCCCGCACTCGCAATTCGTATTAATTTTCTACTTAGTTAATTTATCTAATTAAAATACTTAGTTTACTTTATTGCGCTTAAATTCAGAATTCCAAATTTTCGTATATATATTATTATTATTATTATTATTTTAAAATTAGTTGTTATTTAATTTTCTCTTTCCCCGTGGGATCGATAACCGTAACTCCACTAGAGCCCCGTATCACTTGATACGATACGTATACTTGCGTAGCATCCACAACATAAACAATTACAATTCTATACATATAATATAACGGGGTCAAGTTTTTGCTTCATTGCAATCAAATTAAAATATCATAATATAAAATTGCGGGTCAAGTTTTGGCGCCGTTGTCGGGGAAAGTAAGAAAAATTTACTAAAGTAACGGACTATTTTAAAATAATCATAATAAATAAATTAATATCTATTCTAAAATTGTATGCGCAAATTTGGACACGAAAATTTAATACTTTACGATTCTGAATTAGAGCGTACAATTAAAAGAATTAGAAAACAAAAGAAACAAACTATAAATTTAACACAAATGGCGAATATTCCTGAAATTCAAAATATGAACCAACAAAGACTATTAAGAGATAATGCCAACCCTACATCAGATGAAATTCATTTAACTATTCAAAACCCTGATGTAGCTGCGAATTCATTTGAACTTAAACCTGCAATTATCCAAATGGTATAAAACAATCAATTTAAGTGGTTCACCTACTGAAGATCCTAACTTACATCTTGCTAGTTTTCTAGAACTTTGTGCTACTTTTAAATATCAAGGAGTATCTGACGATGCTATAAGACTTAGACTTTTTCCTTTTTCATTAAGGGATAAGGCTAAAATGTGGTCGAATTCGTTAAGACTCGGATCTATTAAAACTCGGGGAGAATTATCACAAAAATTTCTATCCAAATATTTTCCACCATCTAAAACTCGCTAAGTTTAGAAATGATATAACTTCTTTTCGTCGATAGATGAAGAATCAATATATGAATCTTGGGAGAGATTTAAGGAACTTCTTAGGAAATGCCCACATCATGCGCTACCAGTATCGGCTGATTATTCAAACCTTTTATAATGGATTAGTGGGATCTTTAAGATCAATCATCGATGCTGTCGCTGGAGGTTCATTAATGTCTAAACCATTTGATGAAGCTTATGCACTAATCGAAGAAATGGCAACAAATAATTTCCAATGGCCTGCAGATAGAGTAAATCCGAAAAATAGCCAAGCATTCATGAAAACGATGCAATATCTATATTAGCTTCTCAAATTGCCGTTATATCTAAGAAATTAGATCATTTTGGAATGAACTACTCTCCTACTTTAGAAGAAAACTCATCCGGACAAATCATAGAATCTCAATCTAATTATGAAACTTTAAATGCTATTAATAATAGAACTAATAACCCTTATTCAAACTATTATAATCCCGGTTGGAAAACTCATCCAAATTTTAATTGGAATAACACATCTAATCAACAATGGATGAATCAACCTAATCAAGCAAATCCAAACTATAAACCTAATTACCCACCTGGATTTAATAACAATAACCCTCAATTCAAAGATAAGAAATTATCTATGGATGAATTAATTTTGAATATGGGTCATCAACTACAAAATCAAGGAAATCAACTTCAAATTCAAGGAAATCAATTACAAATTCAAGGAACATCTATGAAAAATATCAAAACTCAACTTGGACATATTGCTACTACGCTAAATAATAGAATACCTGGAACTTTTCCTAGTAATGTGGAAATAAATTCTAAAGATCAAGGAAAAGAACAAATTAAAGCAATACAACTAAGGAGTGGAAAAGAATTAGAACCTCAAATTCAAAAAGAACTTAAAAGCCAAAATGAGGAAGTGGAAATTAAAAGGAAACAATTCAACAAGATTCAAACTTGGAACATCCGTTAATACCTATGAAAATTCTCGTTGAAACACCTCCACCACCATTTCCTCAACGACTAGCTCAACATAAAAAAGATAAACAATTTGCTAAATTCCTTGAAATATTAAAGAAATTAACAATCAATATACCTTTTGTCGAAGCTTTAGATCGTATGCCAAATTATGTAAAATTTATGAAAGATATTTTAAATAAGAAAAGAAAATTCACTCGATAATGAAACAAGCCGCACTTAGTGAAGAGTGTAGTGCTATTATTCGAAGAAGCTTCCCGAAAAATTGAAAGATCCCGGTAGTTTCACTATACCCCGCGCTATAGGAGAAAAATTTTATGGAAAAGCTTTGTGTGACTTAGGAGCAAGCATCAATCTAATGCCTCTATCGATTTTTAAGAGATTAGGTTTAGGAAAAATTACACCTACTTCGTAACCCTTCAATTAGTCGATCGTTCGGTTACCTATCCTAAGGGAGTTATCGAAGATGTGTTAGTAAAGGTGGATAAATTTATCTTCCCAGCAGATTTTATCGTTTTAGATATGGAGGAAGATAAAGAAATTCCTATCATCTTAGGAAGACCATTTTTAGCTACCGGAAAAGCTATGATCGATGTTCGTAAAGGAGAATTAACTATGAGAGTAAATGACCAAAAAGTTACCTTTAATATTGCAAAATCAATGAAATATCCTGCGCTAGAAAAAGATGATGAATGTTTTCAGATGGAAATACTTGAACAATTTCAACAAGAACATTTTAAGGAATATTACGAAAATAATTTAGAAAAAGAAAATATTGAATTAATTAAAGATAATAATGAAGAATTAGATTATATTCAGGAAAAATTTGAATTTTTGGATAATACTGAAAACACTGACAAGAATATAGTTCCATCAATTATTAAACCTCCTGAACTTGAGCTAAAAATATTACCCGATCATTCGAAATATGCTTATTTAGGTAATTCTTCAACTTTACCAGTTATTATTTCATCCGCATTAAACGAATCTCAAGAACAAAAACTTTTATAAACTTTAAAAAAATATAAGAAAACTTTTGGTTGGACTTTAGCAGATATTAAAGGAATTAGTCCTTCAATCTGTATGCATAGAATTATTTTAGATGATGAACATAAACCTAAAGCAGATCCCCAAAGGAGATTAAACCCGATAATTGTTGACCTCATTTTTGATGAGGTCTTCCTTTCTTCTTTTTAGTGCTTAGGATCTAGCCTTAGGTTTTTCCTTTGACTATCTTAGAGGACTAGAATTGGGACCCGCCTTTTAGAAATTCAAATCACTTCTAAACTCCCTGCAAACTCCACAAACTTGACTATAGACCCCTAATCATCTAGAGGGTTGAAATCAAATATGGAAGTTTAAAGGATGAGTTCCTATAGGACTCTTTCGGCCTTAGGATCGCCCCTGGCGGCCTCGGTCTCAGTGAAGGGGCCGACATACACTACACTTACACACTACATTTCCACACACTTCCTAAAACCACACCCATACCCAACTTGACCTCCCGACTCATGTAGGTGATTCACATGGATGGTCCTTAACCCCTAAGCCCTCGGCTAAGAGGTTAGGAACAACATAGCTGAATGCCTCAAATGAGTCCTTTCATGGCTCATATGGGCTTGAAATGGCTTCATGGCTCAACCAAAATGATTTCACCCCACTCAAATTCACCCAATCTTCAATTTCCCAAATTTTCAATTTTTGACCCCCGGACCCTACACCTACTAAACCTACCCAAAACCCTCGAAATTACCCAAATTTTTGCAAAATTTCCAAATTACCTAAAATTTTCCAAAATCAATCCCAAACACCTCCACATCACTCAAATTGATTATCCATACCCAAAAATACCAAAAATTCCAAGAAAACCTCCCAATACCCTCCAAATAACCCAAAATACCCTTCTTGCCTAAAAATCCAAAAATTCAAAAAATTCCCAGAAAATTCCAGAAAATCCCAAATATTCCCAATTTCATTTTGTCCAACTACACCATGGGCCAATTTTGTCAATTTACCCTACTTTTGTCAAAACCCCCAATTCGACCCATTTTAATCCAAAGTGAACCCAATGTCAAACCAAACCTATCCAATTGACCCCAATTTTGGTCCAATTCAATTCTAAACTTCAATTCAACATTCCTAATACTAATTTAGACCAAATCCAAGTCCAATTTGATTGACATTTGGATCCAATTCCACTTTTGACCTTAAGGCCCATTTTTCGACCTAAGCCCAAACCTAACCCAAATGAACCCAAACCCCAAAAATCAAAGCCCAACCAAAGTCAAAACCTCTTTTAAACACTCCCATAAACACTTCTCAACAATAATTCTACATAAATTTCAACCCTAGCCCAACATTGGCCCAACTCAGCCCATTTGGACCTATATCGGCCCATTCACCAAAAGAATCCAAATCCAACCCAATTCAAGCCCAAACTACCCCAAATTTGCTTCAAGTTACTCATGACACATCCATGAGCTAAACCAACAATTATTTGGCCCAACCTTTTACAAAAATTTTCATCCATGAACACATTCATAAACTTAAAAGCCCACTTCCCTTAAACCTTTCTAAAAGCCCATTTCCTTCAAAATTCAAAAGCCCAAATCTACCCTAAAGCCCACATGACATCTCCATTTGTCATCCATTTAATTAAATCCATTACCTAAGTCCTAAAATCACCATCAAATTATTCCAAATCAAGTTTCATACAAATTTCCATCAAAACATCCAAAATTCTTAAAACCCATTTTCATGAAATTGACCCAAGCTTTTCCCAAGCCAAATGGAGCCAAGGACGAGCCATTCACAAGCCATATGAAGCCATGAAAGTTTGGCATGTGACCATGCCATTAATGGCAAAAGGAGGAGGTCCTTTAACCATCTCCTAAAAGTCATTAACCTTAAGCATGTCTCCCCTTAACCAAGATTTAATCCAAATATTCTTGGATAAGGACATCACCACCTCTCGACCAGCTAGCCTAGCTGATCTTCTCAGCCCAAGACCAGCCATGGGGAGGTGAACCCAACCCAAACCAATGGGTTGACCAATTTCAAGCCAAAATGACCCCCTCCCCATTCCATTTTAATTCAAACACTTTACACATGTCCAAACCCACCGACTTCACCATTGCCAAGCCCCGACCTCCCCGGTCAAGATGGTGACCCATGCCTCGCCGGCCAGCCGCCCGGATCGCCGGAAAACACCACACCCGAGAGCTCACATGTGAGCCAACTTTGGAATTCCACCTCGCCGAGCCGCCCCATGCCCAATGGCCACCATGGCCGTTCTTCTCCTCACCGTGAGCAAACTCGATCCCAAGCCCTAACTCCCCCCGGAGGCCTCCCACCAGCTTCTATTTAAACTCCACCCCTCTCGGCCATAAGGGAGCCAAGCACAAACCTTGCCAAAACTCGCCAAAATTGTTCCGGACCCTTCTCCACTCTTAGAGCACTTGATCCCCAATGAGATCCCCCGCCATTTCTCCTCGTAAGCTCAATTTCGTAGTCGAAATTCCACCCAAAACCAGGACACTTCTCCACAAGTGAGCCAATTCCCAAATTGATTGGCTCTACACCTTCACCGTACCAAGGGAAGGTGTCCACCATCAAAAGCCCCATCTCCAGAGCCACCCAGCTTGCTCCAGCCTCCAAGCTTTGTGGATCGGGCTTGGTCGAAATCATATCCGGACAATTCACTGCACCGTGAGACTTCATCTGGAGCTTGCTAGGACCCAATCGAAGGTGTAACAACTCTCAGATTGAAGCCACACTTCTCTGAGCCAAGGTATGAGTTAACTCTCCATCCCGAGCTTCTGGAGATTCTCCATTTCAAATGCCTTAGTTTCAATGCATGTTAACCGTATAGATGTGTTCGTCTCTTCGAGACGAATCCATAGAGTATAAGAACGTAAAAATCCATCGAGAATCGAGTGAGATCTTAGGGATTTAGTGTGGACGGCTCTCGGCGAGAACACTCGGGGACGATGAACGGATGTCGTCCATTCGATACACGCGCGCACGGACGGCCGGATCGCGGCCGGACCAGGAGACGGTACGAGAACCGCGGGGCCCGGCCGCCGACTCGAGGTGGCGGCGTCGAACGGGAGCGCGACGCGTGTGCGTTCGGAGCCGCCGAGGTCGACGCGGCGCCGCGTGGATAAATAGATAAATAGGGTATTTTCTTATTTATTTAATTCCCTAAACTTCAAAAATCCATATCTTTGTGTGGAAAAATCACAAAAATAAAATAAAAATACCCTCTCGCTCAGTGAACAGAGGAGAATAATGTGAAAAAGAAATCACTTAATTTCATCAAATATTTTATTTTTTATGATTTATTTACTCTCTCGCATTGTTTTAATTCTCCATGCATGCATACAATTCACCATGGCATGAGACCATAGGGCTTTTAAGCCTCTGAATTTGGGAACATTCCCCGAATTTTCCAAAGTCGGAGGCCATCCCTATGAGGAGTTCTTGATTTTTCAAGTTCAGTGTCACTGTTTTGAGTATTTTAATTCCAGTAAATAGCATGTTGTGAAATAAATTCTAGGAAAATTTGGTGATGTTCCTTATGACCAGAGAACCCTAGGAAAAATAGGTTTTGACTTAGTTCATTTAAAATAGCCTCTAATCTGGCTTAAACACCCAAAATAGGTCTTTAATTAATTAGAGTTAACCAGTGTATCAAATTGACTTGAAATCAATTCTCCACTGACCTTTAGGATCAGAGGAACCCACCATAAAAATTTGAAATCAATCGGACTTGGTTAGCCCTACTAATTGGGTTGATTAAGTCGCTTAGCCATTTTAAACTTTAAAAATTCATAACTTTTAAAATACTTTTCAAAAATTCACCAAATTGGTTTTGGAGCCTCTCTGATATCAGGGGAACCTAAGAAAATTAAAATTTCAATTTTCTAAAAAAGTTAATTTTTAATAATATTTTAATATTTTTAATAATTAAAAAATAATAAAAATCACAAAAATAATAAAATTCACCAAAATGTCACATTTTGAATTTTAATCACTTAGGAACAAATCCCACATTTTTCCTAGGTCTATTTAGTGAGATATTGAATTTTAAAGCCCTAGGGTAATTTTAAAATTAAAAAAAATGTATTTTCTAGCATTTTCACTAAAATAATTATTATAAATCATAGAAAAATCAGAAAATTGCAAAATTTGATTCTCTGGTTTCCTTGATATCAGAGAGATTTTTGAAAAATATAAAATTCATTTTTCAACATTTATTTTATTTTTAAATTAATTAACACTCCAAAACTCAAAATAATTATAATAAAAATAATATAATTCAAAAAATCACCAAAATTGGTCCAAGTGCTTCTCTCGGTCATTAGGAATGTCCCCTAATTTTCTTAAGGACAGAAACTTTCTTTTGGTCATGTTATCAAATTTTCCTTGAAAATCTCTATTTTCCACCAAAAATAATTATATAAATAAATTAAATACAGAAAAAAATCACATTTTCTCCTCTCATGTCTTTATTGACATATGAGTGAAGTTACATAAAAATTTCAAATTCATTTAAGTTTAATTTAGTGAGTTATGAAATTATTAAGCTTAAAGGGTAAAATAAGAATTAAAATCTTTAATCCTTAATTAAAACTTTAGGTTTAATAAAAATTAACAAGTAAAATATTTGATCCTAATCTGATTTGGATGATTGAAATTTAAATAATTAAAGGGTAGAAACCCATTAAACAATTTCAAAATGATTAAACTTTAATTAAATAATGGATTAAATTTGGAATAATAATAAAATCGAATCATTAAAATAAGGGATATTTATTAGGAAGAGATTTATTCTTTAATTTAAAAATCCCTAAATTAATCATCTCATTAATATTCAACTCTTAATTAAAATGATAATTCAAATTCAAAATATTAAAAGACTTAATCATTAAACTAAAGTCAAATTATTAAACTCTTTCAAAAATTTCAATTAAAATTAAAAATAAAGTAAATTAAAGATAAATTAAATTAAAATTAAATTAAATTTAATAATTAAATTAAATTAAGACAAATTAAATTAAATTAAATTAAATTAAAATTAAATTAAATTAAATTAAACAATTAAATTAAATTAAATTAAATTAAATTAAAATTAAATTAAATTAAATTAAACAATTAAATTAAATTAAATTAAATTAAATTAAAATTAAATTAAATTAAATTAAACAATTAAATTAAATTAAATTAAATTAAATAATTAAATTAAATTAAATCAAATCAAATTAATTAAACACCAAATCAAATTAAATCAACTATGTTAAACTAAATTAAAACTCAATTAAATTAAATTGAATTAAATATAACATCACCTAAAACATAAAGAAAATAAATTTAAAAAAAAACAACTTCAACACTATTCCAAATTTAAACCCTTTAACTTAAATCAAATCATTTGAATACTAACTTACCCTCGAAAGCTTTAGTTATTATAGCTCCTAAATAAAACATTAAATGAAGTGTCACTTCACTCATAGTGATATTCAAATGTCCTAGTTCACCGAGCAAGTTAACAAAACTTGAAATTCTTGGACGATTAATTCATTTGTATAATTAAATTCATTCTGAACTTAAAACAATCCTGAAATATTGAAAAGATGTTTAAGATCCTTCTTAAGCACTTTCTCAATATGATAGGACATTTATAAGAACAATCGAATTTGATTATTCTTCGATGAAGAAAATCGTCCTTAAACCAAAACACAAAGAACCTAGACGTCATAGGAAATGACTAGCCATAGGATTAGGAATTTGGTAGAAAACCATAACCTTTCCCTTAGCTTTACCTAGGAACTCGCTTAAATATGCTAATCGTGTTTTAAGTGCATTGGATGACTGGAAGACCCTCCGAGTACGCATTTGTATTATAGCAATTTACTTTCCCGCAATTTATTTTCCAGCAATTTACATTATCGCAATTTACTTTATTGCAATCGCGTTTATTTTTCTTGCATGATAAAACAATCGTTGCATGAAAACCCACACCTTTAGGATAGCCTCTAAAACTGAAACCAAAATTAAGTTAAAAGTCATCTGCAAGATAAAATTCACCGCCACAACATTTCAAAATATAAAACAACTCAAAATTTAATCACAAACAGTAACACAAAACTACAATTACAACTAAATTAAAACGTCCCGTTGGATGATCGGGAATACCTCGGATGATGTAACCTACGTGTTGCTAACGGGATTTCCCACGGTCTAAATGAAAGTGTGGAACTCATTCAGCTGAGTTTAGCAAATTCATCCGGACTAAGTGAATCCGATAAAAATAATGATGCCGGAAGGATGGAACCGTGGGATCTTAACCGGTGTCGTTATAATCAACTTTAAGATTTGTTTTAAATAAAACATAAAAAACACCTGGAAATTAAGATTTTCTCTAAACCAAAACACTTTTCTCAACTCCCGATTTATGATTTCTAAAACTAAACCTCTGCAACAACAAGGAGCTCGGAGCATGGTGGGCAAGCACGACCATCGTCATCGAAGAAACCCGAGTCTACTTCAGCAAAACTTTCCTAGAATTAAACAACCAAGCCATAGGACTTCGAGGTAGCTTCGCCTAGTGCAACATAAATCCTCAACTCTTCGTTAGGCATTTGCATTGCAAATTAAGCCCTAACCGGTCTTAGATTCCGAGGTAGTCGTCCGATACGACAATAAACCCTCACATCTTCTGTGCTATTTGTTTGATTTTATCATACAAATATAAGCCCTAATTAATTGAAATTGGCAAGATCGAAATATCAAATAAACATTAGGACTTTCCTAAATTCAAGACAAACAATAGGATAGTCGGGAAATTATCGAAGTTCACTTCGAATCGTTGATTTCTCCTACCTCTTCCTTTGGATTCACAAAACAAAATGTTCCAAAATTCGATCCATTCCCTATCGAAATTCCAAAATTCAATCTTCGAAAACCTTAAACTTTCAAATTCTTGAGAGCAGAATTATTGGTTATTATCGAGAGTTTTCTTAGGTGATTCCCGTCACTTAAGATGTAATTAACTATATGGGCTTGCCCTTATAGGGAATTTTAAAGAACCAAGGTAATATAAACCCTGTTTGATACTTTCATATTAAGCAGGGGAATTTGTCGGCTTATAAAATTGGTTCGCAAACCAAACGGATGTCACAAAACTTCTAGTTTATTTGATCGAGCCCCACCATCAAGCAGTGTCTATCCTTAGGGATAGATATACGGTTTGTGGTGCGGTGCTCGTTTATATAAACTATTTGGGGATGTGAGATCGGTTTAATCTCATATCTTAAAACTTTCAAATTTAAAAATTATTTTCAAAATCAAATACTACTTTCTAAATTATATATATTTAAATTAAATTTAAAATAAAAATTCGCCACACAACTTCTGTTAGGCGACCACTTTTCAAAATAAAACACACAACCCTAAAAATAATGCCGACAATAATGAAAGAAGTAGTTAAGAAAGAAATTTTAAAATGGTTAGATAATGGTATTATATATCCTATTTCGACGATGCTCGGGTAAGCCCAATTCACCGTGTTCCTAAGAAGGGAGGAGTGACCGTCATCGCTAATGAAAATAAAGATCTTATTCCTATAAGACAAGTTACTGGTTGGCGTATATGTATTGATTATAGGAAATTAAATATCGCCACCAGGAAAGATCACTTCCTTTACCATTTCTAGCACTGCGATGTTAGATAGATTAGCCGGACATAAGTATTTTTGTTTTCTAGATGGATACACCGGTTATCATCAAATACAAATTACTCCTCAGAATCAAGAGAAAACTACATTTACTAGTCCTTATGGAACTTTCGCTTTTCGAAGGATGCCTTTTGGATTATGTAATGCACCAGCAACATTCCAGAGATGTATGATGTCTATATTTAGTAAGTTAATTGATAATGGAATAGAAGTGTTTATGGATGATTTCTTTGTATTTGGAACATCATTTGACACATGCTTAACTCATCTTGAAAAAGTATTAGAAGTATGTGAGAAAACGAATTTAGTTCTAAATTGGGAGAAATGTCAATTTATAGTTCATGGCGGCATTGTATTAGGGCATAAAATTTCGAAAAAGGCATGGAAGTAGACACTGCAAAAATTCAAGTTATAGCTAAATTACCACCTCCAACTACGGTAAAAGGGGTAAGAAGTTTTCTTGGACATGCTGGATTCTACAGACGCTATATAAAAGATTTTTCAAAAATTACTAAACCTCTATGCCAACTTCTCGAAAAGGACAAGAAATTTGAATTTACAATAGAATGCCTCAATGTTTTTGAACTCTTAAAAGAAAAATTAATTACAGCACCTATAATAGTTTCACCTAATTGGGAGAAACCATTTGAGCTTATGTGTGATGCTAGTGATTATGTTGTAGGAGCAGTTCTTGGGCAAAGATATGAAAAGATTTTTAAAGTTATATACTTATGCTTTAGTAAAACTCTAAATGATGCTGAAATAAATTATACGGTTACAGAAAGAGAATTATTAGCGGTAGTATATGGTTTTAATAAATTTAGACCTTATCTGATTGGAACAAAATGTATCGTGCATACTGATCATTCTACTATCAAATATTTAATGGAAAAGAAAGATTTCAAACCAAGATTAATTAGATGGATGCTATTAATGCAAGAATTCGATTTTGAGATCGTTAATAAGAAAGGAACTGATAATCAAATTGCGGATCATTTATCAAGATTAGAAAATCATGAATTATCTGATATTGAAAATGAAATTATAGACGGTTTTCCGATGAACAACTATATAATATCAATGAGTGGAAAATATCATGGTATGCTAATATAGTAAACTATATAGTTAGTAATATTTTACCACCTATGCTAACTTTGCAACAACAAAAAAAATTCATCCATGATACGAAAACCTATTTTTGGGATGAACCATATTTATATAAGCAATGTAAGGATTTAATTATTAGAAGATGTGTACCTTATGAAGAAACTGAACCAATTATTCAAAAATGTCATGATTCCGATTTTGGAGGACATTTTGGGATCGATAAAACTACTTATAAAATTCTACGATACGGATTTTACCGGCCTACTCTATTTAGAGATGTATACGAGCTTATATATGGAAAAACATGCCACTTACCGGTTGAATTAGAACATAAAGCATATTGGGCGATTAAAGAATTTAATTATAATATGAAGGAAGCTGGTGAGAAAAGATTGCTGCAATTAAATGAATTGGAAGAATTAAGAAATGAATCATATGATAATGATCGGATTTATAAAGAAAATATGAAATTGTGGCATGATCGGAAGATTAATCAGAGAAATTTTGAACCAGGACAAGAAGTTTTGTTATATAATACTAGATTGAAATTATTTCTGGAAAATTGAAGTCTCGATTGTTAGGACCTTTCACCATAACTCAAATATTTTCATACGGAACTATAGAAATCAAAGATCCAAAAACTGGACATAAATTTAAAGTTAATGGACATAGATTAAAACCATATTTCAAAGGTATAAGACCTAACTATAAAGAGGTTTTAATGCTTAGTCAACCTGATTAATAATTGAAATTAGGTCGGGCCGACGACGTTAAACCAAGCGCTTTATGGGAGGCAACCCATATTAGTTATCTATTTTTATTGTATCTTAATAATTAGTTTATATTATTGAAACTTTACTACTCAATTATTATTAAGAATCATCACATATTCGAACCATTATGATGAGAAAAGAAATTATTCGATTTAGAGCGAAATTGGACATTATTTTGAAATCTCGCCGACGGCGAGGTCGATACTCGCCGACAGCGAGATTCGCGCCTAATTCAGTTTATTTATAAGCTCGCTGACAGCGAGAACCTAAAAGGTAGTTTTTATAACTAAGTCGCCGACGGCGAGAAACCTCCCGCCGATAGCGAGGATGTTATAAAAATGAGTTATATATACTTTAAATGCCAAATTGGACGGTTTCAACACCAAATCCTTAGTGAAAAACTATTCTTAAACCATTCTAAGTCTGCCTTCTTCACTAGAATTCATTCCATTCACCATAATGGCCTCCAAATTCTTAGATTCTTCTAAATCTGGAGTGTTTAACCGGAGGAAATTTGTGAGTGCGGAAGCACAGCGGATCTTCAACAAGGTTTTCGTAAAGAAAAGAGTTATCAAGGAACGGGGATTTGTCAATCGAGGATTAGAGAATTCCACTACTAAGATAGAAGAAATGATCGCGCAGCGGCACTGGGAGGTATCTGTTACACTACGTCTGCTCGTTGTTATTCCGATTGTGAAAGAGTTCTACTCTAACTTACATGTGATCAACAATGGGAATATCTACGTCTGAAGAAGATGGGTGACGTTTACTCCATCAAGAGTAAATGAGTTATTCTCTATAGAAAACACCCCGATATGTCACTATTCAAATTTTGTGCCTTCTCAGTATAATATGAATGAGATATTTAGATATCTGACTGATGAAACGGAAGATTGGGAAATGCGTGAAGACGGGTATGTTAGTTTCTCTGCATCACTTTTTAATCCTGTCTCGAAGCACTGGCACTTTTTCATCTCATCTAAATTGTTACCTACTATGAGGGTAAACAAGGTTTCGAAAGAATGCGTTATATTGAATTATTATATTCAAATTGGATTGCCTATTGACGTGGGATCAATAATTGTTAAGTCTGCATTGGGTTTAATTATGCATGGGTCAGTTCACGGACTAGGACACCCATCTACTATTTTTGCATTATGCAATCAGTACCAGGTTTCTTATGAAGCTTGGGAAAAGGTTTTGTTACCTTGGAAGCCACTTGATCCTACAGATATGTTCCCTACTTTGGACAATAATGAAGACATTACATTCATCTCTGATAGAGCTTCACAGAATCATCCTATAGCAAGGTCTATTTCAGATAAAACGGAGTTACTTATGAAGAAAATTAATGGAATGGAGAAAGAACTACAGAATGTAAGAGATTTAATCGACAATAAATCTGCTTTATTTGATCACATTGACTGGAGGATGAAGGAACACTTCTATCATTCTGGACACTTGGAAGTTAGCTTTCTTCATTTACTGAGACAGAAGGGTTGGATCACTGAAGAATCTGCTTCGGAATTTCCCTTCAAGCCTTTCTATAACTTATTTGTGCATCATCGTCATATCGGAAATATCAGATAAGATGAAGATTCTGACATTGAAGAGTAGTAGTAAAGATTTCCATAGAATGTTTATGTTTATGTTATTTGATTTGATTTAGACTTTTATTATGTGTGGAGTGATGATTTGAATATCTCAAACTTAATTGAGATATGCGTCATAGTTTTGTATCAGCATTTAGTGTGTCGTGGTTTGGTTTGCGATGTCGATTAGTAGTAAGGATTGAAGTTTGAAGTTTGATTATAGAGTCTAAAAATTATGTTAGTTTGTACATCCCATGGATTTCAATATTAAAGTTAATTTGTTGTGTTGTGTGAATTTGTTTGTGTATAAGTAGCTAATCTTCATATTAAATTAATAAATAATGTGATCGGAAATATAATATAAGACAAATCAAGGACGAAAATGAGTGACGAATTTCAGAAATTTAAAATTTTTGGAATCTTGCCGACGGCGAGAAAAATCCCGCCGACAGCGAGATCGATCTCGCTGACAGCGAAGAATTTCTCGCCGACAGTGGATTTTTCCCGAGAGTTTTTTGTTCTGAAAAATATTAGCTCTCCGACGGCGAGAAAAATCTCGCTGACAGCGAGGTCGGAAAAAACATATATTTGACCGGTCAAAAACACTATTCATCATCCCCAACCTCCAATTTTCGCAAAAACCGACCTAGGGCTTGAGAGATCTTGGATTTGAAGCAATTTCATCACTCAAAAACACCGGATTTCATCTTCTCTTGGAAAGAGCTTCACTCCTATGCAAAAATTTTTGATTTTCACCATGTATTTTCACCACATTGCAAATTTTGGAAAAAATCAAAATGTGGAAGAAATATTCGGTGGAAATCCATGGAATTTGATTTAAATTGCTTACAAATGTTGTAGGAAGCCTTCTTAGGATTATTATTAAGTTTAGTGAAAATTTTTATGATTTTCACAGATCGATCGAATGGCTCCACGACAAAAACGTCGAGTAGAGTTCAACGTAAACCGATTCATCAATGCACGAGCACAGGCAAAATATTTTGAAAATATACAAGGAAGAAAGTGCATTGCGGATCGGGTATTCAAAAATCCGGGAGGAGAAGTAGAGCGGATTATAAAGGAACGAGGCTGGGAAAATTTCTGTTATGTTCAGTATAGAGCAGCTGTAGAAGTGGTGAAAGAATTTTATGCCAATTTGACTGCCGCTGAAGATGCACCTGTAAAGGTATGAGGTTTTTTTGTAGATTTTAAACCATAGTGAGGTAACACGAGATAGAGCAATTCTGAATTTCTGCATTCAGAATAACAGAAGCATCAACATCGGGAGAGTTATTTATCGGAATATCCCGGCCACTCCTCGAAATGAGAGTGGAGCCGGATCGGGCCACCCTGGATTGATTTTTGCACTCGCCAACTCTCCGGAGTTGAGGCTAGAGATGATGAAGAATGGGTGGAACCTATGAAACCACTTACGACTGCTAACATTAAGAAGTATGAGTCCCATGAAGGGTGGAGAGCGGGAGTAAGAAGTTATTTTACTCAATCAAGTAGAGATATACCCTCTACTAGCTATGGACCTCCCGAGCCTACCACCCCTACCTTACAAGATCCGATGAATGAATTGACTCGCATAGGAGGAGTTTTGAGCGGCTTGGAGAGACCATGGGGAGAAGGTTTGATCATTTTGATCAAAGGATTGATAATCCGGAGAGGAGACATGATTATGATAGTGAATACCTCCAGCCGACATTCGGAATACGAGATTGCATATTATGAAGCCGAACGTCATTATAGGAGTGGAGATTTAGATGTAGTCTTTCCAGAATGCCCCAGGTACACTTAGTATCACCCTGCTCAGTCTTCTCAGCAGCCTACAGATCAAGGAGGGGATGATATAGTTTGGGACTTTGATGCTGAAGATTAGGACTTTATGTATTTTATTTGTTTGATGTAAGTTATTTTAAGGACTGTATATGTTTGTAATATTCAGTACTTTATTTTGAGACATTGGATGTTAGTTAGATTAATCTGCTTGGATTGTTATAGTAGTTAGTTTTTGTTTTTTGTGTTAGTTAATTGCATTTATTTTTATGTTAATTAGGATGTTAGTTTTCTTTAATATGTTTTTATTTTATTTTGTATTGTTTTAAGTTTTTAGAATTATTAATCTGTTAGTTCAATTGTTTTTAATATGTTAGTAATTCATATGTGTAGTGTAGAGTTATTTTAATTGTTGTGTTTAATACTTATCTTAGATTTTATCCCTGCATTTTCTTTAAATTGTTATATATATATGGAAAATACTAACAGTACAGGTTCAATGAAAAATGAAAAAGCTCGCAAAAATTTCAAAGAAAAAAGAAATACCTAAACTTCAAAGGTATGATTTATTTACTTTCCTTCTTATTCATTATTTAGAATAGATATAAAAATTTAAGTTTGGGGGGAGAGTAAAATACAAATTTAGTTATTAACTTATTCTCAATTTCTATTTTCAAATTATTATAAAATGATTTTTATAGCAAATTTTTCAATTTGATTTAATATGAATTATTTTATTTAATTATTATAAAAGGTTAAATGAAATATTTCTAGTACTTTAATTAATTAAATAGAATAAAATATTTGGTTAAAGGGAATACGAATATAGTAAACTATTTTTAGTAAGGAAAACTATATTCTAAAATTAAAATTCTTAAGTATTCAAGTGAAAAAGAAAAGATTGAAAATCAATAAAGTAAAAACTATGAAGTATATATAAGCTAAGAAATATTCCTAAGTTTCAAATTTAGAAAGATGAAAATGAAGTTTAAAATTATTAACAGGCTCTCCAGATACAGTAATCCTCATTAGAAAAATAAAAAAGAAAAAAGAAAAAGAAAAAAAAAGAAAAAGAAAAAAAGAAAAATGAGGAGAAGCTTGAGGAGATGCCTTATCAAAAATTGGCTTCATTTGATTTAACCTAAAGGGAAAAACTTAGATATTTCCAAACTTATGTTTATGGATTAGAATTTTACCTAATAGTATTTTCTTGAATTTCTTATCATATGAATATCTTAAGAAGTTATTCTTCTAAATATAGTCATTCCCGAAATGAATAGTAAGTTAGAAATCTTAGACTCGATGACTAAATAATTTATTTCTATAAGATTAATTAAATTACATGAATTATTTTTATTTAACTTTATTATGATATTAATTAATCTAATTCATGGTTATTTAAATTGAAAAATCTTATTATAAAACTCATTATTTTTATGTAGTACTAAAATTACTTGAGAATAAGTAATAAGTAAGTTTGGGGGATTTTGATCGTTGAAAAATTTATTAAGAAATTCATACCTATTTTTGATGAAATTGCACTTTAAAGAAGGGTATTTTCTTTATTTTATTGCAGGAATGAAGAATTTAAGTGATAAAAGCAAAAATCATAAAAAGGAGCGAATTTGGAGCAAAATCATGCAATTTCAGTCCGAGTCGCCGACGACGAGATCGAGCTCGCCGACGGCGAGGTTACGAGAAGAAAATTCCGAAGAATTTATAACCTGTCTCGCCGACAACGAGCCCGAGCCCGCCGACGGCGAGCTAGAGCGGTTCGAAGATCTTCAGAAGCCTCGCCGACGATGAGGTAGTTCGTCGCCGACGGCGAGCTAGTTCAAATGGTGCAGATACATTGAACATGGACACTTTTTGAACGGATGCTTACACACCTCTTGGTCCTTTGCTTACCTCTATATATAGAAGCCAAAATTAAGTCTTTTGTGTGTTATTTTTGTGCAGTCTTTGTGTTATAAGTCCAATCTTTTGTGTCTTAGTGTGTGTCTTAGAGAGTTCTTGAGTGAGTTAGTGAGTTTTAGTGAGTCGTGCTGTACTGGAAGGAAGAGTCAAAAGAACTGCGAGGAGTCTGTTTGGGGATAAATTAAGATAAGTATTTGTATTTATTATTTTTAACTTTAAATGAAATCCATGCTTAGTTTAGTTTCCATGCATTCTGAGTAGTTTATTTAGTCTTTCTCCCTGTTTATGAAATTAAGTGATTTGATGAACTAAAAATAGAAGTACTTTTATATATTAATAAATTGTGATAATTTTTACTTAAAACTTAATTTACTTTTCAAACTGGCCATTTGATTTGTTAAAATATGTTGATTATCAACTATAGTAAAAATTACATCTGATATTCGGGGAATTCAAAAGCCTTGGAAGGAGGGTGCAAATAAATAGGGAAATAATATCATCGGGCGTAGAATCGAGCATTTTAGTGTGACGGACTAAAATATTCAATTCGGTCCTATTGTTCGAGAGTTGAAGTGTAGATGTTAGCCCTCGGGCGAGGGGAACGTGGGAGCTCGAAGTGGCAGTCGGTATCCTCCCGACTAGCCACTGCATTCGATAATCAAGCATAGGATTAGTCAATATTCTTTACACCTCGACCAAAGGGTAAAGAATAGGAATGCTCCTATTTGTCACAATACCTTAACATTATCTATTTAAATTCATCAATCACTTAAATTTCTAAACAAGGGAAAGATACTTTTTCTGAATAGTTAAGACTTATTTAGCAATTAGTTTTATTTCCTGCACTTGCAATTCGTATTAATTTTCTACTTAGTTAATTTATCTAATTAAAATACTTAGTTTACTTTATTGCGTTTAAATTCAGAATTCCAAATTTTCGTATAATAATAATATTATTATTATTATTATTATTATTTTAAAATTAGTTGTTATTTAATTTTCTCTTTCCCTGTGGGATCGATAACCAGGACTCCACTAGAGCCATGTATTACTTGATACGATACGTATGCTTGCGTAGCATCCACAACATAAACAATTACAATTCTATACATATAATATAGCGGGGTCAAGTTTTTGGCTTCATTGCAATCAAATTAAAATATCATAATATAAAATTGTGGGCAAGTTTTTGGCGCCGTTGTCGAGGAAAGTAAGAAAAATTTACTAAAGTAACGGACTATTTTAAAATAATCATAATAAATAAATTAATATCTATTCTAAAATTGTATGCGCAAATTTGGACACGAAAATTTAATACCTTACGATTCTGAATTAGAGCGTACAATTAAAAGAATTAGAAAACAAAAGAAACAAACTATAAATTTAACACAAATGGCGAATATTCCCGAAATTCAAAATATGAACCAACAAAGACCATTAAGAGATTATGCCAACCCTACATCGGATGAAATTCATTTAACTATTCAAAACCCCGATGTAGCTGCTAATTCATTTGAACTTAAACCTGCAATTATCCAAATGGTACAAAACAATCAATTTAGTGGTTCACCTACCGAAGATCCTAACTTACATCTTGCTTAGTTTTCTAGAACTTTGTGCTACTTTTAAACATCAAGGAGTATCCGACGATGCTATAAGACTTAGACTTTTTCCTTTTTCATTAAGGGATAAGGCTAAAATGTGGTTGAATTCGTTAGACTCTGGATCTATTAAAACTTGGGGAGAATTATCACAAAAATTTCTATCCAAATATTTTCCACCATCTAAAACTCGCTAAGTTTAGAAATGATATAACTTCTTTTTGTCGGATAGATGGAGAATCAATATATGAATCTTGGGAGAGATTTAAGGAACTTCTTAGGAAATGCCCACATCATGCGCTACCAGTATCGGTCGATTATTCAAACCTTTTATAATGGATTAGTAGGATCTTTAAGATCAACCATCGATGCTGCTGCTGGAGGTTCATTAATGTCTAAACCATTTGATGAAGCTTATGCATTAATCGAAGAAATGGCAACAAATAATTTCCAATGGCCTGCAGATAGAGTAAATCCGAAAAAAATAGCCAGCATTCATGAAAACGATGCAATATCTATATTAGCTTCTCAAATTGCTACTATATCTAAGAAATTAGATCATTTTGGAATGAACTACTCTCCTACTTTAGAAGAAAACTCATCTGAACAAATCATAGAATCTCAATCTAATTATGAAACTTTAAATGCTATTAATAATAGAACTAATAACCCTTATTCAAACTATTATAATCCTGGTTGGAAAACTCATCCAAATTTTAATTGGAATAACACATCTAATCAACAATGGATGAATCAACCTAATCAAGCAAATCCAAATTATAAACCTAATTACCCACTTGGATTTAATAACAATAACCCTCAATTCAAAGATAAGAAATTATCTATGGATGAATTAATTTTGAATATGGGTCATCAACTACAAAATCAAGGAAATCAACTGCTAATTCAAGGAAATCAATTACAAATTCAAGGAACATCTATTAAAAATATCGAAACTCAACTTGGACATATTGCTACTGCGCTAAATAATAGAATACCTGGAACTTTTCCTAGTAATGTGGAAATAAATCCTAAAGATCAAGGAAAAGAATAAATTAAAACAATACAACTAAGGAGTGGAAAAGAATTAGAACCTCAAATTCAAAAAGAACTTAAAAGCCAAAATGAGGAAGTGGAAAATTTTAAAAGGAAACAATTCAACAAGATTCAAACTTGGAACATCCGTTAATACCTATGAAAATTTCTGTTGAAACACCTCCACCACCATTTCCTCAACGACTAGCTCAACATAAAAAAGATAAACAATTTGCTAGATTCCTTGAAATATTAAAGAAATTAACAATCAATATACCTTTTGTTGAAGCTTTAGATCAGATGCCAAATTATGTAAAATTTATGAAAGATTATTTAAATAAGAAAAGAAAATTCACTGATAATGAAACAGTCGCACTTAGTGAAGAGTGTAGTGCTATTATTCGAAGAAGCTTCCCGAAAAATTGAAAGATCCCGGTAGTTTCACTATACCTCGCGCTATAGGAGAAAAATTTTATGGAAAAGCTTTGTGTGACTTAGGAGCAAGCATCAATCTAATGCCTCTATCGATTTTTAAGAGATTAGGATTAGGAAAAATTACACCTACTTCGGTAACCCTTCAATTAGTCGATCGTTCGGTTACCTATCCTAAGGGAGTTATTGAAGATGTGTTAGTAAAGGTGGATAAATTTATCTTCCCGATAGATTTTATTGTTTTAGATATGGAGGAAAATAAAGAAATTCCTATCATCTTAGGAAGACCATTTTTAGCTACTTGGAAAAGCTATGATTGATGTTCGGAAAGGAGAATTAACTATGAGAGTAAATGACCAAAAAGTTACCTTTAATATTGCAAAATCAATGAAATATCCTGCGCTTAGAAAAAGATGATGAATGTTTTCGGATGGAAATACTTGAACAATTACAACAAGAACATTTTAAGGAATATTACGAAGATAATTTAGAAAAAGAAAATACTAAATTAATTAAAGATAATAATGAAGAATTAGATTATATTCAGGAAAAATTTGAGTGAGAAACTGGTATCTTCCCTGCCTAACCATGTTCGAAACAATAAAAATTTCAAATTAACTTATATTCTTTATAGAACCAAGTAAGGGTAAATAACACATTTTCTTCTATCTGTCACAACAAATTTAAATACTTCCACAACGATACTTTAAGAATTATTACTACTTCATAAAAGAAAAGAAAAAGATATTCTAGTTAATAGTATTTTACATCCAGTGTTATTAGTTATTATAATTTTAATTTCATTGCTTAACATTTTATTAAGGAAATTTTAAAAGACAAATCAATTTTCAAAACCTTTCAAAATTAAGATATACTTTTTCAAAAACAATTAAAGAAAGTAAAAAGATAATTTTCTGATTTCTTTAAAAATTTTCATATTTTTCCTGTGGGTTCGATATCTTGGGACTTAATCAGAAAGTCATATATTACTTGATAAACGATACTTATACTTGTGTAGTATCCCATATTATAAAATCATAAGTTTCATATCTAAATCATCAGCGCATTTACCGGACGGTACCAAGTTTTTGGCGCTGTTGCATTTATCGGGGATCAATGGCGATGTGAATGGGGATGTTATTACTGGAATTCAAGTTGGATGCTTGATGTGGAGGAATCCATCTTTCATCAATGAACTACTTGATTGTTACTTATTTTACTTCGTGCAAATTTCTTATACAAGATAAGATTAAGAAATTACTTAATTTCTGAATGGTTAGCAGTTTTCAATTATTCTCTCTGTAACCATTGTAATTTCCACTAAACAATAGGTTCATCTATTAAAAGTTACAAGTTGTATAAATAGATTGAAGCTATAATTTACTTGAAGAGAAAAAAAACTTATGGATGTTTATAAAACGACAGAACTAATTAAAACTCTGGTCATTTAATATTACGTTTCCCTTGTCTAGAAGATATACTCTGAATTTTCACATTTTTGTATCATTTGTTTGATTTCAATGCTTTTTTCTATTCTTATTGTTTTTACCGTTAATTCCTTGCAATTGCTTTCTTTAATGACAAGTTGTAATTATCCCTGGACCAAGTACTCTAGATGTTATATAAATCACATAACAAAGCAAATGTATGCTTCTCATCCTCTTTGCACTAAAATCTAACTTACCATGCTAGATGTAGGGATCATACAATTAGAGCAACTGATCAACAGAATGCAACACCACTAGCATTAGCAACAGTATCATCATCAAATATTTTTTGTTAAAATATTGGAACAGTTTGATAACTGTAATACTTTTCAAATATTTCAAAGTCAAAGTTTGGACTATCTCACCATTTAGTCTTCAAAAAATTTATATCTATACTTTTAATCAATGACATTGAACATAAAAAACATAATGAAAGCTGCATTTTTATGATAATTGGGATAGCAACACCTTAAGCTATGGAACGAGTCTAGAGTTGAGTTTATGTTGTGGAAAATTCCTAGCTCTGAAATTGTTCCATTTTCAACAATTTTTATCATCGCTAGATTCATATGGATGTCATAAAAAGCCATAATCATTAATATAGTTATAGAGTGTTGAAAGATTAGGAGACGTAGATATTCCTTCCTTTAAACCTTCTATTGAAATAATTAACCATATCAACCGATTTAATGCTTCTATTTATCTTGCTTCGAAATAAATATATCCTACTTGATACCAGAGATATGCATATGTTTACTGTTAAAGAAACACTATTGGAACATGGCTAGTGTTTCCAGTGAATGATACTGCCAGAATTAGATTTTACTATGGAAACTAAAAATTTTGTTGAAGTTTACTCTTTTTGTAAAATTTAATTTTGTAACTTTGTTCTCATTTTCTTTGTTTTTATTATGTTTCTGTTTTTCTGTAGCTTGGCAACTTTACGACACACATAGTTGTAATGCTAACAAAGTTGATAGATATATGCAAATTCAAATCCATTCCTTTAATAAGTTTAGACATCTTTTAAATATTACATCGGGTGTCCTGATACAACACCGCATCACGAATCCGATGAAAGTACTCCACGTCACATGACAGACCCTCTAAATTAAAAAAATATATATTTATTTTATATTTTATGCATGGTCCTAATGTAGTGGACACGTGAAACACTTTTATTAAAATCCTGATATAATTTTGCATCAGGACTCCTATGTAATATTTTTTTCGCTTTTTAAGGACTAATGGTCTCAGACGATTCTCGTGTTTTTGATTTTCTGTGTATAAAATTTTGGTAAAGACTTTGTTTCTCGTCACTCAATGATACAATGTGCATGACAACTGTTGATATGAATCATTATAGATTACTTATACACGTTATTTCACTCCAAATAGTCATTATGTTTGATTATTTTAGGGCTTCATTCATATTTATTTTAATTATATCATCTGTATTTATTTATAAATAAATACAGATTTCTGTATTTATTTATAAATAAATAACAGATTCTTGAGGAGCTACTCTCAATATTTATGTTAACTTATTGCAAAATGAGCGCTTGAAAATTACAGCCAAATTATTTCAAAATTCAGTGGATATTAAAATATATATATTAATTGTAGGCAATCTCGTGTCATTTATGAAAATCATTAAAGACAAGTTGTCATGCACTTAGAAACTGACATAATTATTCATTTATAATTTGAGATTAATTCTCCTCAGACCGAAAGTATAATTCAAAATATTATCTTTTTTAATATATATATATATATATATATATATATATATATATATATATATATATATATATATATATATATTCATTTGTTTATTTGGAGTATTATTGTTTATTCAGAAGTAAGTTATATGAATAGGATTGTGTTGATGCAATTGATGGAATGCATATGACTGCATTTGTATCTAAGGAAGAGTAAAGTATATATCAAACGATATATAAAAAGCTAATTCAAAATATAATATGTGCATGTGTATTTAACATGATATTAAATATAATATGTATTTGATATGATATTTACTTGTGAATTATAAGAAACAATAAATGATGCTGAAATATTTTTAGAATGTGTATTAAATTTTCAATTACATTTCCTATCTGGTCACAAGATATAATAAATTTTTTTAGCAAGTAATTTTTAAATCACTAAATGAAAATTTTGATTTTCGTGAGTAATATATATATTGAAAATAAAACAAAATTTACATAGTTAATTCAAAATATGACACCATGCGATGTTTCTTATCACCGTACAGACAAACAATGTATCACCCAGATGACTATATCATAAGTGCACTCAACCTCAAATGTAAGAAGTTTTCAATTATATGCAGGGCTGTCAAAAAAGCTCGTTGTTCGTGAATAGTTCGTGTTCGGCTAACCAGATAGTTCATGTCAATCCGTTCGATAAGCAAATGAGATGAACACGAACAATTTTTTTTCATTCAGTTTCTAAACAAACCAAACACGAAGAGTCACGTGTTCGATCGTGTTTGAATCGTTATTGTTTAAAATATAAAATAATATAAAATAATATAAAATAATTATATATATATATATATATATATATATATATATAATTTATCATATTTTAAAAATAATTATATACTCTAAAAATTTATCATATTTTAAAAAATTAAATCCTATAATGTTTATCTAAAAAATTATTACATTTTAACAATTTAAATAATTCAAATAATATAAACAAATTTGAAAGATTTCGAACAATTCAAACAATTTAAATAATTTGAATAATTCGAACATTGAAACAATTCAAATTAATTTCAAACAAATCAAACTAAACATGAACAATAACTTCCCGAACAACTTCAAACACGAGCCTCTTTCAAACACACTTAATTTCAAACGAACCGAACACAAATACGAGCTCTGTTTATTCGTGTTCGATTCATTTAAACCCCGAATTATATGCATTTTTTTTCATTAAACAGTATAAGCGATATTTTTGAAAATCTCAAAGCATGATTTTTAATTATTGATAAAATAACTTCTCTTGACTTGTACATTGATATATTGTAATTATTTTTTACATACTATATAGTTTTCTAACATCATAATCAATTGAATGTAGATTATTTGTACGAAAATGATAATTTTCTAGTTGCTAAAGATGGTTTTTTAATTATTAATAGAATATCTCCTTATAATCTATACGCACAATGATATATTTAAATTGTTTTTTGTAGACTAATTTTATAAGATCATAAACCATAGAAAATATATAATTTTAGATAATAATATATGAAAATGAGAATGTTATAATTGCTAAAGAAAGAATATGTACATCAACTAGTATATCACACAATATTATTACGATTAAAGTTAATATCGATTGTAGTCGATGGCTCTCACTCCAGATTATGCTACAAGAATGCTTCGGCGTCACGCATACTCTGCAGTTTGGTCATCAATTATCATTTATCATTTGTTTGGAGGTTTAGATTTTCTGAGAGTTGTATTATTATTATATTCATTGTAGAAATACTCATAATTTTTATTATTATTATTTTATATTTTCTATATGAGCGTAAATTTTTTTTTAGTTTTAATGCTTCAAATTATTTATATTTTTAAAAATGATGCACAAGATCATCTTTAGTGATATATTAAAGAGCAGTTGATTTATAACGTTTGAAAAATGAAATAAAAAATATTATAATCAGTAAATGTACATTTAAAAATATGGACATATCTTTAAACGATTCCATATATATATAATCGGAAAAAGTATTAAAATCAAACATAATTTTGTTTGACTTTTAAAAATAAAAAATTAATATGAATACCAAACATTTTCGAATTTTAAAAATAGCAATACTATTAGACTACCAAACAAGTTTTCATTTAATTTAAAAAAAAAACAAAATAAAACTTAATTAAAAATAAAAAATAAAAAACAGAGTGATCTCAAATTACTCCTAAAGTTATTTTTAATATTTTAAAAAACAAGTTAATTTATTTTTAAAAATAAAAAAATGTGAAAAATATATTAAGCAAAATAAACAAACTGTTTTAAAAATCAAAAATAAAATAAAAATAAAAATAAAAATGAAATAATAGATCGCAAATAGCTCCAAGCAAATATCAAACCGTGAAAAGCCAACTTAAATTTCTTTACCTATTTTCAGCCAGCAAATGCTACCAGTGAGTTCTTCGTTATCCCCTCCCAACACGTTTCCATTTATACAGACAAAAATCAAACGTTTTAACTGATTCAAGGTACATAAATAACGAGGTTAAAACTAAATACTAATCAGTATAAATCATATTCCTCAATAATATTGTGTATTATATAAGAAAAAAAAAAAAAACTACATTTTCTTATGTGAAAACAACATCCTTGCTCATCCTAAACATAGATATCCATGACTACCGGAGGCAAGAGTACGTAATACAAATGCAAGAACAAGGTTGCGTACCTGAATCCCTTCCCAATCTCATACTGGCTCAGAATCTCTGCTGAATACACCATATTCAGGAGCGCATAACTCAGTTGAGAAGCTGAATAATAGATCTGACATTAAACAGGTAGTACAAATGATTGCAAACTCAAGCTAAACCTTGTTGCTCATCTTACACTGAAAGTATTAAAAGTTTGAAATGGTTCCATAAAGTTTCCTCTTGTACAGTACACTACAAACTGCAAATATCAACCCTGCTCTTGTGTAGTTGAAATGCGGGAGTGATCCAACTACCGCAGCTGCACTGAATACCTGACCAATTGAAGTATCCCAAGCGTGCTTCACAGTGTATGCACGATAACTTACCTTCCAGAGCACCCTCTTCAACTGAAGACAACAAATAAAAAACCAGTATGATAAGACTTAGTTCTATCTAATGATGTTAATTTGATAGTGGGCCATGCATGGATATGATAAACCTTTGAAAATGGACTTCAGGGTAAATCTTCCAAACAATAAGGGCCATTTACATACATACCACCTGATTCCTATCTTATTTACATATGGAACTCCTAAACATTCATTTTTTCAATTAATATCACCCAAATCTTTCATATTACTCTTAAATTACTACTATTTTAATTTTAAAAAGTGAAATACAAAACTTTCCATGCATGGTTAAGGTGGCATATAGGTAAAAATTGAAGTTTTAGTTGTTAGATATGTAATTACATAGGAATTGAGTGGTATGCATCTAAATCATCCAAAGAATAAATAATATTATACCTGTTGTCATCCACCTCAAAGGCTCAATAAAAATAGAGGAGCACTCAACCTCATCAAACCTCTTAAATGGGTTTCCACCTTTCCTCTTGTGCCATTCAAAACATGTCTCACCTTCTCCTGGCGTGTGACTAACCACATTTTCATGTAATGCAACAATTCTTCTGCATTTTTTACAACGGTAAATAGTTTTTCGTTGATTATCTTTAGCAGACTCAGAAGTAGAGCTAGAGCTGGAATCTGGCAGTGATCCTGGATCTTCTTCAAATATAGAGCTGTCTACCTTCTCTCCAAGCTTATAAGAATTGCCTGACCAACATTCATCTTAAATTAAGGCGCCATTGGAATGAAAGACATAAGAGCTCATTGGATTATTTTAGATGCAATTATGATGACAGCCATGCAATTGATAAAGTACCAGAAAATAAAAAAATGATAAAAGAACAAAGTTTTATATTGACATTTTCATTTAGGTTTTATGACATGTGAGTTCATATTACTGCATTAAAAAACTTGTTAGCTAATTATAATTATGATTACCAGATTTGAACTGCCGCAATTAGTGACTACACTTACTCTAATAGTGTCAAATGAGCGTTATCCACAATTAATTCATCATTAAGGTATCATCGTTCCTATTTAACTATTATTGTATTTTGTCATGGTGAAAACTGATCCAATTATAAAGTTTAGGAAAACATAATCATAAACTGTATGTATGATGAAGTCATCACTACTTCCATGAATCGTTACTTTTCTAAGATTATATTACCTGACTGTTTAAGGTGAGTGCTAAAATGCATAACAAACAAGAAGATAGGGATGCTCAGTCCATGCTAAGTTTTAACATAACGCCACTTGCTGAAGGAGAAAGAATAACTCTCTAAGCGGCGAATATAGTGTTTGAGGAGTTTGGTCGTCATTCAATAATCCAAGTTCGAGCACACTAACTAAAAATTCAATAATCCAAGTTCACACACCCCAAGCCTGCCACAAATATATGTTGAATATTAATACAGCATAAAATCCTAACTAGAATCAAACGCTATCCTAACTACTCGAGAAAACATTTTTTTTTTCTCTTTTACAGTTTTTTGAAGTTATATCAAGGGCAGGAGACAATAAAACAATATTGACTCGTATGATATTTCACAAATCAAGATAAGCAGGCCTCCACATCAGAACATTCACAGGCCAATTCGAACACAGCTTGCCAATAACAAGATAGGAGCTTAACTAAGCAGGCTTCCACATAAGCTTATCCACAGGCGTCATCAAATGCAGCTTGTCAATTATAAGACGTGAACTTCCAAGTTAAGCCATTCATCAGAGTAAAATAAGACCCAAAAGAACGCCCAGGTTTCTCAATGAAGTTGCTTATTTAGCAATGACGAAGGGAAAAAAGGCATTGGAGTCTATCATTTATCCCAATAAGTTAGGGTCATTTTAATGAATCCTCTTTTTTAGCCATTCTTGTTAGGTGATGCATTAAGTGTTAAAACTATTTTTCACACAAAAAAAGTAAAACCTCTATTTTTCACAATTCCCCTGAGGTAATATTACAAAAAAGTTGGATCTATATTGTGACATTGACCAAGCCTAATAATGTCAAGTCAATTTGACATAGACCCATAGACACCCCTAAGAGTACTTGAGGTCCAAAAAGCCATCAAACAACCTGGCAGCACCTCCATGTCACCAACTAGTTCCTAAGAACAATCTCCAAATTCTTCCTCTCCCATAGAATAAGCCTAATTGTGCAATTATCAATGTGTGCATTTAAAAACCGTGAAAAAAAATAGTGCATTGAATGGTTGAAAATCATAAATTTGTTTAGTAGGAAGGCTTTTCAGCACTTGGGTAATGTGGGACTATTAATAGAAAGGTTTTTAAAAATTTAGTGCGCTACTTTTTCATTACCCAGGACAATGCAGCACGCAATAACACAACTATACGCACATTTGATTCACACAAGATTAAAACATAGTGAACATAATGGCCAAAAACCATTATTCATTCATTGTCCCATATCATCCAATCGACAAGAATCCTCCCTTGAAGCTGATTTATAAAAGGAGAGGTTGAGAGTGAGAGGTAAAGTAACTTTATAGGGAAAGAAATCCCAGATGAAGCTAAGAATATTGTTAGTATGCATTTTGCTCTTTATAGAATTAAAGCCAAAATGCACTACCATACAACTTTCTTGATGTGGTGTGGTTCTCCTAAGAAATTATACATAAACATTTATGGCATGACGGGAAAAGATTCTCATCACTTTATCATGCTTTCTTATCTTACTGACTGATCAGGAGGTACATTGAGGACCCATAGACACCTTTATTTTAACTTGGTGTGAAGATTATATTTCTACACAAGTTCCACGAGTACCATTTAAACACAACTTGGTATGGTAGAAGGCACACTTTTGGTCACAGTGCCTCAATCACCACTTGCACGTCTTTCTTTGTGTGATTGATCAGCCTAGTACACTTCTCATAAGCTCCTATTAGGTTGTGACAAACCTAAGTCAATGTAGAGTTGACAAGAACAAAAAAGAGAAGGTTTTTGAACAAAACACATGAAATGCACCAAAGCACATGTAAAAATAGAAAATGTAACAAAATAAACACAAAGAAATCAGCTTTTTGCTTGTGTAGAAAGGAGTGCTCATTAAAAAAATAGGACAACATAATAAGGTTAAAATAAAACAAGGTAGAGTATGACATCTCCCGTCATGAGACAGAAGCGAACCCAAAAATCTATGGCGTTCAAAATAACCTATTATTTCTTATTCATATAATTATCAACCAATTCCATATTAGGCTCATGCATGTACACATGTCACACTCAACTGAAAAGGATGATAGGGCCATATAGCCTTTGGTTGATTTGACACCAAAACAAGATGGAATTATGTGATATTTTGATTTAAAATGTGGGCCACTTGCAATAAATATTTGGCCATTCGGCACATATTCTCATCCCATTACTAAGGTGCTACCACATTACACATGCCCAATTAATGAGCATCGCATTGTGCCCTCAATTAGAAGAGGTATATAACAAAACATTTGTTCTTTTTTAAAGAACAATAAGTGAAAAAATATTCTATGAAATGACAAGATATGATGAGAAATTCAAAATATCAACAAGAATATCAAAAATTTTTAAAAATAATGAAAATTTAAACGCAATAAATAGATTCAATATAGTATATTCTACTGCCCTCAATTCTCAATCTATTTAGAGCCATTTAGTATGCATACACTATAACTGATGGAAAATCTATAAAAAATGGGTATGTGCAATGATGATGCGCGATTTATTTGTATTATACAAGCTTTCCTACCAAAGGAAAGGTTGACACAAACCATGGCCCAAAAACAATTCAAGGCAAGAAAATCAAACCTCCCCAAAAACTGGTTGATCTAGCTATTATAACAAGAAACCATACCACAACATTTGATTATAGTCGATCAACTGAAGGAAGTATAGGAAGGTGGCTATGTTCAATCATTCAAGAGGTACCATACATGATCTAAATCAAACCAAAAGAAAAAACAAATAACTTAAAAAAAAAAAAAAAAACAGATATATGACTTTGATGGTTGAATCAATGTAGTGATTGTGTTACCTCAATTGGCATGCCAACATGATAATGTCACTAAGATCACAAAAAATGAGGGGATATAGATCTTGAGTTTCCATCTTACAAATAAAAGCACAACACAAACATTATGAACTAGAATTTATGAATTAAACAAACAAAATTCCTATCTTGACTCCCAACTTTGAGCCCACATCAATGCTCTGCTATCACTCTGCAATCACGCGATGAAATCTGAAAGTAATATGGAACACCTCAATATGAATTGTATAGAAATCACCAAAATGATGGACACAATTATCAGAAATCATAACAAAGGTCGCAGTCCAGACTGCCACAAAAGACAAAATGTCCGCCAATTCAAAGATACTGCTCCGAAGTTATCAAAAAATAGAAGTCAAAAAGGCCAATAATGATTAAAACAAGGATAGTCTCTAAGGATCAAATTACCCAATGATGGGCGCATTTATTAAAGGTCAATAAATAAATTAGTCCATTTATATAAAAATTTGAACCAAAATTAAAAACAAAAATACTCTCCAGTTCATCAAAAATCATTTATACAACAAGTCCCCCAATAAATTCAAAATAATAATATGCAAAATCAACACCCTCACTCTCAAATCAAATAATAAATCCTCAAAGCTCGATTCAAGATGATCGGGGTAGGTAAAGATCAATCTCAATTGCATTAACCAACATTATAGTCTCTACATCCCTTATGAAGAAGATAACACTAAATCCCCAATTCAAATATGAGTTCTCATTATCATATGAGGCCTTCAACTTTCAATCGCTTGCTCTGTCAGGTTTTTTTCCCTGCCACCAGAATTTCTGTCTCAGCAACCCACAATCACCTTTGACTCTGTCGGAATCAAGGTAGACTCCACTACCGAGCCTCCTCTTGATGGTATAATTGAGTCCACCGGAGGATCGACACCGACCTCAATTCCTCCGCACGCAGGAGGACCGGAAAACCACATGAACTTCCTAATCACCACCCATAAACTGAACGGATCTAATTCTCCAATGGTCTCAAACCGTTTCTTTATTCGTCAAAGGATGCAAGAAAGTCGGCTATCTTGCAGGAATAATTCATGAACCTCCCAAAACTAACTTGGCACATGAAGAATGGAAGAGAAGAATTTCATGGCCATGTCGTGCCTGGCTAACTCATGGAGACTGCGATTAGCTATTTGAATATGTTTCTTCTTTCTATCAGTGCCCTCTGGACTACATTTCGAGACACATACTCAAATGTACCAGCCCGCTTTATGAGGTTTCCAAGAAGATCCGTGAGACGAATTAGGGATCAAGGACAATGCACAATAATACAATGATTTGGTGGCCTTATGAATGGAATGCAATCTCTATTATAACTACAAGTGGGAATCACCGGCATATATTTTTCTCTTCCGAAAGGTTGACCTTAACAAAGACCTTGATGATGTCTGGGGCCATATTCTTGATCGGGACACTCTTCCATCCTCTCGCACTGCTTTCACCGAGATTCTTCGGGAAGAGAGCTGAATACTTGTCATGCTCGGCACTTCTACTCCTTCAGCAGAGTCATCCACCTTGATCTCAAATAATGTTTAGCCCTTGTCCATGCCACCTCGGATCCCTCACCCCACTTGTGATTATTGTCACAAACCCAATCATACTCGGGACAAGCGTTAGAAACTTCACGGTAAACCGACACACAAAGGACTCACTGTGACGTTTCTCTACAATGGCTCATATTCGGAACATCCTGGATCCTCCAAATCTCTAAAAAACCAGATAGAGGAATTAATCAAGCTTCTTAGAGCCAATAAAATCTTTATGTGTATGTCAACCTCCCATGTCCGATAAGGCACTCTTCCTATGGCTCTCACGGTTTATTTCTCCTCTAGTCTGCGGATTATTGATTCAGGTGCCACGGGTTACATGACTGGATGCTCGCAAGCTTTCTCGGCTTACTATCCGTGCTCTGGAAAAGATAAGGTCAAAATTGTCGATGACTACTTTAACTCCATTATTGATAAATGCTCAGTTGTACTAAAGATCAGTCTAACTCTAGAGTCACCTTACATATTTCACTGTTGCAATGTAACTTGTTATCTATCCGCAAATTGATGAATTATATTGATCGCATTGCTATTTCTCTTATGATGGTTATATTTTTCAGTATTGTCATTCGGGGAGAATGATTGGAATTGCTAAAATGATAGTTGAACTCTACTACTTCCAAGAGAAGAGCACGGAGAGTGAGAACACAACACTCAGAATTTGTAGTTCATCTTGAGTCATTGAATGTCCTATTATATTGTTGCACTGTCGTTTGAGTCGTCCTAATTTCCAATATTTAAAAAATTTATATACTTCAATGTTTTTTAATAAAAATCATTCTAGCCTCAATTGGGAGACATAACAGTTAGTCAAGCATCATCGGGTCTATCATCCATCCTACACTTGCATACCTTTTGCTACTTTCCCTCATTCATAGTGACATATGGGGCCCTCTTGCACTCCCATCTACAACAATAAACGGTGATTCATGACTTTAATATATGACCACACTCGAATAATGTGAGTCTACATTCAAAAGATAAATTGAAAGTTGTTATCACCTTTTAAACTTCTACACCTTCATTTTAACTAAATTCAAAACTCCAATTCAGGTCATTCGGAATGACAATGGTCATGAGTTTTCAATTATGTTTTGGGTGAATTCTTGGTGAGTAAGGGCATCTTCCACCATAGCTCGTGTAAGGACAGTCAACAAACTAGGCTAGCCGACGTTGCTCGCTTCATTATGTTTCAATTCAATATCTTGAACAGTTTTAAAATGATACAATTTTGTCTGTCACCTACCTCATAAATAGAGTTTTATCTAAAATTCATAATTTCTGAATCCACTTAGTCTTCCTGATGTCATGCTTCCTTGCCAATTGTTTCTTTTCCACATTATATCCCAACATTTTTGGGTGCATGACCTCTGTCTGGAACACTGCCCCCACTCAGACTAAACTTAATCTCAGATCCATAAAATGTATCTTTCTATAATGCTAAAGAAGTCAAAAGGGATATCAGTACTTTGATCCTACCACAAACAAAGTCTATTTGAGTGTTGGTGTCTTCTTCTTTGAAAGCGTTCTCTATTTTTCAAACTCGGCCTCAAGGGAGAGGGAACTTGGATTTTTAGACAATGTCCCTTATCCTACTCCTATGAATGTTCCCCCCATTGTTTCTACCACTGAAGAGTCCCCTGTTACGTTGAGTGCACCATCTCCTCCTCCCATTGTCCGTGTCTACACTCGACGCACTCATCCCAATGCTCCTACTCTGGAGCACGCTGCCTCCTTGCAACACCTTAACTTTGCTTTGAGCGACATCCTCAGCACGACCCCTCAGAATGAGGAGGTGAGTTCTCTGAATAAGGTACGCAATCCGATATGCTCCCTCTATTCTATGACAAAATATGTCGCTTTATGCAGTTTATCACCGACCTGCAGAGCATTTGCTACTGCCCTGACGGGCCATTAGATCTCAGCTTCTATTATCAGCCTGAAAAACAACAGTAATTGAGGAGATTAATGCCCTTCGGTGGAGCCATACGTGGGTCGTCGTTGATCTTCATGGGGGTAAGAAAGTTGTGGGGTTCCGATAGATTTTCAACATCAAGTTTAACTCTGATGGATCCTTTGAATGCATTAAGACATGATTGGTCGCCAAAGGGTATTCACAGACCTATTGAGTGGATTATGAGAAGACATTTGCTCCAGTTGCTAAGTCAAACACTATTCGGGTCCTATTGTCCCATGCGGTGAATCTGGATTAGCCTTTATTCCAGCTAGATGTCAAATTTGCGTTATTGAATGGAAAGCATACAAAAGAGGTGTACGTCTCTCCCTCCTGGTTTTGACTCTATTGCCTCAAGAGAGCAAATGTGCAGACTGCGAAAGTCCCTCTATGAGATGTAGCAGTTCCCAAGGGCCAGGTTCGGAAAGTGCACAAAGGTGGTCGCGAAACATGGTTCAGGCTTAATCGGATTACACTTTTCTTCCAGCATTCCTCCAATGGTTAGGTAGCTATCCTCATTCTCTATGTTGACGATATTGTTCTTATAGTAACGATCTCCCAATATTGGAATCCTTGAAAGACATTCTTATCTGGTACTCTTAAGCATGGAGTGGATCAATCATCTCAGGGAATCTGCATGCCTCAACGCAAATATGTGATTGATTTCTTGACACAGAACAACCTTCTGTGCAAAACAGTGGTTGTCCTTATGAATTCGAGTGAAAAATTATCTGACATTCTCAATGTTGTGCTTGTCAACAAGACTAATTACCAGTGTCTTGAGTAGAAACTCATCCACCTCTTCCCCCGAGACATGCCATGTAGTTGGTATAATAAATCAATTCATGCATGACCCCTATGAGCATCATCTCCAAGCTGTCCACCGGATGCTCTATTATTTAAAAAGTACACCGGGCTCAGCTTTGTTTTTCTCTCTTCACATCTCTTGAACTATTAATGTTTATACAGATGCAGATTGAGTCGGGTCAATTCATAATCAATCAAACTTGTCACATGGGAAAACAAAAAACTGTGCCCGAAGCAGTGTTGAGGTTGAATTCTGGTTCATGCCTTTAGGGATCAGTGAAGCTCTTTGGTTACGCATCATGCTATGCGAAATTCGTGTCAATCTTCGTCCCGCTGCAACTATTATGTGATAATAAGGCCACCATCAATATTGCTCAGATTCTTGTCCAGCAAGATCGTGTCAAACATGTGGAGATTGACAGGAATTTCATTAAAAAAAAAGATTAAGTCCGAAGAAACTTGTGTTCCTTTTGTGTCATCCAGTAGATAACCTCACCAAGAATCTTCTTCTTCCTTTGTTTGATGACTTTAAAGTCAAATTTGAACAAGATTAACATCTATGCTTCAACTTCATGGGAAATATTAGATTTATAACGACAATCCCTAGCTGTTATTACTTAACATTAGTTCATCATATATTTCCTATTTGTTTTATTTTATCATATTTATTTCCTATTTATTTTATTATGTTTTTACTTTTTCCTTAATTATGTCGATTGTAATTGGGTCTAATTACCCCTCCTATCAATAATATCATAATACTCTATTCTCAAATCTCTCTCTCTCTCTCTCTCTCTCTCTCTCTCTCTCTCTCTCTCTCTCTCTCTCTCTCTCTCTCTCACACACACACACACACACACACACACACTCTGTGTGCATGTATGTATGTCCGTGTATACACATACACGCACACATATGAAGAGAGAGAATATGGAGAGAAAGAACAATACACACACACACATGTATACATATATATATATATATATATATATATATATATATATGTATATACACACACACATATATACATACATATATATGTATATACACACATACATATATATGTGTACACACAAACGTATATATGTGTCTATACACACAAAAGTATATATGTGTGTATTTATATATATGCTCATAGCAGGAACTCATATGCTTTAGGCCTAAAGCTCGTCAAAGGTGACAAAATTCAAAGACAACAAGAGCTCAAAAAAGAATCTAATGCATATCAATGAAGCCATATGATCACACATAAAAGTCTCATGCCAATAAGAATGTGGCAAGTCACTTCGAGTCACATGGCCATCCCAAAAACATTTTCTTAATTGGAGAATGAGGCAAAAGGTTGGATATCACCCACGGCCAAGTCCATAAGATCTTAGCCATCTAATGCACTCAATAGAATACAAAAACTTTTCTTAGCTAAGTTTTGTTATACAATTGACAGCTTGAAAATTTTTTCTATCCCTAGTCTATGAAATACACTTGGATGAAGTAACCAAAGACTGAGGATAATAATTCTTTGGTCATGATGGGTCAGCTACCATCTCTAATTAAATAAACGAAAGTCCATACCAAATCAAAATGAAAGAAACATGTGATGTTGAAAATTTCATGATTCCTCCCACTAATCCTTTGTACACAACATCTCTCCACACCATCGCAATAAATTGGACTATGCAGAAAGCAATCACAACTTATAGAGTTTGAAAATTAGCTCAACTAATAATTTTCTTTTGTAATCAACATGACTAATAGATTATGGTGTTATGCATGTATGAAAACCACAATTCAAAATTATAGTCCTCAAAAAAATGTCACTATGAAATGTTCTTTAAACAGTACACTTCTTGGAAGTATTATATCCAGGTTCATAAGAACTAGAAGCATTCAAATCTAACATTGGTTTACCCTTCTCACTCTTTAAACCTTTATCAATAATTTATCTCCCTAACATCTTCATCCATTTTCTACCCTTCATTGTCCATCCAAATAATCTAAAGTATATTCCCCATTAACTTATCATCAATAGATGATACTCCAATGTTTCCCCTGATATTCATTATAGTTCCTAATACATTGAATATTAACATTCTTACCTTTGTAACATCCAACTAGGACAATATAAATTTGTATGCTAGTCACCACTCAAAAGTATGTAACAAACAAGAAAAAAAAAATGTAGTTCACAAGAAAAAAAGTAATAATTTTATTAAATAGCCTTTAAATCTATATAATAGTAATTTATCGAATGCAAAATAACTTTTCCATTTTAACCATCTAGATTTAAATATAAAAGCTATATTTCCATTTTTTTTATAAGATAGAACCAAGATACTTAAACTCGTAAACATCATTTTATCCTCTAGAAATACATAGTGATAGTGATATAACATCCCCTAAAATTACAATATTATACACTTAATTTTTTGCTCTACCAATACAAAGCATTGTATCTTTATTCAACCTAAATATGTAGATTGTGACAATGCAATGTTCAAATTGAGATATATCAAATTCGGCCTCATGAATAGAGACCCAGGAAGCTAGCATAATGTGATTATTATATCAGTTTTGATTTCTAAGGTGGCAAGTGGTAATAAATATCCTTCTCTTTTTGTGGTGGCACTAAGACTTTAGTATTATCATAAAGATTAACTTCACTATTTGATAGTGACAGCATAAGTTAGCCAAATGTATTTACTGTCAACTCTTTCCAAGTATCTATTATTTAAAAAATGGAAAAATTAATGGTGTCGTGAAAACTTGAAGTTTTAATACTCTTGATGACAGCTTTAGTGAGAACTCGAGAGAAGTTAATATATTCAACTCATGACGACATCCGCAAAAAATTATAATGCATGCAGCGAAGTTTATGTAAATACATTTTAAAAGGGATGCAAGATTACAAAAGCAGAGACATTGTAAAATATAAACAGCTCATAAAGATATAAATCTGACAGCAATAAACTTACCCAATACCTTTAAGCGAAACCGCTTGTACAAGGGGCTAGCAGTATCTACTTTAAAACCCATTTTCTCAAACAGTTTTAACTGCAGTCACGACAAGAAATAGTCAGTCAAAATTCTGCTAAACATGGGTGAGCACCTGCATCACCAATACAAAATATAAAACTAATAATACCTGTTCAAGAAAACCATCATTTGGGCAAACAAACTCACAAGATTTCCGGAGAGAATCCAGTGCATCTGAAACACAACAATCCAGTACAGAAAAAACAAGGATATATAAAATATTTGAAATGCAAATTAAAAAATTTCAAGGATGCACTTTTATCAACAGAGATTACAATCCATAAACAGACACGGCAGCTAAGTAAGAAATCCTGCTTTTAATTTATATGTTTGCTAGAAAATAAAAGGATTTCTCCAAACCTTCTTGAGATTTTTGTTCTGATCTCATCAGAAATGCCGTGATGATAGCAGCGCTGCAGAATACACAAGAATGCAAAAAAAAAATCAGAGGTAGCGAAGATGGAGTAGATAGAAGAACAAAAGAAGCTGCTGGCAAGAAACCTTGAAGACAGTATGCTCAATTCAAGAAAAAAACATTGTAAATTCTTCAATTTTCAGCATGTGATACAATTACAACAGCTCACTTGTGTGAAATTAACAGCAATTTCATGTTTGTACGACTACAAAAACCAACTATAGCACTACATCCAAAAATTTTTGCATCAAGCAACTCAGTCAACAAAATCAACTTTTTTCAAAAATTTTAAAAAATATTTTCACAACTATCATGCTTTTAGGCAGAAATCCTCATCTATAACTATCTTTTATGATGTTTTGCTCTAACAGCTTGTCCACACATATACTGCACATAAAAAAAAGCAAGAAAAATAACAAAAACCTATCAAGCGTGCACATCAGTTCAAAAACATCATATAAATCACCAGAAAATAAAAAAATGTATATTGAACCAATGCCACAATATGCATAACAATGTTTAATCACAAAACCTATGAAGCACGGATACGACACGAAATGAGACGAGGACACAGCAAAATTGTAAGAAATAAAACACAATACAACATGGACACGTTTTTTAAAATTTAATAAATTTTTAATATAAATATATATTTTTAAAATATTTTCTATTAAAGACAAAAAAAATCATTAAGAAAACTTTATAATGATAAAAATTATTTTTTACGATATCAAAATTATATTCAAAATATCAAAAATTATCAAAACACTTAATAACAATATTATTCATAAAAAAATGATGCAAAACATAGCAAAATGTCAAAATATAATAACATAATTATCGCTAATTGGAGTCAATGCATTCAAAAGTAGTGTTATCATCAGTACCAGCTATATAGCCCTAATCTTTGTCATCAATGATATTCACCTTCATCAACAAAAAGCACCAATTCTAAGAATGGCTCATTCCAATATCATCCACTGTAGCTAAGATATCTCTACCAACATCCCATAATTTTGTGTCCTAAGAATATTTCGAGCTCCTCCGAGATAGAAGACAGAGATTGGTATGAATAAATACAAAATCTTCACCTCATTGCAGAGTGATTTTGTTCCTCTTAAGTGAATTGATAAAAGAACATGAACACGGTTGTGGAGAACTTGCTCCATAAATCATCCACCGCATCTTTTCATCCATAAAACTCTAAAAATTATGAAGTCATGATCAGGAAAAGCACCTCTAAATCTAAAAAATTAACAATTGATCTTTCTTCAATATTTGGGTAAATCCTCTTTAAACATTTATTTCTCTCAATTGATATCTCTATATCCTTATGTGGAGCAACATGAGTTGGAGCTTCACATAGCGAAGCAGGATTATAATAGCTAATTAAAAAATGCACTTAAAAGTGAAAAAAAAAATACAAGTTAGGATTAATAAAGATTAAGGCTCTGTTTGGCGGGGCATTTTTATCGCGTAGCGGCATTAGGCTGCAATTTTTTTTTTTAATGTTTGAGAGGGCGGGGGCGGGGTGGCTTCGAGAAGTTTGGCCGAAAGCGGGGCCGCGGGTTATAGCCCACGGCCCGCAGTGTGCACATAATGTTATTAATTTTTGTCCCCACATACCCCTTTCGACCGAATTTCTTTCCTGTTGACGCGTCTTCTGCCCTAGTGCACAACTGATCTCGTGATGCCGAGCTCGTCGCCCTACTGCACCAGCGATTTCGCAAAAATCTGCCCCCATTTTCAGCAGCGCTCTCTCCTTCATAGTTGTTCGCCCGCCTCTCCTAAGTAAAGACTTCTCTGTTAGGGTTATTAAGCAATTCCTATTCGAAATGCCAGCTCCTTTTAGCCATAGCATCGTGGTTGTTCGCCGCTTCCCCTAGATAAATACTTCTCTGTTAGGTTTTTTTAGCACTTCCTATTCGAAATGTCGGCTCCCTTCAGCCATCGCTTCGTGATTGTTCGCCGGCTTCCCCTAGAAAGTGAAATGCGTCTTTTCAAGTATAGGTTTGGCGATATACAAGTAAAAACTGAAGTTTGTGTTAGATGTATTACTTGGTATGTATCTAAATCTTCCAAAAATTATATGAATATTTGGTTATGGGACATGCTCAATCTGTATATGATATGTATGAAATGGATTGATCGGCTGTTGAAAGCCAAAAACAGGAGGATCTCTCAAAGGCATCCAATTTCTAGTCTTGTGGTACTGTGATTATATGGACCTAATTTGATCTCTACTGTTTCATGGAAATTGAAAGGTGTTATTTTTATCTCTGAAAGGGAAAAAAACATCATGAAAAGACGTTGGAGTTTGGCGAGTATTTTGGTGAGATTGATAAATTATATTTGTTTGTCTACATGGATGGAAGATCACTTTACATGAACGGGGCTCACTATCGATGTAAATAATGCACTTGAACATCTTATTTGTTCTAAAAAACAAATATAACCTTTTGAAACAAATATGAAAGTTTATGTTTTGAAGTGATATTTTGCTTTGTTGAATTTCATATGATATGTAGTCAAGTAAGTTTGACTTCATTTAAGCACCATCATTATTAACTAGAAATGGAAACTTGTTTTTAAGCTATTGTTGAAATCAAGATTATTGTTTCTGTACAATCGTTGACATTTGAGATTTGTTGAATATGGAATTATAGTTTGCAGCCAATTGTGATATATTCTTATATGATTCCCATTTCATGTACTTTATGAACTTATTACAAATTGTTTCTCATATTATTTGATTTATATCACGCTATGTCCAATTGTTTAAATTGTGTTATTGTTCCCGCTCATTTTTTTGTTTTATCGTAGTAATAAAATGATTAATAAGTCTAAAGAGCTTAGTACACCGGCACTGTGGGATAAAGAAACAAAATTAATATTTTGCGACCTTTGCCTTAAGGAAATTGAATTGGGCAATAGACCGACCATCTTTTTCAGTAAGGAAGGGTGGCAAAATATTACTAAGAATTTCAAGGAATGTACGGGCAGAGAGTACGATAGGCTGCAACTGAAAAACAAGTGGGATCAACTGAAGAAAGATTGAAAATTTTGGAAGGATTTGAAAAGAGGATCTACGGGTTTGGGTTGGGACCAAGTTGAGCGTATCATTGATGCAACAGAAGAGTGGTGGACAGAAAGACTTGCGGTAAGAAATTTTTTGAATCAGTTTAATTTCCATCATATCACTTTTTCATACTAACTGAAGGGTTTGTTGATTTTTTTTTCCCCCGGTTGTGCCAACGGCGAAGAAGTTCAAGTTTTGTGGGCTTTAACCTGAGTTTGAGGAGAAATTAGACCGGATGTTCGGGGGTGTTGTCGCAACAGGCAAATATGCATGTGCTCAAGCGAGGCAGGTTTTGGTGGTACACAGGAAAATGTGGTTGTTAGCCTATCAGCTGATTCAATAGAATTCCACAGCCAAGAACTAACCGAAATCCAATCAACTAACCGGTCTAAGAGCTCTCGTGTGGAGAGTAAGAAAATGGGTGGAGCTGCCTCTATCAAAAACCAGATATCATACCTGATGGATTCTTCCAACAACGCCCCCCATAAAGTTCAAAGAGCTTTAATTATCGAAGTGATTCAAATTCTGGAACAAAATCAGGAAATTGCTTAACATGGCATTCTTTAAGGTAGTGATAACAATTTCAAAACATTGAAATTTATATATGAGCACAGGAGATAGCCTAACTACGGGTTTCTGTTCAAAATTGCATCGGTGCAATAGATGGAACACACGTTAATGCACGAATTACAAACGATGAGAATGTTGCATTTATTGGGCATTATGGAGCCCCCACCCAAAATGACGTGACAATTTGTGACTTCAACATGTGTTTTACTTTTATCAATGCCGGCTGGGAGAGTAATGCTCATGACAGTAGAATTTTCAAGAGTGCTACATGGATTCGTTATTACAACTTCCCCCACCCTCCACACGGTACATTACTTCTCAAAATCCATTGATTATTTTCTTTACATGTGGAACTGAATATGCAATACATACCAGGAAAGTATTATTTGGTCGCGCCAGCCATTACAGCGAAGGTATTTTAAACTCTATCTTGAAACCAGATATCATATACCTGATTTTGAACGAGCTAGTAATGTTATGCGAGACTGAAAGGAAGTCTTCAACAAAAGGCATTCCTTTTTGCGAGATGTCATTGAGAGGCCGTTTGGAAGAAATGGACTGCGCGATATATCACCGTACACGTTTCCAAAACAAGTACAAATTGTGATAGCGACGATGGCACTGCACTATTATATTAAGTGGCATCCGTCTCGAATTTAATGCTTCTTCAATATTTCGGTGTAACGGAATTGTTTGTTCAACTTCTGCTTTTTTTGAATCAATATTTTAGCTTTGTAATGGAATGGTTTGGCGATTTATCTTTGATAGAAAGTGATGCACCAAAAATATATATTGTTTTTGCTATATAATTTTACCCTTTTTTTTTATATTGCACTTTAAAAAAATGTAGTTTTCAAGATTTGTTGCAGGTATGATGATTTTATATGATTGGAGCGAAAAGAAACGAATTCGGAGTAAAAAGTAGCAAAAATGAGGAAAACAGCTTCTGGCACCGCCGGCGCCATTTTCTAGAGAGCTCGGTAATATTTTAACGATAGAGCGCCGCCGGCGCCCTATCGTGCGTCGTCGGTGCACGATAAGCCGACGCCCAATGTCGGTGGACTTCAAATTTGAAGAGTTTTGGCGACTTTTTGAAATGATGCCTATGAAAACTCTTGGGATTTCGTTGCTAATTTATAAGTAACTGTTTTTGGACGAAAAGCAATGTGGTTTTGGTGTGTGTCATGTGTGTTTTAACGAGTATAGTGTGTTTTGAGTGTTAGGGCTTATGAGAGAAGAGTGTAAAAGTGATAATTTAAGAGGAATTCTTCTCTAAGGAGTGAAGGAGACGTAAAGTGAGAGATTGTTTCTTCCTTTCCATTCTAAAGAGGGAATTAAATGTTGCAAAGAAGATAAAAGAATTCAAATGAACTTCGGAAGAGAAAGAGATAAGTTGTATTTTCTTTTGTGGTTTGTATGACTTTTCTTTTATATATAAAATTCATATTTAATTGTATCTTCTTCATAAATTTTGAGTAGTCTCCTTTGTCTTTCTTCTTGCATAGAGATGTGATGATGTGTTGATGTGGATTTGAAGTGCTTTTAATGTATTGAAGAAATTGTGATGACTTTTCATTTCGAACTTAATTTACTTTTCGATTTGGCCAATTGAATTGTTAAAATATGTTGTTGAACATTAACTCTGAAAGGATTTAGTGTCCTACAACAATAATGAAGAATACATTCAATTTTCATGGATGAATTATGTAGTTCGTGAAAGTTGAGTGCAAATAAATAGGGAAATGTGTTTTGATGGACTTCAAATTGGAGGTTTCAGTGTGATAGGCTGAGATCCCCAATTTGATCATAAAATTAGTAACTAAACTCGAAGGTTAGCACTTGAGTGAAGGGTGAGTGGGAGCTCAGTAGTGAGAGCCAGTATCCTCCCGCCTAGCCTTAGATTTAATGAACTGAGGATATGTCAACGTTCTTTCATGCTTGGAAGAGGAGTATCTTTTTTAAAGGTAAAGAAACATTTATGCTCCTATTTGGCACAATACCATAGATAATCATTCCATATCATCCACACATCATATTCTCGTTGCGAGAGGAAAGATACTTTTCTTATATATCAAAAACCTTTCAAATACATAGCTTAGTGTTTGTCTGTTAGTTAATTCTGTTTTAAAAGATATTAGAAGTAAATGTAGTTTGTATAATTGTTACTGTTTTTTGCATATTGGTAGTAGAAGTAAATATTAAACTTTAATTGCAAATTGAGTATTGGAATTTAATACAACATTACCTATTGTGAAACACTTTCTTTTTACTTCGTCACTTCCATGTGGGATCGATAACCAGGACTCTATTAGTCATATATTACTTGATACGATACGTATACTTGCGTTGAATGCTTAGACTTTACAAAATCATTATAAATATATATAAATTTGAGTTCACAAATTCTTGCAATATAAAAGTCCGAGCCGCACCAAGTTTTTGGCGCCGTTGCCGGAAAAGGTAACGAAGTAACTAAGTAACTAATTAACTAAGAAAGTATAAACGATATTTATTGATAATATAGTAACTGAAAACCTTTACTTTGTAGCGTGTAATTGTGTGTTTGTTTACTTTTTAAAATATTTGTGTGATTGTATATTTGTTGTAGTGGATTATAGGTTTAATGTCTTATGATTCGGAATTAGAATGTACTGTTAGAAAACAATAAAAACAAACTGAAAATCCTTGTGAAATGGCGAATAATCAAGATAATCAGAGAAATGATATTAGAAATTTGTCAAGACCTTTAAGAGATTATGTTAACCCAACAACAGATGAAATTCACATAACTATTCAAAATCCTAATGTTGCTGCTAATTCATTTGAACTTAAACCTGTTATTATTCAAATGGTACAAAATAATCAATTTGAAGGAATTCCTAATGAGGATCCAAATTTACATCTCGCTAGTTTTCTAGAACTGTGTGCTACTTTTAAATATGACGGAGTGTCGAGTGATGCTGTCAGACTTAAACTTTTTCCTTTTTCATTAAGGGATAGAGCTAAGGTGTGGTTAAATTCTTCAGCACATGGACCTATTAGAACTTGGGGAGAATTATCTCAAAAGTTTCTATCAAAATATTCCCTCCATCAAAAAATGTTAAGTTAAGAAATGATATTACATCTTTTGGTCATTTTGAAGGAGAATCAACATATGAAGCTTTGGAGAGATTTAAAGATCTTCTTAGGAAGTGTCCACACCATGCTTTACCAGATTGATTAATAATTCAAACATTTTATAATGGATTAGTGGGATCATAGAGATCAATTATAGATGTTCGTCTTTGGTAGATCGTTAATATCAAAACCTTTTGATGAAGCATATGCATTAATTGAAGAAATAACTACTAACAATTTTCAATGGTCCTTTGAACGAGTAAATCCTAAGAGAGTAGCTAGTGTTCATGATTCCGATATGATGACTGATAGTTTCTCAAATTGCATCCCTTTCTAAGAAAATAGATCAATATGGGATGAATTATTCTCAACCACCTCAAGTGTTAGAGGAAAATTCATTTGGACAAATAACAGAATCTCAAACACTTTATAAAACTTTGAATGCTATTAATATACCTGACAATCCTTATTCGAATTATTATAATCCTGATTGGAAGAATCACCCAAATTTCAATTGGAATAATAGTAATGCCAATGTTAACGCACATTGGGGGAACAGTTCTATAAATCCAGTTGGAAATTCGAACAATCAAGAAAATACTAATTTTAGACCATCTTATCATCCTGGATTCAATAGTAACCCTCAATTTAAGGATAAGAAGTTGTCTACTGAAGAAATGATTCTGAATATGAGAAATCAATTACAAGCTTAAGGTATTGCTATGAAAAATATTGAAAATCAATTGGGCTATATTTTCACTGCACTTAATAATAGACCTTCTGAAATGCTTCCAAGTAATGTTGAGATCAATCCAAAAGATCAAAACAAGGAACAACTTAAGGCTATTCAATTAAGGAGCAGAAAAGAATTAGAAACAAGAGTGCAAAAAGAAGTTGAAATTGAAAAGGAGATGGAAATCGAAAAAGGTTCAAACAAGCTTTCTCCAGACTTGGATTATCCTCTTGAGCCAATGAAGATAACTGTTGAAAAAGCTCCGCCTCCATTTCCTCAAAGATTGAAGAAACAAAACAGGGATAACATATTTGGAAAATTTTTGGAGATCCTTAAGAAATTAACGATAAATATTCCTTTTGTTGAAGCATTAGAAAGAAAAGAAATTTTACATGATCTGTAACAGTTTCATGATCTGTAAATATTCCAAAGAAAAGAAATTTTACAGATCATGAAACTGTTACACTTACAATGGAGAGTGTAGTGCAATTATTCAAAAGAAGCTTCAGGAAAAAATTAAAGATCCTGGTAGTTTCATTATTTCGTGTGCTATAGGTGAAATTTTTTTTGGAAGAACCTTATGTGATCTGGGAGCTAGTATTAATCTTATGTCTTTATCAACTTTCAAAAGGTTGGGAATAGCAGAAATTTCTCCTACATCTGTGACTCTTCAGTTGGCCGATCGTTCCATTACTTACCCTAAAAGAGTAGTGGAAGATGTGCTAGTGAAAGTGGATAAATTTATCTTTCCTGTGGATTTTATTGTACTTGATATGGAGGAAAATAAAAAAATTTCACTCATTTTGGGAAGACAATTTCTTGCTACTGGAAGAGCAGTGATTGATGTTCAAAAAGGAGAATTAACTATGAGAGTTAATGATCAATAAGTGACCTTTAATATTTTAAAATCTATGAAGTATCCCTTAATGGAAAAAGATAATGAATGTTTTAGGATGGAGGTCTGTGAATATTTGAGAAACGATCATTTGAAAAAAATATATTTGAAAAAGAAATAGAGTATGAAAATATGTTTGAAGAAGAAATTGAAAATGAAGAAAATTCAGATAGTAAGAAAAATAAAGATTAGGAGTATGTTCAGGAGAGATTTGAAGTATTAGACACTATGGAAGGTAGAAATAAAAGTTTAATTTCATCTATAATAAAACCTCCTGAACTTGAGATGAAAATTCTCCCTAATCATTTGAAGTATATGTTTTTAGGAGAATCATCTACTCTGTTGGTTATTGTATCTTCGGAGTTAAATGATTATCAAGAACAGAAGTTGTTGGAAATTTTAAAAAGATACAAGAAAGCTTTTGGATGGACTTTAGCAGATATTAAAGGAGTCAGTCCTTCGATTTGTATGCACAAAATTTTATTAGATGAAGAACATAAACTGAGAGTCGATCCGCACAGGAGATTGAATCCAATAATGAAAGTAGTTAAGGAGATTTTAAAATGGCTGGATGCTGGTATTATTTATCTTATTTCGGATAGTTTGGGTGAGTCAAATCCATTGTGTACCGAAAATGGGATGAGTGACTGTTGAAGTGAATAAATGTAATGAAATTATACCCACAAGACAAATTAATGGATGGCGAATTTGTATTGACTATAGGAAATTAAATGCCGCCACCCGAGAAGATCACTTTCCTCTTCCTTTTCGCAATCAAATACTGGATAGACTTGCTGGACACAAGTACTACTGCTTATTGGATGGATATATTGGTTACCATCAAATACTTATAGCTCCCGAGGATCAAGTCAAGATTTACTAGCCCTTATGGAACCTTTACTTTTCGAAGAATGTCTTTTGGACTGTATAATGCACTTGCAACATTTCAGAGATGTATGATGTCTATCTTCAGTAGTATAATAAATAATGAAATAGAAGTTTTCATGGATGATTTCTCTGTATTCGGGACTTCATTTGAAATTTGCCTGGAAAACTTAGCAAAAGTTTTGGAGCTTTCCGAGAAAACAAATTTAGTTCTGAATTGGGAGAAATGTCAATTTATGGTTGCAGGAGGAATTGTGCTTGGGCATAAAATTTTTGAATATGGTATGGAGGTCAATTCTGCTAAAATTAGAATGATTGAGAGATTGCTGTCACCCACTACCGTGAGAGAGGTGAGGAATTTCTTAGGACACGCTGGATTTTACAGGCGATATATTAAAGATTTTTCTAAAATTACTAAATCTTCATGCCGACTTCTAGAAAATGATAGAAAATTTGATTTTAATGATGAATGTTTGAGCGTTCTCAAATTATTGAAAGATAAATTAATCACTGCACCTATAATTGTTTCACCAGATTGGGAGAAACCATTTGAACTCATGTGTGATGCTAGTGATTATGCGATCGGAGTAGCATTGGGGCAAAGACATGATAAAGTTTTCAAAGTCATTTATTATGCTAGTAAAACTCTTAACGAGGCTCAAATTAATTATACCACTACTGAAAGAGGGTTATTAGCTATAGTATTTGCTTTTGAAAAGTTTAGACCTTATTTATTTGGAGCTAAAAGTATTGTGCATACAGACCATTCGGCTATCAAATGTTTAATGCAAATGAAGGATGCGAAACCTAGACTGATTCGCTGGATACTTCTGCAATAATTTGATTTTATGATAGTTGATAGGAAGGGATCTGATAACCAAATAACTGATCATTTGTCAAGATTAGAGTGTGATAAATTATCTGAATTTGAGATGGAAGTTATAGAAACTTTCCCTGATGAACAACTTTATACTATTATAGAAAGAAATTTGTCTTGGTAAGCTGATATTGTAAATTATATTGTGAGTGATATTGTACCATCTGATCTAACAAGGCAACAACAAAAGAAGTTTAAATATGATGCAAGATTTTATTTTTGGGACGAGCCCTATATATATAAACAGTGTAAGAATCTTATTATTAGGAGATGTGTGCCACAAGAAGAAATGAATTTGATTATTCAACGATGTCATGATTCTAAATTTGGAGGTCATTTTGGTGTTGATAAAACTGCTTTTAAGATTTTACAATCTGGATTTTATTGGTCTACTCTTTTTAAAGATGTTTATAAATATATTAAATCATGTGATCGATATCAGAGAGTATGTAATATCTCTAGAAAAAATAAAATGTTTCTAAATTATAATTTGGAAGTTGAAAATTTTGCTGTATAAGGATTAGATTTTATGAGAGCATTTACTCCTTCATTTGGGAATTTATATATATTGGTTGCAGTTGATTATGTCTCCAAATGGATTAATGCTATTGTTTCACCTCGATGTGATGCTCAGAGTGTTTCAAAATTTTTAACAAAAAATATATTACAAGATATGGAATGCCGAGATTATGTCTCCAAATTGATTGAAGCTATTGCTTCACCTCGATGTGATGCTCTAAGTGTTTCAAAATTTTTAACAAAAAATATATTACAAGATATGGAATGCCGAGAAATTATAACTGATGGTGGAACCAGTTTCAGGAATAATCAAATTAAGAGATTGATTGAGAAATATAATATTATTCATAGAATCTCTACTGCTTATCATCCCCAGACTAGTGGTTTAGCAGAAGTTTCTAATCGTGAAATTAAAAAAAAATTGGAGAAAATTGTGGATAATCATAAATTAGATTGGTCTGCTCGATTAGATACTGTTTTATGGGCTTATAGGACTGCTTTTAAAACCCCTATTGGAATGTCTCCTTATAAACTAGTGGTTGGTAAGACTTATCATTTACCGATTGAATTGGAGCATAAAGCATATTGGGCGATAAAAGAGTTGAATTTTAATTTGAAAAATGCTGGAGAAAAGAGATTTATGCAGTTAAATGAATTGGAAGAGATTAGAAATGCATCTTATCACAATGACAGGATCTATAAAGAGACAATGAAATTGTAGCATGATCGGAAGATATTGAAAAAGAAATTGGAATTTGGATAAAAAGTTTTGTCATACAATACAAGATTAAAGTTATTTCCTGGAAAGCTCAAGTCTAGATGATTAGAACCTTTTACAGTTGTAAAATTTCATTCTTTTGGAGCTGTTGATATGAAAGATCCTGATACTGGAAAGATTTTTAAAGTTAATGGGCATCGATTAAAGCCTTAGACGGGTTTCAACCTGACTTCAAAGAGGTTTTAATGCTAAGTCATCTCAATTAACTGAATGGTTTGTCGGGCTGACGACGTTAAACCAAACATTTTATGGGAGGCAACTCATATGTATCTTTGTAGTGTGTTTGCTTGTTTGTTGTAATTGTGCTTTTTAGATAGTTATTTTTGAATCTTAATCGCTCTTAAATACTTTTGAAATTGATAAATATTTGATCGAATTGAGATATTGAAATATTTTGGGTCAAACGAAGTTTGGTAAGATTTTTTACCATTGGCGCCGCTGGCACCCAATTGCTAAGAAGTTTGTTGAACTTACATGTTTGAACGCCACCGACGCCCAAAACCTGTTGACAGTTTTTTGAGTTTCAAAATGCGAGTTTTGGTGGTTTTGAGCGGGATTTTCGTCCTTATAACTTTCTAAACTTCATTTTAGACTTCCAAACTCTAGAAAACCGAAAATTATCATTCCCAATTCGCATCTCATGGATTCCTACTTTATAGAAACTCCTCAATCTTGCATTTTTAACCGAAGAAAGTTTATAAGTTTTGAGGCGCAGCGATTGTTCAACAAAGTGATGATGAAAAGGAGGATTATCAAGGAAAGAGGCTTCATAAATCGAGGTATAAATAATCATACTACTAGAATTATAGAGATAATTAAGGAGAGATGTTGGGAAGTGCTTTGTTACACTACCGCTGCCGTAGTTGTTCCGGTCGTAAAAGAATTATATGCAAATCTTCACGGGATCAACCAAGGATTCGTCTTTGTGCGAAGTAGGTTTGTGCAATTCACTCCTACAAGAATTAATGATCTCTTTATGATTAAGAATGTTCCTACTTAACATTATTCTAATTTAAATGTCACAAGTGATAATATGAATGATATGTATCGTTATTTGACGGATGAGAATGAAGATTGGAAGTTAGAGAAAATGGATATATAGTTTCCCTTCTGCATCATTAAATCCGGTGTCCAAGCAGTGACATTATTTTATTTCGGCAAAATTATTTCCAACGTTGAAAATTAGCAAGGTAACCAAGGAAAGTGTCATTTTGAATTTTTGTATTCAAACTGGGAGGCCGATTGACATTGGTAATATAATTGTGAAATCAGTTTTGGATTAATTGTTCATGGATTTAAATATGGGCTTGGATACCCGTCCACCATATTTATGTTGTGTAGTCAATCACAAGTTTCATATGAGAGTTCGTAAAAGGTTCTTCCATGGAGGCCTATTGATCCAACTAATCTTTATGACTACCAAACAATGGGAGATGAAGATGATATGAATTTGTTTGCTAATCAACCAACACAAACTTCACAACCGATTCAACTATATTTTCCTGAAAGTTCCATAATGATACTGAAGAGGATCAAACAGTTGGAGAAAGAGGTACAGAACGTTATGAATGCAATCAATAATATTTCTGATTTATTCGATCATATATATTGGAGGATGAAGGAACAATTTGATCACAGGTTGAATTGAGATGGGTCCGATTAATCTGATGAAAAAGAACGCTGTTATTGCTGAGGATTCATCTGATGAATTCCCATTTTGTCCATTCTACAATTTGCTCGTGCATCAGCAATCTATTGGAGACATTAGAAAGGAAGATAGTTCTGAAACCGATGTAGAGTGATTATTGGATTCTACTTATGTTTGATGTGTGTTTAGTTTACTTTGCTTAATTTTGTTTGGTGTGTAGTATTTACTTTGCTTTGCTTTGTAATTTGAATTTGGATTTGATATGCTTACTTTCTTTGTGTCCTTAGATTTTAGTGTTTGCTTATCGTAGCGTACTTGCAACACTAAACATCTAAGAGTTGTTGGTTTTGTTTGAATGAACATATTTGGTGTTTATAATGTAACGTGAATTTTATATATATAAGTATGTTGTGTATTATTTGTGTAAAGAATTGTATCAGTTATTGCTTGTGAGATGAAGCAGATGCTTAATGAAGTGTAAAATGTCATTGTGGAGGTCGAAACGATCGAAATTACGAAAAAAATTTCGGACCCAGAAAAAGTTTTGGAGCCGCCCTAATCCAGAGAGTTTTGGCATTTTTAATAAATAGAGCGCCGTCGGCACCCATCGAGCGTCGCCGGCGCCCAAGTACAGAAAAAAGCCAAAAACCCTTTATTTCGTGATTTTGACCCTGGGACCCGTGGTTTTTTCCATTGCTTTCGCCTTCCTCCTCCATTTTCGCGATTTTGAAGACCTAGGGCTTGCTAGATCTCGGATTTGAAGTGATTTCAAAGCTTTTCGAGACTGGATCTACACTTCTCTTGTTAAGAGCTTCACTTTAAGTTAAAAATTTATTTTTACTTTCACCATGGAAATTTCTCATATTGTTTAGGTTAGAATTTTTGAATTTTTAAAGAAATTTTGAAATTTCCTATGATGAAATTTGCTCTTATTTAGAATAGTATTTGGAGTTTGTTACATTGTTAATTTGAAATTTATTGAAATTTTCTTGCAAATTTTAGAAATTCACATGACTCTGATGATATGAGTAAAGGGAAGAGAAAATTGGATTTTGATGAAGAAAAATTTGTTAATGTTAAAGTGCAATTTCGCTTTAACTCTTACTTTTACAATAATAAGTGTATCCAGGATCGAGCTTTTGATAATCCTGGTGGATCTGTAGAACAGTTAATTGCAGAGCGAAACTGGGAACAATTTTGTTATTTTACTGTGAATGCTGTTATGGGAGTTGTTAGAGAGTTCTATTCAAATGTACCATGGACTGAGACTGAATATGTTTTAGTTAGAGGAAAAATGGTTGAATTTACTCCTCAACGAATTAATGCATTCTATGAGACTCGGGAACCATTTGTTCGTGAATATAAAAACTTTGATACTCGAGAGGCAAATATGAGAGAAGTGATTGCTTTTCTGACGGATGGAAGAGGGGAATGGAAAGTAAGTCAAAAACAGATGATTAACTTCGCTTCCAAATTAAATGTTGGATCAAAAGTTTTGCACTATTTCATCTCTGCAAGACTATTACCTTCTTATCACCACAGTGAAGTTACAAGGGATAGAGCAATTCTGAACTATTGTATTCAGAAGATAAAAAGAATGATATTGGGACTATTGTCTTCAAGAACATTTAGACTATTGCTAGAGGCGAGACCACTGGTGGATTAGGACATCCTGCCTTAGTTCATGCACTGTGTGTTCAGTCTAGAGTGGAGTTCAGCAGTTCTGAATAAGTAGTTATACCGCTGAGACCGATTACAAAGACTATTATCCGCACTAATGAGTCTCATGTGGGAGCCCGAGATGAGAGTATGAGTGCTGATATTCCTACTATGAGTTATGACATTTCATCTACATCTGAGCCCCCTACATTATCTGATATTATGGAGCAGCTGAGGTTACAGAGTGCCAGTGTGGATAGACTCCATGGTAGGATGGATGTGTTTGAGGCCAGAAGTGATGTGAATGAAAATTATCTGAAGAGGAGAGTTGAGTTCGATATTGCCTATTATGATGCCCAGGTCAGATTCATGAGGGGGGAGACTGATGTGATATTTCCTACTTGCCCCAGCTATACAACGTATAGACCTGATCCTGCTGACCTTGCTAATGATCCTGGTTATGAAGATTGGTAGCTTGTTTGTTTCTATTTCTGTTTTTTTGTTGTGTTGTACTGTTGTGACGTAGTAGTTATTTGTTTTTCATGTGATGTGTAACCCTGTTGGTGTACTGTTATGTTGTATTGAAAAAATTACATTGAAATTGTTAAATGAACTGTGTAGTGATGTGATAGTTTGTTTAGTATTGTGATGTTTTGTTGGATATTTAGATGTTTAAAGTTAATTTCTCTTCACCTTGCAAAAGTTTAAAATATTTATATATCACTGTTACTAATTGTTTCATGCCTGCTAGTTGTAAATTTTGACTAATATCAGATATCTGTTGAAGATTTCAAGATCCCAGCACAAAAAGGTTAGTTTTCTTTTACTCTCTAATGTTTCAAATTTATTGAAAAATTTAAGTTTAGGGGTAGAGAAATATTAACTCTTATTTGTTCTCAATTATTATATTTTCAAAAATTATTAGCATAACTTCTGGCGGTTGAACCTTACTGTAGGTAACTAAAACTTTTTATTTCATTTGAATATTATGAAAAGATTGGATGAAAGTTTTTAGTAATAAAGGTTAATTTTATAGAAATAAGATATTTGGTATGAAAGGATTTGATTATAGTTAACTATTTAAAGTAAAGAAAACTGTATTTTTTAAATATTAAGAAACTTAAAGTATTGTGTATTAAGAAGAGATTGTGACTTTATGATGAATAATAAAGCTTGTACTTAATTATAAATTAAGGAGGTATCTCAAGTTTGAACTTTAGAAAGAGAATAGTGAAGTTCAAAATCATTAAAGGCTATCCAGATATAGTAATCCTCATTAAAAAAAAAGAAAAGAAAAGAAGAATTGAAAAACAACCCCAAAAAGAAAAAGAAAAAAAAAAGAAAAAAAGTAAGTATGAGGAGAAACATGAGAAGATGTCTAATCAAAAATTGGTTTCACTTGAGTCACTTTAAAAGGAGAACTTGATTTCATTTCTGAATTTATATTTAAAGTATTGGCCTACATTATGATCAAGTTTGCATGAACTTTTTCACATAATCTTTCAATACACTCTTAATGTGACAAATTATGGTTTATCTTGAAATAATTAGAAGACTAGAACTCTTAGAATTGATTGTTGAATATTCTTATACTGTAGTATTGACCTGAGTTACTAAATTTTTTTCTAAAGATCTAACCAATATATTCTTTTGAACGAAAATTTTAGTATCTTACAGGTGAAAAGTGTATTGCCTAGAGTTATACTTTTATGTAGTAAAAGGATTACTTGTGGACAAGTAATAGTTAAGCTTGGGGGATTTTGATGCACCAAAAATATATACTATTTTCTTTATATAATTTTACCCATTTTTTGTGATATTGCACTTAAAAAAAAGATATTTTTCATGATTTGTTGCAGGTAAGATGATTTTAAGTGATTGAAGCAAAAAGAAGCGAAAAGGAATGAATTCAGAGTAAAAATAAGCAAAAAGAAGGAAAACAGCTTCTGGCGCCACCGGCGCCAGAATGGGCGTTGTCGGTGCCATTTTCCAATGAGCTCGACAATACTTGGACGATAGAACGCCGCCAGCGCCCAATGTCGATGGACTTCAAATTTGAAGAGTTTTGGCGACTTTTTGAAAGGATGTTTATGGAAACTCTTAGGATTTCGTTTCTAACTTACAAGTAATTGTTTTTGAACGAAAAATAGTGTAATTTTGGTGTCTTGCGTGTTTTAGAGAGTCTAATGTGTTTTAAGTGTTAGGGCTTAGGAGAGAAGAGTGTAGAAGTGAGAATTTGAGAGGAATTCTTCTCTAAGGAGTGAAGGATAAGTGAGAGATTACTTCTTTCTTTCCATTTTAAAGAGGAAATTAAGTGTTGTAAAGAAGAGAGAAAAGAATTCAAATGAACTTCAAGGGAATTGCATTGGGGAAGAGAAAAAGATAAGTATTTTCTTTTGTGGGTTTGTATGACTTTTCTTTTATATATAAAATACATGTATTATTGTATCTTCTTCATGAATTTTGAGTAGTCTCCTTTATCTTTCTTCTTGCATAAACATGTGATAATGTGTTGATTTGGATTTGAAGTGTTTTTAATGTATTGAAGAAACTGTGATTGTTTTTCATTTCAAACTTAATTTACTTTTCGATCTAGCCAATTGAATTGTTAAAATATGTTGTTGAACATTAACTCTGAAAGGATTTAGTGTCATACAAAAATAATGAAGAATACATTCAATTTTCATGGATGAATTGCGTAGTTCATGTGAGTTGAGTGCAAATAAATAGGGATATATGTTTTGATGGACTTCAAATTGGAGGTTTCAGGGTGATAGACTGAGATCCCCAATTTGGTCCTAAGATTAGTAACTAAACTCGAAGGTTAGCCTTCAGGTGAAAGGTGAGTGGGAGCTCTGTAGTGAGAGCCGGTATCCTCCGAGCCTAGCCTTAGATTTAGTGACTAAACTTAGGATATGTCAATATTCTTTTCATGCTTGGAAGAGAGTATGCTCTTTTAAGGGTAAAGAAACATTTATGCTCATATTTGGCACAATATCAGCGATAATCATTCCATATCATCCACACATCATATTCTCGTTGCAAGAGGAAAGATATTTTTCTTATATATCAAAAACCTTTCAAATATATAGCTTAGTGTGTATCTGTTAATCAATTCTGTTTTAAAAGATATTAGAAGTAATTGTAGTTTGTTTAATTGTTACTGTTTTCTGCATATTGGTAGTAGAAGTAAACATTAAACTTTAACTGCAATTTGAGTATTGAAATTCAGTACAACATTACCTACTGTGAAATACTTTCTTTTTACTCCGTCACTTTCCTGTGGGATCGATAACCAGGACTCCATTAAAGCCCTGTATTACTTGATATGATACGTATACTTGCGTTGAATGCTTGGACTTTACAAAATCATTATAAATATATATAAATTTGAGTTCACAAATTCTTGTAATATAAAAGTCCGAACCGCATCAGAAAGACATTCTGAATTTTTGGGCCTTTGTAACATGCCAAAAGCAAAGCGGCTTGATTGTAAATGCACCATGGGAATGACAAGGTTTATATGTTTATGTCATTGGAGGTGCTAAATATTAAGGTAAGGTTATCTTCTTATTGCTAGAGCATATATCAGGTCAGGTATTTTAGGATGGCTTAAATTTTTAAGCAACCATTGGTGCCATTACCAAAGAAATTTGCTCTCTTCAAATGCAATGAATATAGAAGGATTTCAATTTGGGCTGCCTTGGAAACTTGGGACATTAAATGTCATTCCTTTGATGGAAATTTCTTGGATAGAAACATTAACTGGCATCCCTTGGATGTTTCTTTTTTTTGTCTCCTCCCTACATCTCTTTGGTATCATATTCCCCATAAAGCAAAGGTAACTTGGATGCTGAAAACAATGGGAGGCAATGGTTTTTCTGGCCAGGATGAAATTATCCTGGTCCTCTTATTGATTGATAATGGATGACATTTATATTATTTTTTCTATTAGAAGCAGTAAAACAGAAAATTACTGTTACATATGATGAATTGGAATTTACATTCCTACCATCAAATTCATGAGTAATGCTTCATCTTTCAATGAAAACTCATTAGCTTAAAGGTAAGCTAGAGTTAAGCTTCACCCTCCAAGTAGTAAGGATTAATTTGTACTTCAATGGCCATGCATTGTGTTTCGGTGATCACTACTACTTTTCTCTAGCAATGATCATGTTGTCTTTGGCAGAGAATATGTGCATGGATCCGTGTTTGGATGGAATTCTATAAATGGCGCATGTCTGTCAATGCCTTTTCTTATTATAAAAGCTTGGTTAGTAACTCATTTAACAAGGTGAAGTTTCTGTTTTAGAAATCTTAAAGTACACATGTTAAATGAGCCAGAGTTTCCCAAATGAACTGGGGTATGTCTGTCAATGCATTTATTTTATCATGCTTGAAAAAGTTATTGAAATGAGAGCTTTACGTGTAAGCTCTACATCTGTATGTTTTAAATTTGTAGTATGGTAACAATAAACGTCAACTATGTATGTGTTCATGCAACCAAATAAGCTTTAGTTTAATGGTCTGTATGTGGCAGTTTTTTTTTAATGCTTGGTTCATTTCCAACCGTGGGTAATTGTAGCATTCATGCATCAGTGGTAGAAAATAATAGTTGGTTCTGTTACAAATTGAACAGAGCTTCCATTTCTCATTTTATTTCTTATGAGAACTTTGGTGTGGAAATTTTCTGATTTTATAGCAAGTCATCACTGCATTCTAAAGCTTTGTAAGATTTTATAGCTTTGTTTAGCTCTAGATTTTATAGCATCTCTCTAGTGTTATGATTTCATATGGCTTGCACTATAATGAGTAGTGTTAGTTGGCTTAGAACAGATTTGATGGGCTTATTTGTTGAGTTCCATTAGAAGATTTACATTCATACTTCTTAATTATTATATACTTATATTTATGAAGATTTACATACATACTACTTAATTATTATCTATAGAAGGTTTCGTTTTCCTTAAAAATTGATGCATTACTGGCATTTCTTTGAAAGCTTGTACAAGGAGGCCATTCAGTTTTTTGCTCTCATTTCCTCTCTATCATAACGCAGTTGGAAATTCAAAGGGAAGGCTATTTTTTTCTCTTCTCCCTACTTGATCTGCATTCACAAGTATATATTGAAGTTCTCCATGAATACCACTTAATTCTATTGTATTTACATCTCTAACACCTGAACTACATCAACAAACGTGAGGGTGCTGAGGAGCCACAAACACGAATTATCTGCAGTTTTGTCATTTAAAAAATGTTCCAAAGCTTAGAATGATCAAGTTTGGGATGCAAGGAAATGGTTATTTTGGAGTTTGATATGTAATTACATGAGAAATGTATGGTACAGATAATCTACTTGTTTGTGCTCTTCATTGCTTTAGTCATATGGTGCAGAAGCAGGATTTACATGCATACCACAAAATAGCGTGTGTTTACATATATAACACCGAAATCAGTTGATGAAATCTTATATACTTTAAGTGATACGATTGAAGCAATTACATACACGATGGGTTTTTAGTATTTTAATTCAGTCCTTGGTGACATCTTATGTAGACATCTTTCAATAGTTCATGTTATCTTTCTTGCTAAATTTACATTACATGCACACTGTCCAAGAAGATACATACACAATGCATTCTGCCCCTTGTGATATTTTTGGTGCTTCTGCTTGCAGATGGAACATAATGGCAGCTTCTGTGATGATTTGTTTTGACCTCTTTATATAGAATCTGTAAGAGAACTTTATGCTTGTTATTGTGTTATGGAGTTTGTGATTGCTTTCAGGAAGGATGAGCTCCAAGAACTCACGGACATCCCGGAGAATGCTATGTTATTGCGGATTTAAGACTTCCTTTTTGAGGTCACGACAAGCTCATAGCTATGGTCGATACTTTTACATATGCCCCCGGAGATTCGCAGAACAATGTGACTTCTTTCGTTGGGCTGACGGTCAGGAGGATTCCACTGCTGGAAGTGATCGCGAATAGATAGCATTATTGGAGGACAGTTTAGGATGGGAGATCCATCGCCTTCATTTTAAATACAATATCATCATAAGTTTACTTGTAATTTAATTAGTTGTTTTATTCTTCATAGCACTTTTAATATTCACTGCTAAGTGAGTGGTGTATTTGTAATCTTGTTAAGTTTGAAATGAACCAGAAATCATCTATTGGAAAGATAATTTACAAAATTTTGTCTATGGATTTTATGAGAATCTGCAGTTGCGCCAAATAAAGCCCAAGTATCAAATCAAATAATACCTTCGATTGAGAGAGTAAGCTAAACAATGAAGATGAGTGTTGTTTTAATTCCATCATTTTACTAAAATCATATATATAATATTATAAAAATTGGATTCTTCATTGTCTCTCTTTCCCTCATGTCGATATAGAATACTTTTCACCATTTCTATCATAGAATTTCATAAATCACAAGTGAAGATTGTTTATCAGTATTAGCAAATCTTAGCATGTTATATATAGGTTCTATAAAATCAATAATATAATTAATTCTATCCCACCACACATCATCTAAGATTTTTCCTTCACAAATTTTGTCTTGTTTATATCATCTTCACGATACATATTCCACATGACAATGATCATCATTAGTTGTAGCCCTTGTTTGATTGTTTTGAATCTCCTAAGCATGACTATATTTGATGCACGTCTCTGCAATGACCAACATTTTCATCTTTACAAATTCATTGAATATTGATAATCTCATTGAATGATTCATAATAATTTTTTTAATAAAATTGACATATCCAGTAATGCCAATTATCCACAACATTGTTCGTAAGTTGCCTCGTTTCCTTCTATATTTTTTGAAGCACATATATTTTCAATGCTAAGTTCAATGTATAAAAAACACAAGAAGTCCAAAAAATATGAGGATATTGAGCCCCAATCAATGCTTCTACACCGATGCACACAGGTACATTATCAGTGATTACTTGAACCACTTTATCTGAACCTACACCCACAATTACTTCTTTAATTTCATTAACAATGTAAAATTTATTTTTATATGCCCCTTTACAGTTAGTACTTTTTATAAACATTGGTCCAGATTTTGTAATGACCACAAAATTAATAAGAGGTCTTCTTTAGCCATCACAAACTATGGTAACTTCTTTCTCATTCCAAGTCTCATTTATAAGCTCAAGCAATCTTTCAACATGTGTTCTCTCCTTTTGTAACAAGATGTTTTTGATAGTTTATAACCATGAGGAATATAAATAGTGATTGTGTTGTTGGTTGTATATGATAACGCATTGAACTAATATTGATTTCTTATCAAATGAAATGGAAGGACTGCAAAATAAAACATGTGAGCAATTTCTTTATGTAAATAATATCTAGCTTTCAAATTAAACGCTATTAACGATCATAAATTAATGAGAGGTCTCTTTTGAACATCTGTCCAATCATCACAAACTATGGTGTCGTTTCTCATTCTAAGACTCTTAATAGACTTAAGCATTCTCTCAACATATACTCTCTCAATTTAAAGCAAGGTTGTTCTTAACAGATTATAACCAAGAAAAATATACCTAGTGATTGCATTGTTGTTGCATATAAGAACGCACTAAAATAATATCGATTTTTTGTCAAATGAAATAGAAGAGCTGCAAAATATAACTTATGAGCAATTTCTTCACGTAAATGATCTCTAGCTTGCAAATTAAATGTTCTTTCAATAGCACTATTGTCCGATTTTTTTTTCTTATGGCCATAATTATAACATTCTGCTCTAAATAAGTGTCCATTTGACTAAGAGCTACACATTTGATTAGAACCACTTTGCACAGAAGAAGAAAGTAGAACCTGCTTAAATACGATATTCTTCTTTTTCTGATCGGCATCAGCATCCAACTTTTCCAATTCTTGAATTTGTGTCGAATTTACTTTAGAGCATGCTCTAACCTTAGAATATATTTCCTTGAACTTTTCTTAACAAAAATGACACTGAAATTCTACATTGCTTCTTTGTCTGATTAATCTCAATTTCTCTAATTTGGTTACACATGTCCATAAAAGCTTTGTCTCATCCTCTATGGGATTGTTAGAGGCACTTATAGTAGCCATTATCCTAATAATCCAATTGAAAAAACTATAAAGTAAACGGATAATAGGGCATTTACATACATTAACATAGCATACAATTCTTCTGTATTTACATATCCCACACAATAATTTACTAAATGCATTGGAATTCGGTGGAATGTGTGTAAATGCCCCATTTAATTAATCTTAATATCAAATATAAAAAAATTCAGATTATCATCGCAAAAAAAAACATTTAAAAAATAAATAAGGGCAAAACACGAAGGCCTAACCCCTTAATCCGCACGCGTGGATCCTCCCCTAGCTCGCTTTGATGTTCCAGATCGTCCCATAGCTCACGTCGAAGCTCTAAATCCCAAGAGAGATCGCGTGGAAGCTACACTGGATCGTGCCCTAGCTAGAGTTAAAGCTTTGGATCGTCCCTTAGCTTCAGTCAAAGCTCAGGATCACGTCAAAAATCGAATGAAAGCTCTGTATCGAACTCTGGATCGTGCCCTTCCTCGAGTCAAAGCTTCAGCTGGCGTCTAAGTCTCCCTCACTTAGATGAGGGGTGCTTGACAATTCTTTTGTGTCGATCAAGGCTGCTTGGCAACTACCATACTTTGACCAGTGAAGCTCAACCACGGCTTCCTCTCCACTTGCTTCGATCGAGGAAGCTGATAAAGATTGTGAGGCACAATAAGACCTATAAAACAATCGTTGTTTTTATTTTGTATTGTCGATTGGGATTTAACTTCGACGTCGCTCGATTTTAATTTTCTAAGTGAAGCCGTGTCCAGCAATGTCGAGGAGATGACGAGAGATGTAGGGGAAGTGCCGAATTAATTGGGCAGCTCCAACAAGTTTAATAGAGTGTCAGACCCGTGTTGGAGCCGTTTCCGTGTCCAACACATGTCAGACATGGGTAAAAGTTCTATTTGGAGGTGTCAATGCTTCGTAGCAGAAAACAAGAACTCTAATTTCTTACACTTCCAGTAAATTAAAAATAAATTAATTAATTAAAATACATTATAAAAAAGCAATCCTACATTTCACTATAAATAGAAACACAAAATTCCAGCTCAAGCACAAACTCAAGTAGATCAAGGTGACATGCAATGAAAAAAGAAAAAAAAAAAGGAAGATTTGCATGAATACCACTTAATTCCGGTGTATTTATATTTCTAACACCTAAACATCAATTTTTACATATATGACACCTTACCCATGCATGAAAAAGTTGCATCTGTCTAAAAGTTAAAATAGTGGAATATTTTATGTGTATGAGAGATTTGGGTGGTATGAATATAAAAAGTAAAATGTAGGTATTAGCTATGTAAATACATAAGAATTGGGTGATATGCATGTAAAGGCCCCAAAAAAGGTTAGGGGCGACAGTAGAAAGACTAAAAGCATACTTTGAAGACTACCAACATTTAAACATAAGATTAAAATAAAGATAAGCTCAAATGTTCCACTAGACTACATTTAGAAGATTAAGAAGCAATTTAACAATACACACACACACACACACACACACATATATATATATATATATATCGAAAATTCATCATGCTCCTTACCTTCTTGAAACTCCCGCGAAGCAATGCACCAAGACAGCCCCATCCTTCCGCCCCTGGTCTATAAAGTCAAGACAAATGTCCAAATAATCCAGTAAGTTCTCATCTTCCGTGTCCCGTAGTGGCACCGCCATTCTTAGGAGCTTGAGGCCCGGGCCAGCGTGCTCTAGAACATATAGGAGCTTCTCGGGCGACAGGGAATTCTTGGCCAAACCGTGGCCAGCCTCTCCCGCTGACACCTTCCGCACCTCCTGGGTGCGGATCGAAACATCTGCGCGCCAGTCAGAAAAGAAGGAGATAGAAGCTGAGCTCAGCAGGGAGAGAACGTGAGTGATCTCTGCGCTGCCGCTCTGAAGAATCTCGGCGGCAGCACTGATGTTACCAAAGTAGAGACGGTCGCGGACCGAGTACATCGCCTAGCCTCGACGGAGTCCTCCCAAACGCTAGATTGTGGAAGGTATGGAAAACCCAACTAAGGTTTTGCTAGACGGAAAGTATGGAGTTTCGATCGCACTTGCCCTCCCGAGTCGTCGCTGCTTCGACTCGTCACAGCTTCGATAACCTTGCCCGACCGATTCGTCACTGCTTTGATCGCAAGATTAGGGCATGGTCGGCTTATTATCAAAAGAAAAAAATTGAAAGAAGAAGATTTTTTTTTTTTTTTTTGCATTCTTGCACCGTTGCAATAAGAAGAAGAATTATAATAATATCCTTACCCCTTCGGCCCAAATGATCGAGGGAAAAGAAGAACCGATGAAGCTATCGGTGATAAGAGGAATACGCCACGAAGGGCAAGAAAACCGGTCAAGAATAACAAGGAGGGTACCCAGACTCGTTTGGGCGGGAAAATCCGTACCGGTGGAGCAACTGGCAATTAGGGCTCAAGAGGAAGATGAGAGACCGGAACGAGGGAGAAGAATGCGTCCGGTTAGGGTTTGCGGGTCGTTCCCGAGAGGAGAAGAGGAGGCGTGCGTGAGTTTCGGCTATAGGGTCTTCGGTCTCCTTTTTTCACTTGTGAGCACTCCTCGGCCGAAGGCTTAGGTTTTAACTAGGGATTTTCATGTTTTTTTTTTTTTTTTAATTTAGTTTAATATTATTTCTCCACTTAAATTCTTTAATTTGCATGTTCAGTTCGAAATCCTCTCAATATATATCCTTCTCGACTAAAATTGACATTTCTGACGCATCAGCGCAGTCTGTTTCGTCATCCAGAGTCATCCAGATAAGTTCGCTGACAGTCACATCAAATTAAATTCAATTTGTGTCACATGACAAATTAAATTATTTTGGTCTGAATAGAGCGTTCAACGAGCAAATTGATGACAGACCTTCCTTAAATGAGGACCATGGCCAAATATTTTGCCCTCGGTGAAAATTCAAATGTCACACGTTGCGATAAAAAGTCGAACGTTGCACTCTCTGGGGTCTACTTATGGCTTTTAATATCCTTATAGGAACTCAATAAGAGTTTGAATATGTCGACTTTAATCGACTCAACTAGACGTCGAGGATTTAGAACTGTCCATATGAAACTTAAAGGAGCTAAGAAATGACTTGAATTTCTAAATATGGTGGGTCCCGGTCTAATCCTTTAAGATAGTCACAAATAAGAAAATCCTAAGGCTAGATCCTAGGCTGTAAGGGAATGAAAACAAAGACCTCAAAATTAAGGTCAACAATTACCCTATTTATTTTCTAACCAAATGAGACTTATCGAACAAACTAATCAGTAGTATGATTAAGATAATTATTTTCAAATCAAACAAGTTTTCTCAAGCTTTTAAATGAATTGCGTTGCCTAAAATGCTCTGAAACATCAACAACCATTCAAGTATATGTATTGATCAAGGTGTATACAGATTTGAGTCCCTGTATGGATCCGACAAAGACCAAGTTAATTTTCAAAATAGAAGATGTTATAATATACTAGTTTGAAGTCTTGCTTGAAGAATTATAGTTTGATGAATTTTTGAAAGTAACTAGACATAATTTTTGCAAAAATTTGAAACCTACAAACTAAGTTTTAGGATTTTAATCAAGTGAGGAAACCTCCCTTAAATTGAACTTAGACATCTAACCATATCCAAGTGACTCCAATGTTATTGACAACTAGAAACAACAGTATTCCTTAGCCCCTTCCAGTGGTCTTAAGAATAAAAATTGTTTCATATAACAATTAGTACCCTAACTATGCAAAAACTATCGTGTTTCTATAATTTCTTATGTGGTTGCACTGCTCTAGCTGCAATATTTCTATTCTTCTTAAGTAATGATCATTTCATCTAGATCACAATTCAATTTAACAATCTAAATAGTTTGTATCAAATATTTGAAGCTAAACAAATTAAAAAAAAGTTTTATAAAATATAGAGTTGTATAAAAAAAATTGTATAAAAAAAAATTGTATAAAAAAAAGTTGTATAAAGTTGTATGAAAAACACAATATATTTAGAGTCAGCTTAATGACCACTTCTTTATTGATGGCCGATTTCACTAATTCTTCTACATAGTTATTGCATACTTTCTTCTCTTGAATATAAAAAATGATTTAAAATTTTTCGGAATTAGCAAGTCAGAATAAACTACATCACAGAAAATTTAACATCCACTTTCAAAGATATTATGTTGCATTTGATCTCTAAGAGATTTAATTAAATATATTTATTTACTTAATTTCTAAACACACTTCGTAAAATTAAAAATACTAATAAAAATTTAATTTAATAATTTCGTTTGAATTAAATAAAACTGTACATCATACTTTAATTGTTATGATGTAATTTTTTTTTTTTTTTTAAGATTTAAAAGAGGTGTAGTGCTCACATCAGACTTTTTTTTTTTTTTGCTCCGATTAGGTAAAATAATAAGAGAAAAATGTGATTGAAAAATTTATTATTATTTTTTTAAATCGTTTTCACAATTAGGACAGTCTAAACGGCTCGTGTTCGACTTGTTAAGAAGCTCGTGTTTGACTCGTTCTCAAAATTAACAAGCGTTAACGAGCGAACACGAACAAAGATTTGTTCGTTCGTGTCCGGCTCGCTTTGGCTCGAAATACTATTCCTTAATATATATATATATATATATATATATATATATATATATATATATATATATATATATATTAATGAGGAGTATTTTTTTAAAAAAATTAAAGATTTATAATCAATTAAAATTATTAATTAAGTAACTATAATAAAAGTATTAAATTAGATTCAAATGATATTTTAATATAAGCTATACTTCTTAAGTTTTGTCTCAATCTTTAACATCTTATGGTTAGATGATTAGAATTGTCAAAACAACTCTTTGCTTGCGAACAGCTCATGTTCGGCTCGCTAAGCAAACGAGCCGAACACGAACACACTTTTTGGGCTCGAATTATAAAGTAGCCGAACACGTGCTTAGCCTGGGCTCGCTCGTGTTCGGCTCGTTTACACCCCTGTTCACAATTAAATTAATTTAAATTAATCCAAATTTAAAAATTATTATTATTCAACGTCAATTTAATTTAATTCAATTCAAAAAATCATTATTTTTATAATTTTTTTTATGTAATTGTATTTAAAAATGAATTGAATAATTATTTTTTAATGCGATTAATTGATTTAATTTAAATTATTGATTATAAATATTTTATATTAACGTGCATTTACATGCATACAATCCAATTCATATGTATTTACATATATAAGAGTTCAGATTTATTTTTTACATTTATACCATCGAATTCTTTCATATGATAAATAATACTATTATTTTAACTTAATAGAAGTAAAATACACCTTCCAATACACGGATATGTATGCAAATGTTCCAAAAAAAAAGATAGAAAAGAAGCTATGCAACGTGAAAGTACAATGCTAAAAGAAAATTATTCATAAAAAAAATTATTGGGCCTCTAAAGAAAATGATTGAAGTCAGATTGAACACTGTGCAAAAAAAAATATAAAGTATTAATTATTATGGTATATGCAATGGAAATAAAATGCATTCATAGTTATAAAGAACTTTCAGGTGAGGAGGAGAGTACAAAGATCGCTTATGTCTCAAGCTCTTCTTAGGCAATTTAGATCATTTTGATAAAGTTTTTATAGTTTCAAAAGCACTATATTTCATCTACATATAGCATTTGCCAAAGAATAATTCTATTATGTTCTCATTTATAAGAAGTATTACACGATAAAAATTAACATAAATAGACGATATTGAGCATTAAATTAAATTCATATAAAATTAAATTGTTCGTGTGATGCTAACAATGATGTGAAACAATATCTTGACGACACGAACAATAATTCGACGACCATAGATAATTTATAATTGTTTCGGCTAGCACTTCTCCGCATCATTGATAATTTAAATTTATTACAGACAATATTTCGATATAGCAGAAATAATCAAAAAAATTAAGATATTTACGGGAATCATGACAAAGTGGGATAAAATTTTATTGGATACATATTAACGTGCATTATAACGGCATCTACTCCTTTTTCATAAAAAAAAAAATTTCTTCAAGCGCTTCTTCTTATAATTTGGCATTCCATCTATAAATTTAAAATAATTGATTAAATACGATTATTTTCTAATTTAATTTCAAGCTACTCATGAATCTCACTATCAAGAACATTCTTTGGATTAAATTAAAGTTATGGAAATGAAATGAAATTTAATTATTTGTGTGTTTAATATGAATTTACAATATTTGACTGGAATAATCCAAGTTCATTTCTTTGTGTTGTTGCAAAATTTTTTTCAATTAGTCTTAGAGTGCTGTTTGTAGCATTGCATTTTATCCAGAATTTATTCGGATAAGTTCGCTTATTCGATAATCTATCGATAAGCAGCTGATTCGAATAAGCTGTCTGACTGTTTGGTTTGAGCGTTTGGAAAACAGCTGATTCGTAGTTGTTTGTAGAGAAATGATTATTATGCCCTCGAAATGAATAAGCTGATAAACTGGTTGATTTTTGCGGCTTAAGAACGAACTTATTTCAGATACGTTTGTAGAAAAAAACTTTTTTCACTCTTCTTTATTGCTAAAATTATTTTAAAATATAAAATCATATTTTCAAATATAAAATCATATTTTAAAATATAAAATTATATTTTCAAACCTATAAGGAATCCATTCAATTTATATTCATTTCAAGCTTTAACGATGGTCAAGTAATGCTTATTATAAATATCCATATTTGAACCTTAATGCTATATAAGCTCCTCTATCTAATCCAAAATCAAAAATCATAATTCAACTACACTTAAAATTAAAAATTAATGGCAAAACAATCATTTATTAATTACAAACACAAGTCTGAAATAAAATCAATAATACGGACATCACGAATATGTGCGATCTTGTGTCAATCAGAGGCTCAAAACTTTTATAACCCTCATCAACTCTGGATGAAAATTTTCTACTGTTATTGAATACAAGGAGGAAGGGAGGTCTGGCAATGATTTGAGTAGTGGAATACTATTCAATTCTAGATGCATGATGGATGAGTCCGAGAATCGAATTAGGTAGCGTTTTAATTTGGCTTCTACATCTAGCTTGACCAAAACCACACATAAGAATAGGAACTTACCACTGTACATCTAGACTGAGGGTCAGAGGATCGTACAAGTCGATATTCTCCACAAAAACAAAGAAATGTAATAATCCCTGTTATCCAAACTTCCAGATCAAGCTTAAAAAAAATGGAAGAAGAAGGAGAACGAAGAGTTTCAGATCTACCGCATCGAGGCACAAAACATACCATAATCTCGGGTTAAAGGGAAGAAGATGGAGAACAAAGAGCATGCCGAGAAATCGCTGAACCAACAACTCGTCGAACTCACCGAACAAGCCGAACGTCAGCTTTTGGGGGTGAAAAGCACTCAACAGCGAGGGCGAGGACGAGTCGAGTTCGAGAAGGACAGACGAGGAAACTTACAACCTAACGCTCGATAATCCGGCCTCCTCCCACTTGCGAAGGTATTAAGGAAATATTAAAAGCGTGGTATGTGCGGTACCAATAATTTGTCCCGAACGCACTAACCAAACATAACATCGGCGGTGGCAAAACGCTACCGCTCCTAATAAGCTGCCCCAAAAGCTACCTTAACTTTGAGTCAAACATTAATGGGTGGTTTACATGCATATCGCCAATTTCATATGTATTTACATATCTAAAACCTAAATTTTTATTTTCATATTTATACCAAGTAAATCTTTAACAATATATTAAAAATATCATTATCAAAGGTGAACCAAGACAAGTTCAACTAAGGGAGCACGGTCATTTTCGGAACCATCTCAACGGACTCCTTAACTGAAGTCGCAACTAATAGATATTATAGTCTTTACATTTTTATTATTTTACTTTACTTAAGGGTAGTTTAGTCTTTCTACCTTCTTAAGGGTAGTTTAGTCTTCATATCTATTGTAAATATATTTCTCTTTTACTCTTGTAATGGATGCTTGATGCAATTGTAACCCTAGCCATTTTGCATTGCCTCATCTCTTCCCTTCTTCTTCTCTTCCCTTCTTCATCTCTCTCCCTTCTTCTTTATTTCAATTGGAATCCTTAACAGCAACGAGGTACACTAAGAAGCTTTTATATCCACTACATCTTAGTCAAGGTAAATCTCAGTTAGATAAATAGAAAGATCAAACTAGCAACGTCGGATATCAAGGTATCCCGACTAAACATGGATCGATCGAGACTAGCGAGATGGTTTAGTCGATACATCATGTTATAAACAAGAGATTTTAGGAGTGGCCCCCCTATCAGAGTATTAAACATTCGTTCCAGCCTTGCTTAGTAAATGAAAGAGGTAGTATAGAGCGCTCTTCAAAACAAAGGCAGGTTGGTCTTAATTGATGAAGAGGAGGACACAACACTCTCCTTCTGACCTATGGAAAAGAGTGGTCACATCGAGTGCGGGCGAAGCCACCATAATAGCATCATTAATGACGCCAGACAGAACATCTGGTGCAGTGGCTCTGAGTACCATGCTAAGCGTCCCATGCAACTCCTACACAACGGATTTTAAGGTGTCTATGTTTTGTAGTGCACTGAGAAGTATGTCTCGGTATCCTACTACGAGGCTAGTGTTGTTAGGGTACATATAGGATTTCTTGCACAACCTACTCAGATGTTTCAGGATCTAAGCAGGGAACTCATCTCTTGACATAGGACCCTATTCTCTTAAAGAGGAAACTGCTCCAACAATCCTCTTGGCGAGAAGATATGTAGTGGAGTCATTAATACGAATTGCAGATTCGAAGCAATCTACGTTCTGAGGAGGGAGAGCCCTCCCAGCTAGGACGAGGTAAGATGCGTACAACGGGACAAAGGAGAGAAACTATTCTCAACTAACATGATTCAAGCTGCATCCCGCATTGGAACCCAAACAAGTCATCCGGGGACCCGCTCCACACTATTAGAGGACGGAGAGGTGATTCTCAGCCGATGAGATTCGAGCATCATCCCGTGTTGGAATCGAGATGAGTTCGTGGCAGGGACCCGATCCACACCGCTAGAGGATGAAAAGTGATTTTTTGCCAATGAGATTTGGAACGTCATCCCAGGCCGAAATCTAAATGAGTCATGGTGAGGATGCGATCCGCACTACCAGAGGACGAGGAGTGATTCTCAACCAACATGATTGAAGCATTATCCAGTGTCAGAGTCATAACGTACTGTAGCGAGGATGCGGTCCACACCACCAGAGGATGAAAGGTATGATTCTCAACCGACGAGATTGAAGCATCATCCCGTGCCGGAATAGAAACGAGTCATGATGGGGACCCGATCCACATCTCCAAAGGACGAAGGGGTAATTTCATATAGCAAAAGGTAGTTAAATAGTAAAAATATAATAGACTTTAGTGAACTTAATATCATGAATAATAACCAAATTTTTTATTTTTGCCATCACATTAGTAAAACGAAAGTTGAAGTGGCTTCAAAGAAATTATAGTGTAAAAAGAAATAAAATATAATAATATTCCAATAGAAGAGTGAAAATATTTAGAAGATCTAAGAATTTCTTAGTTTAATAGACTGTAAATATTATTTGGAAAACTTAATTGATATCAAATAAGGGGAGACTTAGTATATTGATTCTTTTTATTAAAATAAAGATGATGCACTAGAGTGTGCAATAGAGAAATTAATTTAATTTGTCATCCATTAAAATTATAGGAGATGTTAATTGAATATATTTTGCAATGTGATATACAAACATTGTCAAAATCAATTTAGATTCACGTTGTTCAAGTCTGTTATGGATGTTTTTACTGGACATTTACAGAAGGATGTATCTTTATATATATTTTCCACATATTATATTCTTCTTGTGGATATTACAATAGACAGAATTCATGAGAAACTTGAATTAGAAAGTTCAACTTTAGATTTTAAAGGTTTTTATTTGAGTAAATCTAAAATTAAATGTCACTGTAATTTTAATAGCAGTAGATCTAATAGCATGGTCGTTACTATGGGGGAGAAAGTCATTCAAATGAGTGAACATTTTAGATGTCTTTGGTCTATTATTCAAAATGAAGGCGATGACGATGTGTATGGGGATGTTATTACTAAAATTCAAGTTGGATGCTTGATGTGGAGGAATCCATCTTTCATCAATGAACTACTTGATTGTTACTTATTTACTTCGAGAAAATTTCTTATACAAGAAAAGATTAAGAAATTACTTAATTTCTGAATGGTTAGCAATTTTCAATTATTCTCTTTGTAACCATTGTAATTTCCACTAAACAGTAGATTCATCTATTAAAAGTTACAAGTTGTATAAATAGATTGAAGCTATAATTTACTTGAAGAGAAAAAAAAATTCTGGATGTTTATAAAACGACAGAACTATTAAAACTGTGTTTATTTGATATTACCTTTCCCTTATCTGGAAGATATACTCTGAATTTTCACATTTTTGCATCATTTGTTTGTTTTCAATGCTTTTTTTCTATTCTTATTGTTTTTACCGTTAATTCCTTGCAATTGCTTTCTTTAATGACAAGTTGTAATTATCCCTAGACCAAGTACACTAGATGTTATATAAATCACATAACAAAGCAAATGTATGCTTCTCATCCTCTTTGCACTAAAATCTAACTTACCATGCTAGATGTAGGGATCATACAATTAGAACAACTGATCAACAGAATGCAACACCACTAGCATTAGCAACAGTATCATCATCAAATATTTTTTGTTAAAATATTGGAACTGGTTGATAACTGTAATAGTTTTCACATATTTGAAAGTCAAAGTTTGGACTACCTCACCATTTAGTCTTCAAAAAATTTATATCTAGACTTTTAATCAATGACAATGAATATAAAAAAACATAATGAAAGCTGTTTTTTTTTTATGATAATTGGGATAGCAACACCATAAGCTATAGAATGAGTATAGAGTTGAGTTTATGTTGTGGAAAATTCCTAGCTCTGAAACTGTTTTATTTTCAACAATTCTTACCACCGCTAGATTCATATGGATGCCATAAAAAGCCATAATCATTAATATAGTTCTAGAGAGTTGAAGGATTAGGAGACGTAGATATTCCTTCCTTTAAACCTTCTAGTCAAATAATCAACCATGTCAACTGATTTAATGCTTCTATTTATCTTACTTCGAAATAAATATATACTACTTGATACCAGAGATATGCATATGTTTACTGTTAAAGAAATACTATTGGAACATGGCTGGCGTTTCCAGTGAATGATACTGCCAGAATTAGATTTTACTATGGAAACTAAAAATTTTGTTGAAGTTTACTCTTTTTGTAAATTTAATTTTGTAACTTTGTTCTCATTTTCTTCATTTTTATTATGTTTCTGTTTTTATGTAGCTTGGTAACTTTACGACACACATAGTTGTAATGCCAACAAAGTTGATAGATATATGCAAATTTAAATCCATTCCTTTAGTAAGTTTAGACATCTTTTAAATATTACATCGGGAGTCCTGATACAACACTACATCAAGACTCCAATGAAAGTACTCCACATCACATGACAGACCCACTAAATTAAAAAAAAATATATTTATTTTATATTTTATGTATGGTCCCGATGTAGTGGACACGTAATGCACTTTCATTAGAATCTTGATATAATTTTGCATCAGGACTCCTATGTAATATTTTTTTCCTTTTTTAGGGACTAAGGGTCTCAGACGATTCTTGTGTTTTTGATTTTCTGTGTATAAAATTTTGGTAAAGACCGTGTTTCTCGTCACTCTTTGAGGCTTATTATTCTTTATGCAATAAATTTAGTTATTAAATCTCAATGATACATGTACGTGACAACTGTTGATATGAATCATTATAGGTTACTCATACACGTTATTTCACTCCAAATGTCATTATGTTTGATTATTTTACGGCTTCATTTATATTTATTTTAATTATATCATCTGTTTTTATTTATAAATAAATACAGATTCTTGAGGAGCTAGTCACAATATTTATGTTAACTTTATTGCAAAATGAGCGCTTGAAAATTACAACCAAATTATTTCAAAATTCAGTGGAGATTAAAAAATATATATTAATTGTAGGCAATCTTGCGTCATTTATGAAAATCATTAAAGACAATTTGTCATGCACTTAGAAACTGACATAATTATTCATTTATAATTTGAGATTAATTCTCTTCAGACCGAAAGTATAATTCAAAATATTATCTTTTTTCATATATATATATATATATATATATATTTATAGATATATTCATTTGTTTATTTGGAGTATTATTGTTTACTCATAAGTTATATGAATAGGATTGTATTGACGGAATTGATGGAATGCATATGACTGCATTTGTATCTAAGGAAGAGTAAACTATATATCTAACAATACATAAAAAGCTAATTCAAAATATAATGTGTTTGTGTATTTGACATGATATTAAATATAATATGTATTTGATATGATATTTACTTCTGAATCATAAGGAATAATAAATGATGCTGAAACATTTTTAGAATGTGTATTAAATTTTCAATTAAATTTCCTATATGGTCACAAGGTATAATAATTTTTTTTAGCAAGTAATTTTTAAATCACCGAATGAAAATTTTGATTTTAGTAAGTAATATATATATTAAAAATAAAACAAATTTTTTATAGTTAATTCAAAATACGAAGAGTCACGTGTTCGATCGTGTTTGAATCGTTATTATTTAAAATATAAAATAATATAAAATAATTATATATATATATATATATATATATATATATATATATATATATAATTTATCATATTTTAAAATAATTATATACTCTAAAAATTTATCATATTTTAAAAAATTAAATCCTATAATGTTTATCTAAAAAATTATTACATGGAATTAATTGCAAAATATTTTAAAATTCAAGTTTGGGGGGAATGAAAACAATTTTCAAAAACTTAAAATTTTATTTGTTCTAAAAAATGCTATAAATAAATTTGATTTTTTATTGAAAAATAATTTTGTGTATGAAGTTATATTAGAGAAATAAAATTTTGAATATAGAAATGAGTAATAAAATTTAGTTAAAATTTATAGTAGTGATGAAAAATTTAAAATTAAATTTTTCTTAGTGAAGAAATGATAAATATTGTGCAACCATCTTTGGTAAGAAAAGTTGTATTTTTAGAAAAATAGAAGGATTAGAATTTTATTTTTAATATTTAAGTTTCTTTTATTGAAAAATATTTTCAAAACTGTTATTATATTTCTAAGTAAAAGATATATATCTACCGTATACTTTAGGAAAGGAATGGTGAAATTCAATATTATTAAAGGCCTATCCAGATATAGTAATTATTGCCTGAGAAAAAGAAAAAGAAAAAGAAAAAGAAAAGAAAAGAAAAGAAAATAAAAATAAAACTAGAAGAAAAGAAAAGAAAAGAAAAGTATAGTATGTGAAAAAGGAAGGATAAACTTAAGGATTAAAGAGTTTAATAAAAAATTGGTTCCACACCTGAGCTTTTTAAAGTATAAGATTTGAGAAAATCTTAAGCTTAAAAATATAATATAGTTAGTATAATTATTTTTAATAAAGATTTTTAAGTAAAGAAAATAAAAATGTCTAACCCCTATATTTTGAAAAATCTACAAGTATTTCTGAATTAGATAGCAACATATATTTTCATACTCTTTGATCTAAGAGATTTCTAAACTTCAAATTGGTCTCATTTACTAAAATTTTTTTCTAAATTGGACTACTACATTTCTAGAACAAAATTTTAGAAACTCTTAAAGAAACTCATACACATGATTTGCTTACGTGGTTTCACATGATTATAGTGTTACTTGACGACAAGTAACGTTTAAGTTTGGGGGAATTTGATCCACTTTAAAAATACCTATTTTTAGGCCTTATTTATGATTCAATTCTTAAGGTTATTATGCTTTTATGAAAGATATTTTTATGTTTTTTGATATAGGTGATAAAAAAAGAGTTCAAGAAGAAAAAATGAGCAAAAAGAAGCAAAAATAGAGCTAAAAAGCAAAGTTGCCAAACTTTTAGGTCTGGCGTCTAGGCGCTAGTTCGATACTGAAGCCGTTAAGATTTTTAACAACTTTGGGCAGTTATTTTGACGGTGTTAAATGGTTATCAGACCTTCTAGAAGACTGGAAGTTACTCCTGATACATAGGACATGTGATACAATGCATCTGAACACAAGAAAACGATTTTAATCGCGAAGAGGTGCGATCCAAAGTGAAGGGGTACGAAGATCTGGTCACTGAGTCCGGCACCTAGGCGCTAAATTCCGGCGCCTAGGTGCCACAGTTACTTTCTAGAAGATACATTGTATTTGGATGAATTTTGAAGAGGTGCCTAAAGTAACCCTTGGTCATTTTCGAAGCTCTATAAATAGGGACCAATTCTACAATAAGGGGGCGGTCTCTCTCTCTCTCTCTCTCTCTCTCTCTTCCCCCTTAGTCATTTTAGAGTCATTTTATAGAGTCATGAAGATGTAGATTTCTACATCTTATGGAGAGATTGGTGAGGGATTTTAAGATATTTATGTAAGGGATGTACGAGCAGCGCATGGATCGGTGGGAGATTTTGGTGGAAAGATTTTCTTCTTTCCTTCAGAGGGAAAAATCTAAGTATTGTGTTCTTCATTCTCTTGTAATTGTTGTAAACACTTTCTAGTAGATTTTCTTTGTTTTAAACCGAGTTTTCTGTTGTGAATTATCCTTGCTTCGTAAGTGATTTTCCTTACTCTTTCTTTTAATATGAAGTAGTGGCATGTGCAGGAAAATTATTTTTATGATGGAATTATCTATTAGATGCTTCTAGGTGACAGATAGTTGCATAATTATAATAGAATACTAATGAAATAAGTTCCTTGTTGGCACTTAATTTATTACAAAATTTTATCAATTCTTTTACTTCTTAAGCCATTATTTTCATTTAGTTTTGTTTTGTAATGAAATAGATGCATGTTTAGGAATTAAGATTTGCTTAGATATTCTCTTATTAAATTATGGTGATGATATTCATACCAGAGCTTCATTTACTTTAAAAATTGATCACTAGTATTATTAATATCTGTTGAAGAATTCTGAGACCTAACCGGAGATGAGTTCTTAACTAGTAGATATCACATGGATCTTTGGGTAATCGAAGGCCTTGAGCGGGTTATTCATAGTGAAGTGCAAATAAATAGGGAGATATTATTTATTGGGCGCAGAATTGATTAGTTTTTAGAGTGACAAACTAAATTCTAATAAATTGGTTTATAGAAAGAGAATGGGTCACTAGTAGGGCCGACCATAGCCACTCTTGGACATTTAGAAGTGTGAGCCTAGAATGGCCCATTCTACTAATAATACATCCTGAACCGATCTATAAATTAGCCAACGTTCTTTATACTATCGAGCGAAGGTAAAAAATAGGAATGCTTCTATTTGACACTACTACATAAAATTCTAAGCATTTCTTTCCTACACATTATCTATGTAATTGCAAGAGAATGGTAGTTTTTAATATCTCAAAATTCTCCAAACCAATTCATCCAGATAAGTTATCTTTTTATTTAATAACTTTATTTAGGATTAATTATTAGAAAACCCATTTTAATCGACATTCCAAATTTAGGCCTTATAGAAATAGACTGGAATTAGCCTAAAGAATTTCTTACCTCGCTTCTCTGTGGGATCGATACTGGGTTATAAAAGAAAACCCTATGTTACTTGAAACGATACGTATACTTGCGTAGTACCCCTAAAGTGTAAAAAATTTTCTAAAATTTTACAACATTTCGATTTTGCACACTAGCCGCTATTTATAAACTGGGTCAAGTTTTTGGCCATCTTTTGGAAGCAAAAATTACTGCGTAATTGCGTGTCGGGTCAGTAGAAACGAGTGCTCATTAAAAATAAAATAGGACAACATAATAAGGTTAAAATAAAATAAGGTATAGTATGACATCTCCCCCACGAGACAAAGAAGCGAACCCAAAAATCCACGACGTTCAAAATAACCTATTCTTTCTTATTCATATAATTATCAACCAATTCCATATTAGGCTCATGCATGTACACATGCCACACTCAACTGAAAAGGATGATATGGCCATATAGCCTTTGGTTGATTTGACACCAAAACAAGATGGAATTATGTGATATTTTGATTTAAAATGTGGGCCACTTGCAATAAATGTTTGGCCATTCGGAACATATTCTTATCCCATTAATAAGGTTCTACCAAATTACACATGCCCAATTAATGAGCATCGCATTGTGCCCTCAATTAGAAGAGGAATATAACAAAATATTTGTTCTTTTTTAAAGTACAATAAGCGAAAAAATATTCTATGAAATTACATGATATGATAAGAAATTCAAATTATCAACAAGAATATCAAAAAATTTTAAAAATAATGAAAATTTAAATGCAATAAATAGATTCAATACAATATATTCTACTACCCTCAATTCTCAATCTATTTAGAGCCATTTAGTCCCAACTTAGTCAGGCAAAATAAAGCATGCATACACTATAACTGATGGAAAATCTATAAAAAATGGGTATGTTTAATGATGATGCACGATTTATTTGTATTATACAAGCTTTCCTACCAAAGGAAAGGTTGACATAAACAATGACCCAAAAATAATTCAAGGCAAGAAATCAAACCTCCCCAAAAACTGGTTGATTTAGCTTTTATAAAAAGAAACCGTACCACAATGATTAAATAAATAAGAAGATTTGTGACATCCGTTTGGTCTGCGAACCAATTTTATAAGCCGACAAGTTCCCCTGCTTAATATAAAGGAATTAAGCAGGGTTTATATTACCTGGGTTCTTAAAGTTCCCTATAAGGGCAAGCCCCTATAGTTAATTACATCTTAAATGACGGGAACTATTTAAGAAAACTCTCGATAATGATCAGTGGTTTTGCTCTCAAGAATTTCAAAGTTTAGGGTTTCAAACAAATTGGATTTTGGAAATTTCAAAAGGGATTAGCTTAAATTTGGAACAATTTATTTTGAGAATCCAAAGGAAGAGAAGTAGGGGATGTCACGGACCCAAAGTGAACTTCGGTGACTTCCCGACTATCTTATGGTTTGGCTTCAATTTGGGAGTTTATTTAATGCTGCAATCCTGCCAATTTTAATTAATTAGGACTTATATTTGTATGACATAATCACACAAATAGCCTCGAAGATGTGAGGGTTTATGTCGTACCAAACGACTACCTCGGAGTCCTAAGACCGGTTAGGGCTTAATTAGCATAATATGATTATGTAAATGCCTAACGAAAAGTTGAGGATTTATGTTACACTAAGCAAACTACCTCGAAATACTATGGCTTTGTTATTTAATTCTAAGAAAGGTTTTACTGAAGTAGACTCAGATTTTGCTGTTGAAGATGGTTTTGCTGAAGTAGACTCAGGTTTTGCTATTGAAGATGGTCATGCTACCCACCGTGCTCCAAGCTCCTTGTTGTTGCAGAGGTTTGGTTTTAGAAAGTGGCAATCAATAGATGAGAGAAGTGTTCTGGTTTAGAAAAGTCTTAAGGTTCAAGTATTTTTAACATTTTGTTAGGGGAATCTTAAAGTGCGTTATAACAACACCGGTTAAGATCCCACGGTTCCATCATTCCGACACCGTTATTTTTATCGGATTCACTTAGTCCAAATGAATTTACTAAACTCAACTAAATGAGTTCCACACTTTCATTTAGACCGTGGGAAATCCCGTTTGCAACACGTAGGTTAGATCATCCGAGGTATTCCCGATCAGCCAACAAGACGTTTTAATTTAGTTGTAGTTGTGGTTTTGTTGTTCTGTTTGTTATTAAATTTTGAGTTATTTTATATTTTGAATGTTGTGGAGGTGACTTTTATCTTGTGTTGATTTTTAATTTAGTTTTGGGTTTCAGTTTTGTAGCTATCCTAAAAGTTCCAGTTTTCATGTAGGGTGACATTCTTGTTTAACATGCAAGAAAAGTAAAGTGCAGTACAGATAAATAAATTGGAATAAAGTAAAAGCGTACCTGGAGGGTCTTTTAATCATTCCCGGCTGCACTTAAAACACATGTCAGAACATTTATATATTTTCAATAAGTACCTAGGTAAAGCTAAGGGAAGGTTTTGGTTGTCTGCCAAAATCCTAATCCTATTGCTAGTCAATTCCTATGACGTCTAGGTTCTCGCGTTTTGTTAAGGATGATTTTTTCACCAAAGAACAATGAAGCTTCACTGTTTTTTGAAACATCCCATTAAGTTAGAGAAGTGCTCGGAATTGAATTCTGAACATCTTCTTAAACATTTTTTTGGATTACTTTAAGTTCAGTTAGTTTCATTGAGGTGGCGAATCAATCACCCGGGTTACTCTTGCTCAGTGAGTTAGGATGTTTGATTATCCTATGAGTGGAGTGACATTTCATCTGATGCTTCATTTAAGAGTTATAATAATGAACATCTTTAGGGGGTAAATTAGTCTATTAAAGAATTTAACCGCCTTAATTAAAGTTGAGTTGGGGATTTGAGATAATTCAATTTAGTTTCAAAATCTGGTCTGATTTGCTTTTAAGTTTTTTGATCTTACCTAAATTGAAAGAAGTGTTTAAATTATTTAATTAAACTAAATTTTGATGATTTAAATTTAATTTAAATTAATCATATTACTTTAGGTTGATTTTAATTAGTTTAATCTTCACATTTTCTTTTCATTATGTATTGTTTTGGGATTAATTTAATGTTTTAAATTTGTTTTAAGTTTATTCTTAGGTGATTTTAGTTCTGAAGTAATTTTAAATTAATTTTAATGTTTTAAATTTATTTTTGATTTAATTATTAAATTATTTAATGCTTTTATCTTTAAAAGAAAAAAAAAACATTATTTTTTTAGTATTTTTAGTTATTATTAATTTCAGTTATCAATAAGAATTATTATTAGAGTGATTCATTTTATGGATTTTTAGATTAAAGAATTGATATCTTCTTAAGTCATATCCCTAACCTTAATAATCCAAATTTTAATTTATTCCTCCAAAATTAAATGATTTAATTAATTAAGGTTTGATTTTGATGTGTTAAAAGTGAATGATGGGTTTCTACCCTTTAGATGTCCTATGTTTCAATCATCCAAGAAAATTAAGATCAAAGATTTTACCCTCCCTCTTGATTAGACCTAAAGTATTAATTAGGGTTAAAATCCTTAATGACCTTTATGCCCTTTTAAACACATTCATCTCATAACTTATTCAATTAAGCTTAAATGAACATGAAATTATTATGTCACCTTACTCATATGTCAATTAAGACATTAGAGGAGAAAATGTGATTTTTCTATTTTTAGTTTAATTTATATAATTATTTTAAGGGAAAATAAGGATTTTCCATGAAGATTCAACAACATGACCAGGGTAGGGTTCCTATCCTTAGGAAAATTATGGGATATTCCTACTAACCAGGGGACCACTTCGACCAATTTTGGTGATTTTTTGAATTATATTTTATTTATTATAATCATTTTAAGTTTTAGGGTATTAATTAATTATAAAATAAAATTAAAGTAATAAAAATAGATTTTATATTTTTCTTATGTCCCTCTGACCTCAAGGAGTTATGAGAAATAAATTTTATATTTTCTTTATTTTTCTTTGATTTATTAGAATTATTTTAGTGGGAAGGGTTGAAAATTCATTTTTTAATATTAAAAATTGTCTTAAGCCTTAAAAATTCAATATCTCAACCTAGGAACTTAGGAAAAATATTTGGTTGGTTCCTAAGTGATTAGGGGACCAAAGATGACATTTTTGTGATTTTTAATATTTTTGTGATTTTTATTATTTTTTAATTTTTAAAACATTCAAAAATAAGTTAAAAATGAAATTTTTAGAAAAATCTCAATTTTAATTTTCTTAGACTCCTCTAATACCAAAGAGGACTCAAAATGAATATGGTGAATTTTTGAAATACATTTTAGGTTTTATGAATTTTTAAAGTTTAAAGTAACAATGTTATTTAGAAAATTCATTTGCTGGGTTAAAACATTCTCAATTGACTTCAAAATTTTTTATGGGGTTTCCTCTGATCCTAAAGATCAGTGGAGAATTGATTTCAAGTTATTTTAATGAGCGGTTACTCCTAATTAATTCCATCTTAGTTTTAGGGTTTTGACCAAATTAGGGTTCATTTGAATGATTTAAGCCAAGCCATAATTATCCTAGTGTCATCTGATCAACATGCTAATTATTGGAATTAAAATGCCAAAAGAGGCACATAAACTTGGAAAATCAATAACTTGCCACAGAGATAACCTCTGGTCTTGAAAAATTCAGGGAATGTTCCCAAGAAAAGAGACTACAAAAGCTCTATGGTCTCATGCCATGGTGAATTGTATACATGCATGGAGAATTAAAATATTCTGAATAGTATTAAATTAATTAAAAAAATACTCAACAAAATAAATCAATTCTTTTTCCACATTATTATCCTCTGTTCACTGAGCAAGAGGGTATTTTTAGTTTATTTTTCTGATTTTTCTATGCAAAGATATAAATTTTTAAAGATTATGATATTTAAATAAATCAGAAAATCCTAAATTTCCTACTTAACCACGTTAGCGCCAACTCAACCTACAGCGGGTCGAAGCTCCACGCGTCTCTTCCTGATTCGGCGCTGCCATTTGACTCGGTAGCCACGCGACCCGCAGTTCATGTCCCGTTGTTCCATCCAGCTCGATCCTAGCCGTTCGTCCGATACACGCGCGATCCGACGGTATCCGTTCATCGTCCCGACTGGTGTGAGCCGAGAGCCATCCAGCTTCTAGCCCTAAGATCTCACTCGATACCGTCGGCATATTTTTAGGTTGAGTGTTGTATTTTTGAAAAGAGGCCGCCTACAAAAATTTTCGACGAATTTTAATTTAATTTAAATAAATAATTTGAAAAGTAGTATTTGATTTTGAAAAAAATTTTTAAATTTGAAAATTTTAAGATATGAAATCAAACTGATCTCACATCCCGAATAGTTTATATAAACGAGCACCGCACCACAAACTGTATATCTATCCCGGAGAGTAGACACACTGCTTGATGATGGGGCTCGGTTAAATAAACTAGAAGATTTGTGACATCCGTTTGGTATAGAAACCAATTTTATAAGCCGACAAGTTCCCCTGCTTAATATAAAGGAATTAAGCAGGGTTTATATTACCTGGGTTCTTAAAGTTCCCTATAAGGGCAAGCCCCTATAGTTAATTACATCTTAAATGACGGGAATCACTTAAGAAAAATCTCGATAATGATCAGTGGTTTTGCTCTCAAGAATTTCAAAGTTTAAGGTTTTCAAAGGATTGAATTTTGGAAATTCAAAAGGGAATAGATCAAATTTCGAACAATTTATTTTAAGAGTCCAAAGGCAGAGAAGTAGTAGAAGCTGAGGATCCAAGAAGAATCTTGGCAACTTCCCAAACTATCCTATTATTTGGCTTCGAGTTTAAGAAAATCCTAATATTATCTGATATTTCAATCTTGCCAATTTTAATTAATTTGGACTTATATTTGTATGATAAAATCATACAAATAGCCTCGAAGATGTGAGGGTTTATGTCGTACCAAACGACTACCTCGGAGTCCTAAGACCGGTTAGGGCTAAATTTACATAACATGATTATGCAAATGCCTAACAAAAAGTTGAGGATTTATGTTGCACTAAGCAAACTACCTCGAAATCCTATGACTTTGGTTATTTAATTCTAGGAATGTTTAGCTGATGTAGAGTTGTTTTGTTGACGAAGATGGCCGTGCTGCCCACCGTGCTCCAAGCTCCTTGTTGTTGCAGAGGTTTAGTTTTAGAAGTCATAAATCAAAGGATGAGAGAAGTGTTTTGGTTTAGAGAAAATCTTAAAATCCAAGTGTTTTTAATATTTTAATTAAAAAAAATCTTAAAGTTGTTTAAACAGAACAGATTAAGATCCCACGTTTCCGTCATCTCGACACTGTTATTTTCATTGAATTCACTTAGTCCAGATGAAGTTGCTAAACTCAACTGAATGAGTTCCACACTTTCATTTAGATCGTGGGAAATCTCGTTAGCAACACGTGGGTTACATCATCCGAGGTATTCCCGATCATTCAACGAGATGTTTTAATTTATTTGCAATTATAGTTTTGTTGTTCTGTTTGTGATTAAATTTTGAGTTGTTTTATATTTTGAAATGTTGTGGCAGTGATTTTTATCTTGTAATGACTTTTAATTTAGTTTTGGTTTCAGTTCAGGGACTACCCTAAAAGTTTTGGTTTTCATGCAACAGTTGTTTATCATGCAAGAAAAGTAAAATACAGTGCATGTAAGCAATGAATAAAGTAAATTGCAATAAAGTAATTGCAATAAAAAGCGTACCTGGAGGGTCTACCCGTCATCCCAAGCTGCACTTAAAACACATGTTAAGGCATTTAAATATTTCAACAAGTAATTAGGTAAAGCTAAGGGAGAGGTTTTGGTTGTATACCAAAGTCCTAATCCTATAGCTAGTCATCTCCTATGACGTCTAGGTTCTTGTGTTTTGGTTTAAGGACGGTTTTCTTCACCAAAGAAACAATTAAATTCAATTGTTCTTATAAACATCCTATCATATTGAGGAAGTGCTTAAGACGAGTCTTAAACATCTTTTCAATACTTCTAGGATTGTTTTTAAGTTCAAGAGAATTTAATTATACAAGTGAATTAATCATCCAGGGGTTTAAGTTTTGTTCTCTTACGTCGAATGCTGGGACCTTTGAATATCCTATAAGTGAAGTAACACTTCACTTGATACCTCATTTAAGAGTTATAGCAATAAGAGCATTAAAAGGGCAAATCAAATTATTAAATATTTTAATGATTTAAACTTAATAATTTAATTTTAATTTTGACTTAAAAAAAAATTAGTTTAAGTTTTGAATAGTGTTCAAGTTATTTTAAATTTAATTCTTAATGATTTAATTTAGGTTTGTTGATAAATGATTTTGATTTAATTTAATTCAATTTAATTTAAATTCAATTTAATTTAAATTCAATTTAATTTAAATTCAATTTAATTTAATTTGATTAAATTTAATTTGATTTAATTTTAATTTAATTTAATTTAATTTAATTTAATTTTAATTTAATTTCAATTTAATTTTAATGTAATTTAGTTTTAATTTAATTTTAATTTTATTTCAATTTAATTTTAATTTAATTTAGATATAAATTATTATTTTAATTAATTTTTTTTATTAAGAATTAAGTATTATTGAAGTGATTTATTTAGGGATTTTTTAAATTAAAGAATAAATATCCTCTTAATAATATCCCTACTTTAATAATTCCAATTTCTATTATTCTTCCAAAATTTCAATTAATTAATTAATTAAAGTTTTATTTTAATTATTTTTGAGATGGTTAGTAGGTTTCTACCCTCAATAATTTAAGTTTTAATCATCCAAAATCAGTTTAAAATCAAATATTTTACCCTCCCCTTTTTGATTAATCCTAAAATTTTAATTAAGGGTTGAAATTTTTAATTACCCTTTTGCCCTTCAAGTTTAATAATTCTATAACTCACTAAATTAAGCTCAAATGAACTTGAAATTTTTATGTAACCTCACTCACATGTCAATTAAGATATTAGAGGAGAAAATGTGATTTTTCTGTATTTAATTTATTTATGTAATTATTTTTGATGGAAAATAGGGGGTTTCAAGGAAAATTCAACAATATGACCAAGGAAATGCTTCTGTCCTTGAGAAAATTATGTGATGTTTCTAATGACCAGAGGACCATTTGGACTAATTTTGGTGATTTTTTGAATTATATTTTATTTATTAGAATTATTTTGAGTTTTGGAGTATTAATTAATTTTAAAATAAAATTAAATTTGAAAAATGGATTTTATATTTTTCTTAAATCTCTCTGACCTCAAGGAGTTCAGAGAAATAAATTTTGCATTTTTCTGATTTTTCTCTGATTTATTAGGATTATTTTAGTGAAAAGGTTGGAAAATACATTTTTTAATATTAAAAATTACATTAAGCTTTTACAATTCAATATCTTTTCCTAGGGACTTAAGAAAAATATTTGGTTTGTTCCTAAGTAATTAGAATTCAAAATGTGACATTTAGGTGATTTTTAATATTTTTATGATTTTTATTATTTTTTAATTATTAAAAATATTAAAATAATGATAAAAATCAACTTTTTTAGAAAATTAAAATTTTAATTTTCCTAAGTTTGTCTGATATCAGAGAAGCTCCAAAACCATTTTTGTGATTTTTTGAAAAGTATTTTGTGAGTTATGAATTTTTAAGGATTAATTTTACTTATGGGGCTTAATCAACCCACTTGGTGGATCAAATCAAGTCCAATTAGTTTCAAATTTTTATGTGAGACTCTCCTGACCCTAAAGGACAGTAGAGAATTATTTTCAAGTCAATTTGATGTATAGTTAACCCTAATTAATTAAAATTCAATTTTGGGTGTTTAGGCCAATTAGGGTTATTCCAAGTGAATTAACTCAAAATTTATTTTTCCTAGGTTCCTCTGGTCATAAGAAACATCACCAAATTTTCCTAGAATTTATTTCTCAATATGCTAATTATTGGAATTAAAATACTCAAAATAGTAACATGCAATTAAAAAATCAATAACTTCTTATAGAGATGGCCTCTGACCTTGGAAAATTCAGGGAATATTCCCAAGTTCAGAGGCTTCAAAAGCCCTATGATCTCATGCCATGGTGAATTTCTTATATGCATGGAGAATTGAAATAGTGTAGAGAGTAAATAAATTATTAAAAATAAAATACTTAATGAAATGACTTGATTTCTTTTCCACATTATTCTCCTCTGTTCACTGAGCAAGAGAGTATTTTTATTTTATTTTTAGGATTTGTCTACACAAAGTTATACATTTTTGAAGTTCTGGGTATTTAATAAATAAGAAAAATCCCTATTTATCTACTTATCCACGCGACACCACGCAATCCTCGGCAGCTCCGAACGCCACGCGGCGCATTCCTATTCGACGCCGCCATCCGACTCAGCGCTCCAGGGGCCCGCGGTACATGTACCATTGCGCTGTCCGACTCGATCTCGACCTTCCGCTCGATACACGCTCGATCCGATGGCTCCTGGTCATCGTCTACGACTGGTGTGAACCCGTGACCGTCTACACTAAAACCCTAAGAACTCACTCGATTCTCAACGAATTTTTGTGTTCTTATGCTCTATGGATTCGTCTTGAAGAGACGAACACATCCATATGGTAAACATGCATTGAAATTAAGGCATTTGAAATGGAGAATCTCCAGAAGCTCGGGAAGAAGAGAGAGTTTATACCTTTGCTCAGAGAAGTGAAGCTTCGATCTGAGAGTTGTGTCACGTTCGATTGGGTCCAAGCAAGCTCCAGATGAAGTCCCTTGGCCTGGTGAATTGCTTAGGTACAAAAGTGACCACAGCCGATCACAAAGCTTGGAGGCTGGAGCAACTGGGTGGCCTGGAGAGGGGGCTTTCACTGGGGAACTTCTCCTCTTGGTCTGGTGAAGGTGTAGGACCAATCAATTTGGAGATTGGCTCACTGTGGTGAAGTGTCATGGTTTTGGGCTTGAATTTCAACTCTGAAATTGAGCTCACAGAGAGGAAATGGCAGGGAGATTTCAGTGGGGATCAAGTTCTCCAGGTGTGGGGAAGAGTCTGGAATGATTTTGGCAGAGTTTCTGTGTGATTTATTTCAGTACCTCTTCCATGGGGGAGAGAGGTGGTGTTTAAATAGGCATGGCTGGAGGCTCTCCCAGGGGGAGTTAGGGGTTGGAATCAGCTGCTCTGGTGAGGAGAAGAACAGCCATGGTGGCCATTGGGCATGGGGCAACTCAGCAGGTGAGAATTCCAAGCTTGGGCTCACATGGAGCTCTCGACCATGGTGTTTTCCGGCGGTCCAGGCGGCTGGCCGGCAGGCATGGGTCACCCTCAGGGTCAGGAGGTCCAGGGCTGGGGTTTAGTGCAAGCAATTGACCAATGCCATGTGTAAAGAGCTTGGATTAAAATGGCATTAGGGCGAGGCCATTTTGGCTTGATTTGGTCCAAGCCATGGTTTTGGGCTAGGTTCACCATCCAAGGCTTGCTTGAGCTAAAGAGAAAGTTGTTTGGTTCAGCTTAATCAGTAGGGTCAAGTCACCATCCAAGCATAATTAGGCCTAAGCATGGTTAAGGGGAATCATGGGAGTGGTTAATGACTTTTAGGAGTTATGGAAAGAGCCTCCCTCTTTTGCCCAATGTGGTTTGGTCATATGTCAACAACTCACTTGGCTTGCATGTGGCTCAAGAATGGCTTCATGGCTCACCTTTGGCTTGAGAAAAAGTTTGGTCAATTTCATGAAAAAGGGTTTTAGAAATTTTGGTAATTTACAGGTGATTTGATGGGATTTGGCATATGGTTTGATTTGGAATTATTTCATTATGGATTTAGAACTTAGGGGATGGTTTTATCAAATGGATGATGATAGAGGATTGTCATGTGGGCTTTAAGATGGATTTTGGGCTTTTTGAAATCATTTTGGATGGGCTTTTTAGGAAGGCCTAAGGAAGTGGGCCTTAGGTTTTTAAAATAAGTTTATGGATGGGAATTTTGTAAAAGGTTGGGCCAAATAATTGTTGGGTTTGGTTTAGAGATGTGTCATGAGTAATTTGAAATAAATTTGAGGTGGTTTGGGTTTAAATTGGGTTGGATTTGGGCTTCTTTGGTAAAGGGGCCAATATAGGTCAAATTGGGCTAATTTGGGCCAATTTTGGGCTAGGGTTGAAATTGATGTAACATTAATGTTGAGAAATGTTTATGGGGGTACTACCAAGAGTTTTCAACTTTGGTTGGACTTTAATTTTGGGATTTGGGCCCATTTGGGCTAGGCTTGGGTGTAGGCCCATTTAAGGAATTTTGGGTTTGGGTTAAAATTGAGTAAGGTTTGGGTGTAAGTTTTGGGCAAATCTTGTTAGTGTTTTGTTTGTGGGGATGTTAGGGAAAGTTTAGAAAAGGTTTGGGGTCAATTGGAGTTAAATTGGGTTAGTTTGGGCTAAGTTTGGGTCATGGGTCCAAATTAGGCTTTAAGGTAAAAAGTGAAATTGGATTCAAATGTCAATCCAATTGGGCTTGGATTTGGTCTAGATTGATATTGGGGATATTTAATTGATGCTTAGAATTGAATTTGACCAAAAGTGAGATCAATTGGGGTGATTAGGTTTGACATTGGGTTCATTTGGGTTTAAAATGGGCTAAATTGGGGGTTTTGGTAAAAGTGAGGTAAATTGACAAAATTAACTCATGGTGTAGTTGGACAAAATGAAATTGGAAATATTTGGGATTTTCTGGAATTTTATGAATTTTTTGGATTTTTGGGCTAAGAAGGGCATTTTGGGTATTTGGAGGTTATTGAGGGTATTTTTAGAAATTTTGGTATTTTTGGATGGAGATGGTCAATTTGAGTGGGGGGAAAATTTTTAGAATTGATTCTGAGGACTTTTGGGTGATTTGGAGATTTTGGAGGATTTGAGCGATTTCAAGGGCTTTTGGTAGGTTTGATAGGTGTAGGGTCCCCAGGGTCAAAAATTGAAATTTTGGAAGAATGAATATTGATCAAATATGAGTGAAATGGAATCACTTTGGTTGAGCCATGAATTCATATTAAGCCCATATGAGCCATGAGAGGACTCATTGGAGGCATTCACTATGTTGTTCCTAACCCTCTTAGCCTGGGGCTTAGGGGTTAAAGTCCATCCATATGAATTACCTACATGTGTCAGGGAGTCAAGTTGGGCATAGGTGTGGTTTTAGGATTTGGATTGTGTGTGTGAGAGTGTAGTGTATGAGTGTAGTGAGTGTGTAAGTCAACCCTCACTGCACCGTGCCACCTGGGGTAGTCCTAAAGCCAAAGAGTCCTATAGGGAACTCACCCTTTAAACCTCCACATTTGATTTCAACCCTCTAGGTGATTAGGGGTCTACAATCAAGCTTGTGGGGTTTGCAGGGAGACAAGAAGTGGTTTAAATTTCTAAGGGATGGGTCCCAATTCTAGTCCTCTAAGATAGTCAAAGGAAAAGCCTAAGGCTAGATCCTATGTACTAAAGAGAGAAGAGAACACCTTATAAAAAATGAGGTCAACAGATACTTAACAAAATCACACGTTCTTGGGCTCTATCAACTCGTCTCGACAAGACGAACACATCTATATGACTAACATGCATTGAAATCAAGCCAAACAAAATGGAGAATCGCTGGAAGCTCGGGAGGAAGAAGAGGGCAATACCTTGGCTCTGAGAAGTGAAGCTTCTATCAGAGAGGCTCGACACATTCGTTGGAGCTCAGAGAAGCTAGGGATAGAGCCTGGAGCTGTGGTGAATTGCCTGGGTATGACTTTGACCAAGCCCGATTTCAAGCTTTGACGGCTGGAAGGATTGGGTGGCTTGGTGAGGGGGCTTCCACTGAGGAACTTCTTCTCTACCTCTGGTGAAGGTGTGGGAAGAGTTAATTTGGATTTGGTGAAGTTTCAAAGAGTGTCCTATTTTCTAGCCTGAGATTGAGCTCAGCCTGTGGGGATGAAGGCAGGAAAGCAGTGGGGTTCTTCTTCTCTAGGCTGGGAGAAGCTATGGGAGTGATTTGGGGAGGTTCTGTTGAGAAAAATTTCAACACCTCTCTCATGGTCGAGAGGTGGTGCTTAAATGGCCGGGGCTATCGGGCCGAGCTAGGGCTCGATTGATGGGTGGATTCAGTTGCTTAGGTGGAGGGCAGAGAGGCTCCAATGTTTAATTTGGCTGAGGTGGCCATTTGGTGGAGTTTGGGTGAGTTTAGGTAGATGGTGGCTCTCGGTTTTGACCCCCTACGGTGGCTAGGCCGGCCTGCAAGGACAGGGGAGCTGGCCCCTGAGGCCAGGTGAGTCATGGAGAGGTTTAATGGTGATTAGTAGTTGTGGGGATGTTTTGGGGTAAGGCAAAAGAGGATTTATCCACTTAAGGGAAGAGATACCTTAAAATGGGGAACCCCTGGTCCATGGCTCACTTAGCTTGGGCTAGGTGGATCTAGGGTGGTTCCTAGGGTTCACTTGCTGGCTGTGGAAAGGTTGTTTTAGCAACACTTGGTTCAATTTGGTTTGATTAGGCCATAGGTTCAAATTGGCTCACTTGGGTTTGGGTTAGGCTAACTTAAGTTTGGGTTTGATTTAGGTCTAACTGTCTTGAGCAACATTGTAGAAATGATTGCCATGAAGAACTTTCATGAAGACATGGAATGGTTTTGAGTTCAATTGGAAGGTTAATTTGGTAGATTTTGGTATTTTGGTTAATTTAGGCAAGGTTGAATCAACTTGGGTCCAAGTTGGGTTAAGGTGGGGTTTAGAACCAATTGAAAGTTTCAAATGGTCTAGGGGAATGTATTGAAGAGTTCCCAACATCAATTGGGAAGAAATTTTAGGATTTGGCTAATCAATTTGGTAGGTTTAGGGCATGGATTCACTTTAGGCTAAAATGGGGTATTTTTGATTTTTAAATAGATTTAGGTTAAGCTTAGGCTCAAATTAGGGCAATTAGAGGTTGCATAGGTTTTATGGGCATGTTATGGAAAGTTTAGTATTGAAATTTGGGGAAACAAAGTTGGCATTAGGTTAATTGGGGGTTTTGATTAATTACGCAAAATTGGGGATTTTTGATTTCAAATGGAATTGAACTCAGATGTGAATCAAATTGGGCTTGTATTTGGTTTATATTGATAGTGATGATGTTGAATTAAATTTTAGAATTTAATTGGGCAAAATTGAGGTCAAATGGGTTGGTTTGGTGTGACAATGGGTCCATTTAGGTTAAAAATGAGTCAAATTGGGGATTTTGATAAAAGAGGATTAAATTGGCAAAATTGGGCTATGGTGTAGTTAAACAAAATGAAATTAGGAATATTTGGGATTTTTTGGAATTTTTTGAGAATTTTTGGAATTTTTGGAATTTTGGGCTAAAATGGTATTTAGGGTATTAAGAGGTTATTTGGAGGGTATTGGGATATTTTGGTGGATTTAAGAGGTGGGAATTTTTTCAAGATAATTTTTAGGACTTTTGGGAATTTTGGGTTATTTTTGGGAATTTTTGGATGATTTTGTGATTGTAGGGGTATTTTAGGTAAATTTGGGTAGGCTTGAGGACCCAATGTCAAAACCAGGAATTTTGGCAAAAATGGTATTTGATTATGGTTGGGAAGTGTAAAAAAGCTTAGAGTGAGCCATGGACCAAGAAGGTGTTGATTTTGAACACCTCATATGTTGTTTCTAACCCTCTTAGCCAAGGGCTAGGGGTTTGGACTTAGCCACCTGAGTGCTCTAATGAACAAGGAGTCAGGATTGGGTAAAGATGGTTCAGGGTTTAGGATGAGTGTGGGAGTGCAGTGTGTGTGCCAATCAGCCCTCACCAAGACAAGGCCACCCATGGCAGTCGTAAGGTTTAAACATCCTTTAGGAATTCATCTTTGTCTTCTTACACATTGGTCCCAACCTTCCAAGTGATTTCGAGGTTGATGACCATCTATGTAGGATTCTAGAGAGAATCAAGACTTGGTTTGAATTTCTAAACGGTGGGTTCCATCTCTAGTTTTCTAGGATAGTCAAGGAGAAGTCCTATGGCTAGATCCTAAGCACTAAGAGGAAGGAAGAGACCTCACCTAAAATGAGGTCAACAAATGGACCCCCAATAAGTGTGGTGTGTTAACTAAGCACACCGCGCGTATTGGCGTTGACCAAAGAGATCAACAAAACCAACACAGATGTCCAAGTGACACACTTAGAACAAAGCAAAGAAAATTTCCCACTGGGGAGTATCAGGTAAATCTCCAAGAGTGAAGATTACAAAACTCTCGGTGGGGAAACGAGGAGGTGAATTCCAGATCACAAGATCTGGAGAGATTCGATTTCAAATTTGTTTTCAATTTTATTTCAATTTTTAATTTTGAGCTTTGAATTGATTTGAGTTTCAATTTTGGTTGAAATTTGACTTAAGATTGATTTCGAGGATTTTTAGAGATTCTAGATTTAAAATGAGAATTAGAACCTAGGTTCCAATCTTAGGATTACAATGAGAACTGGTGGAATTAAAGTACCGATCGAGAAGGATGAGAGTAAGAATTCAGGTACTGATCTTGAAATGAGAACTAGAAGTTAGGTACCAATCTCGGAAAAGAGTCGAAAGTTAAGTATCGACCTCGGAGTTTCAGGTTGAGAACTGAAGTTAGGTACCAGTCTCGGGTGAGAGTCGTAAGTTAGGTATCGACCTCGGAGTTTCAAGGTGAGAACTGGAAGTTAGGTACCAGTCTCGGGAGAGAGTCAAAAGTTAAGTATCGACCTTAGAGTTTCAAGGTGAGAACTGGAAGTTAGGTAGCAGTCTCGGAAAAGAGTTGAAAGTTAAGTATCGACCTCGGAGTTTCAGGGTGAGAACTGGAAGTTAGGTCCAGTCTTGGAGGAGAGTCGAAAGTTAGGTATAAACCTCGGAGTTTCAGGGTGAGAACTGGAAGTTAGGTACCAGTCTCGGGAGAGAGTCGAAAGTTAGGTATCAACCTCAGAGTTTCAAGGTGAGAACTGGAAGTTAGGTACCGATCTCGGAAGAGAGTCAAAATTTAGGTATAGACCTCGGAGTTTCAGGGTGAGAACTGAAAGTTAGGTACCAGTCTCGGGAGAGAGTCGAAAGTTAGGTATCGACCTCGGAGTTTCAATGTGAGAACTGGGAGTTAGGTACCAGTCTCGGAAGAGAGTCGAAAGTTAGGTATCGACCTCAGAGTTTCAAGGTGAGAACTGGAAGTTAGGTACCAGTCTTGGGAGAGAGTCAAAATTTAGGTATCGATCTCGGAGTTTCAAGGTGAGAACTGGAAGTTAGGTACCAGTCTCGGAAGAGAGTTGAAAGTTAGGTATCAACCTCGGAGTTTCAAGGTGAGAGCTGGAAGTTAGGTACCAGCCCCGGAAGGGTGTGGGAATCAGAATTTAGGTACTGATCCCAAAAGTCAACGTTCGATTTGATTTTGAAAATTCTGCGGAAAATTAAAATGAGTCATGAAAGTGCTTCATATCCCAAGAGAGTTGATCAGAGCCTGAATGTTTGGCAAAGGATATGATTCCATGCCATCAAAACCAAATCAAAAATTTCGTGGTTCTGTGTCAGTAGACTCAGTTGACCTTCTCAAAAGAGGAAAGAGATCGCAGGGAGTCGAAAAGATTTCAAGAACAGCCGGAGGCTGGGGATTTCAGATTCTGAGTTTCGTTTTTACTGTTTGTTGCTTTTAGTGATTTGATTTTATTTCGATTTCCAAGTTTTGTTTCGATTGAAATTTTATTTTGGTTTGGATTGTTATTTTCTTATTGTTACTTCATTCAAATGGTTATTTGTTCAACTTTTCTTTAAATCGAGTCAAACTCAGATTTAGTGGCATTTGTAGTCGATTGTACAAAAATGAAGGCAAAATACGACAGTCATTTCCATCAAAAAATTCAAAGGTACATTGGGTGTTTCCATCAAAATATTTCTGATGCCATCTTTCCGAAAGTAGACTTTCACAAAATCCATGTATATCTGAACACAGACTCTACTGATATCATCATGTATTCTGACAAAACTATCTGTTCGATTCATCTATGTCTGAAAAGTAAACTGCATAGGTAGTAACATCACCTTCTAAGCCACTTTCCGGAGGAGAATCCCACGTAAGTGTGTTTTAGAGGTGTGCTACTACTATGTAGCTTACAACTCGTAGGGCTGCAAATCCTCTAGCTCTGGATCTGGCTCGAAGTAGATCGAAATCTTGCTCTCATCCATCCTCCTGAAAGTAGTGGAGACCCGCTCGTAGGGAACTCCCGGTATGTAGTGCTTCACCACATCAGTACCATTTCCTTGTAGTACGAGGACAGAGCCTACCGGTAGAGGTATCTCTACTGGCCCTCGGAATTCTTCGGGGTCGATTATTCGGAGTTCTGTCCCGAACATGATGTTGCATTGGTTGATGAAGGAAACAGTGCAAAAGGGTCTCACAAAGTTGTGGTGGTCTACGTGAGGCGGAATGCAGTCTCCTTCTGCATATATGTTGATTATACAGCTGTTTGGAATGCATTCAGCGGGTAAGACTCTCCAAGCTACCATCCTCTTTATCATTTTCTTAATCAGAACCGACATTGGATCCACTTCATCGTAGCGGAGTATCCCTGGTGGATTTCCTTTCCTGTCCTCAGCAAAATTGTAACAACATCCAAATTGGATCGTAATCCTTCCCTTGCCTCGTTTCCATTTCTTTGGCTCGGAGTAGGTCCTGCTACGTAGTCACCCTGCACGACCCTGCTTTTTTAGCTCGTTGACATAGTCCACAATCTCACTCTGCTCGTAGTGAGAGAAGACATCCATATGCAACTCCAGTCCTTCCAGGATGTTGACATATCTGGCTCGGATTCTCTGAAAGTATTCAAAATTCTATTTCTACACCCTCTGGATCATCTTCAACTCGTGCTCTGAAATTATTTGCAACTGTCGGGGTCTGGTGACGTACCGTGGGATGTACGACTCCACACTGTCACGTTCTCCTGGAATCATCACTGTCTCAGGTGCAAGCTCTGTAGTAACCTACTCTGGAACAACATCTGCTATGGTGCTCCCGAGGACCGGCCTTTACAGGGTAACTGCTGTGGCCATTGGAATTTCCTCTTTGTTCTGTTCTTCTGTTAATTTCTTCAGCATCTTGGCGATACGGCGGTTCTTGTTTCTTCTTTGAGTTGGGGTCAAAGTGGCTCTTCTCTCCCCCTGGATTTCGGTAGGAACAGCGCTGACAAGCTTTCCTCCTGCGGCAGTTATCATTGATTTCATCATGCTTTCTTCAGTCGCGTTGATCTTCCTTTTCTTGTTTACAACATGGGGCACTTTCTCGCTGAGTTTCATCAATGTCTTTCCATGGGACTCTCTGAGGTCTACTATAGTCCAAGTAGTTTCTTCATATTCTATCTTCAGCTGTGCAAAGTCTGAGTCAACCTCGATCACGGCACTAGCTTTCAGCTCTTCTTCGTTAAGTGCAAGACTTACACCATCCTTAAAGTTCAGAAACAATAGCCCGTTCGACATTTCCCTGTGAGAAGAGAAAAACAAGGGAAATGATCATGGGCTGTACTTAGAACGAGAACAATAAAAAAATTTACTTATTAATGGAAAATTCTTATTCATCATTTTCATTTCATTTTTTTTTCAAATTTAAATAATAGTAAGAGAAAAGATGAGGAAAGATCAGGAGTGAGATTGGCTTGAAAAGAAAGATCAATGTTTATTATTATAATGATTTCACACGTTTTCTTTAACCCATTTTTTTATATCATCATTTTTTTTTATTTTTTTATATTTTGGGTTCGGACCCAGTTACAAGTGATTACTTCACCCGTGCTTCTAGGAATGAGATTTCATTCTTCGAAACGTCAGGTTGCGTAAAACTTTTTCAAATATCGTCCATTGATTGGAAGCATAAATCATTCTCCACGGCAATTCACAAGCTGGTAAGAACCTCTTGAGTAAACTGTATCGACCACGAACGGCCCCTTCCAAGTTGGTTCAAATTTACCTCCTATCTTGCGGTGTGCAAGAATAGGTCTCCTGAGAACTAGAACCAAGTCACCGACTTTAAATGTCCTTGGGCGGACCAATTTATCGCGGGCCTGGATCATTTTAGCTTGATACAATTCGAGATTCTGCTATGCTGAAGTCATTTTCCTTCCAAGCTTTCCATTTCTTCTAGCCGCAGTTTGGCGTTTTCTTCTGGAGTAATCTTCTATGCAACTGTAATTCTGAGTGATGGAAGCTGAACCTCCAAAGGCAAGACAGCCTCAGACCCGTACACTAGAGTGTAAGTCGTCGACTAAGTAGGTGTTCTGAAAGTCATTCTGTAGGCCCATAAGGCTTCTAACAACTTCTCATGCCAATTTCTTTTGTTGTCGTCCAAAGTTTTCTTTAAAATTTGGATGAGAGTTTTATTAAAAGCCTCGAACAAGCCGTTTGCTCTTGGGTAGTAGATCGTCGAATAGCATCAGTCGATCCCGTGTCTTCTGACAAAATTGTTGATCTTCATACTTCTGAATGCTGACCTATTATCTGAGATGATCCTGTGCAGTACCCCGAAATGGTAAACGACTTGATTCTTGAAGAACTGCAACACATGGTGTGCCTTCACTTCTCTGAGCGGTACTGCTTCTACCAACTTGGAAAAGTAATCCGTAGCTGCAAGAATAAAGTGATGCCCTTGTACGGCTTATTTTTAGGTCGTGTGTTTTATTTTGAAAAGGGGGTCGCCTACAGAGATTGTCGGCGAATTTTTAATTTAATTTAAATAAATAATTTTGAAAAGTAGTATTTGATTTTGAAAATAATTTTAAATTTGAAGGTTTTAAGATATGAGATTAAACCGATCTCACATTCCAAATAGTTTATATAAACGAGCACCGCACCACAAACCGCGTATCTATCCCTAAGGATAGACACACTGCTTGATGGTGGGGCTCGATTAAATAAACTAGAAGATTTGTGACATCCGTTTGGTCTGCGAACCAATTTTATAAGCCGACAAATTCCCCGTTTAATATGAAAGCATTAAACGGGGTTTATATTACTCAGGTTCTTTAAAATTCCCTATAAGGGCAAGCCCCTATAGTTAATTACATCTTAAGTGACGGGAATCACCTAAGAAAACTCTCGATAATAATCAATGATTCTGCTCTCAAGAATTTTAAAGTTTAAGTTTTCAAAGGATTGAATTTTGGAATTTCAATATGGAATGGATCAAGTTTGGAACATTTTGTTTTGAGAATTCAAAGGAAGAAAGGTAGGAGAAATTACGGATTTGAAGCGAACTTCGGTAATTTCCCGACTATCCTATTGTTTAGCTTGGATTTAGGAAAGTCCTAACATTTATCTGATATTTCAATCTTGCCAATTTTAATTAATTAGGGCTTATATTTATATGATAGAATCATACAAATAGTCTCGAAGATGTGAGGGTTTATGTCATATCAGACGACTACCTCGGAATCCTAAGACCGGTTAGGGCTTAATTTGCAATGCAAATGCCTAACGAAGAATTGAGGATTTATGTTGCACTAGGCAAACTACCTCGAAGTCCTATGGCTTTGTTATTTAATTCTAGGAAGGTTTTGCTGAAGTAGACTCAGGTTTTGCTGACGACGATGGCCGTGCTGCCCACCATGCTCCGAGCTCCTTGTTGTTGCAGAGGTTTAGTTTTAGAAGTCATAAATCAAGAGATGAGAAAAGTGTTTTGGTTTAGAGAAAATCTTAATTTCCAAGTGTTTTTTGTGTTTTAATTAAAACAAACCTTAAAGTTGATTATAACGACACCGGCTAAGATCCCACGGTTCCATCCTTCGGGCATCATTATTTTTATCGGATTCACTTATTCCAGATGAATTTGCTAAACTCAACTGAATGAGTTCCACACTTTCATTTAGACCGTGGGAAATCCCGTTAGCAACACGTAGGTTACATCATCCGAGGTATTCCCGATCATCCAACATGACGTTTTAATTTAGTTGTAATTGTAGTTTTGTGTTACGTTTATGATTAAATTTTGAGTTGTTTTATATTTTGAAATGTTGTGGCGGTGAATTTTATCTTGCAATGACTTTTAATTTAGTTTCGGTTTCGAGTTTAGGGACTATCCTAAAGGTGTGGGTTTTCATGCAACAGTTGTTTATCATGCAAGAAAAGTAAATGTGATGCGATTAATGAAATTGCAATAATGGAAATTGCAATAAAATAAAAGCGTACTGGAGGGTCTTCCCGTCATCCCAAGTCGCACTTAAAACACAATTAGAATATTTAAGCAAGTTCCTAGGTAAAGCTAAGGTAAGGGTTATGGTTTTCTACCAAATTCCTAATCCTATAGCTAGTCATTTCCTATGACGTCTAGGTTCCTTGTGTTTTTGTTTGAAGATGATTTTCTTCATCAAAGAACAATTAAATTCAATTGTTCTTATAAACATCCTATCATATTGAGAAAGTGTTTAAGAAGAATCTTAAACATCCTTTCAATACTGATAGGATTGTTTTAAGTCCAAATGGATTTAACTAATCGAGTGAAGTAATCGTCCGAGGATTTGGTTTTGTTGTTATCTTACTCGATGAACTAGGACATTTGAATATCCTATAAGCGAAGTAACATTTCATTTAATGTTACGTTCAGGAGTTATGATAACTAAAGCTTTCGAGGGTAAATTGGTGTTCAAATGGTTTGTGATTTAGTTTAATTTCAATTAATGAGTTTAAATTTGGAATAGTGTTCAAGTTATTTTAGACTTATTTTGAATTCTTTATGTCTTTGGTGATCTTATATTTAATTCAACTTAATTTAATTTAATTTCATTTAATTGAGTTTTAATTCTATTCAATTTAATTAGGTTTAACTTAATTTAGTTTGATTTGATTTAATTTTAATTTAATTTAATTTAATTTAATTTAATTTAATCTTTAATTTAATTTAATTTAATTTAATTTAATTTAATTTAATTTAATTTGTTAATTTAATTTAATTTAATTTAATCTTTAATTTAATTCAATTTTTAATTTTAATTTAATTTAATTTAATTTAATTCAATTTAATTTACTTAATTTAATTTAATTTTAATTTAATTTTATTTATTTAATTTTAATTGAAATTTTAAAAGAGTTTAATAATTTAATTTTAGTTTAATGATTAAGTCTTTTAATGTTTTGAATTTGAGTTATCATTTTAATTAAGAATTGAATATTAATGAGATGATTAATTTAGGGATTTTAAATTAAAGAATAAATCTCTTCCTAATAATATCCCTATTTTAATAATTCCAATTTTATTATTCTTCCAAATTTAATCGATTATTTAATTAAGGTTTAATTATTTTGAATTGCTTAATGGATTTCTACCCTTTAATTATTTAAATTTCAATCATCCGAATCAGATTAGGATCAAATATTTTACTTGTTAATTTTTTATTAAACCTAAAGTTTTAATTAAGGGTTAAAAATTTTAATTACCACTTTACCCTTTAAGCTTAATAATTTCATAACTCACTAAATTGAACTCAAATGAACTTGAAATTTTTATGTGACTTCACTCATATGTCAATAAAGACATGAGAGGAGAAAATGTGATTTTTCTGTATTTAATTTATTTATATAATTATTTTTGGTAGAAAATAGAGATTTCAAAGGAAAATTTAATAACATGACCAAGGAAAGTTTCTGTCCTTAAGAAAATTAGGGGACATCCCTAATGACTAGAGAACCACTTGGACCAATTTTGGTGATTTTTTAAATTATATTATTTTTATTATAATTATTTTAAGTTTTGGAGTATTAATTAATTTAAAAATAAAATAAATGTTGAAAAATCAATTTTATATTTTTCAAAAATCTCTCTGATATCAAGGAAATCGAGAGAATCAAATTTTGCAATTTTCTGATTTTTCTATGATTTATTATAATTATTTTAGTGAAAATGCTAGAAAATACATTTTTTAATTTTAAAATTACCCTAGAGCTTTAAAATTTAATATCTCACTAAATAGACCTAAGAAAAATATGGGGTTTGTTCTAAGTGATTAAAATTCAAAATGTGACATTTTGGTGAATTTTATTATTTTTGTGATTTTTATTATTTTTTAATTATTAAAAATATTAAAATAATATTAAAAATCAACTTTTTTAGAAAATTGAAATTTTAATTTTCTTAAATTCCCTAATATCAGAGAGGCTCCAAAACCAATTTGGTGAATTTTTGAAAGATATTTTGAAAGTTATGAATTTTTAAAGTTTAAAATGACTAAGTGGCTTAATCAACCCATTTAGTAGGGCTAACCAAGTCCAATTGACCTCAAATTTTTATGGTGGATTCCTCTGATCCTAAAGGTCGAGTGGAGAATTGATTTCAAGTCAATTTGATGTATGGTTAGCTCTAATTAATTAGAGATCCATTTTGGGTGTTTAAGCCGATTAGGGTTATTTTAAATGAACTAACTTCAAAACTTATTTTTCCTAGGGTCCTCTGGTCGTAAGGAACATCACCAAATTTTCCTAGAATTTATTTCACAACATGCTATTTATTGGAATTAAAATACTCGAAAACAGTAACATGAATTTGAAAAATCAATAACTTTTCATAGGGATGGCCTCGACTTTGGAAAATTCAGGGAATGTTCCCGAATTCGGAGGCTTTAAAGCTACTATGGTCTCATGCCATAGTGAATTGTATACATGCATGGAGAATTAAAAATATGCAGAGAGTAAATAAATTATTAAAAATAATTTACTTGATGAAATTAAATAATTTCTTTTCCACATTATTCTCCTACGTTCATCGAGCGAGAGGGTATTTTTATTTTATTTTTATGATTTTCCTACACAAAGTTATGAATTTTTGAAGTTTAGGGAATTAAATAAATAGAAAATACCCCTAATTTTCTATTTATCCACGCGGCGCCGCGTCATCCTCGGCATCTCCGAACGCACGCGCGTCGCGCTCCCATTCGACGCCGCCGCTTGAGTCGGCGGCCCGGGCCCCGCGGTTCTCGTATCGTCTCTCGGTCCGACGCCATCCGGGCCGTCCGTCCGCGCGTGTATTGAATGGACGGCATCCGTTCATCGTCCCGAGCGTCCTCGTCCGAGAGCCGTCCACACTAAATCCACTAAGATCTCGCTCGATACTCGACGGATTTTCATGTTCTTATGCTCTATGGATTCGTCTTGAGAAGACGAACACATCCATACGGTTTATGTGGGATGAAATTTACGCAATAAAAATGGAGAATGTTCGAAGCTCGGGAAGAAGAGTGAGGCCATACCTTTGCTCGGAGAAGTGTGGCTTCGATGCGAGGGTTGTTGCACCTTCGATTGGATCCGAGCAAGCTCCGGATGAAGTCTCACGGTGCAGTGAATTGCCGAGGTAGGATTTCGACCACGGCCGATCACAAAGCTTGGAGGCTAGAGCAATTGGGTGGCTCTGGAGATGGGGCTTTTGCTGGTGGACACCTTCCCTTGGTGCAGTGAAGGTGTAGAACCAATCGATTTGGGGATTGGCTCACTGTGGAGGAGTGTCCTGGTTTTGGGCCTAGATTTCGACTACGAAATTGAGCTCGCGGAGAAGAAATGGCGGGGGATTTCGGTGGGGATCAAGTGCTCTGTGTATGGGGAGTAGTACGGAACAATTTTGGCAGAGTTTCCTTAAGGTTTGTTTCGGCACCTCTCATGGCCGAGAGGGGTGGTGTTTAAATAGGAGAGGGTGGAGGGCCTCACGGGGAGAGTTAGGGCTTGGGATCGAGTTGCTCTTGGCAAGAGAAGAACGGCTAAAATGGCCTCGGGGATGGGGCGGCTCGGCGAGGAGAATTCCAATGTTGGCTCACATGTGAGCTCTCGGCCATGGTGTTTTCCGGCGGCATGGTGGCCGGCCGGCCAGGCATGGGTCACCCTCAAGGTCAGGTGGGTCAGGGCTGGGACTTGGTGCAAGCAATTGGCAAATGCCATGTGTAAAGGCTTTGATCCAAAGTGGAATGGGGCATGGCTAGTTTTGAGCCTAAATGGGTCAACCCACCCATTTGGGCTTGGTGCACCCCTCGAGGTGGCTTTGGATGCTTGTGGGGGATCGAAAGGGATCGAGCTGGTTTGGCATGGAGAAGTCTCCATCCAAATATATTTGGATTAAATTTAAGTTTAGGTGAAACATGATTAAGGCTAATGAGCTTTAGGGATTAAGGAAAGCCCTCCCTCTTCTTACCCGATATGGCATGGTGGAGTGTCCAAGGCTCTCATGGCTCACATGTGGCTCATGCATGGCTTCATGGCTCACCTTTGGCTTGGCGAAAAGTTTGGTCGATTTCATGAAAATGGATTTTAGGAATTTTTGGTAATTTGATGGAAATTTGTATGAAACTTGATTTGGAATGATTTGATGATGAATTTAGGACTTAGGGAATGGCTTTTATTAAGTGGATGGCGAGTGGAGATGTCATGTGGGCTTTAGGGTAGATTTTGGGCTTTTTGAAATGGTTTTAGATGGGCTTTTAAGATGGTTTTAGGAAAGTGGGCTTTTGAATTTTAAAATGGATTTTGGGATGAAATTTTGGTAAAGGCTTGGGCTAAATAATTGTTGGGTTTAGCTCATGGATGTGTCATGAGTGACTTGAAGCAAATTGGGGGTTATTTGGGTTTGAATTGGGTTGAATTTGGGTTCTTTTGGTGAATGGGCCAATATAGGTCCAAGTGGGCCAAGTTGGGCCAATGTTGGGCTAGGGTTGAAATTGATGTAAAATTAATGTTGAGAAATGTTTATGGGGGTGTTTCAAAGAGGTTTTGACTTTGGTTGGGCTTTGATTTTGGGGTTTGGGCTCATTTGGGTTAGGCTTGGGTTTAGGTCAAAATTGGGCCTTTTAGCTTTGGGTTGAATTTGAGTGGAGTTTGGGTCCAAATTTTGGGCAAATCATGTTAGTGTTTTGCTTGTGGGGATGCTAAGGAAGATTTAGAAAAGATTTGGGGTTAATTGGAGTTGAATTGGGTGAGTTTGGGTTAAGTTTGGGTCATGGGTCCAAATTGGGCTTTAAAGCCAAAAGTGAAATTGGATCCAAATATCAATCAAATTGGACTTGGATTTGGTCTAGATTGGTGTTGGGAATGTTGAATTGAAGTTTAGAATTGAATTGGACCAGAATTTGGGTCAATTGGGTAGGTTTGGTTTGACATTGGGTTCACTTTGGGTTAAAATGGGTCAAATTGGGGGTTTTGACAAAAGTGGGGTAAATTGACAAAATTGGCCCATGGTGTAGTTGAATAAAATGAAATTGGGAATATTTGGGATTTTCTGGAATTTTCTGGGAATTTTCTGAATTTTTTGGGATTTTTGGGTCGAGAGGGTATTTTGGGTATTTGGAGGGTATTGGGAGGTATTTTTGGAATTTTGGTATTTTTGGGTATGGATGATCAATTTGAGTGATGTGAAAATGTTTGGGATTGATTTTGAGGAATTTTGGGTAATTTAGGTACTTTTTTGCAAAATTTGGGCAATTTCAAGGGTTTTGGGTAGGCTAGGCGGGTGTAGGGTCCCGGGGGTCAAAAATTGAAAATTTGGAAAATTGAAGATTAGGTGAATGTAAGTGGAATAAAATCATCTTGGTTGAGCCATGAAGCCACATCAAGCCCACATGAGCCATGAAGGGACTCATTTGAGGCATTCACTATGTTGTTCCTAACCCTCTTAGCCAAGGGCTTAGGGGTTAAGGACCATCCATGTGAATCACCTACATGAGTCAGGAGGTTAAGTTAGGTATGGGTGTGGTTTTAGGAGGTGTGTGAAAGTGTAGTGTATAAGTGTGGTGTGTGTGTAAGTCAACCCTTCACCAGACCAGGCCACCCAGGGCAGTCCTAAGGCCAAAGAGTCCTATAGGAACTCATCCTTTAAACTTCCACATTTGATTTCAACCCTCTAGGTGATTAGGGGTCTACAGTCGAGTTTGTGGAGTTTGCAGGGAGTTAAAAGTGGTTTGAAATTCTAGATGGTGGATCCCAATTCTAGTCCTCTAAGATAGTCGAAAGGAAAAGCCTAAGGCTAGATCCTAAGTACTAAAAAGAAGAAGAGAAGACCTCATCAAAAATGAGGTCAACATCCCTCTTGAAGAAGGCAGTTCTATCGAACCCACAATATCTGTGCCCCAATTTTCAAATGGCCATGACACGATTGTCGGGTGTAGCACATTTGGAGGTTGATGTAGAAACACTCCATGCACTTGGCACTGGTGACAACTTTTGGCAACCTTCATGCAGTCGGTCATCATTGAGGGCCAGTAGTACCCTAGTCTCTTAATCTTCATTTTCATCTTCGGACCTGACTGATGAGCACCACAAAGTCCTGAGTGCACTTCTTTGACAATTTCACGAGCCTCGGACCCGCTCAGGCACCTTAACCACATCTGATCGAAAGACCTTCTGTATAACGTATTGTTTATTAATGCATAATGACGAGTTCTTTCTTGATTCGATGAGCTAACGACTTGTCGTCCGGCAAGTTTCCTGTTTGCGGAGTAGTACTATCAACGTCCGCCGCCAATCTTCTACAAGTTTCAGTCACTACGCGAACTGATTCTTCTTCATTTCTCACTTGCGTGATAGCATCCATGTCGAGCCGCGATGAGGACCTGTCGTCCCCGAATCGACATCTTCAACTCGACTCATCATGTAAGCACGTGAAATCTTTCGCAAGGCGGGCTAACGTGTCTACGAGAGCATTTTCTTTCTCGGGAATCTTATATATCGTCACATTCGGAATCCGCTCTAGCAACTTCATTGTATATCGAAAGCACCTGCTCGAGTCTTAGTTTCAGAATTGTTGTATTATCTCGCGACCCGTTGTATGATCAATCGAGAATCACCGTAGATGTTGATATCCGTTATACCCATACGAATGGTTAATTCTAGTACTCGTTATAAGAGCTTCATATTTTATTTCGTTGTTTGTACACGGTTCGTCAAATGGTAGGAGTACCTTAACATTCCCCGCTCTGGTGTTATAAAGATTAGTCTGATTCCTGCTTTACCGGGCACTATCATTTGCAATTCTTTATCTTGTTGTGTTGAGGATGCTCCTTCGACGTACAGTTCCCAACATTGATCATCGGGGTCTTCTAGGCTCATTACCTGCTCATCTGGCAAATCATCGTTGAGAGGCGATTCTGCCCGTAAAGGGTGTGCTGCGAGGAAGTCTGCTAGGACTTGTCCTTTTACGACGAAGAAGAGGAAGAAAGTTATATCGAATTGCGATAGTATCATCGACCACCTAGAAAGCTACCGCGAACGCATCGGTCGGGTCATCAAATATCTGCAATGGATTAAACTTCGAAATAAGGTTGACTTTATGAGAAAGCATGTAATGCTCGAGCTCTTTGAGCGGTGAAGATCAGGGCCAAACAATGCTTCTCAATAGGAGGATACTTTACTTCCATTAGAATTAGACGATGACTTAAGTAGTAGAGAGAATTTTCTTTACCCTCATCATTGACCTGGCTAGTAGAGCTCCAAGGGAGTCGTCTAAAGCCGCGGTATAATGTATCAACGGTCGACCCGAGACTGAAGCTGCTAAGACAGGATGTGCCATTAAATACTATTTAATGTCCTCGAAGGCCCACTGGCATTTTTCTTCCCAAAAAAATTTGGCATCCTTTTTAATTAAGGCCGAGAAGGGCCGACACCTACCCGACAAATTAGAAATAAAGCGTCGAAGATATGCCAACTTCTCTTGAAAGGATCGTAGTTGTTTCAAAGTTTTGGGAGGCGGCATTTCTAAGATAGCTTTAATCTTCTCCGGATCGATTTCATTCTCGCGATGCCGGACAACAAATCCTAAGAATTTCCCGAGGTGACGCCGAAGGTGCTATTTCAAGCGATTCATCTTAAAGTTAATTTGTCTTAATCGCTCGAAAACAATTCTTAAATCATACGAGTGATCTTCTTTCGTTTACTCTCGATGACCACATTATCCACATAAGTACTCGACCCGATTGTGAATTAGATCATCAAAGATCCTCATCATAGCTCTTTGGTAAGTAGCTCCCGCATTCTTCAATCCGAAAGGCATTACCGTGTAAGTAGTATACTTCGATTGGCGTCCTGAAGGCCGTGAGCTTTTCATCTTCTGGTGCTATCTTTATCTGATGGTATCCTGGAAATCCATCCATGAAAGAGAAGATCTCGTGCGTCGAAGCAATGTCGATTATTAATTCTGGAATTGGTAGCGGGAACTCGTCCTTTGGGCAAGCTTTGTTCAAATATTTGAAATCCACGCTGATTTTGATCTGACTGTTGTCGGCATATTTTTAGGTTGTGTATTTTGAAAAAGGGGGGTCGCCTACAGAAGTTGTCGGTGAATTTTTTAATTTATTTTAAATAATTTGAAAAGTAGTATTTGATTTTTGAAAGTAATTTTAAGATCTGAAATCAAACTGATGTCACATCCCAAATAGTTTATATAAACGAGCACCGCACCACAAACCGTGTATCTATCCCTAAGGATAGACACACTGCTTGATGATGGGGCTCGATTAAAAAAACTAAAAGATTTGTGACATCCGTTTGGTTTGCGAACCAATTTTATAAGCCGACAAGTTCCCCTGCTTAATATAAAAGAATTAAGCAGGGTTTATATTACCTGGGTTCTTAAAGTTCCCTATAAGGGCAAGCCCCTATAGTTAATTACATCTTAAATGACATGAATCATTTAAGAAAACTCTCGATAATGATTAGTGGTTTTGCTCTCAAGAATTTTAAAGTTTAAGGTTTTCAAAGGATTGAATTTTGGAATTTCGATAGGGAATAGATCAAATTTGAAGCGGTTAGTTTCGGGAGCTCAAAGGAAGAAAAGTTGGAGAAGTTGAAGATCCAAGAAGAATCTTGGCAACTTCCCAAACTATCCTACTGTTTGGCTTCAATTTGGGAATTTATTTAATATTTTAATCCTGCCAATTTTAATTAATTAGGACTTATATTAGTATGACATAATCATACAAATAGCCTCGAAGATGTGAGGGTTTATGTCGTACCAAACGACTACCTCGGAGTCCTAAGACCGGTTATGGCTTAATTTACATAACATGATTATGCAAATGCCTAAAGAGAAGTTGAGGATTTATGTCGCACCAGGCAAACTACCTCGAAATTCTATGGTTTGGTTGTTTAATTCTAGGAATGTTTAGCTGATGTAGAGTTGTTTTGCTGATGAAGATGGTCGTGCTGCCACCATGCTCCGAGCTCCTTGTTGTTGCAGAGGTTTAGTTTTAGAAGTCATAAATCAGGAGATGATAGAAGTGTTTTGGTTTAGAGAAAATCTTAAAATCCAAGTGTTTTTAATATTTTAATTAAAGCAAATCTTAAAGTTAATTAAACGAGAACCGATTAAGATCCCACGGTTCCGTCATCCCGTAAGCACCGTTATTTTCATTGAATTCACTTAGTCCATATGAATTTCCTAAACTCAATCTGAATGAGTTCCACACTTTCATTTAGACAGTGGGAAATCCCGTTAGCAACACGTGGGTTACATAATCCGAGGTATTCCGATCATTCAACGAGACGTTTTAATTTAGTTAAAGTTGTAGTTTTGTTGTTCTGTTTGTGATTAAATTTTGAGTTGTTTTATATTTTGAGATGTTGTGGCGGTGATTTTTATCTTTTAATGACTTTTAATTTAGTTTTTGTTTCAGTTCAGGGACTATCCTAAAGGTTTTAGTTTTCATGCAACAGTTGTTTATCATGCAAGAAAAGTAAGGTACGAGTACATACAAGTAAATTGCAATAAAGTAAATTGCAATAAAATAAAAGTGTACCTGGAGGGTCTTCTCGTCATCCCAAGCTGCACTTAAAACACATGTTAAGTCGTTTAAATATTTCAACAAGTACCTAGGTAAAGCTAAGGGAAAGGTTTTGGTTAGTCTACCAAAGTCCTAATCCTATGGCTAGTCATCTCCTATGACGTCTCCAGGTTCTTGTGTTTTGGTTTATGGATGATTTTCTTCACCAAAGAAACAATTAAGTTCACTTGTTCTTATAACCATCCCATCATATTGAGGAAGTGCTTAACATGAGTCTTAAACATCTTTTCAATACCACTAGGATTGTTTTAAGTCCAAGAGAATTTAATTATACAAGTGATTTAATCATCCAGGAGTTTATGTTTTGTTCTCTTGCTCAGTGAACTAGGACATTTGAATATCCTATAAGTGAAGTAACACTTCACTTGATACTTCATTTAAGAGTTATAATAATAAGAGCTTTAAAAGAGACAAATCGACTTATTAAGTATTTTAATGGTTTAAACTTAATGATTTAGTTTTAATTTTGACTTAATTATAAAAAAATAGTTTAAGTTTGGAATAGTGTTTAAGTTATTTTAGATTTAATTCTTAATGATTTAATTTAGGTTTGTTGTTAAATGATTTTGATTTAATTTAATTTAATTTAATTTAATTTTAATTTAATTTGATTTAATTTAATTTTAATTTAATTTAATTTTAATTTAATTTAATTTAATTTAAATTTAATTTAATTTAATTTAAATTTAATTTAATTTGATTTTGATTTTTATTTAATTTAATTTAATTTAAATGTAATTTTAATATTAATTTCCTCCCGTTTTGATTAATCCTAAAATTTTAATTAAGGGTTGAAATTTTTAATTACCCTTTCGCCCTACAAGTTTAATAATTCTATAACTCACTAAATTAAGCTCAAATGAACTTGAAATTTTTATGTAACCTCACTCACATGTCAATTAAGACATTAGAGGAGAAAATATGATTTTTCTGTATTTAATTTATTTATGTAATTATTTTTAATGGAAAATAAGGGTTTTCAAGGAAAATTCAATAACATGACCAAAGAAATGTTTCTATCCTTGAGAAAATTATGAGATGTTTTTAATGACCGGGGGACCATTTGGACCAATTTTGGTGATTTTTAGAATTATATTTTATTTATTAGAATTATTTTGAATTTTGGAGTATTAATTAATTTTAAAATAAAATTAAAGTTGAAAAATGGATTTTATATTTTTCTTAAATCTCTCTCGACCTCAAGGAGTCTAGAGAAATAAATTTTATATTTTTTATTTTTCTTTGATTTATTAGAATTATTTTAGTGAAAAGGTTGGAAAATACATTTTTTAATTTTAAAAAAATACATTAAGCCTTTAAAATTCAATATCTTACCCTAGAGACTTAGGAAAAATATTTGGTTTGTTCCTAAATGATTAGAATTCAAAATGTGACATTTTGGTGATTTTTAATATTTTTTATGATTTTTATTATTTTTTAATTATTAAAAATATTAAAATAATGATGAAAATCAACTTTTTTAGAAAATTACAATTATAATTTTTCTAAGTTCCTCTGATATCAGAGAAGCTCCAAAACTATTTTTGTGAATTTTTGAAAAGTATTTTGTGAGTTATGAATTTTTAAAGTTTTACTTTGGTTATGTGACTTAATTAATCCATTTAGTAGGGTTAAACATTTCCAATTGATTTCAAATTTTTATGTGATGTTCGTCTGATTCTAATGATCAGTGGAGAATTGTTTTTAAGTCAATTTAATGTATGGTTAACCCTAATTAATTAAATTTCAATTTTGGGTATTTAGGCCAATTAGGGTTGTTCTAAGTGAATTAACTCAAAACCTATTTTTCCTAGGTTCCTCTGGACATAAGAAACATCACCAAATTTTCATAGAATTTATTTATCAACATGTTAATTATTGGAATTAAAATACTCAAAACAGGAACATAAACTTGAAAAATCAATAACTTCTCATAGAGATGGCCTCTGACTTTGGAAAATTCAGGGAATGTTCCCTAGATCAGAGGCTTCAAAACCCCTATGGTCTCATGCCATGGTGAATTATCTATGCAAATGGAGAAATAAAATACCAATGAGAGTAAATAAATCATTAAAAAAAATACTTGATGAAATGAATTTATTTCTTTTCCATATTATTCTCCTCTGTTCACTGAGCAAGAGGGTATTTTTATTTTATTTTTAGGTTTTTTCTACACAAAGTTATGCATTTTTGAAGTTCTGGGTATTTAATAAATAAGAAAATAACCCTATTTATCTACTTATCCATGCGGTGCCGCGTCAACCTCGGCATATTCGAAAGCCGACGTGGCGTGCTCCCATTCGACGCCACCATCTGAGTCAGCTGCCACGGGATCCACGGTTCATGTACCATCTCCTGGACCGATGCCATCTGAATCGTCCGCTCGATACACGCGCGATCCAACGGCTCCCGATCATCGTCTACGACTGGTGTGCACCCGTGACCGTCCACACTAAAACCCTAAGAACTCACTCGATTCTCAACAAATTTTTGTGTTCTTATGCTTTATGGATTCGTCTTGAAGAGACGAACACATCCATACGGTAAACATGCATTGAAATCGATTCATATCAAATGGAGAATCTCCAGAAGCTCGGGAAGAAGAGAGAGTTCATACCTTTGCTCAGAGAAGTGAAGCTTCGATCTGAGAGTTGTGTCACGTTCGATTGGGTCCAAGCAAGCTCCAGATGAAGTCCTTTGGCCTGATGAATTGCCTAGGTACAAAAGTGACCACAGCCAATCACAAAGCCTGAAGGCTGGAAGCAATGGATGGCCTGGTGAGGGGGCTTCTGCTGGGATACTTCTCCTCTTGGTCTGGTGAAGGTGTAGAGTCAATCAATTTGAGATTGACTCACTGTGGTGAAGTGTCCTGGTTTTGGGCTTGAATATCAACTCTGAAATTGAGCTCACAGAGAGAAATGGCAGGGGGATTTCAATGGGGATCAGGTTCTCCAGGTGTGGGGGAGAGTCTGGAATGATTTTGGGCAGAGTTTCTGTATGGTTTGTTTCAATGTCTCACTTGGCTGAGAGGAGGTGGTGTTTAAATAGGACTAGTTGGAGGGCTTCCCAGGGGGGTTTGATGGTTTGGATCAGCTGCTTAGGTCAAGGGAAGAACAGCCATGGCAGCCATTAGGCATAAGGCAGCTCAGCAAGGGAGAATTTCAAGGTTGGGCTCCTCCCAAGGTCTCGGCCATGGGGTTTTCCGGCGGCTGTGGTGGTCGGCCGGCCGGACATGGGTCACCACTTAAGGTCGGTGAGGTCGGAGCTTGATTCCTGTGAGTTTAATCGATGGTTGCCATGTGTAAAGATGGTGAATTGAAATGGAATGGAAAAGGGTGATTTTGGCTTGGTTTGGGTCAACCCATGTATTTGTGCTTGGTTCACCATCCATGGCTTAACCTTGGGCTGAGGGAGAATCATTTGGGTCAGCTGAATTGGGGTAGTGAAGTCCTTATCCATGGTGAGGTGGCTAAACATGGTTTAGTGTGTAGCATAAATAAGGTTAAAAAGGTTTAAGGGAGGTTTAAGAAAGAACCCCCTCTTCTTGCCATAAGTGGACTAATGACAAGTCAAAGCCCCCATGGCTTCATGTGGCTTGAGAATGGCTTGTTCATGGCTCACATTTGGCTTGGGAAAAGTCAAGTCAACTTCCATGGAAAAGGGTTTATGAAATTTGGAAAATTTTGGGGTTATTTGATGGGATTTGGCATAATACCATCTTGGTTTGATTTTCATGATGGATTTAGCACTTAGGGAGTGATATTAATTGAGTGAAGATGAGATGAAATTGTAGTGTGGGCTTTAGGATGGGTTTGGGCTTTTAAAATTTGGTAAAGGTGGGCTTTTAGAATGGTTTAAGGGGATGGGCTTTTAAGTTTAAAAACAAATTGGTAAGTGGAAATTTTGTAAAGGATTGGGATAAAGAAAAGTTGGGTTTAGTTTAAGGATGTGTCATGAGTGATTTGGATCAAGCTTGAGGTGGTTTGGAATTGAATTGGGTCTAAATTGGGTCTCTTTAGTGATAGGGTCAAAATAGGTCAAAATGGACTAACTTGGGCTAAGGTTGGGCTAATGTTGGATTTGATGTAAAATTAATGTTGAGAAATATTTATGGGAGTGTTTCAAAGAGGTTTCATCTTTGGTTGGGTTTTGATTTTGGGATTTGGGCCTATTTGGGTTAAATTTGGGTGTAGGCTCATTTAAGGGATTTTGGGTTTGGGTTGAATTTGAGTAGGGTTTGGGTCCAACTTTTAGGAAAATCATGTTAGTGTTTTGTTTGTGGGGATGTTAGGAAGGTTTTAGAAAAGATTTGGGTCAAATTGGGATTTAATTGGGTTGGTTTGGGCTAAGTTTGGGTCATGGGTCAAAATTGGGCTTTAAGCTTAAAAATGAAATTGGATTCAAATGCCAATCAAATTGGGCTTGGATTTGGTCTAGATTGATATTGGGGATATTGAATTGAAGTTTAACATTGAATTGGACCAAAATTGAGGTCAATTGGGGTGATTTGGTTTGACATTGGGTTCATTTGGGTTTAAAATGGGCTAAATTGGGTGTTTTGGTAAAAGTGGGGTAAATTGGCCCATGGTGTAGCTGAACAAAATGAAATTAAGAATATTTGGGATTTTCTGGAATTTTCTGGAATTTTTGGGATTTTTTGGATTTTTGGGTTAAGAGGGGCATTTTGGTAATTTGGAGGGTATTGGTGGTATTTTTGGAAATTTTGGTATTTTTTGGCTGTAAATGATCAATTTGATTGTTGGGGAAATGTTTACGGTTAATTTTGGAAAAGTTTTGGGCGATTTGGAAATTTTGGTGGTTTTGGGTAGTTTCAAGGGCTTTTAGTAGGTTTGGTGGGTCCGGGGCCCCAAGGGTCAAAAAATTGAAATTTTAAAAAAAAATAAAAATTGAGCCAGTGTGAGTGAAATGGAATCATTTTGGTTGAGCCATGAAGCCATTTTAAGCCCATAGGAGCCATGAGAGGACTCATTTGAGGCATTCACTATGTTGTTCCTAACCCTCTTAGCCAAGGGCTTACGGGTTAAGGTCCATCCATATGAATTATCTACATGAGTCAGGAAGTCAAGCTAGGCATGAATAGTTTTTATGATTTGGAATGTGTATGAAAGTGTAATGTATGTGCGGTCGGCCCATCACTGCACTGTGCCACCTGTGGTGATCCTAAAGCCAAAGAGTCCTATAGGGAACTCATCCTTTAAACCTCCACATTTGATCTCAACCCTCTAGGTGATTAGGGGTTTACCATCAAGCTTGTGGGGTTTACAAGGAGTTAAGAAGTGGTTGAGCTTCTAAAGGGGTAGGTTTCATCTCTAGTCCTCTAAGATAGTCAAAGGAAAAGCCTAAGGCTAGATCCTAAGTACTAAAGAGAGAAGAGAAGACCTCATCAAAAATGAGGTCAACAACCGTTCTTCTTTCTAACCGGTACTACGTTGGCTAACCAAGTCGGGTATTTCTCTTCTCATAAAAATTTGGCATCTATTAGATTCTTAACTTCAAGTTATTAATTGTTGTTCGATTTCTGAAGCATTCTTCTCGGAGCTTGTCCACCGGAACGGCAAGGTGGGATCCACTCCTAGCTTCGTGAACGCGCAATCTCTGGAGCTAATCCCAGCATTTCGTCGTAACTCCAAGCAAAATAGTCCTTGAATTCCATCAATAGCTTAATCATGTTTTTGGAGTCTTTTATATTGAGTAAGGAGCTAACAAAGGTCGGCTCTGTGCTCTTCGTTAGTACCTTAGCTTAACTTCCATTAACTCGTCTATTGTAGATTTTATTTTTTCTTCAAATTCTGTTGAGCGTCTCCAATTGGCAAGTCCTCGAGGTCATCTCGAAGCTTCCAAGAAGTCTTCATTAGACTCGCAAGTGACAACCAAGCAAAATTATGTATCATCAGCTGGTCTCGGGTGCAGATCCGAGACCATGCTTTAAGTTGGGAGGTCAGGTGGCATTACTCCATAACTTTTTAAAGCGTTGTGATTGATCTTTAGATCATCGCTTATGTAAGACACCACGTTGCCTCAAATTTCGAACACAGGGAGAATACCACTCAAACGACAATTCCTTTAATTCAGATGAAGCAACACCTTCAAATTTTACAACTTTTTTAGTTTTTAAAGAAGAAGCACCTCGGTAAAATTTGATTGGCTTAGCACCTCCACCATGTACTTCCTTGACCACCATACCGTCAACCTTACTAGGGCAGATCGGTGTTAGGGTCATAGTCTGTACATAATGGTTAATCTTGTCATACATTGCTCTGTATTCTTCATTCTTTTCATCTTCCAGCAATATCTTAAACCAAGGTTTCTTTTGACTTATTTTTGTTGCTTCTTTCTTGATTTCTTTTTCTTCTTCTTCGAAATTTTCTTCCCAATCAACTTCAATAACCAGATTCTTTTGTTAGACTATTCTACCGTTTCTACCTCGACCTCATCCCCGACCTCGACCTCGACCTCAGATGCGAGCTCTGGAGAAAACTTCACCATCTCGTCGTAAGGGAGTGAGTGAGTAATTGATTGAACTAGAATTTTGGGTTCTTCGTCGTCTTCGAGTTTCTTTTACTTCATCTTGGCATGGCATTTCGGGAAAAGATTGTTTTCTTGAGAGGTGCGTAGTAGCAAGATCTTCATGTACTCCAATTTCATGCATGGAGAACGGTTGCAAGTCACCTTCGATGTACCGTTTATGTCCTCCTTCATAATACTTTATACACTCGGTGTAGAGACGACGCGTACCATCCGGTTTTCATGGATCCATGGTCGGCCCAAGAGAGTGTTGTAACGGTGTTTCGCAGTCAATTTTGTAGAATTTTGCGGTTGTTCTTGCTAAGTCACCGATCCTCATAGACAAGTGTTATCGATCCGAGAGCTCTTTCTCATTTCCGGTTGAAGCCTTTTAGTAACATTTTTTCTGTTTGGATATCGCGGGCATCAATTTCCAAATATGCCAACGTCCGAAGGTTCATTAGCAAATTCATACGGACTAAGTGAATGCGATGAAAATATGGATGCGGGATGACGGAACCGTGGGATGTATCGGTTATGTTTAGTCGAACTTTAAGATTTGTTTAATTAAAACACTAAAACACTTGGATTCTAAGACTTTTCGAAACGAAACACTTCTCTCACCTCTTTGATTTTCACCTTCGGCGAACGCAACGACGACGAAGAAGCTTGGGCGTAGTGGGCAGCACGGCCGTCTTGACCGACACAGTCACTTCGGCTAAACCATTCTTAGCATTAAACGGTAATTTATGGGGCTTGAGTATTTACTTGATACGAAAATAAACCCTCATCTCATCTTTTAGGCTTTTGCACCTTTTGTGCATTATAAGCCACAACACAAATACAGGTTTCCAAGGTTGTCGTACGATATGACATAAGCCTCCACATCTTAAAATTATTCGTATGATCGACATCGAATGAATGTAAGCCACAATAATAAAATTGGCGGGATGAAATATAAATTAAATCTTTTCTGGCGGAACGAATAATAGGATGGCTTGGGAAAACACGGGATTAACTCTCGAATGTTGTGTTCTTCCTTTAGTCTTCTCTTCGTTTTGGACTACGATAAAATGAAATGTTCGAAATTTGAGCCATTCACTGTGAATTTCGATAATCACATTTCTTTGAAGAAATCCTTGCCTTTGGAAGTCATGAATATAATTATTTCACGATGTTAATCGAGTTTCTTGGGTGACTTCGGTTGTCTAAGATGTAATTAGCTATGGGGCTTGCCTTATAGGAAACCTAAAATACCACGATTAATATAAACCCCATTTAATCCTCTTATATTAAAATGGGGAAAATTGACAAGCGAGCGTATAGGTTTCGCGAGCCGACGGATGTCGTACTTTTCCTTCGTTCATTTGATTGAGCCTCACTTACTCGAGTTTGTGTTCATCCTTCGGGATATATACGAAGCTCGAGGTATAGTGCTCTTTCGTTCAAAGCTTTGAAAAATATGAAGATTCGGTTTGACTCATTTTTTTAAAAATTTAAATTATAATTAAATTAAAATTGTCTTCCGAAGCGGGTGATGGGACTTCGATTCCGGCGGTAGCGACACAATGGGCGACTGACTAAAACACATATATTTAAAACTTTTTATACGCCGACATGTCCACATCATGCTTTACCGAATGGCTAATTATACAAACATTTTATAAATGATTAATAGGTTCTCTTAGATCTATTATAGATCTTTATCTTTGGAGGTTCATAATGGCTAAATCATTTGATGAAGCTTATGCGTTAATAGAAGAAATCTTTTCTGCGATAATTTTCGATGGCGCTTGATAGAATAAATGTTTAAAAAGTGGTGGTATACGAGAAAATTAAGCCTTTTCTATTTAGTATCTCAAGTTTTGCAATATCTAAGTGATAGCTTGTCTTAATATCGCATTTAAGTAATGATAATTCGCGATGCGGTGAATCTCGGAAACTTTAGAGACATTGCCATTTGTGCTAGCAAAACTAATAACTCTTGTCCAAATCACATGTCAGGGTTGAAGAATCACCTTTAACTTAGAATTGGCATAATGCGAATGCCTGATAAACGATGACGACCTAACCAAATTGGAAATTGGAATGATCGAGGTAATTCTAACTATCGACCTTCTTATCCTCCTGGTTTTAATAACTTGACAATTTAAGGAAAAGAAGCATGCATAGAAGACTTAATTTTATAAATGGGTAGTCGATTCTGAAATTGAAAATCTTTGTGATAAGAAATATTGAAAATTAAATGGGGGCAAATTATAAATACGATTAACGACAGAATACAGAGAACACTTCGAAGTACCTTTGAAGTAAATCCGAAGAAAATGGAAAAGATCGAGTAGATTAAGGCGTATTACTTAGAAGTGAAAAAGAACTAAGGGATGGAAAGGAAAATAAAATTGAGGCGAAGTGATAGAAGTTGAGAAACGAAGGAAAGTAATTACTGAAAAAGAAAAATAATCTCATGATGAATTTGAAAAACACCAACACTCATTTACAATATTTAAAAAACGGCGAAATTGGATCATGATTTCGAAATTTTTAGGTATTCGAAAAGCTATTTATTATTGATACATTTCTTGAAGCTTTGGAACCGTCTTTAGTATGCTAAATTTATGAAAGATATTCTTAACAAGAAAAGAAAATTTGAAGCTTTTTGAAACGGTTACGATGTGAAGAAAGTAGTGCGATTATTTGAAAAAGGCCTCGAAGCATAAAATCTGGAAGTTTCTTAATACCTTATTGCTATAGGAGATAGATTTCATGGAAAAACTTTATGAGATTTAGGAGCGAAGTATTAACCTCGTGTCTTTATCCATTTTTAAAAAAGTTAGATTTAGGAGAAATATCTCCTCTTCTTGTAACACTACAATTAGCTTGCGATGCTACTCACACCCAGAGGAATGATAGAAGATGTTTTGGTAAAAGTGGATAAATTTATTTTACTTGTAGATTTTATAATTTTGGACGTAGGAAGAAGATGAAGAGATTCCATTTATTATTTTAGGAAGACCTTTCATACTTACGGACGTCTTTATGATAGATGTACGAAAAGGGAGCTAACCATGAGAGTTAATGATCGAAGTAACATTCGATGTTCTTAAATCAATGTGGTATCATAACGAGGAGAATTGTTACGAGAATGGATAGTTTTGATTATATGATAGTGCAACACTATCGAAAAAATCATCGGATCAGTTCACAAGAAGAAGAGTTCTTAGATCACGAAGATTTAAGTGATGAAATGATTAAGAGAAGAAGATATAAAAGATAGTGATTATATTAATGAAAATTTAAGTATTGTATACAGGCGAAGCCAATGAATTGAGCCATCGATTGAAAAGGCTCCTAAATTGGAATTAAAAGAATCACCCTCTCGTTTAAAGTATTCCTTTTTAGGGGAATTCATTTAACTTTACTATTATTATATCTTCGAATTAACTACGGAACAAGAGATGAAATTGATTGAAGTTTTAATAGAGTATAAAAAAGATTTTGGATGGACGATATGGTATAAAAGAATAAGCCCATCATTATGTATGCGGAATACTATTGGAAAATGACGGTAAACCCAATATTGAACCTCGAAGGAGACTAAACCACCTGTTATGAAAGACGTGGTTAAGAAAGAAATGTTTAAAATGGTTGGATGCTAGTATAATTTATCCAATATACGATAGTCCTTGGGTTAGTTCTATTCATTGTGTTCCAAGAAAGGAGTGACTATTGTCGAAAATGAAAATAATGAATTGATTCTAATAAAGACAAATTCTTAAGTTGGCGAATACGGTATTGATTATAGAAAATTAAATATTGCTTAACGAAGGAATGTTTTCCTCTTCCATTCTTAGATCGAATGTTGGATAGATTAAGCGAGACATTCATATTTCTATTTTTTAGATAGATATTGGTTATCGTGAAATACGCATAAGCTGTAAGATCATGAATAGTATGTTTACGTAGAATCATTTTTGGGTTATGTAATGCCTGTACTTTTCGAAGGTGTATGATGGCTATCTTTTACGATTTAATTGAAAAAGGAATTGAAATTTTTATGGACGATTTTTTGTATTTGGAACTTCTTTGATTCTTATTTACATAATTTGATTAAAGTTTTAAAAGCGTTGTCGAAAACAAATTTATTTCTGAATTGGGAGAAGTGTCGGTGTAAATTTCTGAAGAAATTATCTTGGGAACGTAAAATTTACGAAAGAAATGGAAGTTGATCGAAAAATTTGATTATTCTTTGGATTGCAACCCACGAATAATATAACTAGTATAAAAGTTTTTGGACATATTTGGATTTTATAGAAGATATATTACAATTTTTAAAAGAGATTACTAAACACTTTATGCGAAATGCTTTTAGAAAAAAAGATATAAAATTTGAATTCTATAAAAATTGCTAATGCCTTTAATTTATTAAAAGAAAAATTAATCAAGTTTACTTTTTTATCATAGTTGCACCTAATTGGAAAAACCATTTGAATTAATGTGCGATGCGAGTGAATTCGTATAGGGGTAGCTTTAGGACAAAGATATGATAAGATGTTTAAAGTTATATATTATGCCGGTAAAACTCTTAATGAAGCTCAAATTAATTACACTACTATTTGAAAAGTGCTATTTGCTTTAGTATATGCACTTTGACAAATTTTGTTCGTATTTTGCGGGAATAAATGTAATTATGCATACGGATCGTTACCAACATTAAATATGCGATGACAAAAAAAGTAGTTAAACCGAGATTGATTAGATGGGTCCTTCTTTTGCAAGAATTTGACTTTTCAGTAGTTGATAAAAAAGGGTCGATAGTAATCGCGATCTCATCTTTCAAGAATAGAAAATGATAAGGAAGAAATTAATGATTGTTTACCTAATGAACAACTTTATACGGTTTACGATTGATTAATCCCATGGTATCTTGATATAGTTAATTATTTAGCTAGTAACATTATACCATATGAATTAGATCATCAACGAGAATAAGAAAATTCTTACATGATGTGAAATTTTACTTTTGGTATAATACCTTTCTTTTTAAACACTTGTAAGGATTCTATATACGAAGATGTGTTCGCTTATGAAGAAGCTTTCAAGATTATTCAAAAATGCCACAACTTTGAATTTGGCGGGCATTTCGGAAATTGATAAAACTGCTTTTAAAATTTTACGTGGATTTTATTGGTATACGGTATTAAATGATGTTTCTGATTATGTTGAATCCTGTGATTGCATTAAGCGTATCAAAATGATATTTCTAGAAATTGAATGCCTCTAAATTTTTAATTTGGAAGTGAAAACTTTTTATGTACGGGGTTTTTAGATTTAAATGGGACCATTTATACCTTCTTCGGGAAAAATATATATATTAATAGTATTTCTTGATTATGTTTTGAGGAAATGGATTGAAGGGAAGGCAGGATTTACGTCATTGTGATGCTAAAAGTGTTGAAAATTTTTAATTGAAAATATTTTTGATTTGGAATATCGAGAATAATTATCACAAATGAGGGAGGTCATTTTAAGAATTTTATGATTCGGAGATTAATGGTAAATTTAGGACTAACCATAGAATGTCCAATGACTTGGTAACCCCAGTAGTGGATTAGCTGAAGTATCGAATCGGGAGATCGAAAAGATTTTAGAAAATAGTTAACCCGAAAGCAGACTAATTGGGCTGATAGACTCGTGATGCTTTATAGGCTTATGGGGCTGTTTGCTTATAAAACACATTGAGATATACACCATATAGGCTCGTATATGAAAACCTTGTCGTTTATCTGTTGAATTAGAACATAAAGCTTATTGGGCGATTAAAGAGTTTAATTACACTTTAAGTGATGCTAAAGATAAACGATTATTGCGATTGAATAGACTTGATAAAATTAGAAATGATTCATATGAAAGTGGTAAAGTATAAAAGAGAAAATGAAGAAGCTGCACTTAATGAAAAGAATATTAAGAAGGACTTTTGAGCACGAATGAGAAGGTTTATTATATAATTCAAGATTAAAATTATTTCCGGGAAAATTGAAATCCGAATGGACAAGACCTTTTATTGTTAAAAGTTTATCCTTATGGAGCGGTGGATATAATCGATCGAAGAAAACAAATTCCGTAATTAAAGTAAATGGACAAAGATTGAAGCTACATATTGGAGAAGCTGCTTAGCATCCTTTAAAGATGTGATGTATTTAACCCGTTTGGAATAAACTGTTAGTTATGTCAGATGACGACGTTAAATCAATGACTTTATGGAAGGTAACGTAGTATGATTTAATTTGTTTCGATATTAAGTGTGCTTTATATGTGACTTCACTTAGTTACATATCTTTTGATCCACTTTTAGACTCTATTTTTGAGTGAAACTTATAAAAATTTGACGAAGAGGCGAACACAGCAGATTTCAGAGTTACGGCGCTGGCATGAAATATCAAATTGCGCGCCTAGGAACGAGATTACATATGTACGTGGTAAAACCTTTAAATGCAGTTTTTTACCCCTCAAATCTTTATAAACACTAACCGTGCTTCGTCTGAAAACACTAGGCCCTCCAAATTTCCCACACTAGAATTACACTTTTGAGAAAAGAAAGGTTGGGTTGCTTTTATGGAGAGACTTACAATGGAGAATGGAGGAAAGCCAAGTTTATGCACAAAGATTCTCGAAACATAGTTCGATGGCTACATAGCCGCTGACATTGGAGAAGCTTTTTGGTTAACTTGAGAAGAGGGGGAGAATTGATGCATATTGGAGAAAGTATGCATGAGATGTACCATGTTGATATGAGCATATGGAATGGCAATTGAAGGTATGATACGACCATTTAGGTACATTTGAAGACCACCGAGTAAACATGTATGCTCAAGCAAATAGATTGATGAAAAGATGGCATTGGAATTTCCTCGTGTCCTTTCTTTCTTTCCTTTGTTTGTAGTGAATTACCTTGTGGAACTAACGATGGTTGATGTGAATCCTTGAATTTATGGTGACTTTATGTGGAGAATTTGATTGTGAATATGAAGTGTTAAGTAATTTTCTTGATGTATTGTGTAAGTGATTTATGTGAGTGTTATGTGTTGTTGTCGGTGAGAAGTTATGTATGTGTGTTTTCTATATTTTTTTGAAGCTTTATCTTGAAGATACGAAATAGAATGAAGTGAAACTTGAGTTTAATTGTATCAAATTGTGTTTAGAATGAATCTTAAATTTGGAATCTATTTTGGACTTGGATATTCTTTTAGTTTGCAGGAGATGTTTAATGAGTTTTGACATAATTTTAAGTATACGAGAGGTTAGAAACACCTAAAATACATAATGTAAAATTTTTGGGAAATTTTTGGAGTTTTTGGCAAATACGGCGCCTAGGCGCGATTTCTGGCTTAGAAAATTCGGCCATATAAGCGAACCCCGACACCATTGTTAACGCTGGCTTCATCCTGCTCCTCCCACAAAACCCGCGAAAACCGATCCTAGGGGCCATTGTGCTTGATTTGTGAAGTTTCGACGTATAAAAACTTCTTTGGATTCCAACTTCTCGAGGTTAGATCTATACTTTGGCATAGTTATTTTGAATTTTTGCCATCACTTTTTCTTTACATATGAATAGTGCAAAATTTTAGAGAAAATTTTATTTTTTAGTAGAAAATCTATGGATCTAAGCTTTAATATAGTATTTTAAGCTTATATTTTGTGCCATGTTTTGGATTTTAAATTATTTGGAATTATTTTTTACTTACGATTATGGCATTTTAAAATTAAAGCGAGGAAAAGGGCGAGGAGTGAATTTGATCGGTCCAAATTCGGCGCACGAAGTGCCCGAGTGCGCTTTAATGAATTTGCGTTGTCTCGCAAATTCATAACTAGACAAGTTTTATCATCCGGAGGATCAGTCAAAAATATTATAGTTGCTCGACGGTGGTTAACTCTTGTTATTTCTCTGCGATTCTTTGTCATTTCGATGGTTTGAGAATTTTATGCAAATTTTCCGAAACTACTTGACAATGGAAAGTTATATTAGGGGTATGGGGTAGGTTTGCTCTAAAGTTATCGATATGTTTTACGATCTACCCTGCTCTTCTGATTGCTTTTATGATATTTTTGTTCCTTCTAAAAGAGAGCTTGATGAGATTATAGCATATCGGCGACGGAAGAGAATCGTGGAAGATCATAAGCAACCAAAACGGGTAAATTTCTCCTCTTCCCATGATGAATGCTACTTAGAGCCTCACATTACTTTATTTATGCTCTTATTCTTCATCGCTATCACTGAGTGAAGTGAGGAAATAACGGTATTCTAAATTCTTGCATTCGACAAATGAAGCACATAGATGTGGGAGTCATAATAGATAATGTAATCGACACTTCGAATTTGAAGGTATTTGCAGTTTTAGGCTTCTCGGCTCTCATTTTCTCGGTTACGAAATGCCAATATTACTTATTCTTAATGCGAAGAGATTCTTAAGCCACTTAAGCCAATTGGAAAAAACTTCGTGTGAAATATATGTAAAGTCGAAGTCGAAGTTCCACGGCATTTACTTCTTCTATGCCTTCTGCCACCGGGCTTTGAACCCTCCCTTACACTTGTGCCTCCATAGGATGTGTGGAATACTGTTTGTCGGAGATATTTAGACATCGAAGTGATACGTATTTTTGATGCAATGCGAGTAGAAAATATAGATAGTAGATTCAAATCATATGTTTGACTATGTATGAGAAAAGTGACTATGATGGGGAGTACGATGAAGCACTTGTGAAATTTGAAGGGTGAAAGGAACATTGAATATCCTACTTGTCCAAATTCACCCCATGGATGAACCTAAAATCACATTCACGATGATTCTTCGACGATGAGGAAGCAACGAGAGGATGATTAGGCTTGTCGGCCGTTTAAATTCCGTTTGTTGAAAAATATGTTTTTGGGTGTTTTGAAAAGGGTTTAATTTTATAAAATAGAAATTTGATTTAATATAATATATATATATATATATATATATATATATATATATATATATATATATATATATATATATGGATTTTTGAAATTAATATTTTTATTTTTAAAAATATGAAATCAAACCGATCTCATATAAATAATAATTTAAATAATCAAACATTTCGCCATGAAGACATGTATTTATCCCGTAGAATAAGTAAGTGTATCTTGAGGTGAGGAAACGATACGAGATAAACTAAAGAATTTATGACATGTTGTTTGATTTCACAGAACCATTTTAGTGACAATTCCCCCTGCCTTATATGAAGGAATTAGATAGGGTTTATATTAATACGAAGTGCTTTAAGTTTCACATAAGGGCAAGCCCACATAGTTAATGACATCTTAGATAACTAAAATCCTTATAGAAAACTCTTGATATAGATAAAGGAAATATTTATATTAAGCTGACTTCGAAGGTAAGGTTTTTCCCGAAAATGTGATAGTCGGAAATTGATAGGTGAATGGGTCGAATTTTGGAACACTTCATTTTATCGAGTCACGAGGAGAGAAGGCTAGGGGAAGGACATAAGATTCGAAAAATCTCGATGTGTTTCAGCATCACATGGATTTGGCTTTAAATCTTGGAAATCGAAGTTATTTAAATTTCAATCATGATTAAGTATAGGGATTACGTTTGCATAATACCCGATTATGCGAAACAACCCTGGAAGATGGGAGGATTTATGTCGTAACTTACGTGACCTCGAGAATCTTAAAGTGACTTAGGGCTTATATTGCACGGCAAAGGCATATAAAGGCACAAGAAAGGGTGAATTTATGCTGCACTAGAGCGAGCTACCTCGGAGGTCACATGGCTTGTTGCTTAGACTAGAGAAGAGTTTATTTGTTGAAGATGTCCGTCTTGTATGTATGCTCAGCTTTTTGTCGTAGAAGGTTTGGTTTAAAGAAGTGTCGATTGAGGGAGAAGAAGTGTGATTTTGAAATATTTAAAATTGAGATGTCTTAATATTTTATTAGGGTAATATTAAAACTGATTATAGCAACACCGGTTAAGATCTCGCGGTTCCATCATCCCGACACGAAATTTATTTTCATCGGATTCACTCGATCGAATGAATTTACTAAACTCGAGCAATGAGTTTCATACTTTCATTCGGGCCAGTAGCAAAACCGTGCTTGACACGTGGGTCACACTCCTTCGAGAATTCGATCATCCGATGAGACGTTTTAATTTAGTTACGATTGTAGTTTTTGTTTTGTTTGTGATTAAATTTTGAGTTGCTTTACATTTTGAATTTTGTGGCAGTAAGTTTTTTATCCTATTGTAATATTTAATTTAGTTTTGGTTTTTGGATTTTTGTGGTATCTTAAAGGTTTCGGTTTTCATACGAAAGTGACATTGTTGCTTAGTAGAAAAGTTGCGAAAAAGTAAAGTGCGGTAAAAACACGAGGAAAAAAAGCGTTGTAAACTTATAAAATTGTATTTGGCGAGTCTTCTCGTTCCTCACTGAAACTTTAGTATACGCTGCAATAAGCATTTATATTTACGGAAAGTAACACCTTATGGATATGTTCATCACGATCTGCGAGTCTTTAAGTCATAACCCGGTGGCTCCTATTCATTTATGAGATATTTTCATTTAATAAATATAATAAATACAATAATCATAAGGTGTCCGGAAAGAGTTTTGAAGCAAGCAGTTCGGGAGAAACTAGAATATGTCACAATACTTTTATGCAGGTCCTTTTGGATTTATTATAGTTATTAGAAGATTTATCCTTGAGCCCTTATGCTTAACCAATGTTTTAATCATTTAAGAAGTAAGGTAATTCATCATTTATCATTTAATTTAAGAATTATGTGTGTGAAGACGCAAGGGCGATTAAGATTATTAAGTACTTAGTCGAATTTTGATTCGGGGCTTGTAGTGTTTTCGGGGATTTAGAATTTGATTATGTTTGCATTTTCATAAACTTCTTTCGGCAAGATTGATTAAGCTGACTCCTTGCCAAACAGCACAAAATTCTAATGGATACATTTGTAATTTTTTATGAAAAAGTTAAATGAATTTATTGATCTTTATCGAAATATTGGTATCGTTAATAGGGAGTGTGAATTAGTGGATTATTAACCTCAATTAACCCAACATTAGGATCATTTTGTTTAATTATGTTCCAAATTAAAATTAATTGGAAAAGTCGAACATTTTAGTTTGATATCATGAAAATTGAAGTTGGTTTCTACCATTTATCCCTTTAATGTCTCGAATATCAAATCATGTCATTTATGATCATTAATTACGATTTATACTTTGATTAAACCTAAATTTTATTTAAGTCTAAAAACCCTTAAAATTACATTTTTACCCTTGAGGCACACATCACTTTTATAATTCCTTAAATTAAATTCGAATGACTTTGAAATTTTTGTTACCTTACTAATGAGATAATTAAGCAATAGGAAGCGAAATGTGATTTTTAATTTTAATTTAATTTATAATTTATTTTAATGCAAAATGGAAGTTTTAGTGAAAATTCCATAACTTGATCAAAACAAAATATTTTACTTTGAAGATTTTACTTTGGAGGTAAATCTAGACAGTGAGACCACTTGGACGGGGATTTTCTTGATTGTTTGATGTTTATTTTAATTATTAGAATTATTTTCATTTCTGGAGTTTTAATTAATTGTAAAATAATTTAAAGTTGAAATTTTAATTTTATATTTTTTGAAATCTTTCTAAGATCAAAGAACCCAGAGAGACAACTTTCTTATTTTTCTAATTTTATTTTAATTTTTAGAATTATCTTAATGCAAAATTAAGAAATTCATTTTAGCCTTTTATAAATTCATTTAAGCCTTTAAAAATTAATATCTTAACGGAAATTTAGGAAAATTAAACATAGGGGATGGTTCTTTTTAAGTGATTAGGAGATCAAAATGTGACAATTTAATAATTTTTAATATTTTTGTGATTTTTAATATTTTGTAATTATTTAAATATTAAAATATGATTTAAAATGAAAATTTTATAAAAAATTTTTATTTTGAAAATTCTTTTGATCGAGAAAGAAGATCCCAATTAATTTTATATTTTTTTAGTGGTATTTTAATTATTAAAATTCTTTTAATTGCCAAAAATGTCATTGGGCTTAAGAAAATCGTTTAACTTATTAAATTAAATTCCAGATATCTTCAAAATTTTTAGGGAGTTCCTGCGGCTCACGAGCACGGTGGAGAATCTTTTCTAGGTTATTTTAATTTTTATTTTATGTTAACTAATTGTGTTTGTTTTAGGTTAAGTTGGTGATTAGTGCACATCTTAGTGATTTAGGTCGTAGAGATAATTATCACAGGGTCCTACGATCATAAGAGACCTACCAAAATTTACTTTGTAATTTTTTTATTATTATTTTAATTATTACGAGTTTTTATACTAAAACGGAAACACGGTAACTTGAAAAATAGAGATCTTCTCGCAATCTCTGTGACTTTGGAAAAATCGGGAGGTCCACTTATGAATGAAACAGATCCAAAAACATGGAGCCTGGCGGGAATATGCAGGTCGATATGAAAGTCAAAAAGGCAATTAGTATTTAAATCATTAAAAATAAAATATACATAAAAAAATACGCAATGAATTTCGCATTATTCTCACTCTATTCAACGAAAACGATAGAGTATTTTTCTTTTTATTTTTATGATTTTTCTAGGCGAATGTGGATTCTTAAAGTTTTGGTGATTTAAATAATACGGAAAATGAAGTTTTCCTACTTAACCACGGCGGCGGATCCCTTGCGACTACTAAAGACGAGCGCGTCACTCCTTCGTTTGATGCGGCCATCGACTAGGATGCCGCGTGGCCGCGCTTTATGTGTCGATCTCGTCCGTCCGTTCGGCATTCCCGAACGTACACGCGTGATCCAACGGTGCTCCTTCATCGTCTTCGGCGGGTTCATTCAAGAGCCGTCGCACTTCAAACCACGAGCTGAACTCGACGAATCGCAGGTTTGATCCATGGACTCGTCCCCAAACGCCAAACGAAACATGTCAGCCTGGCCAAAAGCGAGTTTAAATTAACCCTTATTAAATGGAGAATCCATAGAAGCTCGGGAAGAAGGAAGCTGATACATTGGCTTTGAGAAGTGAGGCTTGATCGAAGATGCTACACACCTTCGTTGGAGTCCCGAGGAAGCTCGGGGATGAAGCCTCTTGCCATGGTGAATTTCCTAGGTATGAAAGTGACGAAGGCAAATTTCGAGCTTTGATGGAAGTACGATGCGAGAGGCCTTACATGATGGGGCTTTGATGGGGATCTTCTTCTTTCATTAGGAAGGTGTGGGCGCGAGTTAATTGAGATTTGGTGTTGTGTAGAGGTTTATTGGAAAATACGGTTTTGGCCAAATTTAAGCTACCGAAATTGAACTCGGGCATTGGGAACCGGAGGGGAAAAATGGTTGGAATGGTCTTAGGGAGGCTGGAGGAGCTACGGTGAGATTTTGGCGAGTTTGGTTAGAAATTTTCAACACTTGGATTTTGGCCATGTGAGGGGATGATTTTATAGCCATGACGGTGGGTGAGCTCCCGAACGGCTTTAGGTACATTAGAGGGCATAGGGTGAGGGCAAACGATTGTCATCGATCAGCGAGGTGATCCTCAACGACAAGACTCAATTTTGAATTTTAAAGGGTTGGGGGCACTTTCAGTGGTGATGGCGGTTAGGGTGGTCGACGAGGACGGGGAAAGGTGGGCCGCGGGGGTGATGGGAGGCAAGAGAGGATTTAATGGTAATTACTTTGTCATGATGAGTAGCTTGCTTGGAGAGATGGATTAAGCGAAAGGTGAGGGCGTTGTCCTTGATGAGGGACCTTGCGGTCCATGGCTCGATGGACTTGGAGTGCAGTGGGTTTTGGCTAGTCTTTGGGGTCCCCGATGTTGGTACGCCATCGGGGTTGGTTTGGTCGATTTGGTTCGGTGGGTTAAATATAAGTGTCATTAGGTCATAGATTCAATTTAGGTCAAATTGGGTTTAGGTTAGGCTAGCTTGGGTTTGAGCTTGAGTTGGACGGAAATCGATTGTTCAAAATGGTCCACATGATTTTTATAAAGTGTTTAGAAAAGGATTGGGGTAGTTTTGGAGGAGTTTGGGGGTTGATTTGGCTTGGTTTGGTGCTTTGGTCAATTTGGGGAAAGTTGGTTAAGCTTGAGTTTAGGTTGGGGTAGAGTGGGGTTTAGACGATTGAAGGTTCCAAATGGCTTTACGGGGATGTCATAAAGAGTTCCAAAACATTAATTGGATGGAAATTTCAGGAATAGGGCAATCAATTTGGGAGATTTTGGGCATATGGCATGTTTGGGTCAAAATTGGGTAAGCTTGGTTGAGTGAATTTGAATGGAAATTTAAGATCCAAGGTGGGGGGGAAATTAATAGTTCAATTCGGTTTAGGGGTATTATGAAGGGTCTAGAATTCATATTGGGGAGAAATTGATTGACATCGAATTCGATTTAAGAGTTTGGGTCACTTAGGCAAAATTAGGGATTTTGGGTTTAAGTGAAATTGAATTCGAATGTGGGTCGATTTGGGGCTTGGATTTGGTTTAGATTGGTATTGGAGATGTTTAATTAAAAGTTTGGAATTTAAATTGGGCAAGATTGGGATCGGTGGGTAGACATTGGAGTTAACTTGGGCAACTTTTGGGTTAAATGGGTCAATTGGGGCTTTTGTTACATTGGGCTAAATTGGCCAAATTGGGTCATGTGGTAGTTGAGAGAAATGAAATTGAGAATATTTGGAGGTTTTGAGAATTTATGGAAAATTTTGGAATTTTGGGCTAAGAGGGGTATTTGTTCATTTTAGGGATTTTTGAGAAATTTGGTAATTTTGGGTAATTTTAGTCGGTGAGCGGTAGGAAGTATTTTGGAATGATTTTTAGAGAATTATGGGTAATTTGGATGATTTTGAAATTTTTAAGAGGATTTTAGAGTTTTGGGGGTAGTTTGGGTATTTAGGGTATTTCGGTGCATAGGGGTTAGGAATTTGGAATGTTTAGGAAAATTAAGAGATTGGTTGAAGGTGAGTAGTATGGAATTGTTTAGATTAGTATGGCTTAAGGAGTCACCCTCATTTGCTCCTCTATGTTTTAGTGCGAGATCGAGCCATTAGCTAGAGGTAGAGGCTTGGAAAACCACTTACATGAGTTTTGAGGGTTAAGGGGATCAAAAGGTGGTGTGCTTTGTTTAAGGTTATGAATGTGTAGTGTGAGTGTGGTGTATACTCAGGACCTCCGGGGTAAAATCTTTATGCTTTGTGCTATAGGAGACTTCCCACAGGCTTCCTTATGTGAAGTCTCTTATAGAAATTGGAGGTTGGTATAAGCATATGAAAACTCTCGATGAAGTGAGAAAATTTTGAATTTCTATGGGGAAGGGTTTCATGGTAGTCTTAAAAAATTCAACGGAAATTAATAATTTGAGCCTTGGTGATACGAAAGTGACCTTGACAAAGTGGTCGACATAGACTTGTTTGCTTTGCTTTGCGGATGTGCAATTTATGTGTGTTTTTTTCTTGTTCATGTATTATTATCTTGTTTGAGAACTTTGTAATAATTTTGTTTGTTTCTATTATTAGATTGCTTAGAATTTAATCCATTTATTTATGCTCTGTTGTTTTGTTAAATGTTTAAAAATGTGAACGAGTGTTAGTCTTCTTATTATTATTTACTTGTTGCTCTTTTACATTGCTATTTATACTGCATTATTTACTTTTCTAAAATACCTTAAATCTTAAATTTCTTCTTTATTCTGTAGTTTAATATTTCAAAATGCAAAATTTTTAAGCATTATTAAAAAAACTAAATTTGGGGGAGGAAAAGAACTTAAATTTAAACTTTACTTATCATACATGGAAGAAAAGTTAATTTAAGTTAGATATACTTGTTGATTTCATGAATGTTTTATAATAAACTTATAAAGTCTTTTATATATATAACGAGGGATAATGTAAAAAAATGTAATTATTTAATAAAGGTGTTAGAATTTTGTTTTGAAGGAAATATCTAAATAAAAAAATGTTGTATTTTTTTAAAATATTAGGGAATCGGGATGTTTGCGAAGATAGAATTAGGCTACATGAAAAATATTTTTGCTAAGCAATGTTAAATTAAGTGAAAAATGTCAAATCTTTAAATATAAGTTAAGGAAAGTGAAGGATTCGAAATCGTTAATAGTATCACAGATATAGTAATCCTCACTTAAATTAAAAAAAAAAGAGAGAAAAAAGAGAAAAAGAAAGAAAGAAATGATTGAAAATAGTGATGAAAAGAAAAAGAAAAAGTGAGGAGAAGAGCAGGAAAAGCATATCTAAGCGGCTTCGTTGAATTATCTTATAGGAAGAAATTTTAATGCAAATTTTACTTAAAGTCTTATGTATAAGAATCTGCTTACTAGTAGAGTTATCATGAAAATCTTTTTCTGTCAAATTCTACGTATTCTTAATATAACAAATTCAAATTATTTTTTGAAATAGATATGAAGAGAGTTCTTAACACTTGCATAGTAAATATTTTACATATTTTGGTTTTAGCTAAGTTATTAAAAAAGCTTTTTATGTTTCATTATTATTTATAAAATAGCAGGTTATAGAAAGTCTTAAAGAAAATTTTCTGCATAGATTATTATTTTTAGTAGTAAAAAAAGTTATAAGTTGCGAGAATGACGAGCATTTAAGTATGGGGGAATTGATGGCATTTAAAATACCTAAATTTTTATATCATTTTTAACTAATATTTTAAGGATATTACGCTTTAATGAAAGGTATTTAACATGTTTTGTTGTAGGTACGAGAAAATAAGTTTATGAAGAAAAAGAACAAAAGTTAAAATGAGCAAAAATGAGTCGATTGAAGAAAAGAAGAAAAAGGGTCGACTCGGCGCCCGGGCGCTCGAACTCGGCGAGTGCAGAGCACTTGTGGATGATTTTGTGACGGTTATTGATGACTCGAAGCGTTCTAGAAGCCTCACAGGTGTTCTCATATGTTATAAACAATATCTGAAAGAATTTAGACATAGGGAATAGTTATTCGACGAAGAGATGCGACTGCGCTTGCCGAAGGGTACGTCCCGTTGCGCGGACGACTGGCGCATAGGCGCCGCGAGTTACCTTCTAGAATATTCAACGAATTTGGATGAATTTGAAAAGGTTCTAAAGTAACCCCTGGTCATTTCGAAGCTGCATGGAAATGAGGAATATTCTACGGCGAAGTGGTCGTTTTGAGTGTGTAAAGTGTTATAAGAGTGAAAGGGGTGTGCCACTTCATTTAGAAAAAGAGTGTTTTGTGTTATTTACTTCTTTTTAGTGAGATTTCAGAGTGTTGGAGTCTCGTAGAAGTCGGTCGAAGTGAGATAAACTTGAAAAAGGATTGCTTGGATATCATTTCGAATAAGTATTTATAATTTAGTTCTTAAGTTTTGTACTTTGAATTTAAGTGTGTAAATATGATTTGTGGTGTGAATCCTATGCTTTTTGAGTAGTATTCTTATGTTCTCGCTACGAATATGAAATGATTAAAACAAAGATTTGATTTAGTTTTGAGAACTTATTTTCATCATTAATAATTTGTGATGTTATTTTGATTTTCATTTACACTACAACTTGATCACTTGTAATGTTAAAATGCGTAAGGAGAGTTAACTGAACTTGATCGTGAAGTGAGAATTCTTAATTTGAAGTATCACATCTCCCTTGGAAAGGTATGGTAAATCTTTAAAGGGGAGGTGCAAATGAATTAAGGGAGATAAGCTTTGAAAGGCGCGAGAATTGGATAGGTTTTTAGAGTGACGGTAGAATACATCGATTTGTTTTAAGACGAGGTGACGGGTCACTATTTAGAGTTCGGCCAAAGAAGGCACCCATGGGGGGGAAGCTAGAAGTGAGAGCCTAGAACTTCGTCATACTACTAATAATACATCTGATCTTATTTTAAAACTAACCAATGTTCTTTAGATGTTGTAACAAGAGGTAAAGAATAATTATGCTCGTATTTGTCACATTACCATTATTTAAGTTCTCGAACTAAATTAGATGTTCTTAATCATTAAATAATTCGTATGGGGAAAGAATCTTTGCTTATTGTATTGAAGAATTTAAAAATGTTATTTTATTTCCAACTATACTTATTTTAAATAACTTGCATATTCGTACTTGAAAATTGATTAGTTTATAAATAGATTTATCATCTTTCTTTTCTTATTTATTTATTACTTAACCTTGAGTAGGATCGATATTTGGGGCTTAATTAGAAGTGCTATGTGCGAAACGTCATTATCTTGCGTAGTATCCTTAGTGTATGATTTATATTTATTTATAAATTTTTAAGGCTTTAATTATCGTACATTGTAACAATACGATTTGGGGTCGGCATTGGCCATAATTTTATAAGTATTTTACTTGCGTAATTGCGGTCGAGTCGATAGGCATGGTAAAACCACATTTCTTAGGGGATCAACCTATGGTGAATGATGTTTTGATGTTGCGTCACCCCGGAATAAGCCTTTGGGTACATCGGGCGACGACGTAAAACAAAACACTCTTTAGGAGGCAATCCATAGTTATCGGTGTGCTTTTGTTTTGAATGTTATGTTGTTATGTTTGTTTAGAGAATTGTGGTAGTATTTTGAAATTTTGGTGATAATTTTTAAAACTTTATTTAATGTCTTAGAATGAGTATTTGGATGTTAAGCTGACTTATCTTTAAAATGAACACTAGAACCTAAGCTCGAAATATGGTGCTTAAGCAGGAGTTATCAAAGTAATGCTAAATGACGTTCTAGAAGAATTAAACATGGTTAAGTGGCCTTGAACGTTATTTGGTGGCTTTTAGACGTGTAGGCTCTACTAAAGTCTATAAATAACAAGGAAATGTAGAGAATATTTGCACCCCTTTCAATATTTGCATTTTAAATTCTAAGTGAAGAGATATTTGAGTTGTAAGAAGTGATAAGTTGAAAGATATCTTCTTGGGAGAATGAATTAAATAAGAAAGATGAAGCGTTAAGAAGAAGTTTATAAAGTCGAAAATAGCAAGAGTTTGTATCGGATTCTTTAGTCGTTAGTATTGAAGGAATAGCAAAGAGATTGAAAAACTTAAGGCCGATGTGGCTTTAATTGAGGAAAAGGTAAATAAAACTAACACACATTTAGTGCATATTTGTTGGAAACTTCAATGCAATTCGGTCATGCAAGTTATATTGAAGAAGCGGACGATGCGATATATGCGAAAAACGAGTGGATTGAAGAGGATTATCGATTGGCAAGTACGTGCCATTTATCAAATCTATGTGTCGAATGATTGAAGGAACAAATGAAGGCCGGGGATATGTTCTACCTAATGGAAAATAGAATTAAGTTCTAAGTTTAGTTTGTTTACTTGTTTGTGTGTGTTTGTTTTAAATGTTTAATGTAAGTTTATCTTGTAATGTGAGGATTTTAAATGTTATCTCATCCGAAAAATTTTGGATTGGAGATTAGGTATATGATGTGTGTTTGTATTTGTTAAATATGTTAATGAAAGTATTTTTTGTGTGAAAGTTTTTGTGTTATTGTAATCGAATCTAAGTTGTAAAAAGTTGAGAATTTTAGAAAGAAGAGAGCAAAAGGGGAAGAAAATGATTCTACCCATAAATTTTTATTCATTATGCGTTGACCCTCGGGTTCCGACTATCCTTCCTTTGGAAGTCGACTAGCCTTCTTTACGGGCATGTCATACGACATAATGGTACGCCCACCTTTCGTGCTTCATTACAAGTAAGAGAGGTCTCGAGCATCCTTAAAACTGATTGTTGAATTGCTAAACAAATAAAGTGGAAGTCCTACAGGTGGCTTATACCTGACGCAATTAGTAATCAGTGTAAGAGAAGCCAAGTACTTCTCTTGTCTTCTCTCTTCAGCTCCTCACTTTGAGCGGGTTCGAATGAGCATGTCCCTATGAGTGTGATAGATATGTTTTTCCTGTTCATCATAAATGAGCATGGAAGATACCCTCTTCTTGGAGGATTTGAGCTTAGGTTTCCAACTAAGCATTCCTTGGTTACCATGTCCTCTTTAGCTAACCTATGCAACATCTCGATTTGATAAGACTTGATATCGATTAATATTTTCTTTATGAAAAAAATTCATGCCCTTTCCGAGCATTTTTTTTTGTTTAACTGTTTCATATAGGGTCTGAATTAAGCTTGTCCCATCCATCATGGTAAATTATGCCAATTATACTCAAGCCTACGCATCTCATATGAGTTTGGTACTTTCTCTCTTAAGGGGTATGTTTGGGTTTGGTCTTAATGCTAAACACCATTTCGTTGGTGCATTCTATTTCGCCTAACCCTTCTCTCGATGTCTCAACTAACCGAGGTCAAGTTTGATCGATACCTCTTTCGTCGAGGAAGCCATGCTTCTTTCCTTAACTCCTCTACCGGCTAAGCACCCCTTTGGGTCCGAATTAGTATCTCCCACTCATTTTATATGAGTGTGACATTTTCTCACCTAGGAGGACGTTTTAGGTCGAACGCTACTCGTTCGACTCATCCATTCTCTGGATACTATGGTAATTTCAAAGCGGAATTCATTCTACAAAAATCTCCAGTAGCAGTATCATATATAGGGTTGGTATGTTCTATTGAACCACCCTGTTTGTTATTCCTGACTCGGTCAATTTTTATTGCCTTATTAGCATGACACGTTGTATCAGTGTTATAATTTTTCGATTGTCTACCTGATCCATGTCCTTAGTCAGTGCCACATTTGACCTGGCGTTGCCTCGGTATTATCCCCGACGAGAATTTCCTTAGTCAGTTCTCACAGGAGATATCCATTGAGCTCTCCCCAGCAGATAACTACTTTCGCTAGTTCTACGAGATCCCTTTAATGAATTCTACATCGCCGATGCTTCGCTTAAAGCACCCTATGGATGGATCTGTAAGTCCATCTTGACGTCATGGGTATGTTTGTGATTGGTTTGGTTGGTTTTGTATGCCCTATCAAATGAAATGTTGTATCATCAGCAAATCCACTTCTATGGCGGGATGTTTGATGCCTCCTTAATAGAAAAACCTTGCTAAATGGGAGAATCCTTAGCGAGATTTGTCTCGCTGGTGTGCTGAAAGAACCTTTGGGGTTAGACAAGCTATAGCTCATATAACCTCGTCGATATTCTCGGATGATCCGGTTGGTTTTATTTGCCACTTTCTAGTACCATGTTTTATCGTATCGATCTGCTAATCCATGGATCCCCGACAAGAATTTTCTCGCTAGTGCTTACATGATGTAACTTTTGTGGTCGGACCATCCCGGTTACCTAACCCCGTTAATTCTCTCAATTGTTCGGTTCGGTTTTATCCGCCACATCGAGTAACATGTTGCATCGCTTTACCACTCGATCTAAGTTTGATCGAATCGCTTCATGAGTCCAAGCATATACTTTGATCTTGATACCTCGGGCTATTTAGCCACATGGTCACTCATCCGGTGCATAGCGGGATAGTTACTTCTCGTCCAATTTGATAGTTTCGATCGGTTTGGTTAGTTCGTCCACAAATTCAAATAACATGTTGTGTTAGTCGGCTAATCGACCCGTGTCCGCATCAGATATCCGATACCTCCCAAGAAAGAATTAGCTTGTTAAATGGGAGAATCCCCAAGTGAGAGTTGTCTTGTCGTGCTCATGGTAAGCACTTATATTGTTAGACCGTCTTGGTCATATAATCATTTCTTTTTCTTCACCGTGTTGGTTGGTTTTGTCTACCAAGTCGAGTGCCATGTCGTATCGCTTAGTGATGATCCATGTTTGTCGGAGTACATTATTGTTCAAATATATTACGAGCATGATACATCGTGCTATTTAGCCATATGGTTGCTTTTTCGATATGCATTCAAGATACATATCTCTCGTACCGTTTCGATGTGTATAGAAAGATACCTACTTCTTGTTCCATTCAATATTTTTGACTACTTCTGGTCGGTTTTATCCTCCATGTTGAGCCACATGTCATATCGGCTCTACCACGGACCCATGTTTTGCCTCGTCTCTCTCGTGTGTTTGTGTACGGCTTATCTTTTAGTGTCGTGTGTTGTATTTTAAAAGGGGTCGCCAAACGTAAATTGTCGGTTAATTTTAAATTTTAAATTTAATTTAAATAAATAATTTGAAAAGTAGTATTTGATTTTGAAAATAATTTTAAGTTTGAAAATTTTAAGATATGAAATCAAACTGATCTCACATCCCGAATAGTTTATATAAACGAGCACTGCACCACAAACCGTGTATTTATCCCGAGGAATGTATTACAACCGCTTCGATGATGGGGCTATTAAATAAACTAAAAGATTTCGTGATATCCGTTTGGTCCGCGAACCAATCTTATAAGTCGACAAGTTCTCCCCGCTTAATATAAATGAATTAAGCAGTGGTTTATATTACCCGGGTTCTTAAAGTTCCCTATAAGGGCAAGCCCCTATAGTTAATTACATCTTAAATGACGGAATCACTTAAGAAAACTCTCAATAATGATCAGCTGGTTTTGCTCTCAAGAATTTCAAAGTTTAAGGTTTTCAAAGGATTTGAGTTTTGGAAATTTCAATAGGGAATGGATCAAATTTGGAACAATTTATTTCAGAGTTCAAAGGAAGAAAAAGTAGGAGAAGTCGAGGATCCGAGAAGAATCTCGGCAACTTCCCAAACTATCCTATTGTTCGGCTTCAATTTGGGAGTTTATTTAATGTTTCAATCCTCGCCAATTTTATTTAATTAGGACTTATATTCGTATGACACAATCATACAACAATATCTCGAAGATGTGAGGATTTTTATCGTACCGAAAGACTACCTCGAGTCCTAAGACCGTTAGCAGGCTTAATTTACATGACATGATCGTGCAAATACCTAACAAAGAGTCGAGGATTTATGTTGCACTCAGCAAACTATTTCAAAGTCCTATGGCTTCGGTTATTTAATTCTAAGGAAAGGTTTCATTGGCCGATGACGATGGCCGTGCCGCCCACTACGCTCCAAGCTCCTTGTTGTTGCAGAGGTTTAGTTTTAGAAGTCATAAATCGAGAGATGAGAGAAGTGTTTTGGTTTAGAGAAAATCTTAAAATCCAAGTGTTTTTAATATTTTAATTAAAACAAATCTTAAAGTTGTTTAAACAGAACCGATTAAGATCTCACGGCTTCCGTCATCCCTAAGTACCGTTATTTTCATCGAATTCACTTACTCCGTATGAATTTGCTAAACTCAACCGAACGAGTTCCACACTTTCATTTAGACCGTGGGAAATCCCGTTAGCAACACGTGGGTTACATCATCTGAGGTATTCCCGATCATTCAACGAGACATTTTAATTTAGTTGTGATTGTAGTTTTGTTGTTCTATTTGTGATTAAATTTTGAGTTATTTATATTTTGGAATGTTGTGGAGGTGAATTTTATCTTGTAATGACTTTTAATTTAGTTTTGATTTCAGTTCAAGGACTACCCTAAAGGTTTTGGTTTTTATACAACGCTTTTATTTAACATGCAAGAAAAGTAAAGTACAGTAGCATGTAAGTAAATTGCGAGAAATCGCAATAAAATAAAAGCGTACTTGGAGGGTCTTCCCGTCATCCCAAGCCGCACTTAAAACACATGTTAAGGCATTTAAATATTTCAACGGATACTCAGTAAAGCTAAGGAAAAGGTTTTGGTTGTCTACCAAATTCCTAATCCTATAACTAGTCATCTCCTATGACGTCTAGGTTCTTGGTTTGGTCTTAAAGATGATTTTCTTCATCAAAGAACAATTAGATTCAATTGTTCTTCTAAAACATCCTGTCATATTGAGGAAGTGCTTAGGACGAGTCCTAAACATCTTTTCAATATTTCTAGGATTTATTTTGAGTCCAAGTAAATTTAATTGCACAGGTGAATTAATCATCCAGGAGTTTAGTTAAACTTTATTTCTTGCTCAGTGAACTTAGATGAATGAAGTGACATCTCACTTAATATACTTTATTTAAGAGTTATAATAATTAAAGGCTTTAAAGGCAAGTTGGTTTATCGAGAATTTTAATCATAATTAATTAAAAGTGTTTTAATTTAATTATGAGGTTTTAGTTAATAATTTTAAGTTTGGAATAGTGTTCAAATTATTTTAGATTTGATTTAAATCTTAATAATTTCATTTAGGTTTGTTGTTAGATGATTTTTGAATTTAATTCAATTTGATTTTAATTTAATTTAAATTAAATTTAATTTAATTTTAATTTAATTTTAATTTAATTTAATTTTAATTTAATTTAATTTTAGTTTAATTTAAATTTATTTAATTTAATTTTATTTAATTTTAATTTTAATTTAATTTTAATTTTAATTTTAATTTTAATTTTAATTTTAATTTTAATTTTAGTTTAACTTTAATTTTAATTTAATTTAATTTAATTTTAATTTTATTTGTTAATTTGAATTATCATTTTAATTTTTTAATTAAGAACTAAATATTGTTAAAGTGACTTATTTTGGGATTTTTAAATTAAAGAATAAATATCCTCTTAATAATATCCCTATTTTAATAATCCAAATTTTAAATGTATTCCTTCCAAAATTTAAATTATTTAATTAATTAAAGTTTCATTTTTGATATTTTCAAAGTGTTTAATGAGTTTCTATCCCTTAATTTCCCTAAGTTTCAATCATCCAAGAGAAAGTTAAAATCAAATATTTTACCCCTCCCCCCATTTTGATTAAACCTTAAGTTTTAATTAAGGGTTAAAATTTTTAATTACCTTTATGCCCTTTTAAGCTTATTTATTTCATAACTCACTAAATTGAGCTCAAATGAATTTGAAATTTTTATGTCACCTCACTCACATGTCAATTAGGACATTAGAGGAGAAAATGTGATTTTTCTGAATTTAATTTATTTATATAATTATTTTTAGTAGAAAATAAGGGTTTTCACAAAAAATTCAACAACATGACCAAGAAAAGGTTTCTGTCCTTAAGAAAATTATAAGATATTCCTAATGACTAGAGGACCACTTGGACCAATTTTAGTGATTTTTTTAATTATATTTTATTTATTATAATTATTTTGAGTTTTAGAGTATTAATTAATTATAAAATAAAATAAATATTGAAAAATAGATTTTATATTTTTCCTAAATCTGTCTGACCTCAAGGAGTTCAGAGAAACAAATTTTATAATTTTCTGATTTTTCTTTGATTTATTAGAATTATTTTAGTGAAAAAGGTTAAAAACTCATTTTTTTTAATATTAAAAATTACAATAAGCCTTTAAAATTCAATATTTTATCCTAGGGACTTAAGAAAAATATGTGGATTGTTTGTAAGTGATTAGGAATCAAAATGTGACATTTTTATGATTTCTAATATTTTATGATTTTTATTATTTTTTAATTATTAAAATATTAAAAATATTGTGAAAAATCAACTTTTTTAGTAAACTCCAATTTTAATTTTCCTGAACTCCCCTGATATCAGAGAAGCTCCAAAATCATTTTTGTGAATTTTTGAAAAGTATTTTTAGAGTTATGAATTTTTAAAATTCCATTATGCTTATGAGGCTTAATCAATCCATTTAGTGGGGTTAATCAAATCCAATTGATTTCAAATTTTTTTATGAGGTCTCTCTAATCCTAAAGATCAGTGGAGAATTATTTTCAAGTTAATTTGATGTGTGGTTAACCCTAATTAATTCAAATTAAATTTTAGGGGTTTAGGCCAATTAAGGTTATTATGAATGAATTAACTCAAAATATATTTTTCATAGGGTCCTCTAGTCTTATGAAACATCATCAAATTTTCCTAAAATTTATTATACAACATGCTAATTATTGGAATTAAAATACCTAAAACAGTGACATGAACGTGAAAATTCAATAACTTTTCAAAGAGATGGCCTCTAACCTTGAATAATTCAGGGAATGTTCCCAAGATCAGAGGCTTCAAAAGCGCTATGGTCTCATGTCATGGTGAATTGTCTATGCAAATGGAGAATCAAAATACTGAAAACAGTAAATAAATTATTAAAAATAAAATACTCATCCAATTAACTTGATTTCTTTTCCACATTATTCTCCTCTATTCACTGAGCAAGTGGGTATTTTTATTTTATTTTTGTGATTTTTCTATGCAAAGATATGGAATTTTGAAGTTCTGGGCATTTAAATAATTCAAAAATACCCTAATTTCCTACTTATCCGACTCGGCGCCAGCGCAACATCGGTAGCTCCGAAAGCCCACGCGGCGCATTCCCATTCGACGCCACCATCTGACTCAGCGCTCCAGGGGCCCTTGGTTCAAGTAACATTGTGCTGTCCGGCTTGATCTCGACAGTCCGCTCGACACGCGCATGATCCAACGGCTCCTGGTCATCGTCTTCGACTGGTGTCCACCCTTGACCATCCACACTATAACCCTAAGATCTCACTCGATTCTCAATGGATTTTCGTGTTCTTATGCTCTATGGATTCATCTTGAAGAGACGAACACATCCATATGGTTTATGGGCTATGAAATTAACCTAAACAAAATGGAGAATTACTGGAAGCTCGGGAGGAAGAGTGAGTTCATACCTTTGCTCGCAGAAGTAAAGTTTCGATCCGAGAGTTGTGTCACCTTCGATCGAGTCCATGCAAGCTCCGGATGAAGTCTCCGGCTCTAGTGGAATTGTCTAGGTATGAAAGTGACCAAGGTCGATCACAAAGCTTGGAGGCCGGAAGCAATGGCTAGCTCGGTGAGGGGGCTTTGGCTGGGGAACTTCTTCTCTTGGTCTGGTGAAGGTGTAGGACCAATCAATTTGGAGATTGGCTCACTGTGGTGAAGTGTCCTGTTTTTTGAGTGGATTTAAAATTAGAAATTGAGCTCTGTTAATGGGGATTAGGGCAAAGGAACACTGGGGATCAACTGCTCTGGGTTAGGAGAAGGTCCTGGAGCAATTTTGGCAGAGTTTCCTTAAGGTCTGGTTCAACTCTTTTTTTTTGCCAAGAGGTGGTTGTGTTTAAATAGGCATGGTTAGAGGGCTTCCCAGGGGTAATAGAAGGCTTGGATCAGCTGCTCAGGGGAGGAGAAGAAGAGCTCTGGTGTCCACTAGGGTTGGGACAGCTCAACAAGGGAGAATTAAATTTTTTGGCTCACATGGAGCTCTTGGCCATGGTGTTTTCCGGCGGCTGTGGTGGCTGGCCGGCCAGGCATGGGTCACCATCTGACTCAGTGGGGTCAAGGGTTGAATTTGGTAAAGTCAATTGGAGTTTGATATGTGTAAAACGTTTGGTTAAAATGGAATGGGGAGGGTGTATTTTGAGCTTGGTTTGGTCAATCCATGGAAATAGGCTTGGTGCACCTCCCCAAGGCCTGATTTTGAGCTGAGGGAATCATTTAGGTCAGCTTGGAAGGGGTGGTGAAGTCTCCATCCAAGGTGAGGTGGCTAAGCATGGTTTAGAGTGTAACATGGATGAGGTTAAAAATGCTTAATGAAGGTTTAAGAAAGACCCCCCTCTTATTGCCATTAATGGCTTGGTGAGGTGGAAAGTGGCTTCCATGGCTTCCATGTGGCTTGTACATGGCTCAATGGCTCACATTTGGCTTGGAAAAAGTTTGGTCAATTTCATAAAAATGGATTTTAAGGATTTTGGATATTTTGGCGGAAATTTGGATGAAGCTTCATTTAGAATTATTTGATCACTGGTTTAGGACTTAGGGATGATTTTAATTGAATGCATGATGAAGAAGAGTGTCATATGGACTTTGGATGAATTTTTGGGCTTTTGGGTTTGGTAGAAGTGGGCTTTTAGAATGGTTTAAGAAAGTGGGCCTTTAAGTTTGAAAATAAATTTGTGGATGGAAATTTTGTGAAGGATCATGCTAAATAAATATTGCAATTGGTTTAGGCATGTGTCATGAGCGGTTTGGAACAAGTTTAAAGTGATTTTGAATTGAATTAGGTTTAATGTGAGGTCTTTTGGTAAAGGGGCCAAGGTGGGCCAAATTGGGCTAACTTTGGTTAAGGTTGGGCTAAAGTTGAATTTGATGTAAAATTAATGTTGATAAATGTTCATGGGAGTGTCACAAAGAGTTTTCAACTTTGGTTGGGCTTTGATTTTGGGATTCGGGCCCATTCGGTTTAGGTTCGGGCTTAGGTCAATTTAAAGGATTTTGGTTTTGGGTTAGGTTTGGGTAGAGTTTAGGTTCAAATTTTGGGCAAATCAAGTTAGTGTTTTGTTTATGGGGATGTTAGGAAGGGTCTAGAAAAGATTTGGGGCCAATTGGGTTGGGTTATGTTTGACTAGGTTTAGGTCATGGGCCAAAATCGGGCCTTGAGCTTCAAATTAAAATCGGGCCCAAATTTCAATCAAATTGGAGTTGGATTTGGTCTAAATTAATATTGGGGATATTAAATTGAAGTTTAGAATTGAATTGGACCAAAATTGAGGTCAATTGGGGTGGTTTGGTTTGACATTGAGTTCACTAGGGTTTAAAATGGGCCAAATTGGGGGTTTTGGTAAAAGTGGAGTAAATTGGCAAAATTGTCCCATGGTGTAGTTGAACAAAATGAAATTGGAAATATTTTAGATTTTCTGAAATTTTTTGGGAATTTTCTGAATTTTTAGATTTTTGGGCTAAGAAGGGCATTTTGGGTATTTGGAGGGTATTGGGGGGTACTTTTGGAATTTTTGGTATTTTTGGCTATGGATGATCAATCTGAGTGCGGGGAAATGTTTAGGATTGATTTTGAGGAATTTTGGGTAATTTAGATGATTTTGCAAATTTTGGGTAGTTTCGAGGCATTTGGTAGGTTTAACTGGTGTAGGGCCCGGGGTCAAAATTTGAAATTTTGGAAAAATGAAGATTGATCAAATTTGAGTAAAATGGAATCACGTTAGTTGAGCCATGAAGCCGTATTAAGCCCACAAGATCCATGAGAGGACTCATTTTATGCACTCACTATGTTGTTCCTAACCCTCTTAGCCAGGGGCTTAGGGGTTAAAGACCATCCACATGAATTTCCTACATGAGTCAGGAAGTCAAGTTGAGTGAGAGTGTGGTTTTGGGACTTGGAATGTGTGTGAGAGTGTAGTGTATGTGCAAGTCAACCCTCACTGCACTGGGCCATCTGTGGTATTCATAAGGCCAAGAAGTCCTACTGGAACTCATCCTTTAAACCTCCACATTTCGATTTCAACCCTCTAGGTGATTAGGGGTCTACAATCAGGCTCGTGGGTTTGCGTAGGAGTCAAGAGGTGTTTGAATTTCTAAAAGGTGGGTTCCACTTCTAGTCCTCTAATATTAGTCAAAGGAAAAGCCTAAGGCTAGATCCTAAGTACTAAAGAGAGAAGCAAAAAACCTCATCAAAAATGAGGTCAACAAATGGACCCGCAATAGGTGTGGCGTGCTAACCAAGCACACCGCGCGTATTGGCGTTGAACGAAGAGATCAACAAAACCAACACAGATGTCCAAGTGACAAACTTAGGACGATGTAGAAGAATTTCCGCTAGGGAGTATCAGGTATATTTCCAAGACTGGAGATCCCTGAACTCTCGCTGGGGAATGGAAAAGGAGATGAACTCCAAATCACAAGATCTGGGGAATTAGATTTAGATTTTCGTTTACTTTTAAATTTTAACTGTCAATGTGTGAGTTTGGATTTTGATTTGAATTTTGATTTAAAATCGAATTAAGGAAATTTTGAATTTGAAATTTGGATTTGAAGTGAGAATTGAAACCTAGATTTCAACCTCGGGATTACGAAGAGAACTGGAATTTAGGTACCAGCCTCGGAGTGAGAATTGGAGTTTAAGTATCGACGTAAAAAAAGGATGAGAATCAGAATTTAGGTACTGATCTCGAAATGAGAGTCGGAATTTAGGTACCGACTTCACAAAGGACGAGAATCAAAATTTAGGTACTGATCTCGAGAGTGTGAGATTTGAAATTTATGTTTCAAACCTGAAAGAGAATTGAATTTTAAGTATTGATCTCGATGAGAATCGGAATTTAGGTACCGACCTCGAAGGAAGAGAACTCGGAATTTAGGTACCAGCCTCGAATTTAGAATTGAAATTTAGGTATCAATTTGAAAGAGAATCGAAATTTAAGTATCGATCTCGAATGAGAGTCCGAATTTAGGTACCGACCTCAATGGAAGAGAACTGGAATTTAGGAACCAGTTTCAAAAATTTAGAATTGAAATTTAGGTACCAATTCGAAAGGGAATCGAAATTTAAGTATTGATCTCGAATGAGAGTCGGAATTTAGGTACCGACCTCGAAGGAAGAAAACTGGAATTTAGGTACCAGTCTCGGTATTTAGAATTGAAATTTAGGTATCAATTCGAAAGAGAATCAAAATTTAGGTATCGATCTCAAATGAGAGTCAGAATTTAGGTACCGACCTCGAAGGAAGGGAACTGGAATTTAGGTACCAGTCTCGGAATTTAGAATTGAAATTTAGGTATCAATTCGATAGAGAATCGAAATTTAAGTATCGATCTCGAATGAGAGTCGGAATTTAGGTGCCGACTCGAAGGAAGAGAACCGGAATTTAGGTACCGGCCTCGGAAATTTAGAATTGAAATTTAGGTATCAATTCGCAAGAGAATCAAAATTTAGGTATCGAACTCGAAAAGAGAGCCGAAATTTAGGTACCGACCTCGAAATGAGAACTTGAATTTAGGTAACAGTCTCAGAAATCTAGAATTGAAATTTAGGTATCAATTCGAAAGAGAATCGAAATTTAAGTATTGATCTCAAATGAGAGTCAGAATTTAGGTACGACCTCGAAGGAAGAGAACTAAAATTTAGGTACCAGTCTCGGAATTTAGAATTGAAATTTAGGTATCAATTCGAAAGAGAATCGAAATTTACATATCGATCACGAATGAGAGTCGGAATTTAGGTACCGACCTCGAAGGAAGAGAACTGGAATTTAGGTACCAGTCTCGAAATTTAGAATTGAAATTTAGATATCAATTCGAAAGAGAATCGAAATTTAGGTATCGATCTCGGAAAGAGAGTCGGAATTTAGGTACCGACCTCGAAATGAGAACTAGAATTTAGGTACTAGTCTCAAAAGTTTGAAAGAGGACTAGAAGTTAGGCTCTAGCCTCGAAGAGAACTGGAAGTTAGGCTCCAGTCTCGAAGATTTATATGCATGAAGAGGGACCCAGTCTCATGTCATCATAACCAAATCGAACAAAGTTCGTGGCTCCGTGTCAATAGAACTAGTCGATCCTCTAAGACACGTAAGAAAGAGAATTGAAAGGAGCTGGTAAGTGCACCAAGCTGAAAAGACTTGACTTAGCAATAAGTCGAGGAAAATATTCAAATTTCAAAGGAGTTTCAAACAGATTTCGATTGAGGAAAGAACTGAAAGGTTCGAATGAGAGGATTCAGATCGGAATTCAATTTGAGATTTAGATTCATTTTGTTTGTCCCTTAACGATCCCATTTTTTTATATTTTTGTTTTTTATGTAATGTTCATGTAAATTTTGAAGTTCATTTTAATATTCAGATTTTTAAGGAAAAATTCTCATTTATTTTCTTTTTCTTTTCTGTTCTTCTTTCAAAGTTCATTTAACTCTAATGGAGTTTCCCAGTCAATTTGCACAAAAAGAGGTGAAGGCAAAGTATGACGTAGTCATTTTCATTCCAATTTGCTGAAAGTACATCATACAACTTGATCTAGTCATGATGACATTTTTCTCAGAAATTTAATGTCTCATACAATCCATGTAAATCCAAAACAGACTGTATAAACTTCTTATTGATCCATCCAAAAGCGTCTGTCGAATAATCCATGTCTGAATAATAAGAAACATGGGCAATAACATCACCTTCCAAGCCACCCTTGGCAGGAATGTAGCATGGATGTGCATTGGAGGTGTGTTATTTCCCATGTAACTCACAGCTCGTAGGGCCTGAGACTCTCCAATTCTGGATCAGGTTGAATGTGGTAAGGCATTTTTCTGTCGCCCATTCTTCTAAAAGTAATTGAGATCTGCTCCACAGGCACTCCTGGAATGCAATGCTTCGCAACGTCTGCTCCGTTTCCTTTTAACACCAGGAAGGAACCTACCGATAGTGGTATCTCCACCGGCCCTCGGAACTCACCGGGCTCGCAATCCGGAGGTCAGATTCGAACATGATGTTGCACTGGCTGAGGAATGACACTGTGCAGAAGGGTCTAACAAAGTCATGATGGTCTATATGCGGAGGTATGCAGTCGCTTTCCTTGTAAATGTTAACAATGCAGCTGTCGGGTATGCAACCGGCAGCAGCATCCTCCATGTTATCATCCTTTTCACCATTCTCTTCGATGACTCTCGGCATTGGATCCACCTCACTCGCGACGGAGTATCCCCGGTGGATTTCCTTTTCCGTCTATGGCAAAATTGTAGCAACATCCACATTGGATTGTAACTCTTCCCTTCCCCGCATCCATCTTCGGGGTTCCGAATATGTCTTTTCTCTCGAGCGGCCGGCTCGACCCATTTTCTGTAATTCAAGGATGCAATCCACAATTTGTTGTTGCTCATAATCTGAGAAAACATCTGTATGTAGCTCGAGGCCTTCCAAGATGTTGACCCTCTTGTTCCCAATTCTTTCAAAGTATTCAAAGGTTTTCTTCTCAACTAGTTGCATTTTCTCCAGCTCGTATTCCGGGATTATTTGAAGTCCTCAGTGTCTAGTAACATACTACGGGATGTATGGCTCAACCCTAGCACGTTCTTCTGCATGTCTTGATTCCTCGAGGATAGTCTCTGTAGGGACATCCTCCGAGGTTGCTTTTGCAACAAGACTCTTCGGATCCGATAAATATGCTCGGCGTCGAGGTACCGACTCTTTTTCTGCTTTTCTTGGTATTTCTTTTATCTGTTCCGGCCTTCTGGGAATTGACTTTCTTCTTTTTGGTTCCTGACGAACCAGTCTCCTTGGAGCATTTGCACTTACAATATCCACTGTCTCTTTATGTTGATCTTCTTCCAACTTGGTCAACATTTTGCGAATGCGACGATTCTTATTTCTTCGCTGGGTAGCAGTGAGAGTAGCTCTCCTTACCCCTTGAATTTCTGCGGGCGCAGCGCTGACAAGCCTACCCTCTGCCGTGGCAACCACAGACTTAACTCTCTTATCTTCTCCGATTGCATGAGCAGCGTTTGCATTTCTTTTCTTGCTACTGGATTGGTGGCTCGGGCCACCCATTTTCATCACTGTCTAGCCATAAAGTTCCTCTCGATCAACTGGGATCCAATCATTTTCTTCGTATTGTAAGCCAGCTGGTGTGAAGTCTGAGTCAATCTCTATCACTGCTCCGTTCCTCACCCTCTTTTCATCTAGTGCTAGACTCACGCCAATTCTAAACTTTAGAACCAACCACCCGTTCGACATTTCCCTGTGAAAAAACAAGGAAAGGATCAGGGGCTGTACTATGAACAAGAATAATAAGAAAAACACTTAAAAATTCTTATTCACTTCTTTTTAATTTTAAGGAAGTAGGAAGAGATGAGGAAATATCTGGAATGAATGGATTTAAACGGAAAGATTGACATTTTATTATTATGTTTTCTCATGTTTTATTTTTAATTAATTATTTACTCATTTTGATATTTTAATTCTTCATTTGCATAGACATTTCACCATGGTAGGAGACCATAGGGCTTTTGAAGTGTCTGATCTTGGGAATATTCCCTAAATTTTTTAAGGTCAGAGGCCTTCCCTATGATAAGTTATGTATTTTTGAAGTCTATGTCACTGTTTTTGCTATCTTAATTCCAAAAATTAGCATGTTGCTTAGAAAATTCCACGAAAATTTGGTGAAGTTTCTTAGGACTAGAGGACCCTAGAAAAATTATGGTTTGATTTAATTCCTTAAAAGTAATCCTAATTGGCCTAATTAATCAAAATTAAACTTTAATTAATTAGAGTTAATCACACATCAAAATGACTTGAAAATAATTCTCCACTGATCTTTAGGATCAGGGGACCCTCACATAAAAATTTGAAGTCAATTGGAAATGTTTAACCCCACTAAATGAATTAATTAAGGCACATAACCAAAATTAAACTTTAAAAAATACATAACCTCAAAAATACATTTAAAAAATTCACCAAATTGATTTTGGGACTTCTCTGGTATCAGAGGAGTCTAAAAAAAATAAAACTAAAATTTTCTAAAAATGTTCATTTTTAAGCATATTTTAATATTTTTAATAAATAAAAAATATTAAAAATCATAAAAATGTCATATTTGGTCCCCTAATCACTTAGGAACCAATCAAATATTTTTCCTAAGTCTCTAGGTTAAGATATTTAATTTTAAAGCCTTAAAACAATTTTTGAAATTAAAAATGTATTTTCTAGCCTTCCCACTAAATTAATTCTAATAAATCAAAGAAAACTCATAAAAATGTAAAATTTGTTTCTCTGACTTTCTTGAGGTTAGAGGGATTTTTTGAAAAATAAAAAATTTATTTTTTATTTTTATTTTATTTTATAATTAATTAACACTCCAAAACTTAAAATAATTATAATAAATAAAATATAACTCGATAAATCACCAAAATTAGTCCAAGTGGTCCTTTGGTCATTAGGAACATCCCAAAATTTTCTTAAGGATAGAAACTTTACCTTGGTCATGTTGGTGAATTTTCTTTGCAAACCCTTATTTTCCATTAAAAATAATTATATAAATAAATTAAATTCAAAAACATCATATTTTCTTCTCTAATGTCTTAATTGACATGTGAGTGAAGTGGCATAAACAATTTTAAGTTTATTTAAGCTTAATTTAATGAGTTATAAAATAAATAAGCTTAAAGGGGCATAAAGGTAATTAAAAGATTTTAACCCCTAACTAAAACTTTAGGTTTAATCGAATGGGGGTAAAATATCTGATTTTAGTTTTCTCTCGGATGATCGAAACTTTGGGAAGTCAAAGGGTAGGAATCCATTAATCACTTTAATAAACCCAAAAAAAATGAAACTTTAATTAATTGAGTGATTTAAATTTTGGAAGATTAATTGAAATTGGATTATTAAAATGGGATATAACTTAAGAGGATAAGTGGAATTAATAATTAAATAATTCTTAATTTAATTAAAACCTACATCATTAAATAATTTAATAATTGATTAAAGCATAAAATGTTAAATGATTAACAGGTAAATTAAAATATTTGATACTGATTTAAAATCATTTCAAAATAAACTTAAATCAAAATTACAAATTTTAAATTATTTTAATTCAACTCACCTTAAAGAATAATGTAAAAAAAATTTAATTAATTAAATCGTCAAAATTTAATAAATAATTTGAACACCACTTTTAACCTAAGTTAAATCTAAGATTGAAATTAACATGAAATATCGATCTCATTTATAAAAAAAAGGTTTAACTTAAACGAATCAAACATTATTCCAAACTTAAAATCATTGATTAAAATTTCATAATTAAATCGCATTAAAGTAAATCATCAACCTTTAACTTCAAATCATTAAAATCTTTAACAAATTAACTTGCCCCTGAAAGATTTAGATTATTATAACTATTAAAGGAAGTGCTAAGTGAAATGTCACTTCACTCATATGATAATCAAACATCCTAGTTCACTGAGCAAGGGAACAAAACTTAACCAAACCCTTGGATGATTAATTCACCTGTGTAATTAAATTCACTTGGACTCAAAACTATCCCAGAGGTATTGAAAAGATGTTTAGAATTTGTTCTAAGCACTTCCTCAATACGATGGGTAGTTTTAAAGAACAATTGAACTTAATTTCTCTTTGATGAAGAAAATCATCCTTATCCAAAATTAAGAACCTAGACGTCACAGGAAATGACTAGCTATAGGATTAGGATTCTAGTAGACAATCAAAACCCTTCCTTTAGTCTTTATCTAGGTGTTTGTCGAAATATTTAAATGCTTTAATATGTCTTTTAAAGTACAGCTTGGAATGACGGGAAGACCCTCCAGGTACGCTTTTCTGTTATTGCAATATACTCTATTGCATTTTCTACACTGCACTTTACTCTTCTTGCATGTTAAACAAGATTTTTGCATGAAAACCAAAAACTTTAGTACAGCCAGAAAACTGAAACCAAAACTAAATTAAAAGTCACAATAAGATAAAATTCAGTGCCACAACATTCAAAATATAAAACAACTCAAAATTTAATTACAAACAAAACAACAAAACTACAATTGCAACTAAATTAAAATGTCTCGTTGAATGATCAGTAATACCTCGGATGATGTAACCCACATGTTGCTAACTGGATTTCCCACGATCTAAATGAAAGTGTGGAACTCATTCAACTGAGTTTAGCAAATTCATCTGGACTAAGTGAATTCGATGAAAATTACAGTGCCGGGATGACGGAACCATGGGATCTTAATCGGTTATGTTTAAACAACTTTAAGATTTGTTTTAATTAAAATATTAAAAATGTTTGGTCTTTAAGATTTCTAAACCAAAAACTTCTCTCATCCTTTGATTTATGACTTCTAAAACTAAACCTCTACAACAACAAGGAGCTTGGAGCATGATGGGCAGCATGGCCATCGTCATCAGCAAAACTCGGATCTACACCAGCTAAATCTTTCCTAGAATTAAATAACCAAGCCAAAGGATTTTGAGGTAGTTTACTTAGTGCAACATAAATCCTCAACTTTTCGTTAGGCATTTGCATAATCATATTGTGCAAATTAAGTACTAACCGGTCTTAGGATTCCGAGGTAGTCGTTTGGTATGACATAAACCCTCACATCTTCGAGGCTATTTGTGTGATTATATCACAAATATAAGTCTTAATTAATTAAAATTGGTAGGATTGAAACATTAAATAATTTTCCCAAATTGAAGCCAAAGAATAGGATAGTTTGAGAAGTTGCCAAGATTCTTCTTGGATCCTCAGCTTCTCCTACTTTTCTTCCTTTGGACTCTAAAAATAAACTGTTCCGAATTTGAGCTAATCCCTATTGAAATTTCAAAAATCCAATCCTTTGAAAACCTTAAACTTTGAAATTTTTGAGAGCAAAACCACTGATCATTATCAAGAGTTTTCTTAAATGATTTCCGTCATTTAAGATGTAATTAACTATAGGGGTTTGCTCTTATAGGAAACTTTAAGAACCCAGGTAATATAAACCTTGCTTAATTCCCTTATATTAAGTAGGGAAACTTGTCGGCTTATAAAATTGGTTCGCAGACCAAACAGATGTCACAAATCTCCTAATTTATTTAATCGAGCCTCATCATCAAGCAATGTGTCTATTCTTCGGGATAGATACACGAGCCTGTGGTGTGGTGCTCGTTTATATAAACTATTTGGGATGCGAGATCGGTTTAATTTCATATCTTAAAATTTTCAAACTTAAAATTATTTTCAAAAAATGAAATACTACTTTCCAAATATATATATATATATATATATATATATTAAATTTAAAACCTAAAAATATGCCGACGAGTGACTAAAAGTGAGCAAGCCATCCTTCATCGACCAAGTCATTTAAGATTTTATGAAAACATGACACATAAACCTCTATTTCCTAATTTTCCAAAATTTGGTATTTATTTTGTCACCCCATTATGTAAGGGTGAGCTAAGCTAAGATTTTCTTCATTGGATGGCTTGTGAGGTGAGTGATGACTCACCCATGTCATCTCTTAAACCTTTCATGAAGGAATGACACCTCCTTCATCCTCCATGATTATGTCATAATGGTATTTTTAACCATGGTTAAATGATGTGTCATGGGTTATTTAATGTGTTAACTTATAGGTAAAGTGTTTCATGGGTCATGTATAACCCATATGAGGTCATCTATGATGTCATTATTGGGTTTGAAAATTCAAAACCATTTATTATGTCATAAATGGTGTCACATGTCCAAATTTTATTTTCATGGCGTTTTAATTATATTTTCATTTCTAATTAATTATGCAATTAATCAAAAATTTTAGAAATTATATTATTAGTCAAAAAATTAATCAAAATAATTTTGGGATTAATTATTTGATTAATTTTTATCATTTTTGGTTCCAAAATTGGGTATTTTGACCAAATTTGATAAATGTTGACTTGGGTTGACCAATTCTAGTCCAAGGGTGTCCAATGTAACCCACCCAACCTTGTCATGGTTGATTTGGTCATAAAGTTCACGGGTTTTATCATTAAGTGTTTGATCTGGTCATGTTAACCAATTTTAGGGTTTAAGTTAATCCAGGGTTAAATGTGGTGATTTTTGGATTAAATTTTGGTCACTTTGATCAATGTCAAGTTGATCATGTCAATGTCTGTCTTCGAAGTCGGCTTTGTGGTCAAGGGCATGAGATAACCATTCGACCAATTTTAACCCTTTTAGGTGAAGAGTTGACCAATGGGGCTAAGGTGGTTGTCTTTTTGTCATGTATGAATTTTTTTGATCAAATTTCAATTACTTAAGTTAGAGAATGACCAATAAGGCCAATGCAATAATCTTTGGGTTATGGTTTGACCATTTTGACCTAATTTATCATTTTAGGTCATGAGGTGACCAATGAGGTCAATGTGTTGGTTTTTAGGTCTTAGGTTGATGATTTTGGCCAATTTTAAATACCATTTGGGTCAGTAGGGTGGTTATTGGATTAAGGATTGACCATTTTAACTAAAATTGATATTTTGGTTAAAGTTTGACCTGTTGGATCAATGGGGTTGGTTATTAGGTCAAAAATTGACCAATTTGACCAATATTGGCTTTTTGGTCAAAGGTTGACCTATTGGGTCAATGGATTGGTCATTGGGTCAAAAATTGACCATTTTGACCAAAATTGACTTTTTGGTCAAAGGTTGACCTATTAGGTCAATGGGTTGGTCATTGGGTAGAAATGGACCATTTTGACCAAAATTAACTTTTTAGGTCAAAGTTTGACCAGTTAAGTCAATAATTGATCAGATCAGGGTTTTTAATTACTAATTTGATCATTTAAGAATGTTATTAAAATTTAGCTTAAGATGGCATTATTAGGGTGTTACCCTAGTCATTAGGGTTTAGTGTCCATCAGTGAGATTTATGAATTCAATATTGGTATATTTCCTATCTCAAGCTAACTTTGAAATGATGCTCACGACAGTGATGTCAATAAGATGGTGGGCTTAAATAGCCATGGCTGGGGTGAAGCTCAGGGCCTCTATTCAGGTGCATTAGGACTGTTATGTGGAGGGTAGTAAGGCTCCAATGGCAATTCCGGGCTTGACACATCAGGTGGTCTCAAATGGGTGAAGAATCAAGTGGTGTAGCTCTCAGTTTTGGCTCTTCTAGCGACTAGGCCAGTAGGCCTGGCCAAGGGAGGTGGTCAGAGATTAGTGAGCAAGAGGTCAGGCGATCATGGTGAGTAAGTAAGCTGGTGATGGCTTTGGGTAAGAGATCTTCCTTGGTCTAGCTATAAATGGGGTGAAATCCCCTAATTTAGGGGATCTTTGGTCCATGGCTCATATAGGTTGGGCTAAGTGGTCCTAGGGTGGTTCCTATGGTCAACTTGTGGCTATGAATGGCTTGGTTTGATTAATTTGGCTAGGTTTAGTCAATTTGGCCCATAGGTTCAATTTTAAGTCATGTGGGTGAAATTTGGGCTAGGTTGGGTTCAAGCTTGGGTTAGGTCCAATAGATTGTTCAATATGGTGTGTATGATTGTCATGAAGTTTTTGAAGAGGATTGGGTTGGTTTAGACTATGTTTGGGGAATCAATTTGGCTTGATTTGGGTTTTTGGTCAATTTTGGGGCATTTGGGTTAGTTGGGTTTATATTAGGCTAGAGATGGGTCAAAGGCTAATTGATGGTTCCAAATGGTCAAAAGGGATGTTATAAAAAGTTCCCAACATTAATTGGGTGGAAGTTTTAGGATTGGAATATTCAATTTGATGGAATTTGGGTATCTGACACATTTTGGGTAAATTTAGGGATTTTAAGTTTCGTTCGACTTGGATGAAGTTTGGGCTCAGATCTGGGGCAATTGATGGTTTAATTTTTTTTAGGGGAATGTCATGAAGAGTTTAGAATTCAACTTTGGGGGAAATTGATTGGTAATATGTTCAATTTGGGGGAATTAGGCCATATAGTTAAAATTGGGGCTTTTGGTTTGGGTTTGAAATTGAGCTTTCAATTGGGTCAAATTGGACTTGTATTTGATTTCAATTAGTATTGGGGATGTTGAATTAAAGTTTAGAATTGGAATCGAGGAAATTGGGGTTGATTGGCTGGACATTGGGGATGATTTCGGTATTTTGAGCCTTAAAGGGCAATTTGAGGCTTTTGGTCAAATTGGGCTAATTTGGTCAAATTGGTTCAATGTGGTGGTTCAGAATTAAAATTGGGAGTATTTGGACGGTTTTGGGATTTTTAGGAATTTTTGGAATTTTTTTGGAAATTTTGGGCTAGGAGGCATTTTGGTAGTTTTTGGTATTTCGGGGGGTATTTTCGGAATTTTTGGTAACTTTAAGGTGTTTTAGGTATTTTAAGTGGTGAGGAATATTTTGGGATGATTTTTGAGGGATTTTGGTAATTCTGGTTGATTTTGGGCAAAATTGGGATTTTAGGGGTAATTTAGTCATTTGGTACGGTTTAGGGCTAAGGGGTCAAAAATTGGAATTTTTTCTAGAATTAGGGTTGGGAGGGATTGATAACCCATTTGAGCCATGGACCAAAGGAATTCTCCATTTGGATCCTCCATGTACTGGTACTAACCAAACTCTAGCTTGGGGCTAAGAGCTTGGGGAAACCACCCACATGAGTTTCCAAAGGAGTAGAGGATCAAGTGTGGAGAAATTTCATTTAGGATTGTGAGGTAGTGTGTGAGAGTGTAATGTGTAAGTGTGTGTGTGAGCCTCACCTAGACTTCCCAGGGTATGTCCTACGGCTTGACCATCCTATAGGGAACTCCCATTGAGCTTTGGTCTCATCCTCCTAAACATTTAAAGGTTAGACTTTAAGCATTTGAAAACTTCAAGTGAAGCAAAGAAGTGTTTTGATTTTCTATGGGGTAAGGGTTCCATCACAAGTCCTCTAAGATAGTCACCAGGAGAGTCTTATGGCTAGACCCTAGGCTATTCTAAAGAAAGACTAGACGTCAACTAAAAGTGAGGTCAACGCCCCCCCAAACTTAGATTTTTATAAAAATTAAACATTTTAGTATAATAGATATAAAGACAGGAATGAAAAATTAACAGTTATACTAATAGGGATTTTCATATCATAATTATGCAGGTAAAAAAATTTAAAAACTTGAGTAAAAATGATCACAGTTCATTTTTATTTTAATCATTAAGAGATTAAGAGGACTTCTATGCAGTGGAGGCTAAAGTAAAAGCAAATCACACAAACTAACATATTATCACAACCACAACAGAAAATTCATGGTAGTATATTGAAATTTAAACATTAAATATTTAAATGAAGGTTAGCTTAATTTAAACTTCTTAAAGCAATAGGAATAAGTTACACAAAAACCACAAAACACATCTAAAATAAAAGAGTTCAAATACATACTACCACATCATCATCACATAGATACACATTACAATAAACAATAACAACAACGCTTACTACCACTACAAATAACAACACATAAAGTAGTCCCATCATTAACACAAATAACATAAGAGTACAAATAAAACACAACATAACTCAATCCTTACTCATCCTTATCTCCATCATCATCTTCATCATCATCATCATCCCATTACCTAGTAGAATCAAAGTCAGTATACCTTGGATAAGGAGGAAATATCACACTTTGAGCACTCTGACAAGTCTCTCCATAGCAGTGTTATACTTCTCCTCATAATCACTGTGTCTCCCTAAGTATGAATCAATTTAATCAACATAGTTTTCAAGATTTGATACTTTATCCATAGTGTAATCAATATTATCCATCATAGTCTGTAGCATTTTAGATTGTGAATCTACATTTGATCTAGCACAAGATGTAGAAGCTCTAGATGTAAAAGCATTTGATGTAGAAGCACCAAACCTTCAAGAGAATCCTCCTCTCCAACGAAAGTTTAAATGCTCATAATAAGTCTTCACATTCACACTTGTAATGGGCTTCTAGGGTTGGAGAATCTCCTCCAGATTGCTCAATTAAAGAAACGATTAAGGAAGGAAATCCTAAACCTGCAGTAGTGGCGGCTTTGGTAGAACTGGTAATAATCTGATATATGAGAAATCCAATATTGACCGGCTTAAATTGCTGAATGTAGTAGTTCAGTTTAGCCCTCTCTCTGATCACTTCTCTAAGATAATTTTTGGGGAGTAAACGAGCAGAAATAAAATAGTGTCATGCCTTCACTGTGGCATTCATCTTCGATGTAGGGAAGTTTACTCTTCTACCACTGGTAACTTTCCAAAGACCTCTTCCAATAGTTAATGAAGTTATAATCTCATCTAGCTCTCCTCTGTAGGATTATAATTGGAATAAAAACACAAAGAATCCGTAGGCAGTTTACAAAATCAATTGATTTCCTCAGGTGTAAATGTTACTGTCATCCCTCTCACCAACACTAGATCGTCTTCAGATTCAGGATGATTTGCCTAAAACTCCCTAACTACAGAGATCACCGCAACAGCAGAGAAATAGTAGAATCAATCCCATTGTCAGTGAACAATAAGATCTACTTTTCCACACAGATTTTAAAACATCGCTCAGGAATCAACTTCCTCAATTAAAGTGCTTCGGCATAATGATCCTGAGCCTTAGAACTTACAGATTTATTCGAATCAAATGTAGACTTCCCCTTGTTTCTCATCATTCTTGTTGTCATTCTAAAACTTGCAAAGAAATCTTCAATAAATTCTGAAATCAACCTAAACTTACTAGATCTAACTTCTAAAAGCTTAAACTTACTCTTCCATATAAAATCCACCAATTTTCATCAAATTTTTACCATGAATATTAAAATTTTAGAATTTTCCATAATGAACTCAAAATCTATGGTGAAAATTAAAAACTTTTACATAAAATAGAAGCTCTAACTTAAGAAGATGAAATCCAAAAAATAGGCTCCTATCTCTAGAGATGTGTTCTCTACTCAAATATTTGACATATCTGAGCAGGCTGTGTAAGAACTCCTTTATTTTACTCTATCCCCATGATCCCTGTAGTAGGAGGTAGAGATATACCTCTCAATCCACCGTGAGATCTGGATGCATGGGACCCTTGGTGTGGTACAGTGACAATGCACCAAATGTTGTGCCAGATATCATTGATCATCTTGTTGGAGAGGCTTTTACCCACATTTGTTGTGCCCACCCTTTCCATTAGCTATAAAGAATGTTTTGTGGCTTCCTCTTCATCGTAAGATGAATTATTCCTATGTTGATAAAGGGAGGTTCAGGCTACACCCTTGTTGATTCTCACCTTGTTTGAGGATAGAAGTCAATTGCTCTACATCGACGAATACCCAGTGGGTTAGGAAAATTCTTGCCACCTTGTCTCTTGATATCCTGACACTGCATGTAAGATAACTTTCTAGTTTTGATGGTGAGGAGTTACTTTCCTTTGCTTTAAAGTGTGTTTTATTCTACCTCTTTCACTTGTTAAGAGAGGCTAGGATGGATGTTTTATACTCCAATTGGAGCAACATCCCCAGGATCTCTCTTTGATAATATGTTGTATCGACTAGACCACTTTGTTAGGCTCGGTCGATCCATGTTCATCCGGGATACACATCTCGCTCTCTAGTTGAGAGTGCCTCATTCAATTTGAGCTAGTTTACCTTTTGGATAAGCTCTTGATGAGAGCATTTCATTGCTAAGGCCACTCTATTTGTCTAGCATTTGATATAGTCAGTTTACCCTAAACCTAACTAGGCCATGTTGCCTCACCTTTCTAGAACCTTGTTGACTTTCTAGTCCGTTCTTGGTGATAGAGCATCATTGTGAGATGAATCCATATCTTATATCCAACCTCATGGATATTTTGTTTCAATTGGTTGATTCTTATCACCTTATCAATAGTCAAGTTGAACTGATGAGAGCACTTTGTCATGATAAATCAGTCCATGACTCATTGAGATACTTTGATATTCAACTCTACCGGTTAAACCTCTCTGCTTATCTAACCAACATACACCTTGACCAAGAGATGATGGATTAAGAAACGTCTCATCGTATACCTCTTGATATTTTGGCTCCATTTGTGGAGGCTATTAAGACATTTTTGAAAGGAACTACACCCCTTAGTTGATCTTGTCGTGGGTTCACCTTTCATGATTCTTGAGGTTGAATCTTGGATAGATCCTAAGGTTGGGCTGGAGCCAGAACATGTATGAACCTTCTTAGGATTTTCAATTTCTCATGGTCTGTAGGATTCAAACTATGTCTTGATGACGGAATCCCTCAGTTTAATGAACTTTCACCAAAGACCTGAGAACTCATCAGAATGACTAGATGGGTGTCATCAAAATGTAAGTAGTTTTAGAGAATCTTTAGATTTCTTACTTATCCGTTCAGCTAAACTAATGGATGTTTAACAAGTAATGGACCATAAAATTTTTTGAATCTTTATTTAGGAGAATTATGAGTAAAAAAATTACTTTATTGCAAAAGAAGCTCTACCAGATATAGTAATTTTCATGAAAAATAAAAAGTGTAAAAGGCTTTAGAAAAAAAAGCCAACACTCTTGGGAAGAAGCTTAACGTGAGTGGAAAATCAAAAAAATTTCTATATAAAGAATTTTTTGATTTAAAAGTTCTCCTAGTAAGATCCTTAAAATATAAGGTTCAAAGAATTGTTAAGTGATATTTGGATGGCTAATAAATTAGTAATTTGGATATAAAGACATCTCAAAAATGAAAATATTTTATTAACACTTGGATACGAATGACGAGGCCAATCTAGGCTAAGGGTGAATAGAATGAAAGGACAGGTGCTAAAGAAGAGTACTTAAGGAAGTCCCACCTGGAATTGAATACTGAAAATTTGATGTTTTGTATGGTTTGTCTGGTCATGAGTCTAGGACGCCCATGTGGAGCTCTTCGTACAAAATCGATTTAGCATGTCACTCCAAATCAATCCCGATAACGTACTTATGCTAGCCAAATAATATATATATATATATATACATATATATATATATATATATATATATGTATCTATATATATATATATATATGTATATATATATATATATATATGTATATTATCTATATATATATGTATATTATCTATATATATGTATATGTATATATATATATATATATGTATATATGTATATATATATGATATATATATATATATATATATATATATATATATATATATATATATATATATATTATGGGAAAGAGAGAAGCTCCGGAATTTTAGGAGGGATTCTTGAAGTTTGCTTCGATTTCTTCAAGTTCTTCGAGCTTTGGATTGTTCTTGTTCCCTCGAATTGGATGTTTTGTCGGTGTTCCTCGGCTTCGAATTGGATCTTTTCCAATTTTTGTTTCCCGGGCTTGTTCTTTTTAAATTCTGATTTGGGTGAATTCAATTCCTTTGAATTCCTTAGATCTGTTCTTGTTTTGTTTCGGATGGTTGTACGTAACTCTGCCGGAAAGGCTTCCTTTGTGGATGTGGTGGGCTCGAATTTGGTTGATTCCCGATAAGCTTGTCTTTCCCCAACTCTACCATGATGTTGTTTCGGTAAAATGGATGTTCTTTCATTAAGCCAATTATCAAGAAAGGTGGAAAACCCGCTTTGATTTTCTCCGAAACCGAATTGGCTTCCCTGGTCGATGCGCATAAGTTTACACTTGTTGGGAAATTCCAATATGGACATCCTAAATCGGAAAGAATTAGAAAATGCTTTGAAGATTCGAAGCTTACCGGTATTTGGAAAGTGGGTCTTTTCGATGGTAGGCATATCATGATTAAACTTTCCAATGAAGAGGATTATGCAAATTTATTTTCCAAGAAGTTTATTATCGTGGAGGGTATTTACATGAAAATCTTGAAATAGTCTCCCGAATTCGATTCTAATCGAGAAGCACCTATTATTCCAAGTATGGTTTAAGATTCCTAATCTCAAATTGCAGCTCTTTAATCATCAAGTCCTTTATGCAATTGGTACTGCTATTGGGAAAACCACTTAAATTAGATCTCGCCTACCTTTAATCCGTCCCGTACCTTCCTTGGCAAGAATCCTTGTTGAAAGAGATATTACACTTCAAGATGTCGATGAAATTTGGCTCGGGGTCTCCACATAATGGATATCGGCAATCTATTGTAATGGAACATAGACCTTTTTATTGCAATCATTGTAAAATGTTTGGTCATACTAAGGAAGGTTGTTATAGAATTCATCCTAATCTTATGCCATCTAAATATAAGGCCGGAACCGTTGCCGATACACAAAGAGGGCGTAATCTTGATTCCGTCACCCTTAATCCCGATATTGTTAAGGGGACTCCTGTTGTGGTTCGGATAACTCCAAATGTGATTCAAGATTTCTCTCGTCGCTATTGAACCCGTTGAAACTTCGACTAATGCATCCGCTAAAAACAATTGTTCTACCTCGAACAACAACAACCTAGCCGATCCAGCTTCGTTGATGTTTCGATCCTAATATTTCTGCCGAGAATCCTCTTATCGATTGTACACTCAATTCTGGTTCTATCATTACAAATGCTATTGATGTATTAGATAAGGATTCGGATTTAGCTATTCCCGGAACTCGCTATTGCCGCTAATAATCTTTATTCGGTAATGTTGTTGCTCGTTAATGAAGTATCCGGTAATTTAAATTCTGAAAGTTCAATTACTCGTTGATGGGATTGGGAATGAAGTTGTTATCGTAGCGAATTATCTTCTTACTGTGCTAAGGAGGTTTCACTCGCTATTATTAACTATCCTATATTTCGTAATTCTTCACGTAACTTGGATTCTAATTCTTCCGATCAGTCCGAATGTTGTCAATACTGATTTGAAAGAAGATCGGATGGTGCAAAATTCAAAGAAGAAGAAGGAATTAAAGCAATTATCGCATATCTAATATAATCCCCTCTAATATCGCTACTTTTTCTAGGCTTACTAGAGGAAGTAGATCTACTCATGATTAATTTTTTATGTTGGAATGTTAGGGGAGTGGCCAACCCTGGCTCCCTTAGCAGAATTTTAAGTCTCAACAGGGTTCATAAATTTTGGGTCATTGTTCTTCTTGAACCTTTGGTGAAAAAGAACTTTGATAGATTTTTAAGGAGGTTTTCTCGGTTTTTCTTTTGCCTACAATTCTACTAATAAGATCCGGCTTTTTAGTAGGAAGGAGTCGAGAGTTGATATTCTTATTGATAATCCTCAATTCTTACACCTACATTTCGAGCTTGATCGCCCAAAGGATTTGCTACTTTTGTTTATGCTTCTTCTACTATTGCTGGTAGATCTGAACTTTGGTCTCATTTAAAGGATATTGGTCGAATATGGTTGAAGGTCGGATAGTGGGGGTGATTTTAACCGCATTTTGCACCCTAGTGAAAAGAAAGGAGGAAGGAATCCTAATCTTCATGATATGCTAAATTTTACTAACCAAGTTAGCTGTCGCTAATCTATTTGATATTGGGTTTGAAGGTTCTCCATTCACTTGGAGAAGAGGTTCTCTTTATGAAAGGTTGGATAGAATCTTTACTAATCAACTCGGATTGATATGTTTAGTCTTTCCAAAGTTAAGCACTTAGCTAGACTTGGTTCGTATCATGCTCCCTCGCTTGTTCAATTCTCTCATTTTATTAATACTAAACATCATGCTTTCGGATACTTAAATGTATGGTCTACTCACCCTACTTGTTATCAAGTTGTTAAGCATAATTGGATTCTTCCATCTAATTATTCTATCGCTAATCCTTTATTGAAGTTATGGCAACTCCATAAGTCACTGCTAAGGCTTTAATTAATCGGAATTGACTCGAATTTGGGAACCTTACATATAATATTCAAAAAGCAGTAAAATTTGGTGGCCCAGGTTGAAATCGAAGTGGAAGCTTCGGGAGGAAAACCGATAAAGATCTCGCTGGATGCTAATGTTTTGTCATGTACTGCATTGCTATAGAAGAGCTCTTTCTTAAACGAAGCGCTAGCTAACCATTTACTTCATGGAGATAGGAATTCAAAATTTTTTCATGCTATTATTAAGCATAGAAGATCCATTAATACAATTCAAAGAATTAAATCTTCTAATAATTGCCGGCTTTCTACTTCTGGGAAATTGGGGATGATGTCGTTCAATATTTTCAAAACCTTTTCTCTTATCAAGATACCAACTCGATATCTTTTCTAATAAACTCATGCAAGCCGATTTGTAGTTGGTTAGGTAATTAAATCTATCCAGATTACCTAATGAGGATGAAATTTTATCTTCCATCAATTCTTTGGACGAGTAATAAGACAACTGGTCCGGATGGGTTTACTCCCGATTTCTACAAGAAATTCGCGCATTATCGAGATGGATATTGTTGAGGCTATTAAGCTTTTCTTTCGTGGCATGGATCTCCCTAAGTATTTTGTATCCTCTTCAATTATTCTCATACCAAAGGATAAAAAGAAGGATTGTTGGCAAGACTTTAGACCTATTAAGCATAACTTCAACCTTTTCAAAAATCATCGACGAAGCTTCGTGGCTAGAATTCAGACCTTTTATGGATACTTTAATCTCCGAAAATCAATCAGCATTTGTTAAAGGAAGAAGTATTAGTGAAAATATATTGTTAGCTCAAGAAATGCTTACCGATATTGATAAGCCTTGTAGGGGTTCTAATCCGATTTTTAAATTGGATCTTTCTAAGGCTTTTGATACTATAAGTTGGTCCTTTATTCTTAAAGTGCTTTATGCTAAAGGTTTCAGCTCTGGCCGCCGTGGACTCATTTCAAGGTGGTTAAGCAATAATTATTATAGTTGTTCTCATTAATGGTGAGAGCAATGGGTTTTTTCAAGGTGTAGAGGCATTAAACAAGGAGACCCCTTTCTCCTTATATCTTCATATTGGCTTTTGATTACCTTTCCAAGCTTCTTAATAATGTTCAGTATCACTCACCCTTATACCCGGCTTAAACACGGATCCACTCAACTCGATTTCCCACCTCGCATTTGCTCGATGATGTCATAGTTTTCCTGGAATGGTAGTAAGAACCCCATAAGAAGTTTAATGAAGGTTTTGGGTGATTTTGAAGAGGTCTCTGGCATGACTTTTAACAAGTCCAAGTGTCATTTTTTGTTCAGCTTCTAAATTCAATGTTAATACTAAAAAGTGGATAGCAGATTTCACCGGATTTGTGGGAGGCTAAATATCGTCTTAAGTATTTGGGTTTTCCTTTAATCAAAGGTAAACTTAGACATTCCCACTATGATGATGTGGTATCTAAAATTTCTCGCTCAAATTCAATGTTGGACAAATTCATTTCTATCAAATGGTAGTAGAATCACTCTTCTCAAGAGTATTTTAACTACTTATCCTCTCTATATTCTTCAAATGATCAAGATGAAGAAAAGCACACAAAAATTACTGTCCATTATATTTAATAAGTTTCTTTGGGAAGGTCATCATAGACAAATGCATCGGACCAATTGGGATAAAGTTTGTAAACCTATTGCTAGTGGTGGGTTGGGTTTTAAGAGTTTTCAAGAAATCAGCCTTTTCCTTTTATTGCAAGCAATGGATTATCTTTAGAGCCAAGAACTCCTTATGGTCTAAGTTTTTGCATGGGAAGTACCGTTCTAATATTCATCCTACTCAAGTACAATTGAAGAATGGGGATTCAAATCACTGGAAGCAATTACTCGAAAGTTAGAGAAGCAAATTGAACAACTTTTTGTATGGGAGCTTGGGGATGGGCAAATTCATTTTTGGAGGGATAAGTGGATTTTTAATGAGTCTCTGATTGATCTTAATATTCATCATTCCATTCATCATCCCATTCAGAAAGTAGCTGATTGCTGGACCAATTCAGAATGGGATACTGCTAAGCTTAGTAGTTGTATTGATTCTGCAACCCAAAAAAAGATTTTGAATATTCCTATTCAATCAGCAAAAAGAGATAAATTGGTTACAAAGATTCCACCTAATCAAAGCTTGTCTAATTTTCTATTTAGAGGTACCTGTTCTACTAATGATTGGGGGAAGAAGCTATGGAATAAATTCTTAACACCTTCCATATCTTTTTTCTCGTTGGAGACTTTTCGGAAGTTTCTTCCAACAGATGACATTCTAAAACTTAAGGGAATTCGTGGACCTTCGATTTGTCAATTTTGTCATGCTGATGAAGAATCCATTCCTCACATATTTATAAGGTGCCTTGTTGTTCAAGAGGAATGATGCTATGTTCAACAACAAGGATTGCTCTATCCAACATATTATCAGGAATTGTTTAATTTATGTTCATAAGGCTAGACAAATAATTAATTCCCAAGCAAATTCTCGTTATTAACAAGGGTCAAGCTTGTTATTTGGAGATTACCTAAGGCTCCTTGGGTTAAAATCAATTCCGATGGGAGTTTTTCTTTAATTGGTAGCTGGAATTGGGGCTATTTGCAGTAGGATCATATTGGAAATTGTAATTGGTTTCTCTCTCGCTCTCGTGATGGCAGATAATAAGTCTTGAAACTCGAAGTTATTGCCGCTTATCGGGGTCTCAAAGCCGCCTTTATTAATAAGCATAATTATATTCATATGGAGATGGATTCATTGCTTTTAGTAAAGATGTTGTTGAATGAAGTTGCTGTTCCATGGCACATTCTTACTTGGGTTAATATGATCTTCAAGTTATCCTCCAAGCTAGTTGTTATATGGAGTCATATTAATAGAAAGGGGAACCAACCCGCAAATTGGTCGGCCAAGAGAACTTCTTCTGGGAAGGAAACAATTTGCAACTCAAGCTCTTCTTCGAATTTTTGTCTTCTTCTTTTTCTTTTTTAGAACTCTTTTACATGGGGACTTATTGGCCATTCCTCATGTCGTATGTTTTAAGACCTCCATTATTCAATAAAAATATATATATTTTGCATAATATATATATATATATATATATATATATATATATGCTAATAAAAAAGATGAATGGCATAGAAGACCAAAGATGAATGGCATAGAAGGGTCTCACAAGCTTTACAACATATCGTACACCCAACCCTTTTTTTACATTTAATGTGTTGACCCTCTAGGTCCAGTAGTCCTTCATAGGAAGTTGACATGCCTTTTATGATGGGTTCTTACCCTCCACCTTGTCTTAAGTTTCATGCATTGACCCTCTGGGTCTGATAGTCCTTCATTGGAAGTTTACTTGCTTTTCGGTGCAATATTCTACCCACTACCTTTTACGCCTTATGTGTCGACCCTCTGGGTTAGTCAGTCCTTCCTTCAGAGTTGACTTGCCTTTCGATGTGGGTTTCACCCACCACCTTTTAGCTTCATGTGTTGACCCTTGGGTTCTGGCGGACTTCCTTTGAGAGCCAACATGCCTTTTATATGGGCTTCACCCACCACCTTTATGCTTTGTGTGTTGACCCTCAAATCCTGATGGACTTGCTTCAGGAGTCGGCATGCCCTTTGTGTGGGATTCTAACCAACTTGTCTTACATTTTATGTGTTGACCCTTGAATCGCGAGGGCTTTCCTTTAGAAGCCAACTTACATTTTGTTGTGGGATTCTACCCATAAATTTTTATGCATTATGCGTCGACCCTCGGGTTCCGACTATCCTTCCTTTGGAAGTTGACTAGCCTTCTTTATGGGCATGTCATATGACATAGTGTACGCCCACCTTTCCTGTGCTTCATTACAAGTAAGAGAGGTCTCGAGCATCCTTAAAACTGATTGTTGAATTGCTAAACAAATAAAGTGGAAGTCCTACAGGTGGCTTATACCTGACGCAATTAGTAATCAGTGTAAGAGAACCAAGTACTTCTCTTATCTTCTCTCTTCAGCTCCTCACTTTGAGCGGGTTCGAATGAGCATGTCCCTATGAGTGTGATAGATATGTTTTTCCTGTTCATCATAAATGAGCATGGAAGATACCCTCTTCTTGGAGGATTTGAGCTTAGGTTTCCAACTAAGCATTCCTTGGTTACCATGTCCTCTTTAGCTAACCTATGCAACATCTCGATTTGATAAGACTTGATATCGATTAATATTTTCTTTATGCAAAAAATTCATGCCCTTTCCTAGCATTTTTTTTCGTTTAACTGTTTCATATAGGGTCTGAATTAAGCTTGTCCCATCCATCATGGTAAATTATGCCAATTGTACTCAGGCCTACTCATCTCATATGAGTTTGGTACTTTCTCTATTAAGGGGTATGTTTGGGTTTGGTCTTAAGGCTAAACACCATTTGGTTGGTGCATTCTATTTTGCCCAACCATTCTCTGATGTCTCAACTGACCGAGGTTAAGTTTGATTGATACCTCTTTTGGCCGAGGAAGCCATGCTTCTTTCCTTAACTCCTTTACCGGTTAAGCACCCCTTTTGGGTCCGAATTAGTATCTCCCACTCATTTTATATGAGTGTGACATTTTCTCACCTAGGAGGATGTTTTAGGTTGGAACGCTACTGTTTGATCATCCATTCTTGGATACTATGGTAATTTCAAAGCGGAATTCATTCTACAAAAATCTCCAGTAGCAGTATCATATATAGGGTTGGTATGTTCTATTGAACCACCCTGTTTAATATTCCTGACTCGGTCAATTTTTATTGCCTTATTAGCATGACATGTTGTATCAGTGTTATAATTTTTCGATTGTCTACCTGATCCATGTCCTTAGTCAGTGCCACATTTGACCTGGCGTTGCCTCGGTATTATCCCCGACGAGAATTTCCTTAGTCAGTTCTCACAGGAGATATCCATTGAGCTCTCCCTAGAGATAACTACTTTGCTAGTTCTACGAGATCCCTTTAATGAATTCTACATCGCCAGTGCTTGCTTAAAGCACCCTATGGATGGATCTGTAAGTCCATCTTGACGTCATGGGTATGTTTGTGATTGGTTTGGTTGGTTTTGTATGCCCTATCAAATGAAATGTTGTATCATCAGCAAATCCACTTCTATAGCGGGATGTTTGATGCCTCCTTAATAGAAAAACCTTGCTAAATGGGAGAATCCTTAGCGAGATTTGTCTCGCTGGTGTGCTGAAAGAACCTTTGGGGTTAGACAGTTATAGCTCATATAACCTCGTTGATATTCTTGGATGATCTGGTTGGTTTTATTTGCCACTTCTAGTACCATGTTTTATCAGATTGACTGCTAATCCATGGATCCCTGACAAGAATTTTCTCGCTAGTGCTTACATGATAGAACTTTTGTTGTTGGACCATCCTGGTTACCTAACCCCGTTAATTCTCTCAATTGTTTGGTTGGTTTTATCCGCCACATCGAGTAACATGTTGCATCAGTTTACCACTGATCTAAGTTTGGTCGAATCGCTTCATGAGTCCAGCATATACTTTGATCTTGATACCTCGGGCTATTTAGCCACATGGTCACTCATCTGGTGCATAGGCAGGATAGTTACTTCCTGTCCAATTTGATAGTTTCGACTGGTTTGGTTAGTTCTGTCCACAAATTCAAATAACATGTTGTGTTAGTTGGCTAACTGACCCGTGTCTGCATCAGGATATCTGATACCTCCCAAGAAAGAATTAGCTTGTTAAATGGGAGAATCCCCAGTGAGAGTTGTCTTGTCAGTGCTCATGGTAGCACTTATATTGTTAGACCGTCTTGGTCATATAATCATTTCTTTTTCTTCACTGTGTTGGTTGGTTTTGTCTACCAAGTCGAGTGCCATGTCGTATCAGTTTAGTGATGATCCATGTTTGTCGGAGTACATTATTGTTCAAATATATTATGAGCATGATACATCAGGCTATTTAGCCATATGGTTGCTCTTTTGATATGCATTCAAGATACATAGCTCTCGTACCGTTTGATGTGTATAGGCAGCATACCTACTTCTTGTCCCATTCAATATTTTTGACTACTTTGGTTGGTTTTATCCTCCATGTTGAGCCACATGTCATATCAGTTCTACCACGGACCCATGTTTTGCCTGGTCTCTCTGTGTGTTTGTGTACGGCTTATCTTTTTAGGTTGTGTGTTGTATTTTAAAAAGGGGTCGCCAAACAGAAATTGTCGGTTAATTTTAAATTTTAAATTTAATTTAAATAAATAATTTGAAAAGTAGTATTTGATTTTGAAATAATTTTAAGTTTGAAAATTTTAAGATATGAAATCAAACTGATCTCACATCCCGAATAGTTTATATAAACGAGCACCGCACCACAAACCTGTATTTATCCCGAGGAATAGACACACTGCTTGATGATGGGGCTATTAAATAAACTAAAAGATTTGTGATATCCATTTGGTCTGCGAACCAATCTTATAAGCCGACAAGTTCTCCTGCTTAATATAAATGAATTAAGCAGGGTTTATATTACCTGGGTTCTTAAAGTTCCCTATTAGGGCAAGCCCCTATAGTTAATTACATCTTAAATGATGGGAATCACTTAAGAAAACTCTCAATAATGATCAGTGGTTTTGCTCTCAAGAATTTCAAAGTTTATGGTTTTCAAAGGATTTGAGTTTTGGAAATTTCAATAGGGAATGGATCAAATTTGGAACAATTTATTTCAGGAGTTCAAAGGAAGAAAAAGTAGGAGAAGTTGAGGATCCGAGAAGAATCTTGGCAACTTCCCAAACTATCCTATTGTTTAGCTTCAATTTGGGAGTTTATTTAATGTTTCAATCCTGCCAATTTTATTTAATTAGGACTTATATTCGTATGACACAATCATACAAACAGCCTCGAAGATGTGAGGATTTTTGTCGTACCGAAAGACTACCTCGGAGTCCTAAGACCGGTTAGGGCTTAATTTACATGACATGATCGTGCAAATACCTAACAAAGAGTTGAGGATTTATGTTGCACTAGGCAAACTATTTCGAAGTCCTATGGCTTGGTTATTTAATTCTAAGGAAAGTTTTGCTGATGACGATGGCCGTGCTGCCCACTATGCTCCAAGCTCCTTGTTGTTGCAGAGGTTTAGTTTTAGAAGTCATAAATCGGGAGATGAGAGAAGTGTTTTGGTTTAGAGAAAATCTTAAAATCCAAGTGTCTTTTAATATTTTAATTATAACAAATCTTAAAGTTGTTTAAACAGAACCGATTAAGATCTCACTGTTACTGTCATCCCGTGCCGTTATTTTCATCGAATTCACTTAGTCCAGTATGAATTTGCTAAACTCAACTGAATGAGTTCCACACTTTCATTTAGAACGTGGGAAATCCCGTTAGCAACACGTGGGTTACATCATCTGAGGTATTCCCGATCATTCAACGAGACATTTTAATTTAGTTGTGATTGTAGTTTTGTTGTTTTGTTTGTGATTAAATTTTGAGTTATTTATATTTCGGAATGTTGTGGCGGTGAATTTTATCTTGCAATGACTTTTAATTTAGTTTTGATTTCAGTTCAAGGACTACCCTAAAGGTTTTAGTTTTCATACAACAGTTTTATTTAACATGCAAGAAAAGTAAAGTACAGTGCATGTAAGTAAATTGCAGTAAATTGCAATAAAATAAAAGCGTACTTGGAGGGTCTTCCCGTCATCCCAAGCTGCACTTAAAACACATGTTAAGGCATTTAAATATTTCAACAGATACCTAGGTAAAGCTAAGGAAAAGGTTTTGGTTGTCTACCAAATTCCTAATCATATAACTAGTCATCTCCTATGACGTCTAGGTTCTTGGTTTGGTCTTAAAGATGATTTTCTTCATCAAAGAACAATTAGATTCAATTGTTCTTCTAAAACATCCTGTCATATTGAGGAAGTGCTTAGGACGAGTCCTAATCATCTTTTCAATATTTCTGGGATTTATTTTGAGTCCAAGTAAATTTAATTGCACTGAAGTGAATTAATCATCCAGGAGTTTAGTTAAACTTTATTTCTTGCTTCGATGAACTTAGATGAATGAAGTGACATCTCACTTAATATACTTTATTTAAGAGTTATAATAATTAAAGACTTTAAAGGCAAGTTGGTTTATCGAGAATTTTAATCATAATTAATTAAAAGTGTTTTAATTTAATTATGAGGTTTTAATTAATAATTTTAAGTTTGGCATAGTGTTCAAATTATTTTAGATTTGATTGAAATCTTAATGATTTAATTTAGGTTTGTTGTTAGATGATTTTTGAATTTAATTCAATTTGATTTTAATTTAATTTAAATTAAATTAAATTTAATTTTAATTTAATTTAATTTTAATTTAATTTAATTTAATTTTAGTTTAATTTAAATTTATTTAATTTAATTTTATTTAATTTTAATTTAATTTTAATTTTAATTTTAATTTTAATTTTAATTTTAGTTTAACTTTAATTTTAATTTAATTTAATTTAATTTTAATTTTATTTGTTATTTTGGATTATCATTTTAATTTTTTAATTAAGAACTAAATATTGTTAAAGTGACTTATTTTGGGATTTTTAAATTAAAGAATAAATATCCTCTTAATAATATCCCTATTTTAATAATCCAAATTTTAAATGTATTCCTTCCAAAATTTAAATTATTTAATTAATTAAAGTTTCATTTTTGATATTTTCAAAGTGTTTAATGGGTTTCTATCCCTTAATTTTCCTAAGTTTCAATCATCCAAGAGAAAGTTAAAATCAAATATTTTACCCCCCCCCCCCCCCATTTTGATTAAACCTTAAGTTTTAATTAAGGGTTAAAATTTTTAATTACCTTTATGCCCTTTTAAGCTTATTTGTTTCATAACTCACTAAATTGAGCTCAAATGAATTTGAAATTTTTATGTCACCTCACTCACATGTTAATTAGGACATTAGAGGAGAAAATGTGATTTTTCTGAATTTAATTTATTTATATAATTATTTTTAGTAGAAAATAAAGGTTTTCACAGAAAATTCAACAACATGACCAAGGAAAGGTTTCTATCCTTAAGAAAATTATAAGATATTTCTAATGACTAGAGGACCACTTGGACCAATTTTAGTGATTTTTTTAATTATATTTTATTTATTATAATTATTTTGAGTTTTAGAGTATTAATTAATTATAAAATAAAATAAATGTTGAAAAATAGATTTTATATTTTTCCTAAATCTGTCTGACCTCAAGGAGTTCAAAGAAACAAATTTTATAATTTTCTGATTTCTCTTTGATTTATTAGAATTATTTTAGTGAAAAAGGTTAAAAACTCATTTTTTTAATATTAAAAATTACATTAAGCCTTTAAAATTCAATATTTTATCCTAGGGACTTAAGAAAAATATGTGGTTTCTTTGTAAGTGATTAGGAATCAAAATGTGACATTTTTATGATTTTTATTATTTTTTAATTATTAAAATATTAAAAATATTGTGAAAAATCAACTTTTTTAGTAAACTCCAATTTTAATTTTCCCGAACTCCCCGATATCGAGAAGCTCCAAAATCATTTTTGTGAATTTTTGAAAAGTATTTTTAGAGTTATGAATTTTTAAAATTCCATTATGCTTATGAGGCTTAATCAATCCATTTAGTGGGGTTAATCAAATCCAATCGATTTCAAATTTTTTTATGAGGTCTCTCTAATCCTAAAGATCAGTGGAGAATTATTTTCAAGTTAATTTGATGTGTGGTTAACCCTAATTAATTCAAATTAAATTTTAGGGGTTTAGGCCAATTAAGGTTATTATGAATGAATTAACTCAAAATATATTTTTCATAGGGTCCTCTAGTCCTATGAAACATCATCAAATTTTCCTAAAATTTATTATACAACATGCTAATTATTGGAATTAAAATACCTAAAACAGTGACATGAACTTGAAAATTCAATAACTTTTCAAAGAGATGGCCTCTAACCTTGAAAAATTCAGGGAATGTTCCCAAGATCAGAGGCTTCAAAAGCCCTATGGTCTCATGTCATGGTGAATTGTCTATGCAAATGGAGAATCAAAATACTGAAAACAGTAAATAAATTATTAAAAATAAAATACTCATCTAATTAACTTGATTTTTTTCCACATTATTCTCCTCTGTTCACTGAGCAAGAGGGTATTTTTATTTTATTTTTGTGATTTTTCTATGCAAAGATATGGAATTTTGAAGTTCTGGGCATTTAAATAATTCAAAAATACCCTAATTTCCTACTTATCTGACTCGGCGCCAACGCAACATCGGCAGCTCCGAAAGCCCACGCAGCGCATTCCCATTCGACGCCACCATCTGACTCAGCGCTCCAGGGGCACGTGGTTCAAGTAACATTGTGCTGTCCGGCTTGATCTCGACAGTCCGCTCGACACGCGCATGATCCAACGGCTCCTGGTCATCGTCTTCGACTGGTGTCCACCCTTGACCGTCCACACTATAACCCTAAGATCTCACTCGATTCTCAATGGATTTTCGTGTTCTTATGCTCTATGGATTCATCTTGAAGAGACGAACACATCCATATGGTTTATGGGCTATGAAATTAACCTAAACAAAATGGAGAATTACTGGAAGCTCGGGAGGAAGAGTGAGTTCATACCTTTGCTCAGAGAAGTGAAGCTTCGATCTGAGAGTTGTGTCACCTTCGATTGAGTCCATGCAAGCTCCAGATGAAGTCTCTGGCTCTAGGGAATTGTCTAGGTATGAAAGTGACCAAGGTCGATCACAAAGCTTGGAGGCTGGAAGCAATGGCTAGCCTGGTGAGGGGGCTTTCTTGGGGAACTTCTTCTCTTGGTCTGGTGAAGGTGTAGGACCAATCAATTTGGAGATTGGCTCACTGTGGTGAAGTGTCCTATTTTTTTAGTGGATTTAAAATCATAAATTGAGCTCTGTTAATGGGGATTAGGGCAAAGGAACACTGGGGATCAACTGCTCTGGGTTAGGAGAAGGTCCCTGGAGCAATTTTGGCGAGTTTCCTTAAGGTCTGGTTCAACTCTTTTTTTTTGCCAAGAGGTGGTGGTGTTTAAATAGGCATGGTTGGAGGGCTTCCCAGGGGCAATAGGAGGCTTGGATCAGCTGCTCAGGGGAGGAGAAGAAGAGCTCTGGTGTCCACTAGGGTTGGGACAGCTCAACAAGGGAGAATTAAATTTTTTGGCTCACATGGAGCTCTTGGCCATGGTGTTTTCCGGTGACTGTGGTGGCTGGTCGGCCAGGCATGGGTCACCATCTGACTCAGTGGGGTCAAGGGTTGAATTTGGTAAAGTCAATTGAAGTTTGATATGTGTAAAACGTTTGATTAAAATGGAATGGGGAGGGTGTATTTTGAACTTGGTTTGGTCAATCCATGGAAATAGGCTTGGTGCACCTCCCCAAGGCCTGATTTTGAGCTGAGGGAATCATTTAGGTCAGCTTGGAAGGGGTGGTGAAGTCTCCATCCAAGGTGAGGTGGCTAAGCATGGTTTAGAGTGTAACATGGATGAGGTTAAAAAAGCTTAATGAAGGTTTAAGAAAGTGGCTTGGTGAGGTGGAAAGTGGCTTCCATGGCTTCCATGTGGCTTGTACATGGCTCAATGGCTCACATTTGGCTTGGAAAAAGTTTGGTCAATTTCATAAAAATGGATTTTAAGGATTTTGGATATTTTGGCGGAAATTTGGATGAAGCTTCATTTAGAATTATTTGATCACTGGTTTAGGACTTAGGGATGATTTTAATTGAATGCATGATGAAGAAGAGTGTCATATGGACTTTGGATGAATTTTTGGGCTTTTGGGTTTGGTAGAAGTGGGCTTTTAGAATGGTTTAAGAAAGTGGGCCTTTAAGTTTGAAAATAAATTTGTGGATGGAAATTTTGTGAAGGATCATGCCAAATAAATGTTTCAATTGGTTTAGGCATGTGTCCTGAGCGGTTTGGAACAAGTTTAAAGTGATTTTGAATTGAAATAGGTTTAATGTGGGGTCTTTTGGTAAAGGGGCCAAGGTGGGCCAAATTGGGCTAACTTTGGTTAAGGTTGGGCTAAAGTTGGATTTGATGTAAAATTAATGTTGATAAATGTTCATGGGAGTGTCACAAAGAGTTTTCAACTTTGGTTGGGCTTTGATTTTGGGATTTGGGCCCATTTGGGTTAGGTTTGGGCTTAGGTCAATTTAAAGGATTTTGGTTTTGGGTTAGGTTTGGGTAGAGTTTAGGTTCAAATTTTGGGCAAATCAAGTTAGTGTTTTGTTTATGGGGATGTTAGGAAGGGTCTAGAAAAAATTTGGGGCCAATTTGGTTGGGTTATGTTTGACTAGGTTTAGGTCATGGGCCAAAATTGGGCCTTAGGCTTCAAATTAAAATTGGGCCCAAATTTCAATCAAATTGGAGTTGGATTTGGTCTAAATTAATATTGGGGATATTAAATTGAAGTTTAGAATTGAATTGGACCAAAATTGAGGTCAATTGGGGTGGTTTGGTTTGACATTGAGTTCACTAGGGTTTAAAATGGGCCAAATTGGGGGTTTTGGTAAAAGTGGAGTAAATTGGCAAAATTGTCCCATGGTGTAGTTGAACAAAATGAAATTGGAAATATTTGAGATTTTCTGAAATTTTTTGGGAATTTTCTGAATTTTTAGATTTTTGGGCTAAGAAGGGCATTTTGGGTATTTGGAGGGTATTGGGGGGTAATTTTGGAATTTTTGGTATTTTTGGCTATGGATGATCAATCTGAGTGTGGGGAAATGTTTAGGATTGATTTTGAGGAATGTTGGGTAATTTAGATGATTTTGCAAATTTTGGGTAGTTTCAAGGGCATTTGGTAGGTTTAGCGGGTGTAGGGCCCCGGGGGTCAAAAATTGAAATTTTGGAAAAATGAAGATTGATCAAATTTGAGTAAAATGGAATCACGTTAGTTGAGCCATGAAGCCGTATTAAGCCCACAAGATCCATGAGAGGACTCATTTTATGCACTCACTATGTTGTTCCTAACCCTCTTAGCCAGGGGCTTAGGGGTTAAAGACCATCCACATGAATTTCCTACATGAGTCAGGAAGTCAAGTTGGGTGAGAGTGTGGTTTTGGGACTTGGAATGTGTGTGAGAGTGTAGTGTATGTGCAAGTCAACCCTCACCAGCACCGAGCCATCCAGGGTATTCATAAGGCCAAGAAGTCCTATGGGAACTCATCCTTTAAACCTCCACATTTGATTTCAACCCTCTAGGTGATTAGGGGTCTACAATCAGGCTTGTGGGGTTTGCAGGGAGTCAAGAGGTGTTTGAATTTCTAAAAGGTGGGTTCCACTTCTAGTCCTCTAATATTAGTCAAAGGAAAAGCCTAAGGCTAGATCCTAAGTACTAAAGAGAGAAGCAAAAAACCTCATCAAAAATGAGGTCAATAAATGGACCCGCAATAGGTGTGGCGTGCTAACCAAGCACACCGCGCGTATTGGCGTTGACCGAAGAGATCAACAAAACCAACACAGATGTCCAAGTGACAAACTTAGGACGATGTAGAAGAATTTCCGCTGGGGAGTATCAGGTATATTTCCAAGACTGGAGATCCCTGAACTCTCGCTGGGGAATGGAAAAGGAGATGAACTCCAAATCACAAGATCTAGGGAATTCGATTTAGATTTTGGTTTACTTTTAAATTTTAACTTTCAATGTGTGAGTTTGGATTTTGATTTGAATTTTGATTTAAAATCGATTTAAGGAAATTTTGAATTTGAAATTTGGATTTGAAGTGAGAATTGAAACCTAGATTTCAACCTCGGGATTGCGAAGAGAACTGGAATTTAGGTACCAGCCTCGGAGTGAGAATTGGAGTTTAAGTATCGACGTAAAAAAAGGATGAGAATCAGAATTTAGGTACTGATCTCGAAATGAGAGTCGGAATTTAGGTACCGACTTCACAAAGGACGAGAATCAAAATTTAGGTACTGATCTCGAGAGTGTGAGATTTGAAATTTATGTATCAAACCTGAAAGAGAATTGAATTTTAAGTATTGATCTCGGATGAGAATCGGAATTTAGGTACTGACCTCGAAGGAAGAGAACTGGAATTTAGGTACCAGTCTCAGAATTTAGAATTGAAATTTAGGTATCAATTTGAAAGAGAATCGAAATTTAAGTATCGATCTCGAATGAGAGTCCGAATTTAGGTACCGACCTCAATGGAATAGAACTGGAATTTAGGTACCAGTCTCAGAAATTTAGAATTGAAATTTAGGTACCAATTCGAAAGGGAATCGAAATTTAAGTATTGATCTCGAATGAGAGTCGGAATTTAGGTACCGACCTCGAAGGATGAGAACTGGAATTTAGGTACCAGTCTCGGTATTTAGAATTGAAATTTAGGTATCAATTCGAAAGAGAATCAAAATTTAGGTATCGATCTCAAATGAGAGTCAGAATTTAGGTACCGACCTTGAAGGAAGGGAACTGGAATTTAGGTACCAGTCTCGGAATTTAGAATTGAAATTTAGGTATCAATTCGATAGAGAATCGAAATTTAAGTATCGATCTCGAATGAGGGTCGGAATTTAGGTGCCGACCTCGAAGGAAGAGAATTGGAATTTAGGTACCAGTCTCGGAAATTTAGAATTGAAATTTAGGTATCAATTCGCAAGAGAATCAAAATTTAGGTATCGAACTCAAAAAGAGAGCCGGAATTTAGGTACCGACCTCGAAATGAGAACTTGAATTTAGGTAACAGTCTCTGAAATCTAGAATTGAAATTTAGGTATCAATTCGAAAGAGAATCGAAATTTAAATATTGATCTCAAATAAGAGTCAGAATTTAGGTACGACCTCGAAGGAAGAGAACTGAAATTTAGGTACCAGTCTCGGAATTTAGAATTGAAATTTAGGTATCAATTCGAAAGAGAATCAAAATTTACATATCGATCACGAATGAGAGTCGGAATTTAGGTACCGACCTCGAAGGAAGAGAACTGGAATTTAGGTACCAGTCTCGAAATTTAGAATTGAAATTTAGATATCAATTCGAAAGAGAATCTAAATTTAGGTATCGATCTCGGAAAGAGAGTCAGAATTTAGGTACCGACCTCGAAATGAGAACTAGAATTTAGGTACTAGTCTCGAAAGTTTGAAAGAGGACTAGAAGTTAGGCTCTAGCCTCGAAGAGAACTGGAAGTTAGGCTCCAGTCTCGAAGATTTATATGCATGAAGAGGGACCCAGTCTCATGTCATCATAACCAAATCGAACAAATTTCGTGGCTCCGTGTCAATAGAACTAGTCGATCCTCTAAGACACAGAAGAAAGAGAATTGAAAGGAGCTGGTAAGTGCACCAAGCTGAAAAGACTTGACTTAGCAATAAGTCGTGGAAAATATTCAAATTTCAAAGGAGTTTCAAACAGATTTCGATTGAGGAAAGAACTGAAAGGTTCGAATGAGAGGATTCAGATCGGAATTCAATTTGAGATTTAGATTCATTTTGTTTGTCCCTTAACGATCCCATTTTTTTATATTTTTGTTTTTTATGTAATGTTCATGTAAATTTTGAAGTTCATTTTAATATTCGTATTTTTAAGGAAAAATTCTCATTTATTTTCTTTTTCTTTTCTCGTTCTTCTTTCAAAGTTCATTTAACTCTAATGGAGTTTCCCGACCAATTTGCACAAAAAGAGGTGAAGGCAAAGTATGACGTAGTCATTTTCATTCCAATTTGCTGAAAGTACATCATACAACTTGATCTAGTCATGATGACATTTTTCTCAGAAATTTAATGTCTCATACAATCCATGTAAATCCAAAACAGACTGTATAAACTTCTTGTTGATCCATCCAAAAGCGTCTGTCGAATAATCCATGTCTGAATAATAAGAAACATGGGCAATAACATCACCTTCCGAGCCACCCTTGGCAGGAATGTAGCATGGATGTGCATTGGAGGTGTGTTATTTCCCATGTAACTCACAGCTCGTAGGGCCTGAGACTCTTCAATTCTGGATCAGGTTGAAAGTGGTAAGGCATTTTTCTGTCGTCCATTCTTCTAAAAGTAATTGAGATCTGCTCCACAGGCACTCCTGGAATGCAATGCTTCGCAACGTCTGCTCCGTTTCCTTTTAATACCAGGAAGGAACCTACCGGTAGTGGTATCTCCACCGGCCCTCCGAACTCACCGGGGCCTGCAATCCGGAGGTCAGATTCGAACATGATGTTGCACTGGCTGAGGAATGACACTGTGCAGAAGGGTCTAACAAAGTCATGATGGTCTATATGCGGAGGTATACAGTCGCTTTCCTTGTAGATGTTAACAATGCAGCTGTCGGGTATGCAATCTGCAGGCAGTACCCTCCATGTTATCATCCTTTTCACCATTCTCTTGATCACTCTTGGCATTGGATCCACCTCACTGCGACGGAGTATCCCTGGTGGATTTTCTTTTCTGTCTATGGCAAAATTGTAGCAACATCCACATTAGATTGTAACTCTTCCCTTCCCCGGCATCCATCTTCGGGGTTCTGAATATGTCTTTTCTCTCAGGCGGCCGGCTCGACCCATTTTCTGTAATTCAAGGATGCAATCCACAATTTTTTGTTGCTCATAATCTGAGAAAACATCTGTATGTAGCTCGAGGCCTTCCAAGATGTTGACCCTCTTGTTCCCAATTCTTTCAAAGTATTCAAAGGTTTTCTTCTCAACTAGTTGCATTTTCTCCAGCTCGTATTCCAGGATTATTTGAAGTCCTCAGTGTCTAGTAACATACTACGGGATGTATGGCTCAACCCTAGCACGTTCTTCTGCATGTCTTGATTCCTCGGGGATAGTCTCTGTAGGGACATCCTCCGGGGTTGCTTTTGCAACAAGACTCTTCGGATCCGATAAATATGCTCGGCGTCGTGGTACCGACTCTATTTCTGCTTTTCTTGGTATTTCTTTTATCTGTTCCGGCCTTCTGGGAATTGACTTTCTTCTTTTTGGTTCCTGACGAACCAGTCTCCTTGGAGAATTTGCACTTACAGTATCCATTGTCTCTTTATGTTGATCTTCTTCTAACTTGGTCAACATTTTGCAAATGCGACGATTCTTATTTCTTCGCTGGGTAGCAGTGAGAGTAGCTCTCCTTACCCCTTGAATTTCTGCGGGCACAGCGCTGACAAGCCTACCCTCTGCCGTGGCAACCACAGACTTAACTTTCTTATTTTCTCCGATTGCATGAGCAGTGTTTGCGTTTCTTTTCTTGCTACTGGATTGGTGGCTCGGGCCACCCATTTTCATCACTATCTGGCCATAAAGTTCCTCTCGATCAACAGGGATCCAATCATTTTCTTCGTATTGTAAGCCAGCTGGTGTGAATTCTGAGTCAATCTCTATCACTGCTCCGTTCCTCACCCTCTTTTCATCAAGTGTTAGACTCACGCCAATTCTAAAGTTTAGAACCAACCACCCGTTCTACATTTCCCTGTGAAAAAACAAGGAAAGGATCAGGGGCTGTACTATGAACAAGAATAATAAGAAAAACACTTAAAAATTCTTATTCACTTCTTTTTAATTTAAAGGAAGTAGGAAGAGATGAGGAAATATCTGGAATGAATGGATTTAAACGAAAAGATTGACATTTTATTATTATGTTTTCTCATGTTTTCTTTTTAACATTTCCATTGATGAGATTTTTTTTATCATCTATTTTATTTTGTTTTGGGTTCGGAACCAGTCACAAAGTTATTACTTTACCCGTGTTTCTAAGGATAAGATTCTATTTTAGAGGCTACCTTTCAAAACATCAGGTTGCGTAATACTTCTTTAAATACCGTCCATTGATTAGAAGCATGGGTCGTTCTTCACGGCAATTCACCAGTTGGTAGGAACCTCCTGAGTAGACTGTCTCGACCACGAATGGCCCTTCCTATGTTGGTTCAAATTTACCATCTATCTTGTGATGTACAAGAATAGGTCGTCTGAGAACAAGAACTAAGTCACCGACTTTGAATGTTCTTGGGCGGACCAGTTTATCATGGGCCTGGATCATCTTGGCTTGATACAGTTCCAAATTCTACTATGCAGAAAGTCTTTTCCCTTCCAAGCTTTACAATTCTTCCAGCCGTAGTCCGGCATTTTCTTCCGTAGTGATCTTTTCCGCAACTGCAATTCGGAGTGACGGAAGCTGAACTTCCAGAGGCAAGACGGCCTCAGACCCGTACACTAAAGCATAAGGCGTAGACTGAGTAGGAGTCCTAAAAGTCATCCTGTAGGCCCATAAGGCTTCTAACAACTTCCCGTGCCAATTTCTCTTATTGTCGTCCAAAGTTTTCTTTAAAATTTGAACAAGAATTTTATTAAAAGCCTCGGCCAAGCCGTTTGCTCTTGGGTAGTAGATCGTTGAGTATCGCCAATCGATCCCGTGTCTTCTGACAAAATTGTTGATCTTTGTACTTTTGAATGCAGACCCATTATCTGAAATGATCCTGCGTGGTACTCCAAAACGGTAGACAACTTGGTTCTTGAAAAACTATAGCACATGGTGTGCTTTCACTTCTCTGAGTGGTATAGCTTCTGCCCATTTAGAAAATTAGTCTGTAGCTGCAAGAATGAAGGGATGTCCTCTTGAAGAAGGCGGTTCTATCGGACCCACTATATCTGTGCCCCAACACTCAAATGGCCATGACTCTTTTGTCGGATGTAGCACATTTGGAGGTTGGTGTAGAACCACTCCGTGCACTTGGCACTAGTGACAACTTTTGGCAACTTTCATACAGTCGGTCATCATTGAGGGCCAGTAGTACCCTAGTCTTTTAATCTTCATTTTCATTTTCGGACCCGACTGATGAGCGCCACAAAGTCCTGAATGTACTTTTTTAATGATTTCACGAGCCTAGGACTCGCTTAGGCATCTTAGCCACATCTGATCAAAAGACCTTCTGTATAATGTATTATTTATTAATGCGTAAGACAGAGTTCTCTTCTTGATCTGATGGGCTATCGACTTATCGTCCGGTAGGTTTCCTATTAGCAAATAGTCTTTTAATGGCTGCCGCCATTCTTCTGTATTTTCTGTCACTGCTGCAATTGTTTCTTCTGCTTTTTATATTGATTTGTGTATTGTATCCATGTCGAGCTGTGATAGGACCTGTCGTCCTCGAACTGAAACTTCAACTGACTCATCCTGCAAGCAGGCAAATTCCTTTGCAAGGCGGGCTAACGCATCGGCGAGAGCATTTTCTTTTCTGGGAATCTTGTAGATTGTTACGTTTGGAATTTTCAACAATAGTTTCCTGGCATACTGAAAGTACTGCTCGAGTCATGGCTTTAAAATTCTGTATTGTCTGACGACCTGTTGAATGATCAACTGAGAATCTCCGTAGATTTTGATGTTTGTTATTCCCATCTGAATGGTTAATTCCAGTCCTGTTATGAGGGCTTCATATTCTGCCTCGTTGTTGGTACACGGTTCTATTAAGTGGTAGGAGTATTTTAACATCCCCTGCTCCGGTGTTATAAAGATTAGTCTGATTCCTGCCTTACCGGGCACTATCGTTTGCAATTCTTTGTTCTTCTGTGCTGAGGATGCACCGTCGAAATATAGTTCCCAATGCTGATCATTGGGGTCTTCTAGGCTCATTATCTGCTCGTCAGGCAAATCGTCGTTGAGAGGCAAATCTGCCGGTGAAGGGTGTGCTGCAAGGAAGTCTGCTAGGACTTGTCCCTTTACGGCGCGAAGAGGAACGAAAGTTATGTCAAATTGCAATAGTATCATCGACCACCTGGAAAGTCTACCAGAAAGCGTCAGTCGGGTCATCAAGTATATCAACGGATTAACTCTCGAAATAAGGTTGACCTTATGAGAGAGAATGTAATGCCTGAGCTTTTGAGCGGCGAAGATCTGGGCCAAACAATGTTTCTCAATCGGAGGATACTTTACTTCCGTCAGAATTAGACGACGGCTTAAGTAGTAGAGAGCATTGCATTTTCTTTTCCCTCATCATTGACCTGGGCTAGCATGGCTCCAAGGGAGTCGTTTAAAGCCGTGGTATAAAGTATCAATGGTCTACCCGAGACTGGGGCTGCTAAGAGAGGAGGTGTCATTAAATATTGCTTAACGTCCTTAAAAGCCCGCTGGCATTTCTCATCCCAAACAAATTTGGTGACCTTTTTAACTAATTCCGAGAAGGGCTGACACCTACCTGACAAGTTCGAGATAAAGCGTCGAAGATATGCCAACTTCCCTTGAAAGGATCATAGTTGTTTCAAACTTTTGGGAGGAGGCATTTCTAAGATAGCTTTAATCTTTTCCATATCGATTTCAATCCCGCGATGTCGGACAACAAATCTTAAGAATTTCCCGGAGGTGACACCGAAGGTGCATTTTAAGGGATTCATCTTTAGGTTGTATTGTCTTAGTCGCTCGAAAATAATTCTCAAATCATACAGGTGATCTCCCTTATGACCACATCATCCACGTAGCACTCGACTTAGTTGTGAATGAGATCATCAAAAATCTTCGTCATCGCTCTTTGGTATGTTGCTCCTGCATTCTTTAGTCTGAATGGCATTACTTTGTAGCATTACACTCCGATCGGCGTTCTGAATGCCGTGAGCTTTTCATCTTCTGGTGCCATCTTTATCTGGTTGTATCCTGAAGATCCATCCATAAATGAGAAGATTTCATGTTTTGAAGCAATATCGATCATCAGTTCTGGGATTGGTAGTGGAAATTCATCCTTTGAACATACTTTATTTAAATCTCTGAAGTCTACGCAGATTCCTATCTGACCATTATTCTTTCTGACTGGTACCACGTTGGCTAACCAAGTAGGGTATTGTTCTTCACGAACAAATTTAACGTCTATTAGCTTTTTAACTTCGGCTATTACTTGTTGCTCAATTTCTAGAAGCATTCTTCTGGGAGCTTGTCTGACTGGAACGGAAGTAGGATCTATTCCTAACTTGTGAACTGCGACTTCTGGAGCTAATCCTGGCATTTCGTCGTAGCTCCAAGCAAAATAGTCCTTGAATTCCTTTAGTAGCTTGATTATTTCCTCGGAGTCTTCTTTATTGAGTAAGGAGCTAACAAAGGTAGGCCTAGGCTCTTCGCTAGTACCTAAGTTAACTTCCATTAACTCGTCTATTATAGATTTGATTTCTTCTTCGAATTCTGGTGGAGCATCGCCGATTAGTAGATCTTCAAGTTCTTCTGAAGCTTCCAAGCAGTCTTCATTAGGTTCGCAAGTGACAACCAAGAAAAATCTCATATCGTCCACTGATCCTACTGTGCCGAATCCGAGACCATGCTTTGAATTGGGAGGCCGGCCGGCATTATTCCATAATTTTTCAAAGTGTTGTGATCGGCCTTTTGTCCATTGTCGAGGTAAGATACCACATTGAATTAAATTTTGAACACAGGGAGAGTAACACTCAAAAGGTAATTCCATTAATTCGAAAGAAGTAACATCTTCAAATTGTACAACTTTTTCAGTATTGGAAGAAGAAGCACCACGGTAAAACTTGATCTGCTTAATATCGCCACCATGTACTTCCTTGACCACCATACCCTCGATCTTATTAGAATGGATCGGGGTCAGGGTCATAGTATGTACATAATGGTTAATCTTCTCGTACATTGATTTGTATTCTTCATTCTTTTCATCTTCGAGAGAGATCTTGAACTAGGGTTTCTTTTGACTTATTCTAGCTGCTTCTTTCTTAATTTGTTCTTCTTCGAAACTGTTCTCCCAATCAACATCGATGATCAGTTTCTTCTGTCCAATTGTTCCAACATTTCTTCTACGTCCTCATCCCCAGCCTCGACCTCGGGTGCGAGCCCTAGAGAAATCTTCACCATCTCGTCGTAAAGGAGTGGTGAGTAACTGTTGGACTAGAACTTCAGATTCATCATCATCTCGAATTTCTTTTGCTTCACTTGGTATGGTATTTTTGGAAAAGATTGTTTTCTTTGGGGGCACGTAGTAGGCCGCATCTTCATGAATTCCAATTTTGTGTACGAAGAATGGTTGCAAATCACCTTTGATGCACTGTTCCCCTCCTTCGTAATACTTTATGCACTGGTGTAGAGACGATGGTACCATCCAATTTTTATCAATCCATGGCCGACCCAGTAGAGCGTTGAACGATGTATCAGAATCAATTATGTCAAATTTTGCGGTTGTCTTTGCTAAATCACCGATCTTCATTAGTAGTGTTATCGATCCAAGAGCGCTTTCTCCTTTTTTATTGAAGCCTCTTAATAGCATCTTGTCTGCTTCAAGCTCGCGAGCATCAATTTCCAAATATGCTAGTGTCTGAAGATTCATTATGTTGATTGATGCTCCCGGATCAACCAACACTCTGGAGAGTGTAAACCTTCCAAAAGTGACTGAAATATATAACAATCGGTTGTGATCTGCTGTTCCCAGTAATAGATCATTATCCATGAGGGTAACACCTCGCTGTTCTTTTAACGAGCAAACCTCGTCGAAGGAATTACCGGCCATTTGAGTTAAACAAATCTCTGGATCAAGTAAAGCCTTGATCAGAGCATCCCTCATCTCCTTTGACAGGATCAGAGCGTCATATATGCTTAGTTTGGTTGGTAATTTCCTAAGATGGGCTAGCACGTTGTAGTCTACTTTATTACCATGTTCCTCGGTTTCTTCCTGAATGGGCAGTTCGTCTGCTGGGGTTGGCTCTTCCTGAGCAACCACCTGCTTTTCTTTATCCTTTGGACCCATTCTCGGGGGTAGAACTTTTCCACTTCTTAAATTTACTTCAGTTATTTCTTCTGAATTTGGTGTTGAATCTGCCGGTGTATCCTCTTGAATTGGAACAACTGGCTCTTCTGAAATTGCTTTGGTGTCTGATGGTTCTAATTTTATTGTGATCAGAGCCCCTCGGAATTCATAAATGAACTCGTTGCTTGTCGAGCTTTCGTAGCCTCCTTTGTGAACATCTTCTTCGTCATGGTCGTCGAGATTATGTATGATTTGAGAATCGTTATTTGTGTTAGAATCGAGATCCGGATTAAGCCAGTTGTCGCTTGTTACGTAATCATTCGAAATAGTCAAAACGTAGCCAACGCCATAACCCTTATCATTATAAGATCCCGCCGGAGCGAGCAGATAATCATACAGAGTCAGGAGTTCGAGGGATTTCTCCCCCTAATCGGAAACAACCATCCTAGGATAAGCAGCCCCTAGTCTACCCTTCGGAGCCTCGATCTTCTTTTCTTCCACGATCTTCTCCTCCTTCTGGGGCGGTTCTTCAATCGCAAGTGATAGTGCCGGCTCGACAGGTTTCAAACTCTGAGTTGAAGCGCGTACCGAAGCGGTCTGAATGTGATCCAAAATTTTTTTTGAAGACTTTGTCCAGATGGTACTCCATCCATCATCGGTCGTGTACGAGTCTATCGGAACAATGGGATCTGTTGTAATAACATTGACGGAACCTCCTTTCTGGGGTTCCTTCATGTATTCCTTTGGGATCGTTATGTTCCCTTTTCGGAGATTGTCATCAAGCCAACACTTGAAAGTGATGCAATCCTCTATCTTGTGTCCGAGCATCTGGTGGTAAGGGCAATAGTTCGGATGATCTTTCTTATTGACTTCTTCCGGCTTCTTGGGCTCTGGCAGCTGAAAATCTGGTGTCTTCATTAAGCTGCGGAATATCTTCGCTACTGCTTCAGTTTTGAATGGATATTCTTTATTTAGAAGTTCTCTTAAGGTACGTGAAGAATGAGGCGGTTGTTCATAATGCTGAGGCCACTGATAGCTCGAACGAGGTTGCTTATAGCCTTGCTGAGGTTGGCGATAGCCCTGCTGAGGTTGCTGATAAGTCAGTTGTGGTGGTTGATAACTAGGCTGTGGCCGCTCTGACTGTATTTGAACCGGCTGCTTGCCCTTATATACTGCCGCGACGATTCCAGATTTCTTTTCGAATGTTTTCACAGTTTTCTGCTTATCTTTCTTGTCCACGAAACATAACTGCTTTGCCTCTTCTTGCAAGCTCCAGGCCTTGCTAAGCAACTTCTCGAAAGTCTTGATTGTAAATCCTTTAAGGAGAAGTGCTATCGGGCCATGGATACTTTTGAGCAAGATGCCGACTGCATGTTGTTCTTGAAGCTGTGGTTCACACTTCATGCTTAAGTTTCTCCATCGAAGTATGTAATCCACAAAAGTCTCGTTCGGCTTTTGTTGCCCCACTAGATCACCGATAGTGATGTGGTGCTAAGCCCCGGCAAATCGTTTAACGAAGAGATTTTCTAGTTCTGAAAAGGTCTTTACTGAACCATTCGACAATTCTGCGTACCAGTCGAAGGCAATCGCTGACAAACTGCTGACGAACTATCGGAAGAGTAAAATGTCACTCCCACCAGCATTACAGCAACTAGCACGAAAGTGTGCAACATGTTGCCGGGGGTTTCCTGTTCCATCAAAAGTCTTAAACAGAGGTGGTACGAAGCCTTTCGGGTATTGGACTGCATCGAACTATTCATGGTAAGGTCTACCCGTTTGAATAGATGCTCCACGCTTAGATTGTGCTAGGGCCTCTCGCACCTGTTGTTCTACCATGCTCTTAATGTCCTTTTCTGGAATCATGCTTTATGCAGGATCTTTCTTTGGTTGTTCGTCTCCGTTGACGGATGTGATCTCTTTTCCTCCATCAGCAATATGGATAATTTCTAGGGGTGTCTCTTTCTGAGGTTGTACCTGACTCTAGAGAGTGGCTAAGGCAGCAGCCATCTATTCCATCCTCTTTTCCATTTGGGAAATTGTGTCATCTCTTTCCCGATTCTGTGCTCTCATCACTTTCCGCAGCTGCCGGACCACCTTGTAAAGCTGATGATGCTCGTGTCTCAACCATGTTGATCTCGGCATACTCCTCATCCATGAACTCTGATGAGTCAACTTCATTTCCTAGTTCTTATTCTCTTTCTTTTGCTAATTGTCGGATGTCGGTTCTTAACTTGTCCATGGCATCCTCTAATGGCCTTTTCCGCACGGTCTCGCAGTCGTCTTGCGACGGTTATTGAACTTCCTGCCCAGGAGTCTCCTTTATTGGAGTAGTACTTTCTTCTGATTCATGTCTCCTGACGAGACTTTTCTTCTAAGGACATTGTTTTGGTCTTAGCTCGCCAGTAGTAGGTTGCCATACCATGCTTCTCGCAGCCAAAAGCCTAGGACTGGATGGTCTGTCGGCTATATGCCGGAAGGTGGTATCTTCCCTAATTTGTAGACCTGATACAACAACGGGTGGACTGGCTTTTATCTTCTTCTTTGGTTTCTTTGTGGCAGCAACAGGCTCTATTCGTTGTCCGAGGCTGGATTTAGTTGGCACCCGTCCTATCCTTCTTAAGATTTCTGACACAGGGCATCTTTCTTTCTTTGTCAATCTTTCTATCACAGCTTGCAGCCGAGTCAATGGCGTAGTCTTATCCCTTTTCCTCTTGTAATTGTTGTAGTATGCAGGTCGGGGTAATGCAGCGGAGATCCTACGGACATTCTCTTCATCTATTGCGGCAGAGAGAGGGTGAAACCTGCTCCCTTCCAACAGAGGTATATACTCAGGCAGTTCTTCTCTTTCCTCAGGAATTTCTTCTAGAAAAGCAACTTCAGCAGCTTTGGTTTTCTCAATTCTGGCAATCTTGCTGCTTCTATTTCTCCTTTGAGTCCGAGTTAGGGGTGCAACTCTTGAACTGGACCCAATCTCAAAAATAGCTGGTATTGTGGCAAAATCTGTACCCACCACGGTGACAGGCTCATCACAGACTTGAATTTCCTTCCCCTTCAGTTTGGCAGAAGTCGGGGTAGGTGCAGAGATGACTAGACCGGTGGGGGTAGAGACAACAGTCCTCCTACGAACAGTAGTACTCCTTTCTGCTGGAATCCTTTGCAGGGGAGGAAATTCTTGAGTCGATTTTAGGTTTAATTCAATCCCGGGCTTTTCAGTTTCTGACACTTTGTCCATTAGTGTGAAGAGAGTAACATCAGCGAACTTGATATCTGTGTTGCCGAATCCTTGTCTGAAACTGATGATCCCATTGTCGGGCAGCTCATCCTTGTAAACGGCGAAGTCCATTCTATTGGTGAAGGAGAAGATTAGCTTTGGGGCAGTCATTTTCTGCAGGGCAGATTCCGAATGTCAGTCCCGAATTATGCTTCTTTCCATCGTAAAGTTTAGGATGAAAAAGAAAGAGTCCGAACACATTTTCATTTATCTTAGTATATTTGTGATTTTAAAAGAGATTGTTTATTAGGAGGTTCGTTTATTAGAAATAGAACGATTAAAGGAAAAAGGGTTGTAGAAAAGGTAAAGGGCCCGATTCAAAATTGGAAAGGAAGAGAAAGTCTTATGCAAGACTTCTCGACTCGAAGGACCGCTCCTAAACTAACTCCTATTGGGGGTCCACCCCACCTCAGAAAAGAGGTAAAAGGATCTCAGAACCTCTCCGTTTAGGGGTGTCTAAACAGTGGCTCCTAAATCCGAGAGGAGTTGGCTATACTTGTTAAAGACAGAAATGAACGGGGTATTCCAACGGAAGAATGGTAGTTTTGGTCCACTAGGGATATGGACTCACTACTGATTTATGAAAGCAAAACCATCTAATTAAAAATGGAGAGAGGAACTAGTCTCCAGAGGAGTCGCCAGAATTTGTACGGCTTATTTTTTTAGGTTGTGTGTTGTATTTGAAAAGGGGTCGCCAAACAGAAATTGTCGGTGAATTTTGAATTTTAAATTTAATTTAAATAAATAATTTGAAAAGTAGTATTTGATTTTGAAAATAATTTTAAGTTTAAAAATTTTAAGATATGAAATCCAACTGATCTCACATCTTGAATAGCTTATATAAACGAGCACCGCACCACAAACCGTGTATTTATCCTGAGGAATAGACACACTGCTTGATGATGGGGCTCGATTAAATAAACTAAAAGATTTGTGACATCCGTTTGGTCTGTGAACAAATCTTATAAGCAGACAAGTTCCCCTGCTTAATATAAATGAATTAAGCAGGATTTATATTACTTGGGTTCTTAAAGTTCCCTATAAGGGCAAGCCCCTATAAATGACAGGAATCACTTAAGAAAACTCTTGATAATGATCTGTGGTTTTGCTCTCAAGAATTTCAAAGTTTAAGGTTTTCAAAAGATTTGAGTTTTGGAAATTTCAATAGGGAATGGATCAAATTTGAAACAATTTATTTCAAGAGTTCAAAGGAAGAAAAAGTAGGAGAAGTTGAGGATCCAAGAAGAATCTTAGCAACTTCCCAAACTATCATATTGTTTGGTTCAATTTGGGAGTTTACTTAATGTTTCAATCCGGCCAATTTTATTTAATTAGGACTTATATTCGTATGACACAATCATACAAATAGGCTCGAAGATGTGAGAATTTATGTCGTACCGAACGACTACCTCGGAGTCCTAAGACCGGTTAGGGCTTAATTTACTTGACATGATCATACAAATGCCTAAAGAAGAGTTGAGGATTTATGTTGCACAAGGCAAACTACCTCGAAGTCCTATGGCTTGGTTATTTAATTCTAAGAAAGTTTTGCTGAAGTTGATCCGAGTTTTGTCGATGACAATGGTCGTGCTGCCCACTATGCTCCAAGCTCCTTGTTGTTGTAGAGGTTTAGTTTTAGAAGTCATAAATCAGGAGATGAGAGAAGTGTTTTGGTTTAGAGAAAATCTTAAAATCCAAGTGTTTTTAATATTTTAATTATAACAAATCTTAAAGTTGTTTAAACATAACCGATTAAGATCTCATGGTTCTGTCATCCCGGTGCCGTTATTTTCATCGAATTCACTTAGTCCAGATGAATTTGCTAAACTCAACTGAATGAGTTCCACACTTTCATTTCGACCGTGGGAAATCCCGTTAGCAACACGTGGGTTACATCATTTGAGGTATTCCCGATCATTCAACGAGACATTTTAATTTAGTTGTGATTGTAGTTTTGTTGTTCTGTTTGTGATTAAATTTTGAGTTATTTTATATTTCGGAATGTTGTGGAGGTGAATTTTATCTTGCAATGACTTTTAGTTTAGTTTTGATTTCAGTTCAAGGACTACCCTAAAGGTTTTGGTTTTCATGCAACAGTTTTATTTAACATGCAAGAAAAGTAAAGTACAGTGCATGTAAGTAAATTGCAGTAAATTGCAATAAAATAAAAGCGTACTTGGAGGGTCTTCCCGTCATCCCAAGCTGCACTTAAAACACATGTTAAGGCATTTAAATATTTCAACAGATACCTAGGTAAAGCTAAGGAAAAGGTTTTGGTTGTCTACCAAATTCCTAATCATATAACTAGTCATCTCCTATGACGTCTAGGTTCTTGGTTTGGTCTTAAAGATAATTTTCTTCATCAAAGAACAATTAGATTCAATTGTTCTTCTAAAACATCCCGTCATATTGAGGAAGTACTTAGGACGAGTCCTAAACATCTTTTCAATATTTCTGAGATTTGTTTTGAGTCCAAGTAAATTTAATTGCACAGGTGAATTAATCATCCAGGAGTTTAGTTAAACTTTGTTTCTTGCTCAGTGAACTTAGATGAATGAAGTAACATCTCACTTAATATACTCTATTTAGGAGTTATAATAATTAAAGCCTTTAAGGGCAAGTTGGTTTATCGAGAATTTTAATCATAATTAATTAAAAGTGTTTTAATTTAATTTTGAGGTTTTAATTAATAATTTTAAGTTTGGAATAATGTTCAAATTATTTTAGATTTGATTTAAATCTTAATGATTTCATTTAGGTTTGTTGTTAAAAGATTTTTTAATTTAATTCAATTTGATTTTAATTTAAATTAAATTTAATTTAATTTATTTTTAATTTAATTTAATTTTAATTTAATTTAATTTTAATATAATTTAATTTTAGTTTAATTTAAATTTTATTTAATTTAATTTTAATTTAATTTTAATTTTAATTTTAATTATTAATTTTAGTTCAACTTTAATTTTAATTTAATTTTAAATTAATTTAATTTAATTTTGATTTTAATTGTTAATTTGGATTATCATTTTAATTTTTTAATTAAGAGCTAAATATTGTTAAAGATACTTATTTAGGAATTTTTAAATTAAAGAATAAATATCCTCTTAATAATATCCCTATTTTGATAATCCAAATTTTAAATGTATTCCTTCCAAAATTTAAATTATTTAATTAATTAAAGTTTCATTTTTTGATATTTTCAAAGTGTTTAATGGGTTTCTTCCGCTTAATTTCCCTAAGTTTCAATCATCCAAGAGAAAGTTAAAATCAAATATTTTACCCCCCCCCCAATTTTGATTAAACCTTAAGTTTTAATTAAGGGTTAAAATTATTAATTACCTTTATGCCCTTTTAAGCTTATTTATTTCATAACTCACTAAATTGAGCTCAAATGAATTTGAAATTTTTATATCACCTCACTCACATGTCAATTAAGACATTAGAGGAGAAAATTTGATTTTTCTGAATTTAATTTATTTATATAATTATTTTTAGTAGAAAATAAGGGTTTTCAAGGAAAATTCAACAACATGACCAAGGAAAGGTTTCTGTCCTTAAGAAAATTATGGGATGTTCCTAATTACTAGAGGACCACTTGGACCAATTTTGGTGATTTTTGAATTATATTTTATTTATTATAATTATTTTGAGTTTTAGAGTATTAATTATTTATAAAATAAAATAAAAGTTGAAAAATAGATTTTATATTTTTCTTAAATATCTCTAACCTCAAGGAGTTCAGAGAAATAAATTTTATAATTTTTTGATTTTTCTTTGATTTATTAGAATTATTTTAGTGAAAAAGGTTAAAACCTCATTTTTTAATATTAAGAATTACATTAAGCCTTTAAAATTCAATATTTTATCCTAGGGACTTAGGAAAAATATGTTGTTTGTTCCTAAGTGGTTAGGAATCAAAATGTGACATTTTTATGATTTCTAATATTTTTATGATTTTTATTATTTTTTAATTATTAAAATATTAAAAATATTGTGAAAAATCAACTTTTTTAGAAAATTCCAATTTAAATTTTCATGAACTCCCCTGATATCAGAGAACCTCCAAAATCATTTTTGTGAATTTTTGAAAAGTATTTTTAGAGTTATGAATTTTTAAAATTCCATTATGCTTATGAGGCTTAATCAATCCATTTGGTGGGGTTAATCAAATCCAATTTATTTCAAATTTTTATGTGAGGTCTCTCTAATCCTAAAGATCAGTGTAGAATTCTTTCAAGTCAATTTGATGTGTGGTTAACGCTAATTAATTCAAATTCAATTTTAGAGGTTTAAGCCAATTAAGGTTATTATGAATGAATTAACTCAAAAAATATTTTTCATAGGGTCCTCTGGTCCTAAGAAACATCACCAAATTTTCCTAGAATTTATTATACAACATGCTAATTATTGGAATTAAAATACCTAAAACAGTGACATGAACTTGAAAATTCAATAACTTTTCACAGAGATGGCCTCTAACCTTGAAAAATTCTGGGAATGTTCCCAAGATTAGAGGCTTCAAAAGCCCTATGGTCTCATGCCATGGTGAATTGTCTATGCAAATGGAGAATCAAAATACTAAAAACTGTAAATAAATTATTAAAAAAATACTCATCCAATTAACTTGATTTCTTTTTTACATTATTCTCCTCTGTTCACTGAGCAAGAGGGTATTTTTATTTTATTTTTGTGATTTTTATATGCAAAGATATGGATTTTTGAAGTTCTGGGCATTTAAATAATTCAAAAATACCCTAATTTCCTACTTATTCGACTCGGCGCTAGCGCAACATCGGCAGCTCCGAAAGCCCACGCGGGCATTCCCATTCGACGCTGCCATCTGACTCAGTGCTCCAGGGGCCCACAGTTCACGTAACATTATGTTGTCCGACTTGATCTCGACCGTCCGCTCGACACACGCCCGATCCAACGACTCCTGGTCATCGTATACGACTGGTGTGCACCCGTGACCGTCCACACTAAAACCCTAAGATCTCACTTGATTCTTAATGGTTTTTCGTGTTCTTATGCTCTATGGATTCTTCTTGAAGATACGAACACATCCATAAGGTTTATGGGCTATGAAATTAATCTAAACAAAATGGAGAATCGCTGGAAGCTCGGGAGGAAGAGTGAGTTCATACCTTTGCTCAGAGAAGTGAAGCTTCGATCTAAGAGTTGTGTCACCTTCGATTGAGTCCAGGCAAGCTCCAGATGAAGTCTCTGGCTCTAGAGAATTGTCTAGGTATGAAAGTGACCAAGGCCGATCACAAAGCTTAGAGGCTGGAAGTAATGGCTGGCCTGGTGAGGGGGCTTTTGCTGGGGAACTTCTCCTCTTGGTCTGGTGAAGGTGTAGGACCAATCAATTTGGAGATTGGCTCACTATGGTGAAGTGTCCTGTTTTTTGGGTGGATTTTCAACTCAGAAATTGAGCTCTGTTAATGGGGATTAGGGCAAAGGAACACTGGGGATCAACTGCTCTGGGTTAGGAGAAGGTCCTGGAACAATTTTAGCAGAGCTTCCTTAAGGTCTGGTTCAACTCTTTTTTTTGGCCGAGAGGTGGTGGTGTTTAAATAGGCATGGTTGGAGGGCTTCCCTGCGGTAATTGGATGCTGGGATCAGCTGCTCAGGGGAGGAGAAGAAGAGCTATGGTGTCCACTAGGGTTGGGACAGCTCAGCAACGGAGAATTGAATTTTTTGGCTCACATGGAGCTCTCGGCCATGGTGTTTTCTGGCGGCTGTGGTGGCTGGCCGGCCAGGCATGGGTCACCATCCGAGTCAGTGAGGTCAGGGGTTGAATTTGGTGAAGTCAATTGGAGTTTGACATGTGTAAAAAGTTTGATTAAAATGGAATGGGGGAGGGTGTATTTTGAGCTTGGTTTGGTCAATCCATGGAAATAGGCTTGGTGCACCTCCCCAAGGCCTGATTTTGAGCTGAGGGAATCATTTAGGTCAGCTTGGATGGGGTGGTGAAGTCTCCATCCAAGGTGAGGTGGCTAAGCATGGTTTAGAGTGTAACATGGATGAGGTTAAAAAAAGCTTAATGAAGGTTTAAGAAAGACCCCCCTCTTCTTGCCATTAATGGCTTGGTGAGCTGGAAAGTGGCTTCCATGGCTTCCATGTGGCTTGTACATGGCTCAATGGCTCACATTTGGCTTGGAAAAAATTTGGTCAATTTCATAAAAATGGATTTTAAGGATTTTGGATATTTTGGTGGAAATTTGGATGAAGCTTCATTTAGAATTATTTGATCACTGGTTTAGGACTTAGGGATGCTTTTAATTGAATGCATGATGAAGAAGAGTGTCATTTGGACTTTGGATGAATTTTTAGGCTTTTGGGTTTGGTGGAAGTGGGCTTTTAGAATGGTTTAAAAAAGTGGGCCTTTAGGTTTGAAAATAAATTGGTGGATGGAAATTTTGTGAAGGATCATGCCAAATAAATGTTGAAATTGGTTTAGGCATGTGTCATGAATGGTTTGGAACAAGTTTAAAGTGATTTTGAATTGAATTAGGTTTAATGTGGGGTATTTTGGTAAAGGGGCCAAGGTGGGCCAAATTGGGCTAACTTGGGTTAAGGTTGGGCTAATGTTGGATTTGATGTAAAATTAATGTTAAGAAATGTTCATGGGAGTGTCACAAAGAGTTTTCAACTTTGGTTGGGCTTTGATTTTGGGATTTGGGCCCATTTGGGTTAGGTTTGGGCTTAGGTCAATTTAAGTGATTTTGGTTTTGGGTTAGGTTTGGGTGGAGTTTAGGTTCAAATTTTGTGCAAATCAAGTTAGTTTTTTGTTTATGGGGATGTTAGAAAGGATCTAGAAAAGATTTGGGGCCAATTGGGGTTGAGTTGGGCTAGGTTTGGGCTAGGTTTAGGTCATGGGCCAAAATTGGGCCTTAGGCTTCAAATTGAAATTGGGCCCAAATGTCAATCAAACTGGAGTTGGATTTGGTCTAAATTGATATTTGGGATATTGAATTAAAGTTTAGAATTGAATTGGACCAAAATTGAGGTCAATTGGGGTGGTTTGGTTTGACATTGGGTTCACTTGGGTTTAAAATGGGCCAAATTGGGGGTTTTAGTACAAGTGGAGTAAATTGGCAAAATTAGGCTAAGAAGGGCATTTTAGGTATTTGGAGGGTATTGGGGGGTACTTTTGGAATTTTGGTATTTTTGGCTATGGATGATCAATTTCAGTGGGGGGGAATGTTTATGATTGATTTTGAGGAATTTTGGGTAATTTAGGTGATTTTGCAAATTTTGGGTAGTTTCAAGGGCATTTGGTAGGTTTAGCGGGTGTAGGGCCCCGGGTGTCAAAAATTGAAATTTTGGAAAAATGAAGATTGATCAAATTTGAGTAAAATGGAATCACTTTGGTTGAGCCATGAAGCCATATTAAGCCCACAAGAGTCATGAGAGGACTCATTTTAGGCACTCACTATGTTGTTCCTAACCCTCTTAGCCAGGGGCTTAGGGGTTAAGGACCATCCACATGAATTTCCTACATGAGTCAGGAAGTCAAGTTGGGTGAGAGTGTGGTTTTGAGACTTGGAATGTGTGTGAGAGTGTAGTGTATGTGCAAGTCAACCCTCACCAGACCAGGCCATCCAGGGTATTCCTAAGGCCAAGAAGTCTTATGGGGAACTTATCCTTTAAACCTCCACATTTGATTTCAACCCTCTAGGTGATTAGGGGTCTACAATCAGGCTTGTGGCGTTTGCAGGGAGTCAAGAGGTGTTTTAATTTCTAAAGGGTGGGTTCCACTTCTAGTCCTCTAAGATTAGTCAAAGGAAAAGCCTAAGGCTAGATCCTAAGTACGAAAGAGAGAAGCAGAAGACCTCATAAAAAATGAGGTCAACAGTTTGACTATGCTTTGAGCTCACCTCAGGCTATTTCACTGTATGGTATATCATTTGATGCATAGGCAAAATACATAACTCTTGTCCTGTTTGATGCATGACCAAGATACATACCTCCTGTGTCATTTCATATATTCAACCAGGATACATACCACCTTTGTCATTTAATATGATAGGTCAGAATGCGTACCTTTTGCGCTATTTGATATGTAAAGTATACTTCCAACTCTATTTTGATGCGTAGTCAAGATACATACCTCCTAGACTACCTCGATTGGGATACATATCTCCTTGATCATTTGATGTTCAAATTAATGTAACTATTTCCTTCACTTCGTCGACCCTTGATGATAAGTCCTTGATTTGAAGTACATCGGATTTCATAGCTAATCTGGCTTTAGAAGGTTCCTTTATGAGAGTGTCTTCAGCTTTACATAGCCATATGTTCGAGTTACTCGAGCCCTACGATATTTTTGTTGGCTCAGTAGGTGTACATCTTGTCTTCAGACACTTTCGGATTTCTAGCCATGTTCCTCAAGCCATGCGGCCTTAGAGTCGGCTCTGTCATGAGGATACCTTGTTTTTGGACATGTTTGACATGGCAGTCACTTGATGTGACATTTCTCAAGCTATATGACCTTCTAGTTAGCTCTTTTATGAGAATATATTTCCGTGTTAGGCTTATTAGCGTTTCAATACTTCTTAGACCATATTGGGCCACTTCATTTAATAGAGTATCCAGCCTCAAACATTCCTTCGGTCATGCTGCTACGGCCTCTTAACTCATTCCTACATTATGCCTCTACGGCCTCTGAACCTATTTCCGTGGTTATTCCTTTATGGGTTCTGAACCACTGTGTAGGGTCAAGCCTCTAAGGCCTCTGAACCCACCCCTAAGTTATGCATCTATAGCCTCTGAACCTATTTTAGTGGTCATGCCACAATGGCCCTTGAACCACTGCCTTGATTCATGCCTCTATAGCCTCTGAACACATTCCTAGGTTATGCTCTACGGACTCTGAACCTATTTTCGTGGTCATTAATGCACCAAAATTATGTTGGATTTTTCATATATATTTTATACTCATTTTTGGTGATATTACACTTTAAAGGAATGTATTATTCATGTTTTGCTGCAGTTAAGATGATTTTAGGCAATTGGAGCAAAAGAAGGGAGGAACGAATTCGGAGCAAAAAGAGGCCAAAATAGAAGTTCTACATTCTGGCACCAACGATGCTAGAATGGGCACCAACGACGCCTTTTTTACATAGAGTCCCAAATAAATTAAGTGTTCTGGGTGCTGACGGCGCCCGGATAGGGCGGTGATGGTGCCCAATGTTGGTAGAGGCCAGATTCAATGTATTTGGATGACTTTTGGAGGGATTCTTGTGGAATCTCTTAGAGAAATCATCCCTAGGCTATTTTAAAGTGAATATCGCACCAAAAAAGGTGTGTGTAAGTGTGGAGAAGTCAGAATTTTGTAATTTTGGAGAGTTTAAAGTCTAGGGTTCGGTGTAAAAGTGTTGTTTTATGAGGGATTCTTCTCAAAGAGTTGTAGGAGGAGAGGGAATGTGAGAGATTGCTTCTTCCTTACTATTCTAAGAGAAAATTGTGTGTTGTTGTGAAGAGAGAAAGAGATTCAAAGAAACTTCAAGTGATTTGCTTGGGGAAGAAATTGAGATAAGTTGTGTTTACTTCTAGTTGTTTGTATGCCTTTTCTTTTATATATAAAATCCTTGATTTGTCATATCTTCCTCGTGAAGTTGGAGTAGATTTCTTCGTCATTCTACTTACAATGATAAATGGTGAAGTGATAATTTAGATTGGATGTGCCATATGAATGTTAAGAAATTATGATAATTTTTCACTTTGTACTTCATATAATTTTTGATCTGGCCAATTTAATTGTTAAAATATGTTGTGAAACATACAATCCAAAAGGACTATGCATTCTACAATAAGAGTGAAGATTACATTCAATGTCCATGAATGAGTGATGTAGTTCATGAGGGTTGGGAAAAAATTAATAGGAAAATATGGTTTATTGGGCCTATAATTGGAGATTTTATAGTGACAAACTAAATTCCTAGTTTGGTCCTAGTGTTTGGAAACTAAAGCAAGAATTAGCCTTCAGGTAAAGGGAAGTGGGAGCTCTGGAGTGAGAGCCAGTATCCTCCTAGCCTAACTATGGATTTAGGGACTAAACCTAGGATTAGACAATGTTCTTTATAACACTTAAAAGAGGGTAAAGAATATGTATGCTCCTATTTTGAACAATACAAGATTTTCACTAATCTTTATCATTCACTCATCATAACATCATTGTAGGGGGGGCACTTTCTCCAACTTTGAACCTTTCAATACAAAACTTAGTGTAGTGGTAGTTAACTTTAATTTAAAATTTAGAAAGTACTTTAGTGATCTTAAAATTTCTAGCATCTTTAAACTTTAGGAACTTTAGTATTTACTTTACATGCATTGTAATTTGACTATTGAATTTCTGTGCTACGCTTTAAAGATTTGCTTCGTCTCTAAAGAATTGATAACTAGGATTCAACTAGAGCCCTGTATCACTTAAGCGATACGTATACTTACATATAGATTGATTGTTTTCTTATTAGACTGATTATACTTTGTGACTGAACTGAAATACTTATTTAAGATAGTCGCGATCAAGTTTTTGGCATCGCTTCCGGGGAGGCAGTAGTAAATTTAGTAGTAACTAAAAATTTCTATTTCATATTTGCAATTGTTTGTGTTTACTTGCTTTTAAGTGTGCCTACTGTAATAGTGTATGCGTAGTATTAGATTTGAAGGTTTAGTTCCTTGAGATTCAGAGTTAGAACGTACTATTAGAAAAATTCAAAAACAACAAAAAGAATCTAAAAATTTGAACAAAATGGCAAACAATTTAGATAATCAAATAAATGAAAATGAACATCAACCTAGACCCTTAAGAGATTATGCCAACCCTATAGCAGATGAAATTCACTTAACTATTCAAAATCCTGATATAGCTGCTAATTCATTTGAAATTAAACCTGCAATTATCCATATGGTACAAAATAATCAATTTGGTGGAACACCGAATGAAGATCCTAAATTACATCATGCTAGTTTTCTATAATTGTGTGCTACATTTAAATATGATGGAGTGTCTAATGATGCTGTCAGACATAGTCTTTTTTCTTTTTTCATTAAGGGTAAAGCTAAAATGTAGCTAAATTCATTATCACCTGGATCTATCTGAACTTGTGGAGAACTATCACGAAAATTTTTGTCAAAATATTTCCCTCCATCAAAAACTGCTAAGCTTAGAAACGATATTACATCTTTTTTCAGTTTGAAGGAGAATAAATATATGAAGCTTGGGAAACATTTAAAGATCTCCTTAAGAATTGTCCACATAATGCTTTACTAAATTATTTAATGATTCAAATAATTTATAATGGATTAGTAGGATATCTTAGATTGACTATTAATGTTCCTGCTGGTGGATCATTAATGTCAAAACCTTTTAATGAGGCATATTTTATAATAAAAGAGATGACTGCTAATAATTTTCAATGACCCTCTAAATGGGTAAATCCAAAAAAATTAGCTCGTATTCGTAATTTTAATGCAATATCTATGTTGGCTTCTCAAATTACTGCTATTTCAAAGAAAATAGATCAATTCAGAATGAACTATTCTCAAACACTTCAGGTGTTAGAGGAAAATTCATTGGGACAAATAGCAGATTCTCAACCATCTTTAAACTTTGAATGTTATAAATCATAAAACCAACAATTCTTATTCTAATTAACATAATCATGGTTAGAAAAATGACCCAAACTTAAACTAGAATAATAACACTGTTACTGTTAATCCACAGTGGGGGAACAATTCTGTGAACTCATTGGGACATTCAAACAACAAGAGAAATACTAACTATAGACCTTCTTATCCTTCAAGTTTTAATAGTAACTAGTAATTTAAGGAAATCAAATTATTTATGGAAGCATTGATATTAAACATGGGTAATCAATTACAAAGTCAAGGAAATCAATTATAAAGTTAACGTAACCATTTACAAAGTTAAGGAGCTGCTATTAAAAGTTTTGAAAAGAAAATAGGACATATTGCTACCGCACTTCGTAATAGACCTTCAGAAACTTTCCCCAGTAATGTTGAAATTTACCCAAAAGATAAAAGTAAATAACGAATTAAGGCTATACAGTTAAGAAGTAGAAAAGAATTGAAATCAAGAGTGCAAAAAGATGTTGAAGTTGAAAAAGAGGAGGTGGAAATTGAAAAAGGTAATGATAGTATATATCAAAATTTAGAATATCTGCTTAAACTAATGAGAATTATTATAGAAAGACCACCACCTCCGTTTCCTAGAAGATTGAAACAAAAAAAGAGAGATAAACAATTCTCAAAATTCTTGAAATCATTAAAAAATTAACAGTAAACATTCCCTTCATTGAAGCCTTAGAACAAATGCCTAACTACGTTAAGTTTATGAAGGATATACTAAATAAGAAAAGGAAGTTTACAAATAATGAGACAGTTGCACTCATTGAAGAGTGTAGTGCAATTATTTAGAAAATGCTTCCTGAAAAACTCAAAGATCATGGTAGCTTCACTATACCTTGTGTTATTTGAGAAAATTTTTTTGGAAGATCCTTATGTGATTTGGGAGCCAGTAATAATCTGATACCTCTATCAACATTTAAAAGGTTGGGAATAAGAGAAATTTCTCCTACTTCAATAACATTTCAGTTAGTCGATCGTTTTATTACTTATCCTAAAGGAGTTGTAGAAGAAGTTTTAGTAAAGGTTGATATATTTATCTTTCATGTGGATTTTATAGTTTTAGATATGGAGGAAGACAAAGAAATTCCTATTATTTAGGGAAGACCATTCCTTACAAATAAAAGAGCTATGATAGATGTTCAAAAAGGAGAATTAACTGTGAGAGTAAATGATCAAGATGTAACATTTAACATTTCAAAATCAATGAAATACCCTACAACAGAAAAATATGATGAATGCTTTCAAAAGGGAATTTGTGATTATTTAAAGGATGAGCATTTTTAAGGAAACATTTGAAGAAAAAATGTGCAAGAAAATCTGAAATGTGAGGATGAAAATGAAATGGAAGATAAATATTATGAGATAGATAATTAATAGCTGGATTATGTACATGAAAGATTCGAGATGTTGAATATTACAAAAATATGATAACAAGAGTCTAATTCCAGCCATCATAAAACCTCCTGAACTTGAGATGAAAACACTTCCTAACCATTTAAAGTATGTGTTCTTAGGAAAATTATTTACATCACCAGTTATTGAATCCTCGGATTTAAATGATTTACAAGAGCATAAATTACTAGATAAATTAAAAAGATATAAAAGAGCTTTCGGTTGGAATTTAGCTAATATTAAAGGAATCAATCCTTCAATTTGTATGCATAGAATCCTATTGGATGAACAACATAAACCTAAATCTAATCCATAAAGGATATTAAATCCATTGATGAAGGAAGTAGTAAAGGAAGAATTTTTAAAATGGTTGGATATTGGAATTATATATCCTATTTTAGATAGTGCCTAAGTATTTCCAATTCATTGTGTTCCTAAGAAAGGAGTGTCAGTTGTGATGAATGAAAGAAATGAATTAATAACCATAAGATCATGTCACTAGTTGGATAATATGTATTGATTATAGAAAATTAAATAGTGCCACTAGGAAAGATCACTTTTCGTTACCTTTTCTAGACCAAATGTTGGATAGACTTACTGAGCACACATATTTTTTTCTCTTTGGATGTATACACCAGCTATCATTAAATACCAATTGCTTCTAAGGTCATGAAAAGACAACATTTACTAATCCTTATGACACATTTGCTTTTTGACTAATACCTTTGGATTATGTAACACACATGCAAGATTTTAACAATGTATGATGTCAATGTTTAGTAATATGATTTATAATGGAATAGAAGTTTTTATGGATGATTTTTTCAGTATTTGGAATTTCATTTGATGATTGATTAAATAACTTAGAAAAAGTTTTGGAGTCATGCGAAAACATAAATTTAGTTTTAAACTGGGAGATATCAATTTATGGTTGCAAGAGGAATTGTACTTGGGCATAAAGTTTTTGGATATGACATGGAAGTAGACCCTGCAAAAATTCAAATCATTGTGAAACTAACAGCTTCTACTACTGTGAGAGGGGTTAGAAGTTATTCAAGACACACTGGTTTCTACAGGTGATATATTAAAGATTTTTAAAAAATTACTAAGACTCTGTGCCAACTTTTAGATAAAGATAAGAAATTTGATTTTAATGGAGAAGTTTAAATGCCTTTGAATTATTGAAAGAAAAATTAATCAATGCCTCTATAAAAGTTTAACCTGATTGGGAGAAAACTTTGGAACTAATGTGTGATGCGTGTGGTTATGCAATTAGAGATATTCTAAGACAAAGGTATGATAAAATTTTCAAAGCTATATACTGTGCAAGTAAAACTCTTAATGAAGCTCAAATTAATTATACCACTACTAAAACAGAGTTATTAGATATTGTATAAGCTTTTCAAAAATTTAGGTCGTATTTAATTGGGACTAAATATATAGTGCATACGGACCACTCTACTATCAGATATTTAATGCAAAAGAAGGATGTTAAACCAAGATTAATCAGATGAGTACTTCTAATGCAAGAATCTGACTTCATAATAGTAGATAGAAAAGGAACTGACAATCAAATAGCTGATCATTTATCTAGGCTGGAACAACATCAATTACCTGATTTTGAAGATGAAATTACAAAAACTTCTTCTTATGAGCAACTTTATAATATTAAGGAATGTAAGTTACTGCGGTATGCTAATATTGTGAATTATATTGTGAGTAATGTTCTACCACCTAAATTAACAAAGTAACAAAAGAAAAAAATTATGCATGATACCAAATTGTACTTTTGGGATGACCCATATTTATATAAATAATGCAAGGATCTAGTTATTAGAATATGTGTGCCTTATGAAGAAATTAAACCAATTATTCAAAGATGTCATGATTCTAAATGTGGGGGACATTTTGGAACGGATAAAACTGCACATAAAATTTCACAATCTGGATTCAATTGGCCTACTCTTTTTAGGGATGTTAATAGATATATTAAAACACATGATCGATGTCAGCGAGTAGGTAATATTTCTAGAAGAAATGAAATGCCCCTAAATTTTACATTGGAAGTTGAGATCATTGATGTTTGTGGATTAGATTTTATGGGACCATTTTTTCCTTCATTTAGTAATATATATGTTTATTACAATGAACTATGTATTAAAATGGATTGAACCAATAGTTTTACCAATATGTGATGCTTGAAGTGTTTCAAAATTTTTAATGAAAAATATTTTTATAAGACATGGAATGCCGAGAGTTATCATTACTGATGTTGGATACCATTTTAGAATTAATCAGATTCAGAGATTGACTAAAAAATATAATATGATGCATAGAATCTCAATCTCTTATCATCCCCATACTAGTGGTTTAGCTAAAGTATCTAATTGCAAAATTAAATGAATTTTGGAGAAATCTGAAAATACCCATAAATTAAATTGGTATGCTAGATTAGATTCTGCATTATGGGCATATAGGACTGCTTATAAAAGTCTTATAGGAATGTCTCTTTATAGACTGATTTTTGGAAAACTTGTAATTTACCAATAGAATTTGAACATATAGCATATTGGGTGATAAAAGAGTTCAATTTAAATTTAAAGGATGCTGGTGAGAAAAGATTATAACTTAATGAATTGGAATAAATTAAAAACAAATCTTATGATAATGATAGAATTTATAAGGAGAAAATGAAAATATGACATGATCGAAAGATTATAAAAAAGAAATTTGAACCTGGACAGGAAGTTTTGTTATATAATAGAAGACTGAGATTATTTATTGGAAAACTAAAGTCTAGGTGGATCGAATCTTTCAATATAATAAAAGCTTATCAATTTTGAGCTGTTGATATTGAAAATCTTAAAAATGGAAGAATATTTAAAGATGGGCATCGATTAAAACCATATTTTGAGGGGTCACGACCAAATTTTAAAGAGGTTTTAATGTTAAGTCATCCTAAATAAAACTAATGTTTGTCGGGTTGACGAAGTTAAACTAAGCACTTTATGGGAGACAAACCATATTTATCTTTGTTATTTTAGTTTGTATGAGTTGGTTATAGTTGATATTATTATTATTTAAGCGTATATTTGAGTTCTACTCACTCATAAATATCCTAAATGGTGTTAATTATTGGTTTGTATCAAAGATTTGGAATTTATTTGTACCAAAACAAAGTTGAAGCAATACTATGTTCTGGCGCTGAAGGAGTCAAAATGGGTGTCAACGACGTGTTTAGCCAGAGAGTTTGCCTATTTTCCGAGCTTGCGGACCAATGATGCCCAATCTAGCACCGATGGTACCTTATCCAGCACTGACGACACTGATGGAATGAGTTACAGTTTTTTGAGTTTTAAATAGAGAATTTTGGCAGTTTTGAGCGAGAGTTTCACCCCTATAACTCCCCAAACGCATTTTAAAACCCTTGAACCCCAAAAAAATGAATAGTTAGTTCTAAAATTTACATTCCATGGCTTCCAACTTCTTAGAATCTCCAAGATTTAGAGTTTTCAATAAGATAAAGTTCATCAGTTTCGAGGCACAGTGACTTTGCGACAAAGTTCTTATAAAGAGAAGGGAAATCAAGAAACGAGGCTTTGTCAATCGAGGTTTTAATGTTCTTAGTACTTGAGTAGAAGAAATTATTATGTAGAGGTGATGGGAAGTGCTTTTCTACACTACTGCCACAATGGTCATTTTTGTGGTGAAGGAATTCTATGCAAACCTTCATGGAATCAACCAAGGAGTCGTCTATGTGCGAGGTAGGTGGATATCATTCACTCTGCTAAAGATTAATGAAATTTACATGACAGAAAATGTGTCAATCTGTCATTACACAAATTTTACCTCTACGAGAGAGAACATGAATGAAATCTATTCATATTTGATGGATGAAGGTGAATATTGGGAGATAAGAGACAACGGGTATGTAAATTTCTCTACTACCTTATTGAATCTTGTGTTGCAGCAATGGTATTTTTTTATATCTTCGAAATTAATCCCAAACATGAAAATTAGTAACATGACGAAGGAAAGTGCAATACTGAATTATTGTATTCAAACTAGAAGACTTGTTGATATTGGTACCATAACTGTGAAATTTGTTTTAGGCTTGATTGTGCATGGATCAAAATGGTTTGGGGCATCCTTCCACTATATTTCTTCTCTGCAGCTTTGTACAAGTGACAAATGATAGCTGGGAAAAAGTGTTTCTCCTTTGGAATCTCATGGACCCAACTAACAATTATGACTGTTCAACAATTGGGGATGAAAATGATCTAAGCATAATTATATACAAAATAACTCAGATTTTACTATCTATTCAACCTTGCTTTCCTAAAAGTTCGCATTTGATTTTGAAGAAGGTCAAGAGACTGAGGAAAAATGTAAAAAATCTTATGAATGCAATTAATAATTTTTCTGAATTTTCTTATCACCTGGATTAGAGGATGAAGGAACAATTTAATCATATTGGGAATATTAAAGAAGGAGTGATAATTTTTATGAAGAAAAAGGCTTGGATTAAAGAGGATTCGATTAATGAATTCTTGTATCAACCCTTCTACAATTTGTTTTGCACCACGAACTCATAGGAGATATCGGAGAAGATAGAACTGACATTGATGAGTAGTGAATATATCTGTTATCTTGTATTTGGTGTTTGAACTTTATTATACTTAGATGTATTTAGCCTTTGGCTTGCTTTATTATGTGATTTCAGACTTATTATGCTTGGGATTTAAGTTTGTTTATATTCAGTTTTCAGCGTTAGAGTAGTGTGATTTGATTGTGACATTGAGTTATTATGTAGTAGAATAATTTATATGTGAATATTTGTAATAGTGGATTTTATATATTAAAGTGATGTTTAGTGTTGTTTGTGTCAAATTTGTATTAGTTAATCACTTAAAATATTAAAATAGGAGCTTAAAAAGGCTAATTAGATGTTGATGTAACTCAAAAACGATCAAAATCGCAATAAAAATTAGGACCCTGAAAATCAGTCTGCCGTCGACGACGCCCAAAACCCGAAACATAACCTGGACCTTTTAAAACTACAAATTTAAGCTATTAACCTCACTTTGACCATCTTCAAACTCTTGCCATGGCTGAAAACTACACCTAACCTAAGGCTTTTAGAGGTTGGATCTCATTTTCTCTTGATAAGAGCCCTACTTTGAACTAAAAATTTTTTATTTTCACCATGGAAAGCTCCTACATTAGAGAAATCTAAAAATTTGAAATTTTTGAAGAAAACTTTGAGATAATCCATGGTAAAATGTTCTTACCTATTAGATTTGACTTTGGAGTCTACTACATTGCAAATTTTAGAATTGATTGGGATTTATTTTCACATTTTCTAGAAATTTTGAAATGGCTCAAAGGACAAGTTTGGGAAAGAGAAAATATGATTATGATGAAAAGAAGTTTGTAAATATCAAAGTACAATACAATTTCAACTCTGGCCTTCACAATAAAAAGTGTATTCAGGATCGAACATTTGAAAATTCGGGCGGAGTTGTGGAGTAGGTAATTGGTGATCGGTGCTGACAAAAATATTATGTTATATTTTTATCGTTGCAATTGTGGATGTAGTACGTGAATTTTATGCTAATCTGTGGTGGACTGAAGTTGATCGCGTGCTTTTTCTTAGAAAAATGGTAGAATTTACTCCTAAACGAATCAATGCTTTCTACTCATTGAGGGATACTCCATTCTATGAGTATGAATCCTTTGGTACCATGGATGATGATTTAATGAGTTAATTACATTTCTTAGGGATGGAAAAGGGGAATGGAAAACAAAGCAAAGACGAAAGATAAATTTTTATGCTTCTATGTTAAACGTTGCATCTAAAGCCTGGAATTATTTTATTTCTACAATATTACAACTTACTTATCATCATAGCGAAGTTACTAGAGATGGAGTTATTTTGAATTACTGTATTCAAAACATGAAGTTGATTAATATTGGTAAAATTATTTATAAGACTATTAATGCTATAGCTAAAGGAGAAACCACTGGAGGATTAGGACATCCTGCCCTAATTTACACATTATGTGTACAATTAGGAGTTGAGATTGATAATAGTAAGGCGTTGCTCCATTCATTAAAGCATATCACTACAGCTAACATTCACACTTATGAATCTCATGTTGGATGGAGAGCTAGAAGTAAGAAGAGTTAGGTTCCCTTTACTAGTCATGATATACCTTCTACCTCCATAACTCCTACTCTTTTTGATGTTATGAAGTGATTGATGATAAAACAAGGTGATATTGCGAGGCTTTATAGAAAAATTGATGGATTAGAAACAAGAAATAATATTAATGATGACTATCAAAAGAGAAGAGTTGAGTATGATAGAACTTATAATGATGATCAGATGAGATTTAAGAGGGAAGAACCTGGCGTGATATTTCCTACTTGCCCCCACTATATTCCATACCAGCCTGTAGAAGAAGAAGCGGAAGAAGAAAGAGAGGATGATTGGTAGAATAGTGTTATTTTAGTTTGTTATTGTTGTGTAAACTTGTGTTTGTTATTTACTTTTATGTAGTTGATGTGTGTGGCGATTGTACTATGTTATGTTAGTTAAGTTGTAATGAAACTTACGTTGGTTTGTTTATTAGTTGTATTGAAATTTTAATGGATGTATTTTTGTATTAGATGTTTAAAGTTTATGTTTTTAAATTTCCTTCACCCTGCAAATCTCTAATATATTATGTGAAACAATTCTTCTAACTATTTTATGCCTGCTAGTTTAAAATTTTTATTAATATCTGCATAGCTTCAGAAGTATGAAAAGCCCGACACAAAAAGGTTAGTTTTCTTTTTGTTCTTCTCTCTCATTTACTAATTTAATATACATTGAAAAACTTAAGTTTGGGGGAAGAAAGATTAGCTTTTATTTGTTTTCAACTTAATATATTTTTGACCCACTTTTAATATGTATGCAATTTATGTTTATAGCAACGGCACCAAAAACTTGATCCCGCTTTAAATATAGATATATGATTTAATGTATAATGTGGATTCTAGCAAGTATACGTATCGTATCAAGTAATACAGGGCTCTAGTGGAGTCCTGGTTATCGATCCCACAGGGAAATTTTTAACAGATTTGATATCAGCTAAATTAAAAGGAATTACTTACTAATATAGTAAACGAAAATTAAAAGTAACTATCGCAAACTAAAGTAAACTAATGCTTGAAATAAGTTGATTTAAATAGTTCAGAAAAAGTATCATTCTCCTTGTTTTTAGAAAATTAAGTGAATGATGAATTTAAATAGAATTCTTAAATTGTATTGTGACAAATAGGAGCATTCCTATTCTTTACCCTTTGGTCCAGTGCAAAGACATCGACTAATCCTATTTTTGATTACCGAATCTGCGGCTAGGTCGGGAGGATACCGGCCGCCACTTCGTAGCTCCCACGTTCCCCTCACCTGAGGGCTAACATCTACACTTCAGCTCTCAAACAATAGGACCGAATTGCATATTTTAGTCTGTCACACTAAAATGTCCAATTCTACTCCGATAATTAATATTTCCCTATTTATTTGCACCCGCCTTCCAAGGCTTTTGACTTCCCTGAATATTGGATGTAATTTTTACTATAGTTGAAAATTCAACATATTTTAACAACTCAATTAGCCAGATTGAAGGTAAATTAAGTTTTAAGTAAAAATTATCACAATTTATTTTAATATATATTAGGTGCTTCTATTTAATTTCATCAATCCGCATAATTTTCATAAACAAGGAGAAAGACTAAGAAAACTACTCAAAATGCATGGGAATAAAACAAAGCATGGATTTCATTTAAAGTTAACAACAATAAATAAAGATATTTATCTTAATTTCCTCCCTAAGCGTACTCCTCAAGTTCCTTCGACTTTTCCTTCTAAGATACAACAAACTTCTAAATAAGACTCAAATAAACTAAAGAAACTCACTAATCACACTCAGACTTACTAAAATAGACACATAAAAGACTCTAGAGACACACTTAATAGACTAGAATTCTGCCTCTATTTATAGAGGTAAGCAAAGGTCCAAGGGGTGCTTTAACACCTCTTCAAAAAAGCGTCCAGGTTCAATGTATTTGCATTTTGAACTGGCTCGCCGTCGGCGGGAAATGACCTCGCCGTCGGCGGGCTTCTAGAAGGTCTTCAAACCACACGATCTCGCTGTCGGTGGGCTCGGGCTCGTTGTCGGCGTGGTAGTTATAAATCCTTCAGAAATTCTCCTTTGTAATCTCGCTGTCGGCGACTTAGTTCAATTTGCATGAATTTCTTCCTTTTTGATCCAAATTTGCTCCATTTCATGCTTTTTTGCTTCCATCACTTATAAATCTTCATTCCTGCAGATAAAATAAAGAAAATACATTTCCTTAAAGTGCAATTTCATCAAAAATAGATATGAATTTCTTAATGAATTTTTCTCTGATCAAAATCTCTCAAACTTAATTATTACTTGTCCTCAAGTAATTTTAATACTAAATAAAAATAATGATTTCGTAATAGAATTTTTCAATTCGGATAATATGAATTAAATTTAAATAACATTATAATAAAGTTAAATATAAATATTTCGAGTAATTAAATTAACTTTATATACATAAGATTATTTAGTTATCAGGTCTAAGATTTCTAGCTTTCTATTTATTTCAGGAATGACTATATTTAAAAAGAGTAAATTACTTAAGATATTTAGATGATAGGAAGTTCAAGAAAACACTATTTAGTAAAGTACCAATCCATAAATATAAGTTTAGAAATATAATTAAGTTTTACCCTTTAGGTTGAATCTATTGAAGCCAATTTTTGATAAGGCATCTCCTCAAGCTTCTCCTCACTTATATTTTTCTTTTCTTTTCTTTTCTTTTCTTTTCTTTTCTTTTTCAAGTGAGGATTACTGTATCTGGATAGCCTGTTAATAATTTTGAACTTCAATTTCTCTTCCTAAATTTGAAACTTAAAATATGTCCTTGCTTATATATATTTCATAGCCTTTACTTCATTGAATTTCTATCCTTTCTTTTTCCTTTAAATACTTAAGAATTTCAATTTTAAAATATAGTTTCCCTTACTTTAAATAGTTTACAATATTCTTATTCCTTTTAATAGAATATCTTATTCCATTAATTAATTGAATTACTAGAAATATTTGTTTAACTTTCTATAATAATTAAATAAAGTAATTCATGTTTATTGAATTGAAAAACTATTATAGAAAATCATTTGATAATAATTTTTTAAAATAGAAATTGAGAAAAATTTTAATAATTAAATTTGTATTTTTACCTTCCCCCAAACTTAAATTTTTCTATTTATACTAAATAGTGAAAAAGGGAAAGTATATAATAAAATTCATCATACCTTTGGGCTTTAGATATTTCTTTTCTTTGAAATTTTTGCAAGCTTTTTCATTACTTACAGAACCTGTACTGTTAGTATTCTTCCACATATATAATATTTAAAAGAAAGTGCAGGGATGGAAATTTTAAAATAAGTATCAAACATAACAATTGAAAACTTAATCTATTACTACACATATAATCAACTAATCTACTTTAAAGCATATTAAAACATCCTAAACAATGTTTAACATTCATAACTTATAAAAACTTTAAATTAACATCCTAAAAAAAATTGTAAACTAATTTAACACACATAAGAAATCTAATATCACAGCTCAAGCAAACAAACGAACATACCAAGTCCAAAGTCCACAGAAAGTACTAAAATATTATACACAGAATAATAAAGTTTGCAAAACAACAAATCTAAACAAACTAAATAAACTAAACAAAGATTCTAATCTTCTGCATCAAAATCCCAAGCTATGTCATCTCCTTGATCTTCAGGCTGAGAAGGCTGAGCAGGCTGGTACTGTGAATATCGGGGGCACTCAGGAAAGACAACATCTAAATCACCACTCCTATATTGACGTTCAGCTTCATAGTATGCAATTTCGTACTCTGAATGTCGCTGGAGATATTCGCTATCATAATCGTGTCTTCTTTCCAAGCCTCCGATCCTTTGGTCCATATGCTCAAATCTTCTTTCCATATTTTCTCCAAATAACTCAAAACTCTTTCTACTCAGGGTTAATTCATTCATCAGATCTTGAAGGGTAGGAGTGGTGTACTGAGGGGGTGGATCATAACTAGTAGAGGGTATATCTCTACTTGAAGAAGGTACATAATCCCTTGTTCCACATCTCCATCCTTCGTGGGATTCATATTTCTTTATATTATCCTGAGTAAGGGGTTTCATAGCTTCAATCCATTCCTCATCATCTCTTGCCTCTACCCCAGATAATTAGCAAAGTGCATAGATAAGACCAGGATGTCCTAGTCCTCCTCCACTTTCATTTCTAGCAATGCTAATATGTTTTTATAAATAACATTTCCCACATTAATACTCTTCTGGTTCTGAATACAGAAATTCAGAACTGCTCTATCTCTTGTTACCTCACTATGGTGGTAGGCAGGTAACAATGTAGAACAAAACAAATAATGCCAGGCTTTAGATGTTGCATTTAGCATAGAAAGAGGGAAGTTTACCCGTTCCCGCTGCTTTATCTTCCAGACTCCTTTCCTATCAGTGAGAAAGTCAATCACCTCTTTCAGTGGTCCTTTATATTCACGTAACAGGTCAATCACCTCTTCCTATCACTGAAAGAGGTGTGAATACTAAACTCCAAAATATTACTAAGAAGGCTTCCTACAACATCTAAAATCCATTTAAATCAATTTTCATGAAATTCTTCCAAGTATTTTTCAACATTTCAAAATTTTTCAAAATTCTCCAAATGTAGAAGAAATCCATGGTGAAAATCAAAAATTTTTGCATAGGAGTGAAGCTCTTACCAAGGGAAGATGAAATCCGTTGTCAAAAAGTATTGAAATCACTTCAAATCCGAGATCTCTCAAGCCCTAGGTCGGTTTTTTCAAAAATTCGAGGAAAGGGATGATGAATAGTGTCGGTTGACCGGTCAAATATAGGTCTTTTCACAATCTCGCTGTCGGCGAGATTTTTCTCGCTGTCGGCGAGCTAATTAATTTCATAAGGCAAAAGTTTCGAGAAAAATCCACCGTCGGTGAGCTTGGTCTCGCTGTCGGCGAGATAATTCTCGCCGTCGGCGAGATCCCAAAAAATTTTAAATTTTTGAAATTCGTCAATCATTTTCAACCTGGAATTTCCTTTAATCAATCTTCCGATCACTTAATTTAATAATAATACGAAGAATAGATACTTATACTCACAAAAAGTCACACAACATAAATAATATAACTTTATATATGAAATCCATGAGACTTTCAAACTCCATACTAACAACTTTAACACATACATAACTTAAATGTTCAAATCCATAATACTCAGCATCGCAATCCACACCACAACACTCTAAATGTTGAGACATAACAATTTACATAAAATCTCATCAAATCTGAGATGAACAAATCAAATTTCGACTCATAATAAAATCTAACTCCAAATTAACACATATATACACAAATATATGACATAAACATAGAAATCTTTCCTACTCTTCAGTGTCTGAACTAACATCTTCTCTGATATTTCTGATGCGACACAGGTGCACAAATAAATTGTAGAAAGGCCTGAAAGGGAATTCTGCCAGTAGATTCTTCATTAATCCATCCTTTCTGTCTTAGTAGATGAATAAAACTGGCCTCCAGATGTCCAGTATGATCAAAGTGCTCCTTCATTCTCCAATTAATATGATCAAACATATCAGAGATATTTTCAATGGAATTCAACACATTTTGCAATTCTTTCTCCAATCCTTTAATCTTCTTCAGAATGAAATTAGTCTTATCAGTAAAGGGCCTTGCTAAAGGATTGTTCCGTGATGCTCGTCGTAAATAATGGTAATCTCATCATTGTTATCCAAAGTGGGAAACATATCAGTAGGATCCAGTGTTTCCATGGTAAAAGTACTTTTGCCCAAGCCTCATAAGAAACTTGGTACTGACTGCATAAAGCAAATATAGTAGATGGGTGTCCAAGTCAATGCACTGACCCATGCACAATTAACCCCAACACAGACTTTACTATTATTAATCCAACATCGATAGGTAATCTAATTTGAATACAGTAGTTTAAAATAGTGCATTCCTTTGAAACTTTATTTACTCTCATGGTAGGTAATAATTTTGATGATATAAAGAAATGCCGAGTGCTTTGAGACGAGGTTAAGAAGTGATGCGGAAAACCGACATACTCGTCTTCGCGTAACTCCCAATCATCAGGTTTGTCAGTCAGGTATCTATAGATTTCGTTCATATTGTATCTTGAAGGCACAAAGTTGGAATAATGAAAAATAGAGGTATTTTCTATAGAAAATAATTCATTTACCCTTGAAGGAGTAAATGTTACCCATCTTCCTCTGACGTACACATTTCCATTGTTGATCGCATGTAAATTAGAGTAAAACTCTTTAACTACTGGAATAACTACAGCGGATGTCGTATAACAAAGTACCTCCCAATGCCGCTGTGCGATCATTTCTTCAATTTTTGTAGTAGAATTCTCTACTCCTCTGTTGACAAATCCTCTTTTCTTTAATAAGTCTTTTCTTCATCAAGCCTTTGTTGAAGATACGCTGCGCCTCCGAACTGACGAATTTTCTTCGGTTGAAAACTTCAGTTTTTGTGGTTTCTAAGAATTTGGTGGCCATTTTGAATGGAAAGGATTGGTCTCTAGTCGTTCCTAAGGAAGAAAATGGTGTAAAACCGAATTTGGGATAATTTCTTACGAAGGAATGGCTTAGATCCATCAAAAACCGCACGAAAAATCTTTAAGAAACCAAATTTTCAATTGCCTCGCCGTCGGAGGGAAGTTCCTCGCCTTCGGCGACTTAGTTATAAAACTGACTCAAGTCATGGCACACGATCTCGCTGTCAGCGGGCTCGGGCTCGCTGTCGGCGAGATTCGTGAAAATCGCCCAATTTCGCTCTGGTCCGAATATTTTCTGATCTCATCATATAGGTTCAAATTTGCGATGATTCTAATAAAAGTTTGAGTAGTAAGATTTGTTTTAATAATATAGACTCACTAATTTGTAGATATTTAAAATAAAAGACTACTATGGGTTGCCTCCCATAAAGCGCTTGGTTTAACGTCATCAGCCCGACCTAATTTAGTTAGTGTTCAGGTTGACTAAGCATTAAAACCTCTTTAAAATTTGGTCTTCTATCTTCGAAATATGGTTTTAATCTATGTCCGTTTACTTTAAATCTATGTCCTGTTTTTGGATCTTCAATTTCTATAGTTCCATATGAAAATATTTGAGTTATGGTGAATGGTCCTAACCATCGAGATTTCAATTTCCCAAGAAATAATTTCAATCTAGTATTATAAAGCAAAACTTTTTGTCCTGGTTCAAAATTTCTTTGATTAATTTTCCGATCATGCCATAATTTCATCCTTTCTTTATAAATCCTATTATTATCATATGATTCGTTTCTTAATTCTTCTAATTCATTTAATTGCATCAATCTCTTCTCACCAGCTTCTTTCATATTATAATTAAATTCTTTAATAGCGCAATATTCGTTATGTTCTAATTCAACTGGTAAGTGGCAAGTTTTTCCATATATAAGCCTATAAGGAGTCATTCCAATTAGAGTTTTATAAGCAGTCCTGTATGCCCATAATGCAGTGTCTAGTCTTATAGACCAGTCTAATCTATTAGGGTTTACTGATTTTTCTAATATACGCTTAATCTCTCGATTAGAAACTTCAGCTAATCCACTAGTTTGTGGATGATAATCAGTTGATATCTTATGCATAATATTAATTTTTTCTACTAGTTTGTGAATATATTTGTTTCTAAAATGAGTTCCTCCGTCAGTGATAATCACTCTCGGCATTCCAAATCTAGTAAAAACATTTTTCATTAAAAATTTTGAAACACTTTTAGCATCATACCTAGGTAAAGCTTGTGTTTCAATCCATGTGGAAACATAATCAATAGTTACTAATATATATGAGTTTCCAAATGAAGGAATAAAAGGTCCCATGAAATCTAATCCCCAAACATCAAAAATTTCAACTTCAAATATAAAATTCAGAGGCATTTCATTTTTCCTTGATATGTTTCCTACTCTTTGGCATTTATTGTAGGTTTTTATATATCTATATACATCTCTAAATAGAGTAGGACAATAAAATCCAGATTGTAGAATTTTATATGCAGTTTTATCTGTCCCAAAATGTCTTCCAAAATCAGAATCATGACATTTTTGAATAATTGGTTCAGTTTCTTCATAAGGCACACATCTTCTAATGATTAGATCCTTACATTGCTTATATAAGTATGGTTCATCCCAAAAGTATGTTTTAGTATTATGAATGAATTTTTTCTGTTGTTGCAAAGTTAACATAGGTGGTAAAATGTCACTTACAATATAATTTACTATATCAGCATACCAAGGTATTTTCAACTCATTAATATTATAAAGTTGTTCATCAAGAAAACTGTCTAAAATTTCATTATCAGTATCAGATAATTCATGATTTTCTAATCTTGATAAATGATCTACAATTTGATTATCAGTTCCCTTTTTGTTAATGATCTCAAAATCAAATTCTTGCATTAATAATATCCATCTGATTAATCTTAGTTTAGAATCTTTCTTTTGCATTAAATACTTAATAGCAAAATGATCAGTATGTACAATACATTTAGTTCCTCATAGATAATGTCGAAATTTATTAAAAGCATATACAACTGCTAATAATTCTCTTTCAGTAACTATATAATTTATTTCAGCATCATTTAGAGTTTTACTAGCATAGTATATAACTTTAAAAATCTTATCATATCTTTGCCCAAGAACTCGCTCCTATAAGCATAATCAATAGCATCACACATAAGCTCAAATGGTTTCTCCCAATTAGGTGAAACTATTATAGGTGATGTAATTAATTTATTTTTTAATAATTCGAAAGCATTCAGGCATTCAGTTGTAAATTCAAATTTCTTATCCTTTTTTAGAAGTTGGCATAGAGGTTTAGTAATTTTTGAAAAATCTTTAATATAATGTCTGTAAAATCCAGCATGTCCAAGAAAACTTCTTACCCCTTTCACTATAGTTGGAAGTGGTAATTTAGCTATAACTTGAATTTTTGCAGGGTCTACTTCCATGCCTTTTTCCGAAATTTTATGCCCTAATACAATGCCGCCTGTAACCATAAATTGACATTTCTCCTAATTAAGAACCAAATTAGTTTTCTCACATACTTCAAATACTTTTTCAAGTTGATTTAAGCATGTGTCAAATGTTGTTCCAAATACAGAGAAATCATCCATAATTACTTCTATTCCATTATCAATTAATTTACTAAATATAGACATCATACATCTTTGGAATGTTGCAGGTGCATTACATAATCCAAAAGGCATTCTTCGAAAAGTGAAAGTTCCATAAGGACTAGTAAATGTAGTTTTATCTTGATCCTCAGGAGCAATTTGTATTTGATGATAACCGGTATATCCATCTAAGAAACAAAAATATTTATGTCCAGCTAATCTATCTAACATCTGGTCTAGAAATGGTAAAGGGAAGTGATCTTTCATGTTGGTTGTGTTTAATTTTTTATAATCAATGCATATTCGCCATCCAGTAACTTGTCTTATAGGAATAAGATCATTTTTTTCATTACCTTTGACGAGTCACCCCTCCTTTTTTAGGTACACGATGAATTGGGCTTACCTAAGCACTCGTCGAAATAGGATATATAATACCATTATCTAACCATTTTAAAATTTCTTTCTTGACTACTTCTTTCATTATTGGATTTAATCTCCTTTGTGGATCTGCTTTAGGTTTATGTTCATTATCTAAAATAATTATGTGCATACAAATTGAAGGACTAATTCCTTTAATATCTACTAAAGTCCAACCAAAAATTTTCTTATATTTTTTAATGTATCTAAAAGTTTTTGTTCTTGAGATTCATTTAATTCTGATGAAATAATAACTGGTAGAGTTGAAGAATTACCAAAGTAAGCATACTTTAAATGATTAGGTAACATTTTTAACTCAGGTTCAGGAGGTTTAATAATTGATGGAACTATATTTTTTCATTATTTTCTGTGTTATCCAAAAATTCAAATTTCTCTTGAATATAATCTAATTCTTCATTTATCTTAGATTTTTTAATTAATTCAATATTTTCTTTTTCTAATTTTTCTTCATAATATTCTTTAAAATGTTCTTTTTGTAAATGATCGAGTACTTCCATTCGAAAACACTCATCATCTTTTTCTAGCGCAGGATATTTCATTGAATTAGCAATATTAAAACTAACTTTTTGGTCATTTACTCTCATAGTTAATTCTCCTTTCTGAACATCAATCATAGCTTTTCCAGTGGCTAAATATGATCTTCCTAAAATGATAGGAATTTCTTTATCTTCTTCCATATCTAGAACAATAAAATTTACAGGGAAGATAAATTTGTCCACTTTTACTAAACATCTTCAATAACTCCCTTAGGATATGTAACAGAACGATCAGGTAACTGAAGAGTTACTGAAGTTGGTGAAATTTCTCCTAATCCTAATCTCTTAAAAATTGATAGAGGCATTAGATTGATGCTTGCTCCTAAGTCACACAAAGCTTTTCCATAAAATTTTTCTCCAATAGTGCAGGGTATAGTGAAACTACCAGGATCTTTTAATTTTTAATGAAGTTTTTTCTGAATAATAGCACTACACTCTTCACTAAGTGCGACCATTTCATTATTGGTAAATTTTCTTTTTTTATTTAGAATATCTTTCATGAATTTTAAATAGTTTGGCATCTGTTCTAAAGCTTCTACGAAAGGAATATTTATCATTAATTTCTTTAAAATTTTGAGGAATTTAGCAAATTGTTTGTCTTTTTTTATGTTGAATTAGTTGTTGAGAAAATGGTGGTGGAGGTTTTTCAACAGAAATTTTCATAGGAGTAGAAGGATTTTCTAATTTTGGATCTTGTTGATTCTTTTCCTTTTCAATTTCTATTTCCTCTTTTTGACTTTCAAGTTCTTTATGAATTCGAGGTTCTAATTCTTTTCCATTTCGTAATTGTATCGCTTTAATTTTTTCATTTCCCTTGTCTTTGGGATTTATTTCCACATTACTAGGAAATGTTCCAGGTATTCTATTATTAAGTGCAATAGCGATATGTCCAAGTTGAGTTTCAATATTTTTGATAGTTGTTCCTTGATTTTGTAATTGGATTCCTTGTATTTATAATTGATTTCCTTGATTTTGTAAATGTTGACCCATATTTAATATTAATTCTTCTATTGATAATTTCTTATCTTTAAATTGTTTGTTATTATTATTAAATTCAGGTGGATAATTAGATTTATAATTAGGATTTCCTTGATTAGATGGATTTCCTAATGGTTGTGTCATATTATTCATCCATGGTTGATTAGTTGTGTTATTATTCCAATTAAAATTAGGATGATTTTTCCATCCAAGATTATAATAATTTGTATAAGGATTATTGGGTCTGTTGTTAATTGCATTAATAGTTTCATATTGAGATTGGGATTCTATAAGTTGTCCAGATTAATTTTCTTCTGATATATTTGGAGAGTAATTCATTCCAAAATGATCTAATTTTTTAGATACAAAGAACAATTTGTGAAGCTAACATAGATATTGCATCATTTTCATGAATACTAGCTATTTTTTTGGGATTCATTCTATCAGCAGGCCATTGAAAATTATTAGTTGTCATTTCTTATTAGTGCATAGGCTTCATCAAATGGTTTTGACATTAATGATCCTCCAGTAGCAGCATCGATGATTGATCTTAAAGATTCTACTAATCCATTATAGAAAGTTTGGATAATTAACCAATTTGGTAACGCATGATGTGGGCATATCCTAAGAAGTTCTTTAAATCTCTCCCAAGATTCATATATTGACTCTCCATCAAACTGACTAAAAGAAGTTATATCATTTCTAAGCTTAGCAGTTTTAGATGGTGGAAAATATTTGGATAGAAATTTTTGTGATAATTCTCCCCAAGTTTTAATAGATCTAGGTGCTAATAAATTTAACCACATTTTAGTCTTATCCCTTAAAGAAAAAGGAAAAAGTCTAAGTCTAATAGCATCGTTAGATACTCCTTCATATTTAAAAGTAGCACATAGTTCTAAAAAACTAGCAAGATGTAAATTAGGATCTTCAGTAGGTGAACCACTAAATTGATTATTTTGTGCCATTTGGATAATTGTAGGTTTAAGTTCGTATGAATTAGCAGCTACATCAGGGTTTTGAATAGTTAAATGAATTTCATCTAATGTAGGGTTGGCATAATCTCGTAATGGTCTTGGTTGATTGATATTTTCATTTTCAGGAATATTTACCATGTGTGTTAAATTTATAATTTCTCTTTTTTGTTTTCTAATTCTTTTAATTGTACGCTTTAATTCTGAATCAAAAGGTATTAAATTTTCGTTTACAAATTTTTTGCATACAATTTTAAAAAATAGTCTGTTACTCTAGTAAATAATTTCTTTACTTCCCCCGGCAACGGCGCCAAAAACTTGACCCACTTTTAATATGTATGTAATTTATGTTTATAGCAACGGCACCAAAAACTTGATCCCGCTTTAAATATAGATATATGATTTAATGTGTAATGTGGATTCTACGCAAGTATACATATTGTATCAAGTAATACAGGGCTCTAGTAGAGGCCTGTATTGTGACAAATAGGAGCATTCCTATTCTTTACCCTTTGGTCCAGGTGAAAAGAACATTGACTAATCCTATGTTTGATTACTGAATCTGCGGCTAGGCTAGGAGGATACTGGCTGCCACTTCAGAGCTCCCACGTTCCCCTCACATGAAGGCTAACATCTACACTTCAGCTCTCAAACAATAGGACCAAATTGAATATTTTAGTCTGTCACACTAAAATGTCCAATTCTACATCCGATAATTAATATTTCCCTATTTATTTGCACCCACCTTCCAAGGCTTTTAACTTCCCTGAATATTGGATGTAATTTTAACTATAGTTGATAATTTAACATATTTTAACAACTCAATTGGCCAGATTGAAAGTAAATTAAGTTTTAAGTAAAAATTATCACAATTTATTTTAATATATATTAGGTGCTTCTATTTAATTTCATCAATCCGCATAATTTTCATAAACAAGGAGAAAGACTAAGAAAACTACTCAGAATGCATGGGAATAAAACAAAGCATGGATTTCATTTAAAGTTAACAACAATAAATAAAAATACTTATCTTAATTTCCTCCCTGCGTGACTCCTTGAAGTTCCTTTGACTTTTCCTTCTAGTATAGCAAACTTCTAAATAGAACTCAAATAAACTAAAGAAACTCACTAAACACACTCAGACTTACTAAAATAGACACATAAAAGACTCTAGAGACACACTTAATAGACTAGAATTCGGCCTCTATTTATAGAGGTAAGCAAAGGTCCAAGGGGTGCTTAAAGACCTCTTCAAAAAAGTGTCCAGGTTCAATGTATTTGCATTTTGAACTGGCTCGCCGTCGGTGGGAAACGACCTCACCATCGGTGGGGCTTCTAAAAGGTCTTCAAACAGCGTGATCTCGCTGTCGGCGGGCTCGGGCTCGCTGTCGGCGGGGTAGTTATAAATCCTTCAGAAATTCTCCTTAGTAATCTCACCGTCGGCGACTTAGTTCAATTTACATGAATTTCTTCCTTTTTGATCCAAATTTGCTCCATTTCATGCTTTTTTCTTCCATCTCTTATAAATCTTCATTCCTGCAGTAAAATAAAGAAAATACCTTTCTTTAAAGTGCAATTTCATCAAAAATAGATTTGAATTTCTTAATGAATTTTTCTGTGATCAATTTTCAAAATTATTTTAACATGACTTGAGGTAGTAGAGCTTAACTTTAGATAACTAAAATTTTTATTATATTTAAATATCATAGTAAATTTGAATGGAAGTTTTTAATAAGGAAGGTTAATTTTATGGGGCTAAGATATTTAGTATAAGAGGATTAGATTATGTTTGACTATTTAAAGTAAAGAAAACTATATTTTTGAAATATTAAGAGTCTTAAAAGTTTATGTGAGAAGAAAAGATTGGGGCTCTATGATGAATCATTTAAAAACTAATATATATATAAAGTAAAGAGATGTTACAAGTTTTATCTTTAGAGGGAGGAGAGTGAAGTTCAAAATTATTAAAGGCTATCCAGATATAGTAATCCTCACTTAAAAAAAAAAGAAAAAAAAAGAAGAGAAAGAAAGAATAGAAAAGACTGAAAAGTAATCCATATATAGAAAAGAAAAAGAAAATGTTTATGAGGAGAAGCTTGAGGAGATGCTTAATCAAAAGTTGGTTTCATTTGAATCAACTTAAGGGAAGAGATTAGTTGCATTTCTGAATTTATATTTAAGTATTAGTATCCTTGTTTATAGTTTTCATGAGCTTTTTTTCATATAATCTTTCAAAGCTTCCTTAATGTGACAAATTAGGGTTATTTTTGAAATGAATAAGAGACTTGAATTCTTAGACTTGATTACTAAATGTTCTTACATCTATAGTTTTGACCTAAGTTACTAAAAATCTTTCTAAAAGTCTCACAATTATATTCATTTAAATAAAAAATTATAGTATTCTTTAAGTAAAGTTCACTATTATGAGTCATATTTTTATTTAGTAAAAGGATTACTTGACGACAGATAATAGTTAAGTTTGGGGGATTTTAATTTACCAAAAATATATTGGATTTTTCATATATATTTTGTACTCAGTTTTGGTGATATTGAACTTTAAAGGAATGTATTTTTCATGTTTTGCTACAGGTATGATGATTTTAGACAATTGGAGCAAAAAGAAGTGAAAATGAACAAATTCTGAGCGAAAAGAGGCAAAGACAGATGTTCTGCATTATGTTGCTGATGGTGCCACAATGGGCGCCAACAACGCCTTTTTATAGAGAGCCACAATTAAAATAAGTGCTCTGGGCGCAGACAGCGACCAATGTCGGTGGATGCCAGATTCAATGTATTTGGACAACTTTTGGAGGGATTCTTGAGGCATCTCTTAGGGAAATCGTTCCTAGGCTATTTTAAAGTAAATTTGGCTCCATAAAAGGTGTGTGTAAGTGTGGAGAAGTCAGAGTTTTGTAATTGTCGAGATTTTAGAGTCTGGTGTTTGGTGTAAAGGTGTTTTGTGAGGGATTCTCAAAGAGTTGTAGGAGGAGAGGGAAAGTGAGATATTGCTTCTTTCTTACTAGTCTAAGAGAGAATTGTGTATTATTGTGAAGAGAGAAAGTGATTCAAAGGAACTTTAAAGGATATGCTTGAGGAAGAAATTGAGATAAGTTGTATTTACTTCTTATTGTTTGTATGCCTTTTCTTTTATATATAAAATCCTTGATTTTTCATATCTACCTCATGAATTCTGAGTAGATATCTTTGTCTTTCTCCTTACAATGATAAATGGTGAAGTGATGATTTAGATTGGATGTGTCATATGATTGTTAAGAAATTACGATGATTTTTCACTTTGTACTTAATTTACTTTTCAATCTAGCCAATTGAATTGTTAAAATATGTTGTGAAACATACAATCCAAAAGGACTATGCGTTCTACAACAAGAGTGAAGACTGCATTCAATGTCCATGCATGTAGTTCATGGGGGTTAAGTGCAAATAAATAGGAAAATATGGTTTATTAGGCATAAAATTGGAGATTTTAGTGTGATAGACTAAAATCTCCAATTTGTTCCTAATATTTGGAAACTAAAGCGAGAGTTAGCCTTCAAGCGAAGGGAAGTGGGAGCTCTGGAGTGAAAAAAAGTATCATCCCAGCCTAATCACAGATTTAGGGACTAGACCTAGGATTAGGTAATGATTTTTATAGCACTCGGGAGAGGGTAAAGAATAGGTATGCTCCTATTTGGCACAATACAATATTTTTACTAAGCTTTATCATTCACTCATCATAACATCATTGTAAGGGGGAGGACACTTTCTCTAACTTTGAACCTTTCAATACAAAACTTAGTGTAGTGGTAGTTAACTTTTATTTGAAGTTTAGAAAGTACTTTAGTGATCTTAAACTCTGTAGCATCTTTAAACTTTAACAAATTTAGTATGTACTTTAAGTGCATTATAATTTTAATATTGGATTTATGTGCTACGCTTTAAAGATTTGCTTCCTCCTTGTGGGATCGATAACCAGGACTTCATTAGAGCCCTGTATTACTTGAGCGATACGTATACTTGTGAATAGATTGGTTGCTTTCTTATTTGACTTATTATACTTTGTAACTGAACTGAAAATACTTATTTAAGACAGCCGCGATCAGCCATGCCTCTATAACCCCTGAACCACTGCCTTGGGTCACGCCTCTATGGCCAATGAACTCACTAAACCTATTTTTGTGGTCTTGCCTCTATGAACTGAACCGTTGTGTTTGTTCATGCATTCTCGGCCTCTGAACCACCCTTCTTGGTCGATCATACTATATAGGTACTGGTCGACCGCCACCTCTGATCAGTATATGTTATGCTTTATAGCCGCCTGATTAAAGTGTTGGTTGTTCATCTCAAGGAGATTAGTTTGACTAATAGTCTAGGTCTCTTTCAAGGAAAACATAATGGGAGACTTGGTCACACGAGATGATTGAGCCTTCTCCCCTACTGTTTCGAATGTAGTATGGTATTGGTTTTCATCGATTTTGTTGTTTTGAATGAGGTCAAACATATCAATATTGTAGTTTCAAAAGAGGTGAAGAAAATCCTTTCTTAGCTAAACATGTCCAGTCTATCTTGCCTGGCCAAGTATTTCGATGGACAGTTAGCTTCGGCTACTGATTGCCACCCACAGCTATACCATGTCCAGTTTATCTAGTGTGCTTGGGATTATTTGTGGCTACCTGTCACTAAAGGTTACTGATCCACTGATAATTATGCTTACGATATATATATATATATATATATATATATATATTAATACTCGTTTTAATGATTTTATAATGTGGATACTATGCAAGTATATGTATCATTAACAAGTAATATAGGAATTTTTGATTAAGCTCCAAGATATCAAACCCACAGGGGAAGTGATAAATAAAGAAAATATCTTCTGGTTTAGAAAATGAAAATTAACTTTTTTACTTTTAGAAAAGATTTTACTCAAACTAAAGATAATATTTTAAGAAATATAATTTGATTCTTTTTGTAATTTTATAATTTGAAATGAAAGTAATCAACTACTTTAACTAAACTTTTGTAAGATGAAAACTTATGCAAATAAAATATCTTTTTCCTTTTTATGAATCACTAACAAGTTATGGAGAATATTTGTTGTGGAAGTATCTTAAAATGTGATGTGCCAAATAAGAGCAGTTATATTCTTTACCCTTACTAGAGATGTTATAAAGAACATAGGATAATTCACTATTTTAAAAATCTTGCAGATGGGTTAGGCAGGAAAGATCCTAGCTCTCACACTAGAGTTTCCTCGATTCCCTCCACCTGGGGGCTAACATTTTGTATCAAAACATAAAACAATAAATTAAATTGGGGGCTTTATCCTGTCACTCTAAAGTGTTCTAATTCTACAGCCATCAAAGTATATATGCTTATTTATTAGCACTCAACCATATGGATTATATTCTCACCCATACAACCTCATGTGATTCTTTCCAATTGTTGACTGAGACAATACCACACTGTATTTTACATGTTCTCACAATAAATTTTAACATCTTAATTGGCTAAATCAAGAAGTAAATAATGTGCAAGGTTTCGAATCATCACAACATCTTCCAACATTTAAATCATATACTTCACACAACATACTTCCATAACTTAATTACTTCATCACTTAAGGAAAAAGATAAAGAAAACTACTCAAAATTCATGGAGAAAATGTAATCACAACTTGGTTTAAAAGTAGAAATCATAGTCAAAACAGAAGAAATCTTAATTAAAACCAAATGTAATACAAAGATAAAGACTTATCTGTAAATCCTCTCCACAAAACTCTTGAAGTTCCTTTGAAAACTTTGCTTTCCCTTACAATACTCTTTAGAGGTTGGCACCCAACTCCGTGGTCTCCAAATCTCAATTCTACTCCTAATAAAAACAATATAAAATGAAGAAAAGATGGTGAAGTGGAGAGGTGTGTTCAAAGATAACTTTCTAACATAAAACTCACTCTTAAACACTAACCGCACCCTCCAACAATAACCATATTTATGATCTTCAAGTCCTCTTTTTATACTTTTCTAGAAGGTGTCATCGTATCTCTTCAAATTGTGTCTAGATTCAATGTATCTTCCAAGAGATGCATCCATTCAAGAGTATTTTGAATTAAATTTGGTTCCAATAGGAAGTTACCCACGTTCTCACCAAGAGGTATTTCAAAAACCTCTTCATAATGGTGCCCAAATTAAAATAACTCCTTTTTTTAACTGCCCCGTATAAGCACGAGTTACCGGCGCTTAGCCGCGAGCCTTCTAGCACGTAAGCTCCGAATCTGGGTGCATAGCCACGGGGCCTTTGCGCATAAGCGTGGGTTCTCGCGCTAAGCCGCCACACATCACTTTTTCAATTTTCTTCATTATTGCTCCAAATTGGTCCCTTTTTCACTCTTTTCATCAAAATCATCCATTTAATCATACCTATAAGAAAAACACTAAATATTCTCCATTAAAGTGCAATATCATCAAAAATAGGTTTAAAAATGTGTATAAAAACACTATATATTTTAGGAGTATCAGTTAACCACACCCTTTACCATACCAAGTCTAGTTTATTTGTCCTGGTTGAGTTTTTCTTTATTCTTCTCTTGGGATGTCACCTCGACTACCAAGAGAGACTCTCCTCTGAGGATGCTGACAATAACTGCATTATGCCTAAGCGCATCACACTTGTTGGGGTCCATTATTGACTTCAATTTTTTATATCCCATGTGTGGGATGTCCACTTGAGTGCATCATGGTCATACTTTATGCAAATGACTTACTTGTGCCTCAAGAAATCCATTTGAGATTCTCTAGTGGGTGTTGAGGAGCACGCAACTAGGGCCACTTTGGTAGACTCTGGCTTTTGCTAAGGTGAAGGTCGGCCAGAATTTTACTGGTAGGATGACTTCAAATAGGCCAACAGGTGTCATTCATTATGACACGTGACAAACTAGTTCAAATTGGCCCCTCCACCAGTGAGCTTGTTCTGAAGACCCCGGATGAAGAAACGAACCAATCGAGTGTGTCTAGAACGTCGATCTCACTCTGGGAGGACATATATTTCGCTATAGCTTCGCGGGCAGGCTAAAAATGCATCAATTATCATTTTTGGCCCTATCATTAAAAAATTTGTCCGAACGACCCCGAATGATGAAACAGACCAGGCGAGTGCATCCGGAACATCGATTTTACGTAGGGGACGTTCATTTCACCATACGTACACATGCTAAAAATGTGTGTATTGAAAATTAAGTGAATGATAATAATTATTATTTTATTATTTTAATAATATTACTATTATCCTTTATAAAAGCATCGCATAGCCTCTCTCCCCTATCCATCATGATACTCTCCTCAAGCCTCCAACCTGGTTCGTGGAAACGTGGATTCGGGCACCCTCCTGCATCGCCACCTTCAACTGAGATCTACAGCCAGTTTTTGTTTCCATCGAAGGACGCCCCACCACCGATGTTCCCGAATGCAAGGCCCTTGGCTGAACCCTTCTCGTAAGCTTTAGCTGTGTCAGCACCTTCTCCTAAAGCTCATCATCATGCCTGAAGTTCACCGTCAACCCCTCCTTGACGGTGAACATAGCTACTGAAGTCCTCCTCCAGTCATCAATGTCCTCCTCTTGCCACCAACGTCCCTACTCCAACAGCTCTTCTTCTTCCGATTGGCCATGCGCCCCTTTTCCACTCACCAGTTTGTCTTACAGGCGTAACCTCCAGCTGTAGGCATCTCTAGTCCATGCCTCTCCTCCATTCCTTGATCCACCCTTGCAGTCGACCATTCTTTTTTCATTCAGGCAATGACCTAGCTGGCTAGGACCATAGCATTCCTTCCACTCTCGGTTTCACTGGACCCGTTGCCTACTTTGTCGTCCTCTTCTATGACAAGGCCGAGCCGCTGGTAGGCTGACCTTCCTCCATCGCGTAGCCCCCACTTGGGAAGAAACCGTGACACATGGCCAAGCTCCTTCATCAGTGTTCCATCTCACTGGCGGCTGATCTCTTCTTCATTCCTTGTCAACTCTTGCTGCAAAGCAACCCTCCACCGGTAACTTCACTGCCACCTCATCATCATTGGGGTAGTTGACCCGACTCACAATTACGTTAATATTAATATTTCCTAAAATTACCAACATACTTGTCTCAAATTATTTTTAGCAGCTAGCATGAATAAATAAAATGATTTAGAAATTAGAAAATAGATTTTCACACTAGGGTTATTATGCAAGTATACATATTGTTCCAAGTAATATAGGATTTTCCATAAAAATACCAGTATCGATCTGACAGGGAAAGTTGCAAATCTTAATATTAACTTGCAAAATCTTCTATCTAAATTTTAGATAAATATGATAAGAGAACAATGTAGATAGGTTTACAATGGTTAAAACTAAATTTAAGCAGAAAGTAATAACGAAGTTTAAATTTTTAATAAAGTTCAAATAGCTAATAAAGTTTAAAAGTAAGATTGGATTTTATGAAAAGATCTTTCCCCTTGCAAAGGGATATTAATCAGTGTAGGATTTGAACGATTAAAAATATAAAAAGATGTATTGTGAAAAATAGGAGCATACTTATCCTTTACCCTCTTTTAGTGCTAGCAAAGAACATTGGCCAACCTAAAGTTTGTCTCCAGCTTGTGTACTAGTGTTGAGTAGATTTTGGCCTCTCACTTCTATATTACCCATTGTGTCCTCTCTATAGGACCTAATAGGGACCCTTACGATCCAAACTCTAAACCAAATTGATTAAAGAATCTAGCCTGCCACCGAAACATCAGTTCCACTCTCATTAAAACTTATCTCCCTATTTATTTGCACTTCCCATTGGGTGATCACAATGGCTCTTTCCAAAGTGAATGGTGGCTTTCACAAGTTGGGTAAAATCATAGCCCACCCAGGTCATTATGCTTCTCAACAGATTTTAACCTCACAAGTGGCCAATTTAAAAGTCAATGAAAAATCGGTGAAAAGACCGTCACAATTTTAGAGTAAAAATAAATCTTTAAATCATTCTCATCCCACAAGATTAATTCCCATATGTAAGGAGAAAGAAAAAGAACTACTCAGAATTCATGGAGATAAAACAAAATCACATGATTTGTATTGAAAGCTAAGTCTTAACAACAAAAACTTAAATACAAATACAAGGTATCTTACATCTTCTCCCCAAGCAACTTCTGGAGCTCCTTCCAGCAATCTCTAAACTCTTACACAAACTCTCACTGACACAAACACAAACACACAATACTCACTCACACAAACTAAAATCCTCTCTAAGAGTCCTCAAAATGTTTCAAAAGGTCTCCAAAAGTCTCCTTTTCATTCAACAATTTTCCTCTTTAATATATCTCTGATAATAACTAAAGGGTTGCTTCAAGAACCCCATCAAAATTCAGCCAAATTCAATGCATCTTCCAGAAATTTAGTTAGTGGTACTATAGTGCAAGTTTGGGGCTTTATAGTGCCCAGTTTGCTCAAAGGACGGTACTATGACGCCAAGGGTGTCGCTATGGTCCCAAGTGTGGCGCTTTGACATCATACAAAATACTCAATTATTGCTCCATTTTGCCCTCATTTTCTCTAAATGTCCACTCCATGTACCTGAAACCAAAAACATGCAAAATACATTCCTTTAAAGTGCAATATCATCAAAAATGTGCATAAAATGATTATGAAATGTACAATAAAAACAGTTAATTTTTAGATGGATCAGTTTCCCTAAACTTAAACGTTACTTTTCCTGAAGTAATTCCTTGTACTATGTAAAATTTCATAACTTGTGGTAGCGAGTTTAACTTAAAGATTTCTATAGTTTTTGTCTTATAAATGTTATATTGAAACTTAAGAGAAATTTTAATAACTCAAGTTAAAACTAAAATATAAGAATATCAAGTTGTCAGTCTAAGAGTTTTAATTTTCTATTCATTTCAAGAATAACTGCAATTTGTCATACTGAGTATACTTAGAAGAATTATGAGAAAAAGAATTTCTTAAGAACTTTATTAGTAAGGGTGCTAATACCTTTAAGCCTAAGTTTAGAAATGTAATTAAGTTACTTTCCTTATGATAGTTTAAGTGGAGCCAATTTTTTATTAGGCATCTCCTCAAGCTTCTCCTCACATATATTTTCTTTTTTATTTTTCTTTTTCCTTTGATTTTTCTTTTCTTTTTCTTTTAGGATCATTTTTAATCCTTCCTTTTTCTTTTCATGTTAAGTAATGATTACTATAACTTGATAGCTTTTAATGATTTTGAACTCCACCATCCTCTTCTTAAAGTTAAAAACTTCCCTCATTTCCTTGCTTGACAAATATGTATTAGCTTTGAAAAGATTTTTCATAACGTCTCAATTATTTTTTTAAGTGTAATTCTAAGATCCTTAATATTTCCAAAAATACAATTTTTCTTTACTTTAAATAGTAAAAGCATAATCTTATACTCTTATACTAAATATCTTAACTCGAGAACTAGCATTTATTATTAAAAACTTTTACTTAAGTTTTTTATGACATTTATAACATAAAAAATATAGTTATCTAATAAAAACCCTACATATCATAGGATATGTTAAAATAAAAATTTTAAAAATATAGTTCTTTGAGGACAAATAAGGTTCAGTTTCAAAAAGTTTTTCTTCCTTCCTCCAAACTTAAATTTTTGATTAATTTAAAGTAGGATAGTTCATGAAGAAAGAGAATAACTTCTAAATTTTTAAACAGGAGAACAATACATGTACAAATAGTAAATAAAGGTGTTGAGTAATTGTAATATAAGATTGGCATATATAACAATAAAAGCATAAAGTAAAAGACTACTCTATGATATTCTACACTATTTTAAACCAAATTTGAAGCCAAAAAAAGGAGGTGATGTTAGGAAAAACTTGGAGAATGCTTAGAGATTTTAGAATAGGAGTATAAATGTAGATTTCTACCTTTTTGGAGAGATTGGTGAGGGGATTTTGAGAGGATCTGTAAGGGAATGTTCTAGCATTGCATGGATCCGCGGGAGACTTTATGGGAGAGATTTTCATCTTTCTTGCAAGGGGAAAAAGCTAAGTATTGTGTTCTTCATTATCTTATGATTTTGTAAACACTTATTTTATGGATTTTCTTTGAAATGAAGTTTTCCTTTTTGTTTTCTTCGTGCTTTGTAATGTATTTCTCTTACTCTTTCTTCGTGTTTGGAAATAGTGACATAAGAAGTTTATGCCATTGTTTTCACTCTACTTTTCTTTTGCAATGAGTAGTATTCATGTTTAAGATATCGGGATGCTTGCTAAAAGATGTTTTAATTATAAATGTGACGGTTTTTACTTGCACTTCATTTATATTACAAAAAGGGCCTTTTGTATTGTTAAAATTCGTTATAATTGCATTGTCCCAAAAGGGTTGTGTAATTCTCAATAAAGTGGAACCACATTCAATGTCCGTGAATGAATTGCATAGTTCATGGGGATTAAGTGCAAATAAATAGGGAAATATGATTTCATGGGCATCAAATTGGTGGTTTCAGGGTGACAGACTGAGATCCCCAATTTGGCCCTAAGATTGGTTACTAAAGTCGAAGGTTAGCCATCAGGTGAAGGGTGAGTTGGAGCTCCGTAGTGACAGCCGATATCCTCTCAGCCTAACCTTAGATTTAGTGACTAAACTTAGGATATTTAAATGTTCTATACATGCTTGGAAGAGGGAGTACTCTTTTGAGGGTAAAGAATAGGATTGCTTCTATTTGACACATACAATATTTAAGGCATCTCATTCCTATATATTATCCAATTCATTACATGAGAATAGTAGTTTTTATTTTCTCAAAATTTACCAAACCAATTTCCCCAAAAAGGGTTATCTTTAGTATTAATATTTGCATTAGGGAGTAGTTATAATTCTTACATATAATCATCTGCATTTAGGAGTAATTGTTAGAAAAACTACAAACTAAGGTTGTTAGTAGTAGACTATAATTTAACTAAGAACATCTTACCTCACTTCCCTGTGGGATCGATAAAAGAGATTCCATTAGTGCTCTGTATTACTTGAAACGATATGTATACTTGTGTTGGATCATTGTGACTTTATAAAAATTATTATATATCTATTATTCATAAATTCTTGCATATAAAAAAAAAATTGCATCACCCCTCATAAAAACTAAATCATCTGATTCATCAGGTAGGTTGGCATAAAATTCTCGAACCATAGAAATCACATTAATGACAGTGAAATAGTAGAAGTTATCCCACTGTCATTCAATAATAGAATATTCAATAGTTCCACCGGGATAAAGAAAACTTTGCTCTGCAACAATTTCTTATATTACTAAACTTTATCGCTCCCGACCTTTTGAACTAGAGAATTACTTGTTATCAAAACTAGTATGCCCCCTACCTTTCTTAATTTTACAAGCCATGTGAAATCTAAAAATTCTATAAAATTTCTAATAAATCTAAAATATAACTTCATAAGGCTCCCACAAACACATTCTAAGCTAAATAAACATTCATCCATGGATTTCTTGCTATTTTCATCAAAATTTTAAATTTGTAGCCAAACCATAATGTTAAAGAAATCCATGGTGAAATAAAAATTTTTCAAAGCCAAGATGAAGATCTTACCTAAGGAAGATGAAATCTATAGTTTGAAGCCTTAACTCCAAGCCATTCAAGCACAAATTCAAGCCCTAGGGCAGCAAGTTGCAAAATAGGGAAGGAAGTAGATGAACCAAGGGAAAAAATGGCAAAATATGCATGAGGAACACGAGGAAATTTTGAAGCAACCTTATCGTCAATCCATTTGTTACAGCTATACATAGTTACTTTATAATCTTGGAAACTCGCCAAATTATTGAATTGGTGTTTCAACTCCCAATCCAAATTCTCAAACAGGTGGAATAAGTATTCATACTTGGTTTGCAAACGAGATACCTCCACTTCAATCTTCTCAAGTTTGTCCATAAGTCTATCCAAACTTAATGCTATGAATCCATTGAACTAAGTCTGAGCATGCTTATGCATCATTTTCTTATCTTTAAATCTTCCATTGCCATTACTCTCCATGATCGCTAAGAAGGAATGAATTTTCTACTCTCTATTCTCTTTAAAATTCTTAGAAATGTTGAAGGGATGCCTCCTTTCCTATCCTAGGTAGTCTAATAGAGAAAAAGAGGGCAGAGAACTGAATTTGGGCGGTTTAGAGGAGTTATTCGTACTGTGGTACTATAGCGCTATATATGGCGCTATATAGTCAATCCAAAATTTTCACATGCTGAATTTCTTTCATGCCCCCCTCAATTTCATCAATATAATAATTCTTTGTTCAATTTATGACTAAATATCACTTCATAAACTCATCAAATCAACAAATCTCATCAAACTTGTTTAATTGCATTAATCATTTCTCACCAGCATCATTCAAATTATAATTAAACTCTTTAATAGGCCAATAAGTTTTATGCTCTAATTCAACAAGCAAATGAAAAGCTTTCTCATATATGAGCCTATATGGTGACATTCCTATAGGAGTTTTATAAGCAGTCCTATAAGCCCATAATGCACTATCAAGTCTAGCAGACCAATCAGTCTTATTAGGATTTACATTTTTTTCCAACATTTTTTTTTTAATTTCGTGATTGGATATTTCTCTTGAACCACTATTCTGAGGATGATAAGTTGTGGCAATTCAATGTTTGATCACTTACTTTTAAGTTAATGGTATAATTATTCTGTTCTTAAAAGAACTTCCCCCATTTGTAATGATTACTCTAGGCATTCCAAATCTTGTAAAAATATTTTTCCTTAAAAATTTTGCAACACTCTTAGCATCATAGCAAGGTAAAGCAACTACATTATCCCACTTATAAACATAATCCACAGCTATCAAAATATAAACTTTTTCAAAAGATGGTATAAATGGTCCCATAAATTATAAACCCCAAAAATAAAAAATTTCAACTTCTAGAGTAAAATTAGGGACATTTCATTTCTTATAGAAATATTGCCTACTCTTTGACATGTACACATGATTTTTTATAGTTATTAACATCTCTAAATAATGTAGGCCAATAAAATCCAGCTTATAAACTCTTAAATGCAGTATTATCAACCCCCAAATGTCTCCCAAAATCTGATTTATGTTATTTTTGCATAATTTCTTGGGTTTCTTCTATCAGTACACATCTTCGAATAACTAAGTCCTTATATTGTTTATATAAGTAAGGGCATCTCAAAAGTAAATTTTGAATTATGAATAAACTTTTTAATTTGATGGCATCTAATCCATAGGGTAAAATGTTACAAACTAAATAGCTAATTATATCAACATACCATAAAATTTATCATTCATTAATCACATACAATTGTCCATCAGGTAAATTTTCATTTATTTCACCATTAAAGTTAACATTATTTTCCTGTTCAAGCCTTGACAAATGATCAGCTATCTGATTATCAGTACCCTTCCTATCCATAACTTGAAAGTCAAATTCTGGCATCAGAAGGACCCATCTAATTAATCGTGGTTTTACATCCTTTTTCATAATTAAAAACTTTATAGCATAATGATCATTATGCACAATACATTTAGCTCCAATAAGATAAGGTCTGAATTTATCAAAAGCATACACTATAGCTAATAATTCCTTTTCAGTAGTAGTGTAATTAATTAGAGTTTCATTAAGAGTTTTACTAGCATAGTATATTACTTTAAAAATTTTATCATAACTTTGCTCTAAAACAACCCCTATAATACTAGCATCACACATTAATTCAAAAGGTTTTTTCCAATCAGGTGAAATAAAAATAAATGTAGTGATTAGTTTTTTTTAATAAATTGAAGGAATTCAAGCATTCTTCATTAAAATCAAAGTTAGTGTCTTTTTCCAAATAATGACATAAATGCTTGAAAATTTTTGAAAAATCTTTAATATAACGCCTAAAGAAACCAGCGTGTCCTAGAAAACTTCTAATTTCTCTCACAATGGTAGGAGGTGGTAATTCGACAATAACTTGAATTTTTGCTGGATCTACTTCCAAACCATTTTCAAAAATCTTATGTCCTAACACAATTCCTCCTTTAACCATAAATTAAAATTTTTCCTAATTTAAAACAAGGTTTATTTCTTCACAGCATTTTAGAACCCTTTTTAAGTGATCTAAACTTAAATTTAAAGAGGTTCCCAAAATTTAAAAAATGTCCATAAGAACTTCAATTCCTTTCTCAATTAAATCATAAAAAATTGACATCATACATCTTCGAAAAGTTGCGGGTGCATTACATAATCCAAATGACATTCTCCTAAAAGCAAAAGTCTCATATGAACTAGTAAATGTCGTCTTTTCTTGCTCCTCATGAGCTATATGTATTTGGTAGTATTCGGAATATCCATCTAAAAAGCAAAAATAGCGATGTCCAGCGAGTCTATCCAACATTTGATCCAGAAAAGGTAGAGGAATGTGATCATTCCTTGTAGCAAGGTTTTTCTTTCTATAGTCAGTACAGATTCACCGTCTAGTAACTTGTCTTGTAGGAATTAATTCATTCCTTTCGTTAACAACTACAGTCACTCATCCTTTCTTGGGAACACAATGAATAGGACTAACCCAAGAGCTATCTGAAATAGGATAAATAATTCCAGCATCCAACCACAATAAAATTTTTTTCTTAACAACTTCTTTTATTATAAGATTCAATCTTATTTGAGGATTATCCTTAGGCTTATTATTATCTTCCATCAAAATTTTGTGCATACAAATTGAAGGATTGATTATGTTAATATCAGCTAATGTCCATCCAAAGGCTTTCTTATGATTTTTTAATGTCTCCAATAGTTTTTCTTGTTCTTTAGTCAAATTTGAGGATATCAGAACTGGTAATGTAGATGAGTTCCAAAAAAATACTTACTTTAAATGAGTAGGTAGAACCTTCTTCTCAAGTTGAGGAGGTTTTTTAATAGATGGAATCAAAGGTTTACTATTCTCAGTAGTATCTAAAATTTCAAATTATTCCTAAACATAATTTGAATCCTTAGTAATTATCTTATTTGATTCTTCCTCAAAATTATTTTCAGTTTCATTATTTAGTTCTTTTTGATCTGGTATGACTTCATCTTTTAGATCTGATATGACTTCACATATTTCTTGAAAATGATTAACAATTATATAATCAATAATATCCATTCTATAGTATTTACCATCGATTGCTTTATCAAGATAATTCATTAATTTAAGCACATTAAATGTAACTTTCTGATCATTAACTCTCATGATTTATTCTCATTTTTGCAAATCTGTCATTGTATTTCTGGTAACAAGAAAAAGTTTCCCAAAAATAATAGAAATTTCTATAGATTCTTCCATATCTAACACAATGAAATCAATAAAGAAGAAAATATTATCCACTTTGACCAACACATCTTCTATAACCCTCTTAGGAGAAGTTATAGATCAATCATCTAACTGCAGGGTTACAATAGTGGGAGATATTTCTCCTAAACTTAACCTTCTAAATAAGGATAATGGCATGAGATTAATTCTCTCTCCTAAATCACATAAAGCTTTTCTACAAAACATTTCTCCAATTGCATAAGGTATGGTGAAACTACAAGGATCTTTATGTTTTTCAGGAATTTTTTTTTTGTATTATTTCACTACATTCTTCACTAAGTGCAAGAATCTAATAATCTTCAAACTTACTTTTCTTATTTAAATTTCTTCCATAAATTTAGCATAACTTCACATTTGTTCTAAATCTTCAGCAAAAGGAATCTTGATTATAAGCTTCTTAAATATCTCAAAAAATCTTGAAAATTTTTAATCCAACTTTTGTTGTCTAAGTCTTTGAGAAAAAGGAGGTGGAGGTCTTTCTAAATCTTAGTTGGAGAGACACGTGTTTATACTTCCTCAATAATAATTTCTTCAGCTTTTTCAGTTTCCTTATGTTCTCTCTCAACTTCAATTTCTTTTTGAACTCCAACATTTAATCATTTCCATTCCTTAGTTGGACAGCTTTAACTTACTCTTGATCTTTATTTTTATCTTTATGATTGGTCTCAACATTACTACGAAGTGTTTCATATGGCCTATTGCTAATTTTGTTAGCAATTTGTTCCAGTAGATTCTCTATGTTTCAAATAGCAGCAATTTGACTTTGTAATTGATTGCTCATTTGTAATACCATTTCTTCTATAGACAAATTCTTCTCCTTAACTTGTTGATTATTACTAAATATTGTAGGATAAGTAGTTCTATAGTTAGCAGTACCTTGGTTATTCTAGTTTCCCAATGGATTTACTTAATTGTTCCCACATTTTTTACTTCCACCACTAGAATTGTTGTTCCAGTTAAAATTAGGATGATATTTCCAACCGAGGTTGTAATAGTTAGAAAATGGGTTACTGGGTCTATTAATAGCATTTATCATTTCTAAAGAAGTTTGAGAATCAATCATTTGTTCTAATGAATTTTCTTAAATCATATGAGATATTGGAGAAAATTCATTCCAATTAGGTCTATTTTCTTATATAATGCAGCAACTTGAGATGCAACCATTGAAATAGCATCATTATCACGAATACTAGCTACTTTCTTTAGATTTAACCTTTCAGAGGGCCATCAAAAATTATTTGTAGCCATCACTTCAATTAATGAATAAGCTTAATCAAATGGTTTAGACATTAATGAATCTCCAGCAACAGCATCTATAATAGACCTAAGAGATCCTACTGACCCATTTAAAAAGTTTGAATGATTAACCAGTCTTGTAAAGCATGACGTGGACACTTTTCTAAGGAGTTTCTTAAATCTTTCCCAAGCTTCATATATTGACTCTTCTTCATGCTAAGTAAAAGAAGTAATGTCATTTCTAAGCTTAACAGTTTTTTCTGGTGGAAAAAACTTAGCCAAATTTATTTTGCTAAATCCCCTCAAGTTCTAATAGATTCACGTGCAAACAAATTTAATCACATCTTAGCTTTATCCCTTAATGAAAAAGGAAAAATTCTAAGTCTGACGACATTGTTTGATATGTCATCATATTTAAATATAGCATAAAGTTCTAAGAAACTTGCTAAATGTAAATTTGGATCCTCATATGTGTTCTCCCAAATTGATTATTTTGTATCATTTGTATAATTGTAGCTTTAAGTTCAAACGAGTTAGCCACTACAACAGGGGTTTGAATACTTGAAAAAATTTCATCTGTTGCAGGGCTCGCATAATCCCTTAGAGGACTTTGTAAATTATGATGTTCTTTTTCAATAATTTGAATATCAATATTATTTTGTGATTTGTTTGCCATTTCTTAAAAATTGTGAAGTCTTCCTTTTTTTCTTATAGTTAGTTCTAATTCAGAATTGTAAGACACTAAACCTTCAGATCCAGAACTACACATGCATAAATTAAAAATTCCATAAAATAAAACTTAATATAGTTAAAATAAATAACAATATATTTTTTATTTTTTGATTATTCAAATTTTTTAAAAATTTTCATTTTTTTTTTTGGATTTTTCAAAATTTTCTTATTTTTTATAATTTTTGAAATTAATTAATGCTAAAATAAATCTACATTTCAAATATAATTCTAAGTCAAAAAGTTTCATCGCTGTCCTTCCCTTGCAAAGGCGCCAAAAACTTGACTAGACCCGTAATTACTTATATTTCTTAAAATTAAAAAAACACGTGTCTCAAATTATATTTAGCAACTAATGTGAATAAATGAAATGATTTAGAACTTGGATAGTAAGTTTTCACACTAGGGGTACTGTGCAAGTATATGTATCATTTCAAGTAATATAGGATTTTCCTTAAAAAAATCCAGTATCGATCCAACGGAAAAAGTTGCAACTCTTAATATTAACATACAAAAACTTCTATCTAAATTGCAGATAAATATGATAGGAGAATTGTATCGATAGGTTTGCAATGGTTAAAACTAAACTTAAGCAGAAATTAATAACAAAATTTAAATGTTTAATAAAGTTCATAGGACTAATAAGTTTAAAAGTGAGATTGGATTTTATGAAAATATATTTCTCCTTAAAAAGAGATATTAATTAGTGTAGGATTTGAATGATTAAAAATATAAAATGATGTATTGTAACAGATAGGAACATTGACTAACCTAAAGTTTGTCTCCAGCTTGTATAGTAATGCTAAGTAGATTATGGCATCTCACTTCCAGATTAACCTCTGTGTCACTTACTAGGGACCCTTATGATCCAAACCCTAAAGCGAATTGATTAAAGGATTTATCCTGTCACCCTAGAAACATCAATTCTATGCCCTTCAAAACTTATCTCCCTATTTATTTTCACCACCCCTCGGGTGATCGCAACGACACTTTTCAAAGTGAAGTGTGGCATTCACAAGTTGGGTGAAATCATAAACCTCCCTGATCATTATGTTTCTCAATATATTTTAACCTCACAAGTCACCAATTTGCAAAGTCAATGAAGAATCAGTGAAAATACCATTGCAAATTTAGAATAAAAATAAATCTTTAAATCATTCTCATCCCATAAGATTAATTCTGATATGCAAGGAGAAAGAAAAGGAAATGTTCATAATTCATGGAGATAAAACAAAAATTGATTATTTGTATTGAAAGTCGAACCTTAATAACAAAAATTTAAACATAAATACAAATGCCTTATGTCTTCCCCATGTAAATTTTGGAGTCTCCTTCCAGCAATCTCCAAACTCTCACTCATACAAACATAAACACAAAATACTCACACACACACACACACACACTAATATTCTCTCTAAAAGTATTCAAAAGATCTCCAAAATCTCCTTTTTCATGCAAAAATTTGCCCATTTAATAGATTTCTAAAAATAAACAAGGCTTACTTCAAGAACCCCTTCAAAATTCAGCCAAATTCAATGCATCTTCTAGAAATTTAGTTACTGGCATAATAGCACCAGTTTAAGGCGTTATAACACCCAGTTCACTTGACAGATGGCTCTATAATGCCAAGGGTGGCGCTATGGCATCGTACAAAATACTCCATTTTTGCTCTATTTTGCCCTCATTTTCTCTAAATATCCATTCCATGTACTTGAAATCAAAAACAAGCAAAATACCTTCATTTAAAGTGTAATATCATCAGAAATGTATATAAAATGATCATGAAATGTATAGTAAAATTAGCTAATTTTTAGGTGGATCAGTGGTGACGACATTTTGACATGTAGAAGTTCGAGTGAACTCTCTCGCGTAGGTACATTTTGATCATATTTTATATGCCAAAGATATTTGTTTGGGTACTTGCATGCCTAATTAGCTTCCTTCCTTGTTCCATGGTTTATTGCGAGGTACATCGGTGCATGGACTGGAGCACCACCAAAGTTCATCTGAAACATGGGCTCTTCTTTAGCATGAAGACATGCATCCACAACCGTCATGGTGGTGAGATTCCCTAAAACTCCTAGCCGGACATACGGATTGCTCTAGGTGCGTAGGTTCGATCGCCCACACGGTGTGTGTGCGTCGGTGTGTGTCAGTGCTACCATGTGCTTATGTGATGGATCATTGATTTTCTAGAGGGAACTGATGGTTAGGAACCCTACTCATGGGCCATCTCTTATGCGAAGCTGAGTTATTCAAATTTTTTTAGCCTTAGTCCTTAATCCTGCCGAGTTGGAATCCCAATTTTCCAAGGCTTTGGTGCTCCCAACTTCCTTGGAGAATTTGGTTGAGTTCAACCTTATAGGATAGAAATATTAGTTCATCTTACATGATTGTGGGCATTCGTATAGCAAGAAAAGCTTTGTAGCTAGTATGCCCTATGAACGGTGGAGAGTTTACCCTATGAGAAATCAGAGGGGAAAGCCCTCCACATTGCCACGTCAAAGCTAGAGGCAATGAAGCTGCACATCCAAGTGTTAAAACCCTATGTTTTCCCATGTGAGAGTATTAACACGAGCATGACTCACTATTGCATGTGGTCATTTGCTTTGGATTGTGTCATGTGCACTTTGCACTCTACACTTCACACTTGCATCTCACATGTTGCATATTGCATTTGCACTTGCACTTACTCTTGACCAGCCGTCCTAGACATCAGCACCACTTGTGTTTCAACTGGTCTCCCTAGCAAGGTTGGCATAGCACTTTGGTTCGACCGGTTTTCCTGACTCAATCGACCAAACACTTGCATTATTGCATGTATGTTTGTGAACATGTACGATTACCTGTATGATGCATGCTTGCATTTCACATTGCACTCTACATGTGTTTTCTTGTATGATGGTTATCATTTGCTTGAGCTACACACATTCTCAAGCCATTGTCATCAAGTCATGCCATCCCTCTTGGGTCACTTCCTTACCATCATTTTTGGGCAACTGCCAACACGGCATGTCCATCCCTTCTGGTTTACTATCTTACTGGAATACCCTTTTAGGGTGCTACCGTCGTGGTATGCCCATCCCTCATGGGTCATTTCCTTATCAACGTACACTTTTCGAGTTACTGCCGCTACGGCATGCCCATACCTTTTGGGTCACAACCACCTCGGCAAACCCTTTTTAGGTTGCTGCTACCACGGCATGCTCATCTCTTTTGGGTCACTTCCACCTTGGTACACCCTCTTCGGGCCCCTATTGCCAATGCATGCCCATCTCTTGTTGAGTAGCTGCCTTTACGGTATACTCACCAATTGTGCGATTTGACTACTTGCATTTGCATCTTCATGCTTGTATGGATAGTTAGCCAAAGTCATTATGGCTCCCATGTCAGTCGTGATGCCTTAACGAGTAGTACTTATCGGGTTGATCCCAGTGAATTAATTCATCGAGATCAACATGAGTATGATTGTGCTAAAATCCATGGGTTCTAGCATGCATCATATATGACACGAACCCACCTTATAAGCCCGCTATTTTTAAAATATAAAAAATGGATTTTTATTATTTATGTATTATCCGCCAAATTTTAAAATTATATATGCTATGTCATATGTGAGGCCGCTTGTTTTAAAAGTTCACCCATCTTGCGACATGATTTAGATTCCTTGGATCCATAGAATGGAGCCGGTGTGGTAACCCCTTCAAATAACAAAAGAATGTATTTTTACTATTTATGTATTATCCGCCTAATTTTAAAATTATATATGTTATGCCATTTGTGAGGCCACTTGTTTTAAAATTTCACCCATCTTGTGACGTGATTTAGATCCCTTTGATCCATAGAATGGAGCCGGCATGGTGACCCCTTCAAAGTCATACAATAGCTGAAGACTTTACCCTGTGCACTTAGGTACTAGGTTAGGAAATTTTTCATTAGACGGTGTACTAGGCCAGGATCTTGGGTGCTAGGTAATCTATTTGTTACCTGGCTATTGTTCTTTTTTGTACTGGTTTCCCTAGCCAGGCATCTTTTTTTTGTGCTTTTGTTGTGCTTACATGCTTCATATGCATGGTTGTGTGTTAATGTGTTTTTATGCAGGGTGTCGTGTATATACATACACACACAAAGGTGCTAAAAGAAAGAGTCTGTAATTATTTCTAACCCTTTGTTTGTAGGTGCTATTAGCTCCCCTAATTATAAGGCACATCCTATTTTGCGTTGCTTTTGGGCTTTCCTGCTAATATTTATTTTCTTGTAGGATTGAGTCTTTTCTTTTCATATGTACTTTTAGAGTCTTGGAGAGCCCTATAGCATAAATAAGATATGGGCATGGGTTCTGAGGTATTTGGTATAGGAACGACATGGAGAAGACCAGAAGCAGATGCTTATGCCTCGTATCTTAGTTCGAGCTTTTGATATTGATGTACATAATTAGGACCGGGCATGTATATGCAGAGTCCCACTGCCTTTTCTCTTTTCTGAGATATGTTGCCAACCTAGCAGCACTGGCCTTTATATTATTTTGTTTATCTTGCTTTCATTCTAGTTTATTGCATGTCTTTACGCCTGTATGTCTGCAAATTTTTGTTGTTTCTTTCTGGGATCTGGAATTTCACGATGCAACATAGGCTCATTAGGACTTAGAACTCTAATTTTGCAACATAAACAAATCCTAATAAAATATTCAATATAAATGAATTTTATGATGAAAATATCCAGGATTTTAAAATATGCACTTTTATTTCTTGCATGGCCCTCGAGCTGGATTTTAAATGGTTTGCATAGCATGGTTATTACCCAAGTCATATAATAGGGCCTCCACAATAATTAAGGACCGCTCTAGATAATTGCATCCTGTTGCATGTTCCGAGGAGAAGCCCATGTGCTTCTCCAACCCGACTCTATATATTTGGTTGTATAGTGCGCCTAGGCTATTAGAAGGCTCCCTAACTCAGAGGGGGTGTAAGTCCTTTTTATTCAGAACGTTTGCAGCTTTGTAGCTAAACGTCTACTTCTCTTCCTTTCCTGAGGTATCCTTACCATTTCGGCAGATAGAATTCTAACCTTATGGAGCTCCATATTATAGTCATAGGATAGAGTTTCTTTCCTTTGACCTTAGGGCAACTGAGGTCCTTGTGGACGACACAATTCACATATTGCTGACCGGGGATCTCATGAGGTGTTGGGTCGACTACCTTCAAAACCAAGTAGGCTTAGTGTCTTAGTAGCTATGTATGACAGGTCCATGGTACCTCGACCCAGTTACTTCTACCTTCTAGGATCACTCCACCTTCCACTTGTTGAACCCCTTTGAGCCATGTCACTCCTTTGACTTCATCGATATCATCTTGATGGCTCAATGTTGATGAGCTGCTGCCCACTTAGGATACGACGATTTGTCCTCTGACCTTATGAACCAAAGAAGCTTTGACATCTTATGATATCCCCATCAATATGATTTAGGTTATTCTCGTGGGCTCTATATGCCGATGAGCCACTACCCATTTTGGATGTGAGAGACCCACTCTCTACCCGAAGGTTTAGCGAGAGCTTTGAAGCATCGTGGCGTTCCCACATGAAATAACCTTCCTTTGATGACCTATTACCCCAGGTTCATTATATTATAAAGAAAAACTCCTTTTATCGAGAGTATTCTTAGGTATCCCCAAAAATATAATTAACCTGTAGGAATACGTTCCTCGGGGAGTGCTCTTGACCCCAAAACATGTACATACACTTGATTTAATAGTTATAGATAGTCTACATTAATATTCTTTCACGGATATTGGTTCAAGGTGCCTCCTCCAAATGTTTTTTGGATGGAAATTCTTGACCTATTCTTGTGAGGTTTATCACACATAGGCTCTCCATATTTTTATTTTCTTTTGGTTGTCACTTTATTACATGTCCCTTCTCATTCAGTTCCTCTCCTCTTCAAATCTTTGATTTGATTCGTGAAGGAGATTTATTCAAACAAGGGAAGTATATGACGATCGACAAACTGGAGACTCCTTTAAAAATAAAAAAGCGAAAATAATGGTGAAAACAAGAATGATTGCGGCTTGATCTTCAGTTCTCACATACTCCACTTGAACTATTTGGTCCCTTGATTAAGTCTCTTATACAATGAAATGAATATCAATACGCCTGCTCCTTTCTTGATGAATGAGATTTTTTGATAAATCTATTGTTGATTTGATATCAACAAAGATATTTGTCACTTCATATTACGAATATCTAATTTCTTTTAGTAGCTTCCTTAGCCATATTGCATGATACACACATGTTATTGTTGCAGTATATTCAGCTTCGCATGTCGAGAGAGCAACAATTAATTATTTTGGAACACCAACTGAATGCAGTGTCACCCATATGAAATAAAGAAAACCACTCATTTTTCTATCATCTTAATCTACAACTCAATCACTATCTGAATATATCGTAAGTTGATATTTATTAGAATGAGAATATAAAAGTCCACGAATAAGTGTACATTTAATATAACAAAAAATAATTTTATCTTTCTTTAAATTCACCTTAGTGGTTTTTTCCATATAGGAGTTAACAATTCCAATTCCATATAAAATGTATCATCTTGTGCATGTTAGATATCTTAAACTTTCAAACTAATGTTTAAACATAGTTGGATCTATTATCTTCTCCGCTTCTTTCTATTATAGTTTGATATTGCATTCTACTGGAATCCTTTTTGTGTTATAATTCTTCACAATGAATTTCTTCTAAACTTCCTCTACATATGTTCCTTGTTTATTGAATATGACTTCTTTTTTTTGCTTCACTTCAATTCCATGTATGTTTGACATAAGTCCAAGATCTTTCATCTTAAATTCTTTCTCCATAATTTTCTTAAATTTTTGCATATATAAGAGATGATTATTCCATGTAAAAAAAAGATCATCTAGATATAGCAAATAAGTAATGTATCTTCATTAGCAAGCTTCTTCCCATAGAGGGTTTTCTCATAAGGACATTGAATATAACCTCTTTTTTTTAAGTATGAATTGATTCTTACATTCTATGCCCTTGGTACTTGTTTAAAGCTATATAAAGCCTTCCTTAATTTAAAAACTTTAATATAACCGAAAGATTGTTTGATATATATTTCTTCTTCATTAAATGCATTTTAGAAAGCAGATTTCACATCCATTTAAATAATTCACAAGTTATTTTGTACAGCAAGAGAAATAATTAAGTGAATAGTTTCTATGCAAACAATAGGATAAAAAACCTCATTTTAGTTGATACCTTCTTTTTTCTTGTATCCTTTTGCCACTAGATGTGCTTTATACTTTTCAAGTTCCCCTTTTGTATTATTTTTTATTTTTATATCCATTTTAAACCAATAACTTTATGTCCATGTGGAAGTGCTGTGAGCTCCCATGTATCATCCTAAACTAGAGATTTGATTTCTTCATCCATTGAACATCTCCATCTCTTACCTTGCTATTTTTAAGTATGAAAAATAAGTTAAGCTCCTTAGTTTCTTCATAAATCTGTCATAAGCTTCTTATCTTCCCTTACCTTCGATTATCACTTGAGATTGTTAATTAGGTACTTATGCTTGGAGAATGTGATGAAAATTCTTGCAAATTTATTCGTGATGGACCCATGCTCCTTTTTGAGTGACTTTGCTTTGCCAATCTCATGCTTCTTTTTCATTGAATTCAACTTCTCTACTGGAAAATATTTTAAAAGTGTCAGGATCAATTAATTCATATTATTTAGAGTAATACAGGATGAAGATGAACTTATAGGTTTTATTTTCCAACTAAGTTCATTCTTATTTAGAAACATGTGTATATGCAATGCTTCCAAACACCTTTAAATGAGAGGTATTTGGCTTTCTCCCTAACCAAGCTTCTTGAGCTTTCATATCATCTAAACATAAACTCAGGCTCCAATTGAGATTATGAAAAACACATGCCACTACCTCGACCCAAAATTCATTTGGCATATTCTTCTTTTTAATCAAGTTTTGCACTAGATTAAGAATAGTGTTATTTTTTCTTTTCTCTACCTCATTTTTTCGAGGTGAAAAAGGGGTTCTTAGTTAATATTGAATTCCATGCACTTCAAAATAATCTTGTAATATTTTAGAAGTAAATTTACCACCTTGATATGATAGAATAAATTTTGTTGAATTACCACTTTCATTCTCCACACTTTAATTGAATTTCTTAAACATCACAAAAGCTTCAAATTTTTTCTTAAAAAAACATACCCATGTTTTTCTTGAATAATCATCAATAAAGGTATGGAAATAGTTGCTGGGCAACAGGTCCACATACATCCATGTGGATTAATTGTGGAGGCTTCTTTGCTTTAAAGCTTGCTTCATTTTTAGAACTTGTCCTAGATTTCTTTCCAAATACTCATCTTTCAAAAATTTGATTGGATGGTTGATATTTGGACACCCATATACCATCTCTTTTCTTGACATATTATTTAATCTCCAAAACTTAAAAGCCTAGGCCTCATATGTCAAATCCATGAAGAATCTTTTATGAAAGTATTTAAGCATTTAATTATACCATCCTTTATATTGAGAAAGACATTTTATTACTTTTCATCTCTACTTGGGCATTAACTTGTTCAGATTATTTTTAATAGTGAGCTTTTTATCCTACATATGAACATCAAAATGTTTTTCAAGTAACTGACCAAATCTTAAAATATTATTCTTCATATATGCATCATAATACACATAAGAAATAAATTGATAGCTTACATCTTTAAAAAGAATAAAAATTTTACCTTTCCTTGGACGGGAATTTTTGAAGAACCGCTAAAATAAATTTGACTCTCCCTTTCCTCTATCAATATGAACATATCATAATTTATGCACATATGATTACTTGCTTATCTAAGTACGTAACAATTATTCATTATTTATCCTTTGAAAGTTAATAATAGGATAGGATCATATTACATTTTCAAATGCTAAGTTAGCTTTTTATTGATTATGATAACATTCAAAAACATAATAACGAATTTTCTTACAAATATAATAGCAAACATAAGAGTTTTTTGTACCTTTGATATCTTTGATCGAATCTTTCTTTCATGAGGCTTGACCATCTTCATTATTTTTTTGGATATCCTCCACATCCATATCCTTGATCTCTTCCAAATAATATGACTATGACCACGACCATGACCATAAGCACAAAAATGACCGCAACTTTACGCATTTACGTTACAAGAACTTGAAATATCATCAATTTTAGAGTCTTCATTTTCATTATTTAATGTAAGCTTTAATTGAAGGGCTTAGTTGATGGTATCCAGTCTTTTCTTATTCTTTCCTTATTCATAATTAGTCGTTAAAACTCCCATAAGTTCATTAACGGACATAGACTCTATGCCTTTAGGTTCCTCAATAGTAATTACAATGTGCTCAAATTTATCATTCACCGAATGTAAATTTTTTTTAATCAGTCGAACATCTTCTTAATTTTCTTCAAACCTTTGTAGTTTATTGAAAACTATCAAGAATCTTATGAAATAATCCTCCACATTTTTTTATTTCTTTGATATGTAGTGCCTCAAACTCAACTCGACAAGTTTGAAGATGAACCTTCTTCATTTTGTCTATGCCTTTATAAGTAACTGAAGTAAGTCCCATGCTTGCTTAGAGGAGGATGCATCAGTCACTTTTTCAAATCATGTATCATCTAAGGCTTGACAAATGAAGAAGCATGTTTTATTGTCTTTTTTTCTATTTTCTTCAACAAATCCCTTTGGGTTGTTGATAATGTTGCTTTATCATGTGGCTCTTCATATTCTTTTTTCAACTATCTCCCAAATATCTTGAGAACCAAACAATGCCTTCATTTGAAGACTCCAATTCTCATAATTATTCTTTGTGAGAAGAGGCACTTAAAGATTAAATCCATTTCCATCGTTTAATAATGTTACCTCTGATACTAATTTGATAAAGTATATAAATAAATAAATAAATAAATATATATATATATATATGTGTGTGTGTGTGTGTGTGTTTAGAATATAAAGATGTGAATAAGAAATTTGTGTGGGCAGTAAAGAATAAGAATTTACCATTTTTTATTCATGTTCCAAATAATAAGGTTAAAGTCCTGTTTATACTAACAAAGAGCTTTCTAGAAATGTTTCATATGCTAATATAATCTAGAAAAATACACAATCAATCTTTTTAGTTTTTAGCATATGTGTTGACCTCAATTTTGGTGAGGTCTTTTCTTCTCTCCTTAGTGCTTAGGATCTAGCCATAGGTTTTCTCCTTGACTATCCTAGAGGACTAGAATTGGGACCCACCCTTTAGCAAATCAGCTACTTCTTCACTCCTCTTGGGATCCCACTTGGATGGTTGTAAACCTCTAAATCTCCTTAAAAGGTTAAGACCACCATATGGAGAACCAAAAGTGAGCTCCAATAAGGTTGTTCAAGCCTTAGGACTACCCTGGGTGGCCTGGTTCTAGTGAAGTCTCGCTTACACACACTGCACTCTCACTCACACCATCCTTACCTAATTCTTCCCTCTGGTTCATTTGAGCACTCATGTGGCTAAGTCCAAACCCCTAGCTCTTTGGCTGGGAGGGTTGGGAACCACACATGAGATGTTCAGGGTGGACATTTCTTGGTCCATGGCTCACTTCAAGCTTTATCATGATCAAAATTTAACTTTTGCCAAAATGCCTAGTTGTGACATTGGGTCCTTCAAACCTACCTAAAATTACCTAAGTGCCCCAAAATTTTCCAAAACTTCCAAAAATTCCCAGAAAATTCCAAAAAATCTTAAATATTCCTAATTTCATTTTGTTCAACTACACTATAGCCCAATTTTGCCAAAATAACTGACTTTTATTAAAATCCCCAAATTGACCCATTTTTAACCTAAATGGACCCAATGTCACACCAAACCAACCTATTTAACCTCAATTTTGCCCAATTTCAATTTTAAACTTTGATTTAACATCATTACTATCAATCTAAAGCAAATCCAAGCCTAAATTAATTCACATTTGAGTTCAATTCCATTTGAAATCCAATGCCTCATTTTAGCCTAAAGTGAATTCATGCCCTAAACCTATCGAATTGATTAGCCAAACCTTAAAATTGCTTCCCAATTGATGTTGGGAACTCTTCAATACATTCCCCTAGACCATTTGAAACTTTCAATTAGGTCTAAACCCCACCTTAACCCAACTTTGACCCAAGTTGATTCAACCTTCCCTAAATTAACCAAAATACCAAAATCCACCAAATTGACCTTCCAATTGAACTCAAAACCATTCCTTGTCTTCATGAAAATTTTTCATGGCAATCATCTCTTCAAAATTACTCAACACACTTGGACCTAAATCAAACCCAAACCCAAGTTAGCCTAACCCAAATCTAAATGAGCCAATTTGAACCTATGATCAAACCAAACCAAATTGAACCAAATGTGGCTAGACCAACCTATCCACAGCCACTAAGTAAACCCTAGGAATCACCCTAGATCCACCTAGCCCAAGCTAAGTGAGCCATGGACCAAGGGTTGCCATTTTAAGGGATCTCTTCCCTTAAATGGACAAATCCTCCATTTACCTCATCCCAAATCCCCCTAGCCTGGTTTATCATCATTAAACCCTACTCCTTGGTTGACCTGACCCATGGCCAGCTCCCTTGTCCTTGTCGGCTGGCCTAGCCGCCGGAGGGGGGTCAAAACTGAGAGCCACCACCAAGTGAAACAAACCAAAACTCACCCAATTAGCCACCTCAGCCAAATCAAACTTTGGAGCTCCACTGCCCTCCACCTAAGAAGTGGAATTCACCCCCCAATTGAGCCCTAGCTCAGCCTAGTGGCCCTGGCCATTTAAACACCTCTTCTCGGCCATGAGAAAGGTGTTGAAAGGTGTTGAAATTTTTCTCAACAGAACCCCTCCAAACTATTCCCAGAACTCCTCCTAGCCAAGAGAAGCTCATCCCCACTGTTCTTCTGCCCTGAATCCCCCCAGCCGAGCCCAATTTCTCAGCTAAAAATCAGGCCAGAAATAGGACACTCTCAAAAACTTCCCCAAATGCAAATTAACTCTTCCAACACCTTCACCAGAGGTAGAGAAGGATTTCCCCAGTGAAAGCCCCCTCTCCAGGCCACCCAGTTGTTCCAGCCTCCAAGCTTTGTGATCGGGCCTGGTGGAAGTCAAGCCTAGGCATTTCACCACAGCTCCAGGCTTCATCCCTAGTTTCCTTGGACTCCAACGAATGTGTCGAGCCTCTCTGATAGAAGCTTCACTTCTCAGAGCCAAGTTATTGCCCTCTTCTTCCACCTGAGCTTCCAGCGATTCATCATTTCATTCAAGTCAATTTTAATGCATGTTTACCGTATGGATGTATTCTTCTTCTCAAGACAAATCCAAAGAGCATAAGAACTCAAAAATCTGTTGAGAATCGAGGGAGATATTAAGTTTAGAAGGTCGACAGTCACGGGTGCACACCATTCAGAGATGATGATAGGCCACCGTTGGATTGCGCGTGTATTGAATGAACGACTCAGATGGCGTCAGACGAGGAGATGGAGTGTGAACCGCGGACCGCGAGGCAGCTGACTCAGGTGGCGGCATCGAATAGGAGCGCGACACGTAGGGCTTCGGAGCTGCCGAGGTTGACGCGGCACTGACTAGTTTAAGTAGGAAAATCTGATCTTTCTCATTTATTTAAATACCAGAAACTTCAAAAATTGATTTCTTTGCATAGAAAAATCATAAAAATAAAACAAAAATACCTTCTTGCTCAGTGAACAGAGGAGAATAATGTGGAAAAGGAATTGATCTATTTTGTTGAGTATTTTATTTTTAATTAATTTAATACTATTTTGAGCATTTTAATTCTCCATGCATGTATACAGTTCACCATGGCATGAGACCATAAGGCTTTTGTAGCCTCTGATCTTGGGAACATTCCCTGAATTTTTTAAGGCCAGAGGCTATCCCTGTGGTAAGTTATATATTTTTCAAGTTTATGTCACTGTTTTTGACATTTTAATTCCAAAATTTAGCATGTTGCTTAGAAAATTCCAAGAAAATTTGGTGAAGTTCCTTAGGACCAGAGGACCCTAGGATAACTATGGTTTGAGTTAATTCATTAAAAATAATCCTAATTGGCTTAATCACTCTAAATTAAACTTTAATTAATTAGAGTTAATCACACATTAAAATGACTTGAAAATAATTCTCCACTAATCTTTAGGATTAGGGGAACCCACATAAAAATTTAAATTCAATTGGAAATGTTTAACCCCAATAAATGGATTAATTAAGCCACATAATCAAAATTAAACTTTAAAAATTCATAACTTCAAAAACACATTTCAAAAATTCACTAAATTAATTTTGGGACTTCTCTAATATTAGAGGAGTCTAAGGAAAATAAAAGTGGAATTTTCTAAAAATTTTAATTTTTAAGCATAGTTTAATATTTTTAATAATTAAAAAATAATAAAAATAAAAAAATAATAAAATTCATAAAAATGTCATATTTGGTCCCCTAATCACTTAGAAACCAATCAAATATTTTTCTCAAGTCTCTACGTTAAGATATTTAAGTTCAAAGCCTTAAAACAATTTTTAATTAAAAAATGTATTTTCTAGCCTTCCCCACTAAATTAATTCTAATAAATCAAAGAAAAATCATAAAAATATAAAATTTGTTTCTCTGACTTTCTTGAGGTCAGGGAGATTTTTGAAAAATATAAAATTTATTTTTCAACTTTTATTTTATTTTATAATTAATTAACACTTCAAAACTTAAAATAGTTATAATAAATAAAATTATAATTCAAAAAATCACCAAAATTGGTCCAAGTGGTTCTCTAGTCATTAGGAACATCCAATAATACTTTTAAGGACAGAAACTTTACCTTGGTCATGTTGGTGAATTTTCTTTAAAAATCCCTATTTTCCATTAAAAATAATTATATAAATTAATTAAATTCAGAAAAATCACATTTTCTCCTCTAATGTCTTAATTGACATGTGAGCGAAATGGGATAAAAATTTTAAGTTCATTTAAGCTTAATTTAATGGCTTATAAAATAAATAAGCTTAAAGGGGCATAAAGGTAATTAAAAGATTTTAACCACTAATCAAAACTTTAGGTTTAATTAACATGGGGGTAAAATATATGATTTTAATCTTCTCCTAGATGGTTGAAACTTTGGGAATTCAAAGGGGAGAAACCCATTGATCACTTTATTAAACAAAAAAAAAATGAAACTTTAATTAATTAAATAATTTAAATTTTGGAAGATTAACTAAAATTGGATTATTAAAATGGGATATAACTTAAGAAGATAAATGGAATTAATAATTAAATGATTAAAAGTAAATAATTCTTAATTAAAACCTACATCATTAAATAATTTAACAATTGATTAAACCTAAAATGTTAAATAATTAAAAAAAAGTGAATTAAAATATTTGATACTCGGTCTAAAATCATTTAAAAAAAACAAATTTAAATCAAAAAAATTACAAATTTTAAATAATTTAAAAAAAACAACTTATCTTAAAACATGATTAATTAATCTAAATTAAACCATCAAAATTTAATAAATAATTTGAACACCTCTTTTAACCTAAATTAATCTAAAAAATTAAATTAACATAAAATATTGATATCATTTAGAAAAAGTTTAACTTAAATGAATCAAACATCATTCCAAACTTGAAGTCATTGATTAAAAATTTCATAATTAAATCACATTAAAGTAAATCATCAACTTTAACTTTAAATCATTAAAATCTTTAACAAATTAACTTACCCCTGAAAGCTTTAAACTATTATAACTATTAAATAAGGTGTTAAGTGAAATGTCACCTCACTCATAGGATAATCAAACATCCTAGTTCACTGAGCAAGGAAACAAAACTTAACTAAACCCTTGGATGATTAATTCACGTGTGTAATTAAATTCACTTGGACTTAAGATTGTCTCAGAAGTATTGAAAAGATGTTTAGAATTCGTTCTAAGGACTTCGTCAATATGGTGAGATGTTTTAAAGAACAATTGAACTTAATTGTTCTTTGATGAAGAAAATCATCATTAACCAAAGTCAAGAACCTAGACGTCATAGGAAATCACTAGTTATCGGATTAGGATTCTGGTAGACAACCAAGACCCTTCATTTAGTCTTTACCTAGGTACTTTTTATAAACATTTAAATGCCTTAACACGTGTTTTAAGTGTAGCTTGGAATGACGAGAAGACTCTCCAGGTACGCTTTTATGTTATTGCAATTACTTTATGGCACTGCGCTTTACTTTTCTTGCATGTTAAACAAGACTGTTGCATGAAAACCAAAACCTTTAGAATAGTCCCTGAACTGAAACTAAAACTAAATTAAAATTCACCACAAGATAAAATTCACCGCCACAACATTCCAAAATATAAAACAACTAAAATTTTAATCACAAAGTTCCCTATAGGGGCTTGCCCTTATAGGGAACTTTAAGAACCCAGGTAATATGAACCCTGTTTAATTCCTTCATATTAAGCAGGGTAATTTGTCGGCTTATAAAATTGGTTCACAGATCAAACGGATATCACAAATCTTCTAGTTTATTTAATCAAGCCCCATCATCAAGCAGTGTGTCTATTTTTCGGGATGGATACATGGTTTGTGATGCGGTGCTCGTTTATATAAACTATTTGAGATGTTAGATCGGTTTGATTTTTCATATCTTAAAATTTTCAAATTTAAAATTATTTTCAAAATCAAATGCTACATTCTAAATTATAAATATATATTTAAATTAAATTCAAAACCTAAAAAAAATATGCCGACAATATGTAGAATACTAAATGACACTTTAGTAAATACAATCTTCTAGATATTTCTAATATTTAATAATTTTGGTCTAATTTTAAACAATAATAGATATGAAAAATGAAATATTATAAGTAGACAAGCATAAGTGTCAATCAACAATAAGCATTCAATGAAAAAAGATGATATGAATTATATATTTGACATCAACTAATGAGAGTTAGTAGATCAATGATGCCACACATCTAATTTTCCTAAGAAAATAGCTTGATTTGAAAGTAGTACGTTTAAAGCTGGCAAATTATTATTATCATTGTTATTATTTATTTTAGGGGTTGGCGAGCTTTGAGAATAGGCTAATTTAGTGTAAGTTTGAGGAAATGCCTAACTATTAACCCATCATTTCATTTACAAGCTGACAAATTATCAATAGACTTTCTTATATTATAACCTAAAGATAAAAGTACTGTTCAAGGATTTGTCTAAGCTTCGTAGTCTTTGATGGTGGAAAATATTTAGCAAGAAATTTTTGCGCTAAATCACTCAATGTTCTGATAGATCCAGGTGCTAACGAATTTAACCATATCTTAGCATTATCCCATAGTGAGAAAGGAAAATTTCTAAGTCTAATAGCATCATCCGAAACACCATCGTATTTAAAAATGCTTTTTCGACAGTTCGTCAGCAGTTTGTCAGGGATCGTTTTCGACTGGTATGCAGAATTACCGAATGGATCAGTCAAGACTTTTGCAGAATTGGAAAATCTCTTCGTTAAGCGGTTTGCTGGAGCTCAGCACCACATCATTATTGGTGATATAGTGGTGGAGCAACAGAAACCGAATGAAACTTTGGTGGATTACATACTTGGATGGAGGAACCTGAGCATGAAGTGTGAACCACAGCTTCAGGAACAGCATACGGTCGGTATCTTGCTTAAGAGTATCCATGGCCCGATAGCACTTCTCCTTAAGGGATTCACCATTAAGAATTTCGAGAAGTTGCTTAGCAAGGCCGAGAGCTTGCAAGAGGAAGCAAAATAGCTAAGTTTCATCGATAAAACCGATAAGCAGAAGCATGTGAAAGCATTTGAGAAGAAATCTAAGACCGTCACAGCAGTGAACATAGGTAAATAGCCAGTACAAATACAGTCAGAGCGACCGCAGCCGAGTTATCAACCACCGCAACAGAATTATCAACACCCTCAACAGAATTATCACCCTCAGCAGAATTATCACCCTTAGCAGAATTATTAGCCCCAGCAGAGTTTTCAGCCTCGACCAAGCTATCAGTCGCCGTGGTACGATCAATAGTCATCTCGTCCGCTCCGTCCCCTGAAGGAACTTTTGAATAAAGAATACCCCTTCAAGACTGAGGCAGTGGCTAAGATGTTTCGCAGTTTGATGAAGATGCCCAACTTTCAGTTGCCAGAGCCCAAGAAGTCCGAGAAAGTCGACAAGAAGGATCATCTGAACTACTGTCCCTACCACCGGATGATCGGACATAAGATCGAAGATTGCATCACCTTCAAGAACTGGCTGGAAGATAATCTTCAGATAGGGAACATAACGATCCCAAAGGAATACATGAAGGAACCCCAAAAGGGAGGTTTCCTCAAAGTTATCTCAACGAAGCCTATTGTTCTGATCGACCCGTACAAGACTAATGATGGATGGATTACAGTTTGGACGAAGTCTTCTAAGAGAATTTTGGATCACATCCAGACCGCTTCGGTGCGCACTTCAACTCAGAGTTTGAAACCTGCCTAGCCAGCACTATTGCTTGCGATTGAAGAACTGCCCCAGAAGGAGGAGAAGATCGTAGAAGAAAAGAAGACCAAGGCTCCGAAGGCTAGAATAGGGGTTGTTTATCCTAGGACAGTTGTTTCTGATTTGGGGGAGAAATTCCTCGAAGCTCTGACTCTGTATGATTATTTGCTCCCCCCCGGTGGGATCTTATAATGATAAGAGTTTTGGTGTTGGCTACGTTTTGACTGTTTCTAACGATTACGTAACTAACGACAACCAACCTAATCCAAATCTCGATTTCAATTCGAAAAACGATTCTCAAATCATACAAAACCCAGATAACCATGATGAAGAGGAGGACATTCACAAGGATGACTACGAAAGTTTAGTAAGTGACGAGTCTATTTGTGAATTCCGAGGAGCTTCGATCACAATAGAGTTAGAACCATCAGACGCCGAGGCAACTTCAGAAGAGCCAGTCGCTCCGATTCAAGAGGAGACACCGGTAGATTTAGAGGAAATTACTGAAGTTAATCTTAGAAGCGGAAAGATCCTACCTCCGAGATTGGGTCCAAAAGACAAGGGAAAGCAGGTGGTTGCTCAGGAAGAGCCAACCCCAGTAGAAGAATTGCCCGTTCGGGAAGAAATTGAACAGCCTGGTAACAAAGTGGATTATAATGTGCTAGCCCATCTTAGGAAGCTACCAGCCAAACTAAGCATCTACGATGCTCTGATCCTGTCAAAGGAGATGAGAGAATCTCTGGTCAAGGCCTTGCTTGATCCAGAAATTTTCTTAGCTCAAATGGCTGGTAATTTCTTCGACGAGGTTTGCTCATTGAAAGGACAGTGCGGTGTTACCTTTACGGATGATGATTTACTACTTGGAACAGCAGATCAGAACTGACCGTTGTACATTTCAGTCAGTATTGGAAAGTTCACACTCTCCAGGGTGCTAGTCAGTCCAGGAGCGTCAATTAATATAATGAACCTTTGAATGCTAGCCTATTTAGAGATTAATGCCCGTGATCTCGAGGCAGACAAGATGATGCTAAGAGGCTTCAACCAGAAAGGAGAAAGAGCACTTTGATCGATAACACTTTTAATGAAGATCGGTGAATTAGCCAAGACAACAGCAACGTTCCACATAATTGCTTCAGAGACATCATTCAACGCTCTACTGAGCTGGCCGTGGATCCATGAGAACCGGATGGTACCGTCGTCTCTACACCAGTGTATAAAGTACTATAAAGGAGGACAAGAACAATGTATCAAAGGTGATTTGCAACCATTCTCTATGCATGAAATCGGAATCAACAAAGATGCAGCTTACTACGCACCTCCAAAGAAAACAATCTTCTCCAGAAATGTTATATCAAATCAAGAAAAAGAAGCACGAGACGACAAAGAACCTGAAATTCTAGTTCAACAGTTACTCACCACTCCCTTACGACGAGATGGTGAAGGTTTCTCCACAACTCGCACCCGAGGTCGAGGCCGGGGACTAGGTCGAGGAAGAAACGGTGGAACAGTTGAACAGAAGAAACCGGTCATCGATATTGATTGGGAGAATAGCTCTGAAGAAGAACAAGAAATCAAGAAAGAAGCAGCAACAATAAACCAAAGGAAACCCCAGTTCAAAATCTCTCTCGAAGATGAAAAGAATGAAGAATACAAAGAAATGTACGGGAAGATTAACCACTATGTGCATACTATGACCCTGACCCTGATCCATTCTAATAAGGTCGAGGGTATGGTGGTCAAGGAAGTGCATGGTGGTGGTGCTAAGCCGATCAAATTCTACCGTGGTGCTTCTTCTTCCAAAACGGAAAATAATGTACAATTTGAAGACGTTACTTCTTCTGAATTAATGGAATTGCATTTTGAGTGGTATTCTCCCTGTGTTCAAAATTTAATTCAACGTGCCGTCTTACCTAAACAGTGGTAAAAAGGTCAATCACAGCGCTTCGAAAAGTTATGGAACAATGTCAGTCGGCCTCTCAATTCAAAACATGGTCTTGGATTCGGCACAGTAGGATCAGTTGATGATACAGGATTTTCCTTGGTTGTCACTTGCGAGTCTAATGAAGATTGCTTGGAAACCTCAAATGATCTCGAAGATTTGCCAATCGGAGATGCTCCGCCAGAATTTGAAGAAAAAATTAAATCTACAATAGACGAGTTAATGGAAGTTAACTTAGGTACTAGCGAAGAGCCTAGGCCAACCTTTGTTAGCTCCTTACTCGATAAAGAAGACTGCGAAGAAATGACCAAGCTATTAATGGAATTCAAGGACTGTTTTGCTTGGAGTTACGACGAAATGTCGGGACTAGCTCCAGAGGTTGCAGTTCACAGGCTAGGAGTGGATCCAGCTGTCGTTCCAGTCAGACAAGCTCCCAAAAGAATGCGTCTATAGATTGAACAACAAGTTATAGCTGAAGTTAAGAAGCTAATTGAAGCTAAATTTGTCCGTGAAGAACAATATCCGACTTGGTTAGCCAACGTGGTACCAGTCAGAAAGAAGAATGGACAGATCAAAATCTGCTTAGATTTCAGAGATTTGAACAGAGCATGCCCAAAAGACGAATTCCCCCTAGCAATTCCAGAATTGATAATCGACATTGCTTCAACACATGAAATCTTCTCTTTCATGGATGGATCATCAGGATACAATCAGATAAAGATGACACCAGAAGAAGAAAAGCTAACAGCCTTCAGAACGCCAATCGGAATATACTGCTACACAGTAATGCCTTTCAGATTGAAGAACGCAGGAGCAACTTACCAAAAAGCAATGACGAGGATTTTTGATGATCTCTTTCACAACCAAGTCGAGTGCTACGTGGATGATGTGGTCATCAAAAGCAAACTGAAGGAAGATCACCTGTATGATTTGAGAATTGTTTTCGAGCAATTAAGACAATTTAATCTTAGGATGAATCCCCTGAAATGCGCCTTCGGCGTCGCCTCCAGGAAATTATTAGGATTTGTTGTCCGACATCGCGGAATTGAAATTGATCCGGAGAATATTAAAGCTATCTTAGAAATGACGCCTCCCAAAACCTTGAAGAAACTACGATCCTTTCAAGGGAAATTGGCATATCTTCGACGCTTTATCTCGAATTTGTCAGGTAGGTGTCAGCCCTTCTCGGCATTGGTTAAAAAGGACGCCAAATTTGTTTGGGAGGAGAAATGCCAGAGGGCCTTCGAGGACATTAAGCGATATCTAATGACACCTCCTATCTTAGCCGCCCCAGTCTTGGGTAGACCTTTGATACTTTATACCGCGGCTTTAGACGACTCCCTTGGAGGCCTGTTAGCCCAGGTCAATGACGAGGGAAAAGAAAATGCACTCTACTACTTAAGTCATCGTCTGATTCTGACGGAAGTAAAGTACCCTGCAATTGAGAAGCATTGTTTGGCTCTAATCTTCGCCGCTCAAAAGCTCAGGCATTACATGCTTTCTCATAAGGTCAACCTTATCTCGAAAGTCAATCCGTTGCAATACTTGATGACTTACCCGACGCTTTCCGGCAGACTTGCCAGGTGGTCGATGATATTATTGCAATTCAATATAACTTTCATTCCTCTTCGTGCCGTAAAAGGACAAGTCCTAGCAGACTTCCTCGTAGCACATTCTTTGCCAGCAGAATCGCCTCTCAATGACGACTTTCCAGATGAGCAGATAATGAGCTTACAAGACCCCGATGATGAGTGTTGGGAATTGTACTTTGACGGAGCATCTTCAGCACTGAAAGACATAGAATCGCAAACAAAAGTGCCCAGTAAGGCAGGAATCAGACTAATCTTTATAACACCGGAGCGGGGGATGTTGAGATACTCCTACCACCTAACAGAGCCATGTACAAATAACGAAGTAGAATATGAAGCCCTCATAAGAGGATTGGAATTAACCATGCAGATGGGTATAACAGATATCAACATCTACGGAGATTCGCAGTTGATTATTCACCAGATCGCCGGACAATACAGAATTCTAAAACCGAGGCTCAAACAATGCTTTCAGTATTCCATGAAACTATTGGAGTAAATTCTGAATGTAGTAATCTACAAGATTCCCAGAAAAGAAAATACTCTTGCAGACGCATTAGCCCGCCTTGCAAAAGAGTTTGCCTGCTTACAGGATGAATCAGTTGAAGTGTCAGTTCAGGAACGACAGGTTCTCTCGCAGCTCGGCATTGATACAATACACAAATCAGAAAGAAAAGCAGAAGATTCAGTTGCAGCAGTAACAGAAAATGCAGAAGATTGGCGGCAGCCTTTAATAGACTATTTGCAAACAGGAAACCTACCGGATGATAAGTCATTAGCCCATCAGATTAAGAAAAGAACTCTGTCTTACGCATTAATAAACAATACATTATACAGAAGGTCTTTCGATCAGATGTGGCTAAGGTGCCTGAGCGGGTCCGAGGCTCGTGAAATTGTCAAAGAGGTGCATTCGGGACTTTGTGGCACTCATTATTCGGGTTCGAAACTAAAAATGAAGATTAAAAGACCAGGGTACTTCTGGCCCTCAATGATGACCGATTGCATGAAGGTCGCCAAGAGTTGTCACCAGTGCTAAGTGCATTGAGTGTTTCTACTTCAACCTCCAAATGTGCTACATCCGACAATCGCGTCGTGTCCATTTGAATATTGGGGCACAGATATTGTGGGTCCAATAAAACAGCCATCTTCAAGAGGACATTGTTTTATTCTTACAGCTACAGACTACTTTTCTAAGTGGGTAGAAGCAGTACCGCTCAGGGAAGTAAAAGCGCATCACATGCTACAGTTCCTCAAGAATCAGGTCATCTATTGCTTCGGAGTACCGCACAGAATTATCTCAAATAATGGGTCCGCGTTCAGAAGCACGAAGATCAACAATTTTGTCAGAAGACACAGGATCGATTGGCGCTATTCAACGATCTACTACCCAAGAGCAAACGGCTTGGCCGAGGCTTTTAATAAAACTCTCATTCAAATCCTAAAGAAAACATTGGATGATAACAAAAGGAATTGACATGAGAAGTTGTTAGAAGCCTTATGGGCCTACAGAACGACTTTCAGGACTCCTACTCAGTCTACACCCTACGCTCTAGTGTACGGGTCCAAGGCAGTTCTACCCTTGGAAGTTCAGCTCCCATCACTCAAAATTGCATTTGCGAAGAGGATCACTACATAAGAAAATGCCAGACTATGACTGGAAGAATTAAAAAACTTGGAAGGAAAATGACTTGCAGCGCAACAAAATCTGGAATTGTATCAAGCTAAGATGATCCAGGCCCATGATAAGCTGGTCCGCCCGAGGACGTTCAAAGTCGGTGACTTGGTTCTAGTTCTCAGAAGACCAATTCTTGAACACCGCAAGATAGGAGGTAAATTTGAACCGACTTGTGAGGGGCCGTTCGTGGTCAAGATAGTCTACTTAAGAGGTTCTTACCAGCTTGTGAATTACCGTGGAGAACGATTTATGCTTCCAATCAATGGAAGATATTTGAAGAAGTATTACGCAACCTGATGTTTCGAGGAATGAAATTTCATTCCTAAAAGCACGGGTTGAGTAATCACTCAAAAAGGGGTCCGAACTAGAAATAAAATTAAAAAGAAAAAGAATAAAAATAAAAAAATGTGTTAAAGGAAAACATATGCAATTGAAGTAATAATAAAATTTGGACTCTTCCTTTCGAGACGAGCTCACTCTTGATCTTTTCTTATCTTCTCTTACTCTTATAAAATTCAGAATAATTAAATAAGAATTTTTCATTAATAAGTAAATTTTCTTATTATTCTCGTCCTGAGTACAGCCCCTGATCCTTTTCTTATTTTCTTTTCAGGGAAATGTCGAATGGGCGGCCGTTCCTGAACTTTAAGGATATCGTAAGTCTTGCACTTAACAAAGAAGAGCTGAAAGCTGATACTGTGATAGAGGTTGGCTCGGACCTTGCACACCTGGAATTGGAATATGAAGAAACTACTTGGACTGCTATGGATCCTGAACAGTTTTGTGGGAAGACAGTGATGAGGCTCAACAAGAAGGCTCCCCAAGCTGCAAACAAGAAGAGGAAGATCAATATAATTGAGGAAAACAAAATGAAATCAGTGATAACGTCTGCAGGAGGAAAGCTTGTCAGTGATGCTCCTACCGAGATTCAGGGAGAGAGGAGAGCCAACCTGACCCCAACTCAGAGAAGAAACAAGAATCGTCGTATCGCCAAGATGCTAAAGAAATTAACAGAAGAGCAGAACAAGGAAGAAACTCCGATGACCGTAGCAGTAGCCCCAAGGAGGCCAGTCCTCAGGAGCATCATAGCTGAGGTTGTTCCGGAGAAGGTTACAGAGCCTACACCTGAGATAGTGACGATCCCAGGAGAGCATGACGGTGTGGAGCCATATATCCCACAGTACGTCACTAGACCGCGACAGCTGCAGATAATTTCAGAGCATGAATTGGAGATGATCCAAAGGGTGTGGAAACAGAATTTTGAATACTTTCAGAGAATCCAAGGCAGATATGTCAACATCCTGGAAGGACTAGAGTTATATACAGATGTTTTCTCTCACTACGATCAGAGTGAGATTGTAGACTACGTTGATGAGCTGAAGAAACAAGGTCGTGCAGGACGATTACGTAGCAGGACCTACTCCGAGCCAAAGAAATAGAAAAGAGGTAGGGGGAGGATTACTAGTCAATTTGGATGTTGTTACAACTTCGCTGATGACAGGAAAGGAAATCCGCCAGGGATACTCCGCTACGATGAAGTGGATCCAATGCCAGTTTTAATTAAGAAAATGATAAAAAGGATGGTGGCTTGGCGAGTTCTACCCGTTGATTGCATACCGAACAGTTGTATTATCAACATCTATACAGAAGGAGATTGCATTCCACCTCACACAGATCATCATGATTTTGTAAGGCCCTTTTGTACCGTTTCCTTCATCAACCAATGCAACATTATGTTCGGGACAGAACTCCAGATAATTGGCCCCGGAGAATTCTGAGGGCCGGTGGAGATACCTTTACCGGTAGGCTCTGTTCTCATACTACAAGGAAATGGAGCAGATGTAGCAAAGCACTGCATACCGGGAGTTCCCTACGAACGGATCTCCATCACCTTCAGAAGGATGGATGAGAGTAAAATTTCGGTCTACTTCCAACCAGATCCAGAACTAGAGAATTTGCAGCCCTACGAGCTGTAGGCTACATAGTAGTAGCACACCTCTAAAATACACTTACGTGGGATTCTCCTCCGGAAAGTGGCTTAGAAGGTGATGTTATTACCTATGTAGTTTACTTTTCAGACATGGATGAATCGAACAGACAATTTTGTCAGAGTACACGGAGATATCAATGCAGTCTGTGTTCAGATATATATATGAACTTTTGTAAAAGTTTGTTTTCGAAGGATGTCATCAGAAATGTCTTGATGGAATCACCTGATGTATCTTCGACATTTTAGTGGAGATGAACTTTATGTTTTACCTTCAGTTTTGTGCAATATACTGCAAACGCCACCAGATCTGAGTTTAACTTGGTCTAAAAAGAAAGTTGGACGAAGAATGATTTGAATGAAATAATAACAACAAAATAAAATTTGAATTCAAAGTCTGAATAAAACACAAACCAAAACTCAAAACAGATCAACTTAAAACATCAAGATGTGAACCAAATAAATCAATGAACATCTGAATCAAAGAGAAATTTCAATCGAAAACCAAACTTAAAAAAAAAATTGAATCACTAAAAGCAATGAATAATGAAAATGAAACTCTGAATCCGATATCCCCAGCCTCTGGCTATTCTCTAGATCTTTTCGACTCTCTGCAATTTCTCCCCTCTTTTGAGAAGGTCGCTGAGTCTACTGACACAGAACCACGAGATTCTCGATTTGGTTCTGATGGCGTGGATTCACTTCCTTTGCCAAACTTTCAACCTTTGATGAAATCCTTCGGGACGTGAAACACTTTCATGTCCCATTCTAATCTTCTATTGCGCTTCTAATCATTGAAATCTTCACGAATCAATCGTCAACCTTCTGGGATTGGTACCTAACTTCTAGTTCTTACTCTTTCGAGACTGGTACTTAAATTCCAGCTCTCTCCTTTCGAGGTCGGTATCTAAATTCTGACTCTCTTTTCGAGATCGATACCTAAATTTTGATTCTCTAGTTCTCTCCTTTCGAAGTCGGTACCTAAATTCCGACTCTTTTTTTGAGATCGATACCTAAATTTTGATTCTCTTTCGAGACTGGTACCTAAATTCCAGTTCTTTCCTTTCGAGTTCGGTACCTAAACTCCGACTCTCTTTTCGAGATCGATACCTAAATTTCGATTCTCTTTCGAGACTGGTACCTAAATTCTAGCTCTCTCCTTTCGAGGTCGGTACCTAAATTACAACTCTCTTTTCAAGATCGATACCTAAATTTTGATTCTCTTTCGAGACTGGTACCTAAATTCCAGTTCTCTCCTTTCGAGGTCGGTACCTAAATTCTGACTCTCTTTTCGAGATCGATACCTAAATTTCGATTCTCTTTCGAGACTAGTACCTAATTTCCAGCCCTCTCCTTTCGAGGTCGGTACCCAAATTTCGACTCTCCTTTTGAGATTGATACTTAAATTTCAATTCTCATCTCTTTCGAGATCAGTACCAAAATTCTGATTCTCATCCTTTGTGAGGTCAGTACCTAAATTTTGACTCTCTTTTTGAGATTGATACTTAAATTTCAATTCTCACTCCTTTCGAGATCAGTACCTATATTCTGATTCTCATCCTTTGTGAGGTTGGTACCTAAATTCCGACTCTCTCTGCTAGGCTAGTACTTAAATTTTGGTCCTCATCCCTTTTGATCGGTACCTAAATTCTGATCTTCTTTCTGAGGTTGGAACCTAGGTTCCGATTCTCATTCCAAATTCTGAATCTCAATGAAATCTAGCTTAAAATCAATCTTAAAGCGAACTTTAACTAAAATTGAAACTCAAATTAATTTGAAACTCAAAATTGAAACTTGAAATAAAAATGAAACGAATCCAAAATCTATTTTCTCCAAGCCTTCTGATTTGGAATTCACCTTCTTCTTCCCCAGCGAGAGTTCAGGGATCTTCAGTCTTAGAGATCTGCCTGACACTCCCAAGCGGAAAGTTTTCTTTGCTCTATTCTAAGTGTGTCTAAACCAAATTCAAGCCCAAATTGATTCACATTTGAGTTCAATTCCATTTGAAATCCAATACCCCATTTTAGCCAAAAGTGAATTCATGCCCTAAACCTATCAAATTGATTAGCCAAACCCTAAAATTTCTTCCCAATTGATGTTGGGAACTCTTTAATACATTCCCCTAGACCATTTGAAACTTTCAATTAGGTCTAAACCCCACCTTAACCCAACTTGGACCCAAGTTGATTCAACCTTCCCTAAACTAACCAAAATACCAAAATCCACCAAATTGACCTTCCAATTGAACTCAAAGCCATTCCTTGTCTTCATGAAAATTTTTCATGGAAATCATCTCTTCAAAATTGCTCAAGACACTTGGACCTAAATCAAACCCAAACCCAAGTTAGCCTAACCCAAACCCAAATGAGCCAATTTTAACCTATGACCAAACCAAACCAAATTAAACCAAATGTGGCTAAACTAACATATCCACAGCCACTAAGTAAACCCAAGGAACCACCCTAGATCCACCTAGCCCAAGCTAAGTGAGCCATGGACCAAGGGTTCCCCATTTTAAGGAATCTCTTCCCTTAAATGGACAAATCCTCCTTTTGCCTCACCCCAAATCCCCCTTGCCTAGTTTATCACCATTTAATCCTACTCCTTAGTTGACCTGACCCATGGCCAGCTCCCTTGCCCTTGTCGGCCGACCTAGCCGCCGGAGGTGGGTCAAAACCGAGAGCCACCACCAAGTGAAACAAACCCAAACTCACCCAATTGGCCACCTCGGCCCAAATCAAACTTTGGAGCTCCACCGCCCTCCACCTAAGCGAGTGGAATTCACCCCCAATTGAGCCCTAGCTCAGCCCAATGGCCCTGGCCATTTAAAAACCTCTTCTCGACCATGAGAAAGGTGCTGAAAGGTGTTGAAATTTTTCTCAACAGAACCCCTCAAAATTATTCCCAGAACTCCTCCTAGCCAAAAGAAGCTCATTCCCACTGTTGTCCTGCCCTGAATCCCCCCAGTCGAGCCCAATTTCTTAGCTGAAAATTAGGCCAAAAATAGGACACTCTCAAAAACTTCACCAGATCCAAATTAACTCTTCCCACACCTTCACCGAGAGGTAGAGAAGGAGTTCCCGGTGAAAGCCCCTCTCCGGGCCACCCGGTTGTTCCATCCTCCAAGCTTTGTGATCGGGCCTGGTGGAAGTCAAGCCTAGGCATTTCACCACAGCTCCCGGCTTCATCCCTAGCTTCCTTGGACTCTAACGAACGTGCCAAGCCTCTTTGATAGAAGCTTCACTTCTCAGAGCCAAGGTATTACCCTCTTCTTCCTCCAGAGCTTCTAGCGATTCTTCATTTCATTCAAGTTAATTTCAATGCATGTTTACCATATGGATGTATTCGTCTTCTCAAGACGAATTCATAGAGCGTAGGAACTTGAAAATCCATTGAGAATCGAGGGAGATATTAGGTTTAGAAGGTAGACGGTCACGGGTGCACACCAGTCGGAGACGATGATCGGCCACCGTCGGATTGTGCGTGTATTGAACGAACGGCTCAGATGGCATAGGACGAGGAGATGGAGCATGAACCGCGGGCCGCGTGGCAGCAGACTCAGGTGGCGGCTTTGAATAGGAGCGCGACACGTAGGGCTTCTGAGCTGCCGAGGTTGACGCGGCGCTGACTAGTTTAAGTAGGAAAATTCGATTTTTCTTATTTATTTAAATACCAGAAACTTCAAAAAATGATTTCTTTGCATAGAAAAATCATAAAAATAAAAGAAAAATACCCTCTCGCTCAGTGAATAGAGGAGAATAATGTGGAAAAGGAATTGATCTATTTTGTTGAGTATTTTATTTTTAATTAATTTAATACTATTTTGAGCATTTTAATTCTCCATGCATGTATACATTTCACCATGACATGAGACCATAGGGCTTTTGTAGCCTCTGATCTTGGGAACATTCCCTGAATTTTTCAAGGCCAGAGGCTATCCCTGTGGTAAGTTATGTATTTTTCAAGTTTATGTCACAGTTTTTGACATTTTAATTCCAAAAATTAGCATGTTGCTTAGAAAATTCCAGGAAACTTTGGTGAAGTTCTTTAGGATTAAAAATAATCCTAATTGGCCTAATCACTTTAAATTGAACTTTAATTTATTAGAGTCAATCACACATTAAAATTACTTGAAAATAATTCTTCACTGATCTTTAGGATCAGGGGAACATCACATAAAAATTTAAAGTCAAATGGAAATGTTTAACCTCACTAAATAGATTAATTAAGCCACATAATCAAAATTAAACTTTAAAAATTCATAACTTCAAAAATACATTTCAAAAATTCACTAAATTAATTTTGAGACTTCTCTGATATCAGAGGAGTCTAAGGAAAATAAAATTGGAATTTTCTAAAAATTTTCATTTTTAAGCATAGTTTAATATTTTTAATAATTAAAAAATAATAAGAATTACAAAAATAATAAAAATAAAAAAATATCATATTTGGTCCCCTAATCACTTAGGAACCAATCAAATATTTTTCTTAAGTCTTTAGGTTAAGATATTTAATTTCAAAGCCTTAAAACAATTTTTAATTAAAAAATGTATTTTCTAGCCTTCCCCACTAAATTAATTCTAATAAATCAAAGAAAAATCATAAAAATATAAAATTTTTTTGTCTGACTTTCTTGAGGTCAGAGAGATTTTTGAAAAATATAAAATTCATTTTTCAACTTTTATTTTATTTTATAATTAATTAACACTCCAAAACTTAAAATAATTGTAATAAATAAAAATATAACTCAAAGAGTCACCAAAATTAGTCCAAGTGATCCTCTAGTTATTAGAAACATCCCATAATTTTCTCATGGATAGAAACTTTACCTTGGTCATGTTGGTGAATTTTCTTTGAAAATCCCTATTTTCCATTAAAAAATAATTATATAAATAAATTAAATTCAGAAAAATCACATTTTCTCCTCTAATGTCTTAATTGACATGTGAGTGAAGTGGCATACAAATTTTAAGTTCATTTAAGCTTAATTTAATGGGTTATAAAATAAATAAGCTTAAAGGGGCATAAAGGTAATTAAAAGATTTTAACCCCTAATCAAAACTTTAGGATTAATTAACATGGGGGTAAAATATCTGATTTTAATCTTCTCCTAGATGGTTGAAACTTTGGGAATTCAAAGGGTAGAAACCCATTGATCACCTTAATAAACCAAAAAAAAATGAAACTTTAATTAATTAAATAATTTAAATTTTGAAAGATTAATTAAAATTGGATTATTAAAATGGGGATATAACTTAAGAAGATAAATGGAATTAATAATTAAATGATTAAAAGTAAATAATTCTTAATTAAAACCTACATCATTAAATAATTTAACAGTTTATTAAACCTAAAATGTTAAATAATTAAAAAAAAGTAAATTAAAATATTTGAAACTGATCTAAAATCATTTAAAAAAAACAAACTTAAATAAAAAAAATTACAAATTTTAAATAATTTAAAAAAATCAACTTATCTTAAAACATGATTAATTAATCTAAATTAAACCATCAAATTTTAATAAATAATTTGAACACCTCTTTTAACCTAAATTAATCTAAAAAATCAAAATTAACATAAAATATTGATATCATTTATATAATGTTTAACTTAAATGAATCAAACATCATTCCAAACTTGAAGTCATTGATTAAAAATTTCATAACTAAATCGCATTAAAGTAAATCATCAACTTTAACTTCAAATCATTAAAATCTTTAACAAATTAACTTGCCCCTGAAAGCTTTAAACTATTATAACTATTAAATAAGGCGTTAAGTGAAATGTCACCTCACTCATAGGATAATCAAACATCCTAGTTCACTGAGCAAGGAAACAAAACTTAACTAAACCCTTGGATGATTAATTCACGTGTGTAATTAAATTCACTTGGACTTATGATTGTCTCAAAAGTATTGAAAAGATGTTTAGAATTCGTTCTAAGCACTTCATCAATATGGTGAGATGTTTTAAAGAACAATTGAACTTAATTGCTCTTTGATGAAGAAAATCATCCTTAACCAAAGTCAAGAACCTAGACGTCGTAGGAAATGACTAGCTATAGGATTAGGATTCTGGTAGACAACCAAAACCCTTCCTTTAGTCTTTACCTAGGTACTTGTTATAAACATTTAAATGCCTTAACATGTGTTTTAAGTGCAGCTTGGAATAACGAGAAGACTCTCCAGGTACGCTTTTATGTTATTGAAATTACTTTATGGCACTGCGCTTTACTTTTCTTGCATGTTAAACAAGACTGTTGCATGAAAAACAAAACCTTTAGGATAGTCCCTGAACTGAAACCAAAACTAAATTAAAAGTCACCACAAGATAAAATTCACCGCCATAACATTCCAAAATATAAAACAAATCAAAATTTAATCACAAACAGAATAACAAAACTACAATTGTAACTAAATTAAAATGTCTCGTTGAATGATCGGGAATACCTCGGATGATGTAACCCATGTATTGCTAACGGGATTTCCCACGGTCTAAATGAAGGTGTGGAACTCATTCAGTTGAGTTTAGCAAATGTATCTGGACAAAGTGAATTCGATGAAAATAACGGTGTCGGGATGACGGAACCGTGGGATCTTAATCGGTTCTGTTTAAACAACTTTAAAATTTGTTTTAATTAAAAACACTAAAAGACATTTGGACTTTAAGATTTATAAACCAAAAAACTTCTCTCATCTCTTGATTTTCACCTTCTACAACTAAACCTTTGCAACAACAAGGAGCTTGGAGCACAGTGGGCAGCACGGCCATCGTCATCAGCAAAACTCGGGTCTTCTTCAGCAAAATCTTTCTTAGCATTAACTAAACAAGCCATAGGACTTCGAGGTAGTTTGCATAGTGCAACATAAATCCTCAACTCTTTGTCAGGCATTTGTATAATCATGTTATGCAAATTAAGCCCTAACCGGTCTTAGGACTCCGAGGTAGTTGTTTGGTAAGACATAAACCCTCACATCTTCGAGGCTATTTGTGTGATCATATCATATAAGTATAAGTCCTAATTAAATAAAAATGGGCAGGATTGCAACATTAAATAAACTCCTAAATTGAAGCCAAATAATAGGATAGTTTGGGAAGTTGTCATGATTCTTCTTGGATCCTCAACTTCTCCTACTTCTCTTCCTTTGGACTCCTGAAAATAATTGTTCCGAACTTGAGCTAATCCCTATTGAAATTTCCAAAACTCAATCCTTTAAAAACCTTGACTTTGAAATTCTTGAAAGCAAAACCACTGGTCATTATCGAGAGTTTTCTTAAATGATTCCGGTCATTTAAGATGTAATTAACTATAGGGGCTTGCCCTTATAGGGAACTTTAAGAACCGAGGTAATATAAACCCTGTTTAATTTCTTTATATCAAGCAGGGGAATTTGTCGGCTTATAATATTCGTTCGCAGACCAAACGGATATAAAAAATATTCTATTTTATTTAATCAAGCCCCATCATCAAGCAGTGTGTCTATTTTTCGGGATGGATACATGGTTTGTGATGCGGTGCTCGTTTATATAAACTATTTAAGATGTGAGATCGGTTTGATTTTTCATATCTTAAAATTTTCAAATTTAAAATTATTTTCAAAATCAAATGTTACTTTCTAAATTATATATATATATATATATATATATATATATATATATATATATATATATATATATATATATATATATAAATTAAATTCAAAACCATAAAAAAAATATGCCGACAATATGTAGAATACTAAATGACACTTTAGTAAATACATTCTTCTAGATATTTCTAATATTTAATAATTTTGGTCTAATTTGAAACAATAATAGATATGAAAAAGGAAATATTATAAGTAGACAAGCATAAGTGCCAATCAACAATAAGCATTCAATGAAAAAAAGATGATATGAATTACATATTTGACATCAACTAATGAGAGTTAGTAGATCAATGATACCATGCATCTAATTTTCCTAAGAAAATAGCTTGATTTGAAAGTAGTGCGTAAATAAAGCTGGCAAATTATTATTATCATTATTATTATTTATTTTATGGGTTGGCGAGCTTTGAGAATAGGCCAATTTAGTGTAAGTTTGAGGAAATGCCTAACTATCAACCCATCATTTCATTTACAAGCTGACAAATTATCAATAGACTTTCTTATATTATAACCTAAAGATAAAAGTGCTCTTCAAGGATTTTTCTAAGCTTCGTAGTCTTTGATGGTGGAAAATATTTAACAAGAAATTTTTGCACTAAATCACTCAATATTCTGATAGATCCAGGTGCTAACGAATTTAACCATATCTTAGCATTATCCCACAGTGAGAAAGGAAAAAATTCTAAGTCTAATAGCATCATCCGAAAAACCATCGTATTTAAAAAAAGCACACAATTCTAGAAATTGGCAAGATGTAAATTAAGATCTTCAGTTGGTACTCCCCCACACTAATTATTAGATATCATCTGAATAATAGCAGGTTGAAGTTCAAATGAATTAGCTACTACTGTAGGGTTTTGAATGCTACTATGAAGTTCATCTACAGTAGGGTTAACATAATCTCTTAAAGGTCTGAATTCTTGATGGATTTCAACATTTTGATTCGCCCTTTCTTGAATATTTTTTTATTTTTCTGTATTTTTAATTTTTTTTATTTTTCTTATAGTTCATTCTAATTCAGAATCGTAAAGCACAAGTCTTTCAGAACCTGAACTATGCATACACAATTATAAAACAAACTAACAAAAGCAAGAAAAGTTAAATTTTGATTTTTCTTAAATTTTCTTTAAAAAATATTTTAATTAATTTCCCTGACAACGGCACCAAAAACTTGATCCTCAAATATGTTTTACACTTTATATTTCTTCTCAATGATAATATCTATTTATTTACAACGACACCAAAAATTTAATTCCAAAGCAAATATGAAATCATCTTTAATTATTTTAAATATGGGATTCTACGCAAGTATATATGTATCGTTTATCAAGTAATATAGGACTTTCAGATTAAGCCCCGAGATATCAAACCCAAAGAGAAATGTCTAAAAATTAAACGAAAGCAGAAAAACAACTTTTTTACTTTTCAAAATGATTTTGCAAATTATGTTTTATAATTAAAAAGTTTAAATTCTTTTTAGATAATCTTTTAAAAAAAAGTAAAGTTAGCAACTAAAATTATCAAGACTATTAAATGAAATGAAAGCAAATGAGAATAAAATATTTTTTCCTCTTCATGAATTAATAATAATTATGGAATTTCATTGTGGAAGTATCTAAATGTGTTGTGTCAAATAGGAGCAATTATATTTTTACCCTTACTTGGTTCTATAAATAACATAAATTAATTTAAAGTTTTGAAATCTTGTAGAATGGGTTAGGCAGGGAAGATACTAGCTCTCACTCTAAAGTTCCCTCTTTTCCCTCCACTTGGGGGCTAACACATCATAACAAAATTTAAAACATTAAACCAAATTGAGGGCTTTAGCCTGTCACACTAAAGTCCTCTAATTCGACACCCATTAAAAAGCATATCTCCCTATTTATTTGCACTCAACTATATGAACTAAAATTCTCACCCATACAATTTCATGTGATTCACTCCAATTGTGAGACAATACTGCATTGGTTCTTACATGTCTCACAACAAATTTTAACATCTCAATTGACCAAATCAAGAGGTAAATGAAGTACATGGTAGTTGAATCATCACAACTTCTTTCAATATTAAACATCTATACTTCACACAACTTCCTTCCGTAATTTAATTACTTCATTATTTGAAAGGAAAAAGATAAAGAAAACTACTCATAACTCATGGAGAAAATACAAACACTATTTGATTTGAGAGTAGAAATCATAGTGAAAACAAAACAAGTCTTACTTTAAAACCAAATGTAAAATCAAAGATAAAAACTTATATGAAAATCCTCTCCACAAGGCCCTTGAAGTTCCTCTGAAACTTTTGCTTTCCACTAAATAACTCCTTAAGGGATGGCACCCAACTCTAAGGATTCACTCTCATAAATTCTAATACATACTATGATAAAGTAAATTGGAATACTAAAGAAAGTATGGCAAGAAGAAGACTCTCCTTCTTCCCCTTTCCCTTCAACCACTTCAAGCTTTTCTCCAACTTCTCCCACAAATACTTCTTTTCAAAACTCTTCTCTTCTTTCTGATCTTCAATTCTTCATTTTAATAATTCTTCAAAAATTTTTGTGATGTCTCTTCAAATCATGTTCAGATTCAATGTATCTACCAAAGTATGCATCTCTTCATTCTAATTAGCCGCTCAAAAGAAGTTAAAGAAGTTTAAACCAAAAGTTGCTTCAAACACTCCTTGAAAATGGTGCCAAATTTGATTTAATTCGTCACTTTTAACTATCGCGCCTATGCGCCAACCATCGGCGGTTAGGCACAAGAGGCTAATTTTGCACACCTTTCATTTTTTTTCCAAATTTGATTCTTTTTGCTCCTTTCGTCACAATCACTTATTTTAATCATATCTGCAAGAAAAACATGAAAATGTCTTCCATTAAAGTGCAATATCATCAAAAGTAGGTTAAAAATGTGCATAAAAATATTATATATTTTAGGTGTATTAATCGTCTAACCTTATGCAACTTTTTTAGTCAAGAAATTACAAAAAATAAAAAATTGCATAAGCATTCGGTGCAAGTTCCTTTCATTTTAAGAAACCTTCAAATAGAAGAAGATAATGAAGCATTGACCTTGACATTAATTCAATCCAACTCTACTAAAGAAAATAGGTAATGCACAAACCAGAAAAAGGATAAAACTTGAAGGCCATAAAAACATAAGAAATTGAGGACTACAACAACAGTATTCCAAGTACATCACCAAAGACAATTCAAAGGCCAAAGAAACCAAAGAAACTGAAGGCCATAGCAACAATCATCCAAGTCCTTCATAGTCTAAAAATAACATCTACATTATGAGTTTTAACAAAACGAACACAGCGTCCAAAACATTGCTTTTAATAAACTTAGCACATCTTTCATCTATTTTTCAAATTGCCACTTAAATATCAAAATTTATTAAAATCTCAGCTCAATTTTTCATTTTTTATCAGAGTGTCAATAGATTGATCTTAAACCACAAACCGAACATTGCAAAGCCATCGTGAAGTAGTGTTTCGGGAGCTATGTATTTAGTTATCCCAAAATAAAAATTAAAGCATAAACCACAAAGTTAATGGAGACAAAGCACCGAGAAGCACTGTTTGGGGTGTAAGGTATGTAAGTATCCCAGAACAAAAATGAAAGTGCAAACCATAAACTGAAGAGAGCAAAGCCAATGGTAAGTTTCATTTTCACTATGTTTGTAATAATTAATCTCAAATTGAAAATGAAAGCGCAAACCATATACCAAACAGAGCATAGCCACCGGGAAATAGTGGCAAAAAATATTTCTGATGCTATGTATGTAATTATTGGGCGTGTTCAAGTAAACGCACCCGCCCCTCTAAAACCAAACGGGTAAAATTGCGGCGGGGTGTCACACTACAGCAACAACGCTGTTACAAACACAGCCTACGGCCCACCATCTCATTTGCAAGGAGGCAAATTGTTAATAAACTTCTTTGTATTATAAATTAGTACATATCAATATTTTTGTTGGGTTATGTTACAATTTAGCATTATTCAAAAAATTATATATATTGACCTCTAGATACATAAATAAAAAAAATGGTTGGAGCTAGAGGACAACAGCTTTTAGCATCACCAACCCCTTCCTCCAGTCATTACTAAACAACCATGCCTTCCAAGTATAATAACCTATCGACCATCTTTTACTCTTTTCATCTCTCAATATTTTTTCCCTCTGAACCCAACCTTTTTGTTTTAATAGAGAAAAAGCATTTGGGTGATGATGTGCTCTGCTTTTGATCAGTCTGCCTGCCATCTCGCCCACCGTCCATATCATTGCCTTCGCCCGCGCGCGTGTCCATAAAGACTCTCTCCTTTTCTCCTCCCAAAGAAAGGAAAGCTAACTATAGGGTTTATAAAGATAGAGGCTAAAGAACGTAAAGCACGTTAGAAAGAAAAGTTGCAGAAGGAGGCTTGCCTTCTCCTTTGGGGACATGTGCAGCTCTCACGCCATTTATTACTTCTCTCTTTCTCTCCCAATTATTACGTGCGCACTAGTTTTTATATAAACATTTTATTTTAAATAATGTTTGATAAAGTGCAAAGTACATAACAAAACATACATCTGTGCTTCTTTCCACAGGTTTAGCTCAACTAACGATTTGTCATGTATCGCTAAATCCTCTATCCCTTTTCATGCGTGCTACTTCTACTCTTTCTATTCTTTGTTTCAGCTTGCGACATTCTCTGAGCGTCTCTCTTACCACTAGCACATGATTGCGGCTGCGGCAAGCATCCAGCACGCGCGCATGAATGGGCCCCTTCTCGTTGTCCTTTCTTTCTGAGAGGTGGTCCTCTAACAATTGATGGGAAGATTTGTTTTGATGTTGACTTGTGAGGATTGTTTGAATGTGAAATTCTCCGTATGTAAGCATATTTTACTCTAAAATTATATAAATTAACACATGAAAAGGAGCGGAGTTCTGCATGCATACTCCTAGAATAACCCCTCAATAACTCAATTATTGAGCGGTTAGTGGGATATTAACTCCAATAACATCTCAATAACCCCCAATAACCTATTAATATCTTCCGCGGTTACACGTTCATGTGTGAGGGGTTATTGAGGGTATTACCCAATAACACTCACATAATCTCCTAATACCTTCAAAATAACCTGAATACGCATGCAGAATTACGTGCGTACTCCATACATAAATATTTCCTCATAAGGAGGCCTAAAACAAACTTCTCAGCCCAACCTGAGAGAAAATAAGAAAAGCTAATAATTGTACGCCTTAATTTTGATTTTCATTAATTCATGGAGCTTATAATATGTACAATGCATATTAGAAAAAAAAAAGACTCAAATGTATTTGTTTTTCGTATTTCTTTCGATCTCCTTTGCGTGCAGAAAAGTTGAACTTAGCTAGTGATTTAGTATCATAGAGGAGGGAACCTACAGATTCCGCATCAAAATATATTGAAAAAAAATTGTATTAAGTAATTATTAATTAGTAAGAAAAGGGAAGGAAATATACAATATCATTTTAAGTTTAAACACTTTTATTATGTGAGCGGTGGTGAAAATAGAATTTTTAGAGGGCAAAACTTCTATAATATTGTAATTGCAGGGGTAAATAGTGTGTGTGGATATATATATATATATATATATATATATATTTCATGATTCCAGCTGTGTGAGATACATACCTCTACATGATGGTATGGTATAAAGCTGCTGCAAGCCTATATTAATAATGCGTACATGGAAATCAAGCTATTTGGTGCAGTGTGAATCATCTCATGTTATTATTTTATTATTTTAGTTAAATTACTGTTTCCAGATGTCATTAAGTTGAATCACTTGCTCAAAAGTTGTCATTTTGTAAGTGTTAATTATTGTTTGAACAGTAACTAAGTGAGATTTGTGAGGCTTTTATTGGACCAGCATTATGACCTCGTGCTTTAGTGCTGCATGCAGAAGCATTTTTTAAAAGCTTATGTCTACTTTTTCAAAATTTTGACCTACCAACAAGGTTTTGAAGGTAAAATGTAGGGTACTTTCATTGACAATTTTGCTTAACTATTGCTCAAGACTTCTACTTAACACTATTACTGAATACATATTACTATTTTGATCATAGAAATTATGCACATTTGCACAAAATATAGTAGTATCTCAACTGTATAAAAAATTTAATCATACTGGAGTTATTTCCAGCTTATGATGTAAAGCATTCGCATGTGGCGTTCAGTACAACTCCTGAACTATTGTAATTATATTGATACAGCTCTTAGGTCAATGCTGTCCCACAATCCTTTTTGTGAACTTTTGCCAAGTGCTTTTCATGAAGAAAGCTTCTCATTTGTTGATTATATTTTAAGTCAGGAGCGAGTCAATGAAGCTAGAGTGATAGGAAAGATGAATTGCTAAACGCATTGTTTATCTTTAGAACATTTCCTTATTAAGTCCCTTTCTCTTTTTTTATGGAAGCTTCAACAGAAGGACAAGTTTTTATAAAGTCTCTTGCATCCTTATTAAACATGGAAACTCTCAATTTCTTAATTAACTTATCTATGAATTAATTTTTTTATTATTAAAAGCATTGAATTTTATGTGACACAAGGTGCTAATAAAAAGAGAAAAGGACTAATTAGCTACTCAATCTAAGAAGATAATTGGCCGATGGCTATATGTGGAAATTATATAATTGAAATTTAATTGTGTTCATGTGTGCGAAGTTTTGAAAATGTTAATCTCAAGAATTGAAGACTCTAAAATTTTAAAGTAAATTTTTAAGTAAAGTGAGAAAATATTATTTAAACTTATGTGAATATATTTATTTTCATAAATTAAGAAAAAGAATGTTTCTTTCACTTTAACTCTAGTCCACTAAGACACTTGGAAGGTGGTTAGCAACCCTCACTACAAGAAATGTGCCTATTATCCACAGTCTAAATTCATTGGAAATAATTAAAAAGCCATCAGATTTTAAAATTTTTATGACATACAGACAGTTTTTGACATGTGGCTAAAATGCTTTGTCGGTAATTAATTTATTGACGACTTTTATCCTCTGATTCGTTTCTGATGAACTAGTCCGCAGTTATTATGTAAAACAAAAGTGACAGTTACTCGTTGGTTATGTGTCAGTAACAATACTGACGGTGTAATGTCTGTCGGTTGTAGTTCGTAAGTGATAGTCAGATTTGTGTCGGTAACTCGTTGGTATTAAAACGACGTCATTACAGACGAGCCCTCCGTCGGTAACCTGGAATATTTGTTACTTAAACGTGGGTATTAGTGGCGTCGAAAAACCTTTCAGCACCTCGATAGGGTGGCACAAGCCCTTCAGTTTCATAACCGAACAATATGATCCATCATACTGTCATCGTAAAGCTATCAAAAAAAATTATAGGAGAAAAAAAGAGAATATTCAATTATGCAATTTCTGCACTTGCAAACGTAAAACGCATATACATCCAATGATATATTACATTGCACAATTTAACCATAAAAAAATGAATATATGATGTACAAAGAAAAAGAACTTTGGTCAAACTATTTCAAAAAAACAGAATGAACAAAACATCTCTCTAGTCATCCTTTGCCCCCTCATCATTATCCTCTTCCTCAAACTCATGCAAAGACGGTTTCTTTTCTCACTACTCTGCCCAATGCCAGACTCCTCAATCTCTGAACTCATCTGGGCGAGTTGGGCAGCAACCGTGGATGCAACTCAGGCCTCAATATCTGTAGATAATGTGATAACCTGCCTACAAAGCTCATCCTTCTGAGTAATAGAAGTGAATGCACCAGAGGAGGGATGAGTGCTGTAAGCTTGTGCCTAAAACCCAACCCATAAACCTACCCCTTCCTCTTGCCTTAGACAGCTTCTCTCCAAAAGTTCTAATTGATTGGATCACGATCTCAGATTAAAATACCACCTTACTGCTGAATGTGGTTCTTCTTCAATTTTCAAAAGGTCTCCTGCAAAAAAAGAAAAAAAAAAATGTTTATGAAATGATAGAGGGTGGAAAAAATATAATAATTTTTTGAATTGTGAAATAGTTAACCTTCTAAATTACCCAAGTTGCCTGGGATTTGGTGTCTACCCAGGACTAATATGACTACATCTTATGAGGGCCCGTGTGTAGCTCAGCAGTGGAGGGTTCACGTCCCAACTCCACAGTTTGTAAGTGTAATGAAGTAGTTAGCATATATTTATTTTATAATAAGATTAATTACTTAAATTAAAACTTACTAGTCTCCTCATATACTCATTATGTAGAAGCGCTCTGACAGTGTGCTTAGAGGCCCCCATGCCCCCACAATCAAAGTGTTGATTGAGCTTCACCTGCTCCCTATTCATCTGGTACTCCGAAGAATCCCATGCCTTGAGCAGTGAGCCAAAAACATCCTACCTAAGCCACAAAGGACACTGGCACTGCTTTTAAACCTCGCAGAACATGTCCCGAAGGCAGTCGATCCCCTTGCTCTCGAAGTTCCTACGGATGTGGGCTTCATGCTTAGGACCCTATGAAAACTATTTTTATAAATTGAACTTAAAAATATTAGATTGATAGACATATAAACTTAACTTAAGATTGTTGTGTTCAGTATATGCCGCTCGTCAAACCACATATCCCAAATTGCTATAGGGATCTCCTTTCATGACAAGTAAGGAGAGCATACTTGCTCCAGATGATATTCCGAATAGCATGGATGGCAACTGTGGGAGGAAAAAATTTTTAAAGAAAATTTTAACGAGTACTATGGCATACAATTATATAATTCTCTGAGACCAACATTCTAAAAAATATTACATTAGTTTGTAGTCTGGGTTGCCAAAACTATAATAATCATTTAATTATCTACAAAAACCCTCATACATGTTATTAAAAAATCTTCATGCCATATCAAACCTCATAATAAAGGTCCCGAGCATATTTAACCTTCATCATGTGTGATAACACAAGCCACACCAATTTTTATATCAGACACAGTTGAAGTAAAAGATCAACATTTTCATTATTAAAGGTTAAAGTTTAGGGACAAAACTTACAGGTAGTGCAATTAAAACCTTGAACGATTTGGACTCCATAATTTGGTCATAACTTATTTTTTGTGGTATTATTATTTATATTTCACAAATTAAGAATGAATTCATGTTGTGGCGGCCAATTGTATGAATACATATATTATTATTAACTAGTTGCCTCAACAAATTAAACTTAACTATTCACCACATAAATATACAAATAAATTCATCTTATTCGAGTGATTCGTGTATTGTTCATTATTTATTTAATTTCTATGCTATCACTTAGTATACATCATTCATAATTGTTGTTGCATTTATTGAAAGTTTAACTTTTAAAAAGTCATTTTAAATATATCAATTTCATTGTCACATAAATAAGAACCAATCAGATATTTTAAAAAATGCATAAATTTTTTTCGTTAAAGATGAACATTGAGATTTGATTTTCTTATTTTTTTTAAATAAGAATGTCATCAAATATACATTAAAAAAAGGAATAAGAAAAAAGATTCAAAATATAATAATTAGTCTCATGAATTTGATGGTGGCATTGAATATTCCAAAAGGAATAACCAAACACATATAAATACTATTTTATACAATTTATTTCATTCATCCCACATCTATTTTTTATTTTTCTCTAGCTTTTTGTAAATATATTTGATTTAGCAATAACATCACACATGTGAATTAGTACTTCTTACGGAGTTCACGCTCTCTTACCACGAAAAAGAATGGTGCTTAGATAATATATATGTATAGTAGAGTGGTAAATGAGATTATCATTATATGTATATGTATGTATATATATATACATACATATACATATAATGATAATCTCATTTACCACTCTACTATACATATATATTATCTAAGCACCATTCTTTTTCGTGGTAAGAGAGCGTGAACTCCGTAAGAACGCACACAATCTTGGATGAAGCATTTCTCTATGAGTTCAGCAAATAGACTCTTTAATTAATATTCTCTTTTAATTTTATCATATCGTTTATCAAAATTGGAACTTCTGATCAAGTCTACAACAGGTTGAATGTCTTTTAAAGATGGGAAGTAATTTAGTAAATTATTAGTGGTTAGATCTTTAAACTGATCTAATAAATTTGAAACTTCAACAGATGCATTGTGCCCATTTGAATCAGCAATTATTTCTCTTACCTATAGGATGTAAAAACTTTAAGGATAAAAGGTCTCTCAATAAGCTATTGAACTCTATTCATTGTATTAAGTTGTTGAAGTAAGACAAAAAAAAGTGTACTAATCTCATAGCTCATCGGGGCCCCATGAGAATATAATAGAAACTCATGTTGGTTTCTTAAGCCTATTACTTGGTTATCAAAGTAAAATAAAAGTGAATGTTTGTGATTTTAACTTCAATCATAATTAACCTTAATAACTTAGCATTTTCCTTAATTCCTTTCACACTGAACCTAGTAAATTCCAAAGATTCTTAAATTGTTGGAATTAAAATTTTTTCACTGGCCCGGGAAATTTTAAATCAATTCAGGTAGAACTAACAAACCCTAACCTACTTAACCTTTCTCCTAAAAATAACATTAGTTGGATTTCATTATAGAAGCTGAAAAATCTTGTAGGATCCACAAAGACATATTCCAAGTTTTTATCTTTTGTGCCAACCTCATGCTTCTTCTCAGTAATTTTTATCTTTTTGACACTTTCTTTTTTTTTTCTTTTTTCTTCTTATTATTCTTTTTCTATTTCAATTCTACTGAGAATTACAATATCTGGTTAGGCATTTGTTTTCTTTTATTTTTAAGCACTATGGAGGGCTAGTCTCCCCTACATGCTAAGTCTCAAAAAATAATATTTTAATGCAACCTTTCATGTTGTCATTCAAATAAAAGTTAAGGTAGAATCAAACTGACTTAGAAAAAACTAAAAGAGAAATAAAATGCCATTGGTTAGCTACTTGATATTTTAATTACTCCTTTTATATTGTCCTCAGAATTTTATGTGTAGTTAGAAGTTGAGTTTTGAAACTATGTAATTATAACATTAAGTCTAATCTTCCCTTAATTGTATTTAAACCTTTTAAAGAAAATTTGATAAGCAAGATGACTAGTTTAAGATTCCTAGTAGGAGTTTCCATATTAACAATTAGTTTTTTTATTGAGTTATGTGGACTACTATTAGGCTCATAAAAAGATAACAGCATTACCCAAACTTGTCTTTTTTTTCTTAACATTTGTCACTGTTGAGCTCATTTTTTGTGAGGTCTAAACTTCCTCTTAGTAGTTAAGATCTAGCCATAGGACTTCCCCTTGACTATCCTAGAAGACTAGAGATGGAGACCACCACTTAGAAATCTAAACCACTTTCTAACTCTTCTTGAGACCCTACATGGATAGTCACAAACCTCTGAAACACTTGGAAGGTTAAGACCAACATGTGGAGGTTCAAGAATGAGTTTCTATAGGATTGATTGGACTTAAGGCAACCCTGGGTGATCTAGACTTGGATAAGCTTGCACACACACATCCACTCCTTTTTAAACCCTAACCCATTTCCCCTCTACCCCTTTAAGAAACTCAAATGGGTGGTCTCAAACCTCTAGTCTTTGATTAAGATTGCTAGGATCAATATGTGAAGTTTCATAAAGAGATTGACCATTTGGCTAAGCTTGGTTCCAAAGTGGTCAGGCAGGTTAAGACTCATAACCCCTAAAACCTAATTCCACTCTAAACCCTAAAATTCAAACCAAAATCCCAAAATCTAACAAAACCTCCAAATTCATTCCAAAGCTCACCCAAATCAATTTGAACCAACAATTGACTCAAAATCATCCAAACCAACCAAAATTAGCCAAATTATCAAAATACCCAAAAAATCCAAAAATTCAAAAAATTCTTAAAATCTCCAAAATCATCCCAAATAATCCCAAAATCAATTAAAACTTCTTCATTGAGCTCAATCTGATCACATTGACTCAATTTTACCAAAATCCCCAATTTTCGCTTTAAGGCCCAAAATCCCCAAATCACCTCTACTTTTCACTAAATTGATGTCGAATTTCCCCAATTTCAATTCTAAACTCTAATTCAACATACTTAGTCTCAATATAAACCAATTTGAAGCCCATTTGAACCAACCCCAAATCCTAATTTCACTTTCAAACCAAAATCCCCAAATGACCTACAAGCCCAAATTCCCCAAATTAAACCTCATTAGCAATCTAAATGCCCCAATTTCAAATTCATATCAAATATCAACATGTCTAAATCCAATTTCAATCAAATAAAAACCCATTTGATTAGCCCATGATCAATTTATAAATTTAAATCCATTACATGCATTTTAAAAGCCCGTTTGCATAAACAATTTCCAAAAGCCCATGCATCAATTTTAAAAGCCCAATTTGAGTCCATACAATGAAATATCAATTCCTTATCATCCCATGACATTTGAATCACCTAATCATGGCATCATACCAAGCATTTCATACATGTACATCAAATTTTATCCAAATTAGGCATGTTGACATTTCCCATTAAAAATTCATAAAATAAAAAAATCCTCTCATGAAACACTCTCATGGCATCATGCATGACATGGCATATTCCATGAAGCCTCCCATGGCCATCCCAAGTTCAAATTTGCCAAAAATTGCAAAAGGAAGTGACAATTCCTTTTTCCTCACTCACTTGGATTTACCCCATACTTAAAGCATTAAACTCTTGTTCAAACCCCTAAACCAGACATCTAAACACTCCTAAACTTGCTCAAGGACCTTAAGATCAGCTCTAACCACTTTAGGAAATGATTTAGCCATGTGACCAAGGGGTTAAACCCAAGCTTAGCCACTCTACCCAAACTTCAAATCCACTTTGAATATTCACCTTGGAGCCACCATAAACTCAAATTGAATCCACCACTCAACCTCCCGGGCTCACCTGACCTTGAGGCTGACCTGACTCTGGCTGATCAACCACCTCAGCAGCTAGTAAACACCAACCCGAGAAGCTCCACCTTGGCCAATACATCCAATTAAATCCATCCAAGTTGTCTCAACCCAATTGGACACTTGAGCTTCTCTTCCCTCCACCTAAGCAGCAAAGCTCACCTAGTTTGAAGCAATTGTAGCCACCCTCTCCCCCTCTATATAAATAGACACCTCTCACGGACAAAAAAGGATGATGAACCAAACCTTAGCCAAGATCTGTCAATTTGGTTCCAAACTCTTCCCACAGCCTAGAGAAGCTCAATCTCACTATCATCCAGCCCTAATTGCCACTGCCTGAGCCTAATTTCCCAACTCAAATTCTAAACCGAAACAGAACACCTCTCCAAACTCCACAAAACCCAAAATTGACTTGCTCCTCACCTTTACCATAGCAAGAGAAGGAGTTCCCCCACAAAAACCCCATCTATAGGAATAAACCCAAAGCTCAGTTTCAATTTATATGCGTTTAGACTTGATTTCAAACTTGATTAACCATATAGATGTGTTCATCATGACTAAGTGCATCTATAGGAATAAACCCGAAGTGATTTTGTTGAGTCTAGCTCGATATCTTAGAGTTTTATTGTGAATTGCTCACGGGTCTTTGCATTTGGGGACGATGACTAGAGGCCTCCGATCGCACATGTATCGAACGGATGGCTCAGATTGTGTCAGACGAAAGGATGGAGCAGAACCTCAGAGACACGTGGCAGCGCCGAACGGGAGACAACCACAAGGTAGTTTGACGCGTACAAGGATACAGTCAGTGCAGACTGGTTTAAGTAGGAAATTAGGGTATTATTTATTTTTTTAATTCAAAAAAATTAGAAAATTCATAACTTAGTGTAGAAAATTCAAAAAATAAAATAAAAATATTCACTTACTCAGTGAATAGAGGAGAAAAATGTGAAATTAAAATCAAAATCTCTTGACCTGTATTTACTTTTAAACAATTAAATTGTCAGAAACTTCATTAAAGCATAAGTCATTAAATATATTTAATAATGGCATGAAATTTGGAGGGTTAAAGCATCTCCTACTTAGGTGTATTCTCTAATTTTTCCAAGACTAGAGAGCATCTCTAAATATAAAAACCCTAATTTTCAATTTAATCATCCATGTTTTACTTATAAAATTATAATAATTAAAATACAAATTAGAAAATTATAAAACTTGTTTTAGTAGGTTCACTGTGGTCAGAGGATCATATGAAAAATATAAAATGAATTTTATGAATTAAAAGTATCACTAATGGTATTAATTCACTAAAACATAAGAAAGATTAAATAAAAAAAATAAAATAAATCACCAAAATGAATCCACACTAAAAAATGGTTAGGGGAGCTCCCCATAAAAATCAGAAATTAATTAGAGTTAATTTGATTACTGAAATTGAATTTTCAAGTAAAATGACATTTTTATATTAAAATAATTTCAATAATTAAAATATAAGTAAGAAAATCACAAAATTAGTTTTGGTAGTTCCTTATGACCAAAAGAACTTAAGAAAAATAAAATTAGAATTAAAATAAATATGATTTTTAAGAATGATTTTAATATTTAAATAATTAAGAATTATATAAAAATCATAAAAATCACTAAAACATAAAAAAATTCACTAAAATGTCACATTTAGCCTCCTAATCACTTAAGAGTAATTAAAATAATTTTCCTAATTTTCTAAGTGAAGATATTAATTTCAAAAAAGCTCAAAATAATTTTTAAAGGCTTAAAAGGGATTTTCCTTGATTTTGCATTAAAAGAATTCCTATAAATCAAAGAAAAATCACAAAAATATGAAATTCATTTCTTTGGATTTCTTGAACTTAGAGGGATTTAAGAAAACTATAAAACTTAATTTTCAACTTAAATAATATTTTATGTTGAATTAATACTCAAAATCAACAAATAATTTTAATAATTAAATCAAACTCAAAAAATCATGAAAATTGGCTTAAATGGTCCTCTAACCCTAAGTGAACCTCCAATAGGCTTCTTAAGGATATATCTTTTAGGTTTGTTAAGTTATTGAATTAACATGGAAAATAAATACTTTTGAAATAAAATTATTATAAAAAATAAAATAAAAATCAGAAAATTACATTTTTTTTCACTGATATTTTAATTGGCCCATGAGCGGGGTAAAATAAAAATTTCAAAGTCATTTGAGTTATATTTAAAGAGTTATGAAGTAATAAGCCTAAAAGGGCAAAATGATAATTTTAGGATTTAAGTTCTAATTAACATTTAGGCCTAATCAAAGGGTAAATGGGCAATGAATAATCTTAATTGACATTCTTAGATGATTGAAATATAATGGGCTAAAAGGTAGAAACCAATTCACCACTTTTCAACATTAATGGTAAAAATTGTAATTTCCTTACATTATTAAAATTTAGAGGTTAATCAAATTTTGATGATCCTAAAGTAAGGGGTTTGATCTAGAAAGATTATAATCCACTAATCTAAGACCCCTAATCAATAGTTTGATGTAATACAATCTTTGATAAAAATTAAATATCATTTAACCTAATATTCCTTTAAATTGCAAATATGCTCATAAAATCTTAAGGGTTAATTAGTGAGCTAGGTCTAATCCTAACTTCAATAAATGAGGTTTAGAAAAGAAAAATTAATCATTTATAAACACTTTTAAAACACTACTAGCCCAACCTTAATCAAATTGGCTAAGTCTCCTAATAATTGAACTTGCCCCTAAAGGCTTTCACTCACATAATGCATAAAAAAAACAACAAATAAATGCTACCCCGCTAAGGGATAATCAAAACATCTAAATTAATTGAGTAAGAATTAAAAAATTATTAATAGACCCTAATTGAGTATGGGTTATTGATTGGAATAGACAATGAAACCAAATGAACTCTTAGTGGACCTAAAGCTTTGAGAAAGATGTTTAGGGTTATGCCCCGAGTACTTCCTCAATATAATGGTACATTTTTTAAGAACAATTGGATTTCATCATTGTTTGATCAAGAAAATCATCCTGAACTTACCTTAGGGACCCACCAAGTTATGAAATAGGTTCTCTCGTTGAATTTAAATAACTGAATTTCAATTACCACTTCTATACCTGCTTTAAATACCAAACATTTCAGCAGTTGTACTCGAAGAATATCAGGTACACATTTATTTATTGCAATTTACACTGTTTTATTTATTAAATGCTTTGCTTCTTCATGCATGTTAAAACTAAAAATTTTAGGATAGCTGTGAAAACAAAATGAAAACAAAAAATCAAATTCACTGCTACAATAATCAAAATATAAGATAACTCAAAATTTAATCACAAACAAAACAACACAACAACAATTGCAATTAAATTAAAATGACTTTATCGGATGATCAAGTATCCCTCATAAGAGGTAACTTACGGTTGCTAATGAGATATCCCTGGGCCCGGATGAACTTATGGAACTCATTCATTTGAGTTTAATAAATTCATCTAGACTAAGTGGATTCGAAGAAATAGTGGTGCCGGAATTGAGAGAACCGTGTGATCCTAAACAGTGTCGCCATAATCAACTTAAATTTCCCCCTAATAAAACTTAAGACATTAAATTTGACACACTAGAAAACTTGAACTCCAAAATATGACACTTCTCTCATCTCTGCAATTTGACACTTCTAAAACTAAACCTGATGCAACGAGGAGCTTGGAGTATACATAGTGGATAGCACGACGAAGAAGTGAACAACTCTACAACAGTAAACCTTCCATAGAAATAACTAACAAAGCCATAGGACTTCGAGATAGTCTGTCTAGTGCAACATAAACCCTCATTTTATCTCTTCAGACCTTTACACCTCGTGTAATATAAGCTTTAACTCATCTTAGGTTTCCAAGATCGTCGTTCGGTATGACATAAATCATTCTATCTTCCAGGCTATCTTCATAATCAGTGTTATACAAATGTAAGCCCTACTTAATAAAATTGGCAAGATTGAAATATTAGATAACATCTTTCTAAAATTGAAGCCAAATCATATGATTGTATGGGGAGTCACCAAGGTTCTCCTCTAGATGAGTGACATTCCCTACCTCTCATTCCCTTGGATTCTTATTAATAATTATTCCTATTTGCACCAATCCCATTTGATATTTTCCAAATCCATCCTTAAAAACCTCAAATGTTGAAATTATTGAGAGCAAAACCACCGATCCTTAGTACGAGTTTTTTGAGTGACTTCAGTCATTTAAGATGTAATTAACTATAAGGGCTTGCCTTTATAGGGAACTTTATAACCCAAGTAATTAAATCTCTATCTAATCTTTTATATTAGATAGGGGAACTTGTCAATCAACATAAAAATGATTCGCAGACCAAAAAGATGTCACAAATCTATTAATTTATATAATTGATCATCACTATCAAGTAATGTGTCCATTCTTCGGGATAAGTTCATAGTTTGTGGTGATATGCTCGTTTATTTAAACTTTTAATTGAATGGGATAGGTTTGGTCTCATATTTTCAAAATAAAAAAACTATTTTCCAATTTATTTAAAATTATATATACTTAAATTAAATTTAGATCGAAGAATGCGGCTGACAGAATAAAAGTGAGCTGGATAACAACATGTAAGAGCATGAAGTAGAAAATACATGAGTAGCCAGAAGAATCTTAGAGAATATTACACTACTAAATCATCATCACATGTATGTAAATGTATCACAGTGCATCATCCATAGAAAATAACATAACAATAACTGAATAAAAATGATTATGCACATAAATAACTCAAAACATGTACAATAAAAAGTGTTATGGTATATCAGCTTGAACAACAACACATTAACACATGACATAGACACAATCCAACCCATACCAATAATGTAGTATCCATCCAAGAAAATCAATTCATATCATATCAACAACGATAAAGACACATGATAAAAGCACACACCTATTTTGGAGTCACCTATTCACTATCAGTCTCCTCCATTGCACCATCCCTCAGGACATAAACCTTGAAGGGTGGCACATTCAGAAATGACATTGACAGGAGTGGACCTTGCATTTTATGATTGCATCAGTGCATGTAACTGTACTGGCACTGGTTTTGGGTCACACAGTGTTGCATCCATAGGCAGAACTAGAAGATCTGATTGATTTTGGTATGATTCAGAATTAAGCTTTACTTTTCTCAATCCATTTCCTTAGATTCGACCAACATTTCTATTTTGAAAAGTGATATTTAGATCCAGTGTGAATGGAGCTTCACGAGTGACCTAAAGCTAAGAGAAGGAGCTTTGGTTGTGCTAAGGAGGAGAAATGAGGAAGACTGAGTGTTTTTGACTTTTTTCAAGCTAATAAATTCCTGGCGATGTGATTAACTGGGTATGATCACACTAACCCTTAACAGAGAAAATAAGTAATTTATACCTAGGCAGCATGGTCATGCCCTGTGGTCACATCAGATATGGGTGGGGCCATGCCCGAGTTCGGCATGGTCACGCCACTCACCTTCGCTTTGGTGTATTTTTTTTTGTCCTAACCTACCACATAGATGGATCAAAGGTTGATCCCCTGTCACCTTGGTCTTGGGAGTCATAACAAAGGTGAAATGGTAATGCCAGCAATAGCAAAGTGGTGGCCAAAAATAAAATAAAGGTGGCGTTCAAAAATGCAGTGGTGGTAAAAAAATATGAAGTAGTGGCTAATAATATGAATGGTGGATGGATAAATAGAAATTTCAGTCGATTATTAGGAATGAGACTGAGAAAAATGAAGCTCAAAATTAGATCTTACCCAAATCAGTCATGTCACTTTAATCTACTGGAAATCTAGTAGAACCTAGCATGGACAGAGTATCATGATCGACGTAGGGCTGAGGGAAGGAGCTTCGAATGTGTTAAGGTTGAGAAATGGGGATGATCGATTATTTTTTGCTTGGTTTGGGTTAATAAGGATCGTTAGTGTGGTCACGCTTGAATTGGGTGTGGTCACAATGACCCTTAAAAGAGAAACTATGTAACTTTGCCACAGGCGGTGTGGTCACACCCAAATTGGGCATGGTCATGCTAGAAATGTGCATGCTCATGCTCAAGGGGGGGCATGTTCACACTGCTCACCTTTGCTCCGGTACACAATTTTTCTTCTCCTACCTCACCATTACGACCAACTTCTCTATAGAGGGATCATACATAAAAAAATGACAAAAACATGATAAAATAATAGACAACACATGTAATGACATAGAAATCAAAATAAATATAAAAATAACTCAAATCAAAATCAAGTCCTAAGATAGCACTTAGGTTGCCTCTCAAGGTAGCTCCTGGTTTAACATCGCCAGTTAGATGAAGTTACGGCAACAGTCCAACACCGGGTCTCTAAGATCAGCTTGTCATTTCAACAGTCCTTGATCACTCACCTCAAATATTAACTGTCTTAAAGAATCAATTACATCAACTCCTTCTCACCCCCCAGGTTGGATTTTCACAGTAACCTCCCATACTCAATTAAATAATCATCGATGTTCATGACAAGTAGGGTAAGGTCGTCTGTAGGTTATGGTCTAATAGAGGGGCTACTCCTATAGTCATACATGCAAGTCTAGCTTCCTGGTCACTATGGGTTTGTCCCCTAAATAAAGAGCAAAATCATAATATGTCAAATTCCTTAAGAATATGTCTACTTTTACTTACTCTTCATGATTTAATTCATTTGATTCAATAGATTGGTTTTTCACTACCCTTACCACCATTTTTATCTTATTGCTATGATACACTTTACAGGCATGATCATGTGATTTCAGCGCATCAAATGTTACTTCTTGATCATCTTATCTCAGAACCATCCCCTCCTAAACATAAATAATAACCCTTCCTGAAACTAGAAATGCTCTCCATGAAATTAAGTGCATCTTCTTATCCTCCTTTATGTCCAATATCATAAAATCAGTGATAAAGATGAATTTTTCCACAGTAACCAGTACATTCTCAATAATTCTCCAAGGATGGACCACATATTGGTTGTCAAATTACAGGGTCAGGGTAATGGGCTTTTCCTAATCTCTAGAGTTCAGAGGCATAATGATAACACTAGCTCCTAATTCATAGAAGGCCTTCCCATAAAATGTTTCTCCTATGACATGGGGAATAGTAAAGCTACCTAAGTATTTCTAAGGATTCTAAAGTTTCTAAGAAAAAGGGAGGCGGAGGTCACTCATTTTGGTCAATGTTAATGAGAGATACTTTTCTTTCTACGCTATGCTTAATAGAATTACTCGCATTCCTTTGGTCCCCCCCTCTCTTCTCCAACTCTCACTCTAATTACCTTACATAATCTTAGATTTTGGTCTTTTGAGCTCACCTCAATTTTGCATGCTGATGCCTCTAGGGGTCTTTTATTCATTGTATTCTCTAGCTGTCCTAATTTGGTTTCAATATTTTTAATAGCTGCTACTTGGCTCTAACTTTGTTCCCCATTTGAGCTATTAATTTCTCAACATGTGACTTTTTCTAGAAGGGTTAGGTAAATTCTTATGTGTATGGCTACTTTTGGGGATAATTTCTTTAGGTTTTATAGTTACCTACAGGGTTAGCTTGAGGGTTCCCCCACTACTGTTTATTGTTCATGGAAGTTTGGAAGGTTTTTCCAGCCTGAGTAGTAAGTATTGCAGTAAGGGTAATGACCTTGGTTTCATATAGCATTAACGGACTCAGAACTGGTCATGATTAGATCTAATATTGGTCCATACAATACTCATTCACTTGTTGGTAGTCCTTGCATAGAGTTTATTCTCAGATTGTCTAACTTCCTCAAAATAGCTATTACTTGGGTTGCTAGGATGGTCAAGGCATCAGTATCTTGCACACAACCACTTTTTTTGGGTTTACCCTATTTCAAAAGACCACTAAAAGCTATTTTTTATCATATCTTCTATTAGTATATAGCTTCCTCAAATGGTTTGTCCATTAGGGATCCATCTGTAGCATTTATAATAGATCTAAGTGACCCTACAAGCTCATTGTAGTAAGTTTGAATAGTCAACCAATTAGACAGAGCATGGTTTAGACATTTCTGAAGTAATTTGATAAATCTTTCTCAGGCTTCATAAATTATTTTCCCCTCTATTTGGAAAAATGATGTGATGTCATTCCTAAGCTTGGCAGTCTTGTAGGATGGAAAGTACTTGGCCAGGAATTTCTAGGCTAGTACATTTCAGGTGGTAATGGAGTATGAGGCTAAGAAGTTTAACCATATCTTAGCTCTGTCCCATAAGGAGAAAGGGAAGAGCTATAGTCTAACGGTATTACATGAGACACCATTGTACCAGAATGTGGCATATAATTCTAGAATTTTTTGTATGTAAAGGTTAGGGTCCTCATATGGTATTCTCCCAAACTGGATATTTTGGACCATTTAAATTATCATAAGCCACAAATCAAAGGAATTGGCTTTATAGTGAGATAATTGATGAAAATGTGAATCTCTTCCAATAATTTGTCTGCATTGTCCTTAAAGGGTTTCATGGTGGGATCCTGAGAGTTAGCTATCTCTATGGGTGTGTCGATAGATAATTGTGCTCTCTTAGATGTATGATCAATCTCAGGGTCCAAAGTGGCAAGGATAGACTTAAGTCCCCTACACACACACAAAAGAAAGACTCCACAAATATGCAATCACAATCACCCACACGAGTTAATCAACATACACACATGCAAAGTAAACATCACATACATAAAGAAGGAACAAAATAGACCCAACAACAAAAATATATATTTGGCATTTTGGGTTTTTAATTCTTTTCAGCTTTTTATTTTTCAGCACTTGTAAGAGAGCATGCAGCAACACGAGTACAAACACATGTGAAATTAATAGAAAAAAAATAAGAATTGTTAAACCTAGATTCTTAGTAGTTCAAATACAGTTCTCCTACCCAACCCGATCGACCAATCACTGTGGTCTGATTGGCCGTCCTGGCTTGATTGATCTATCATCTTAGTGCAATCGACCACTCCTGCTCGATCAAAAAATCACTTTGGTCAGTTCAGCCGTCTCGATCCGATCGACTGATCATTTGTGTTCGATCACTCACCCCAGCTTGATCGATAGATCACTTTTTTTTGATCGACCGCCCTGAGCCAATTGATTAATTAATCTATTATGGTTAGCCGTCCAAGTCGGATCGACCAATTACTTTGGTTTGATCAACTACCTCGGCTTGATCGACTAATCACTTATGTTTGATCGACTGCCCTGATCTTATCGTTCGATCATTTGTGTTCGATCAGTCTCCCTGGCTCCATCGACTGATTACTTTAGTCTGATTGACTGCCCTAGCCAGATCGACTGCTCACTTATGTTTGATTGGTCATCATAGCCCGATCAACTGATCACTTGGTTCGGCCTCCTCGACCAGATTGACCGTTCATTTTGGTCTGTTCAGCTACTTTTGGTCGATTTAGTTCGAGCGGTGCAAGCTTTTATACATTTTTGCATCTTGTTTCTTGTGTTTTCCTTGTATTTTGTTTATTTAACTGAGCCCCATCATCAAGCAATGTGTCTATTCTTCAGAATAGATACACAATTTGTGATGCGGTGCTCATTTATATAAACTATTTGGGATGTGAGATCGGTTTGATTTCATATCTTAAAATTTTCAAATCTAAAATTATTTTCAAAATCAAATACTACTTTCTAAATTATTTATATTTGAATTAAATTTAAAATATAAAATTCACCGACAATTTCTGTAGGCGACCCCTTTTTCAAAATACAACACATAAGCTAAAAATAATTTGAGTTACACACCTGCACTTGTAAACTGTAGTTGGCCAGTTCTTGATAGACAAAAAATCACAAATGAACCACACAATTTAGAATATTAACTATTTCACAATTCAAATATTTATTGAAGTTTATCTCTCGTCTGATTTTTCTTTTTTCTTTTTTTTAAGGAGACCAACTGAAAGCTAATCCAGAGCTGAACCCAACAAACTGGTGGTATTACAATTTAAGATCATGATCCATTTGAATACGACATGTGAAAGAAGGCTACCAGAGATAAGAAGGGTCGAGTTTATAAGTTGGGGTCTCAAGCACGGGCCTGTGATAGTCATCCCTGCATCGGTGCATCCACTGCTGTTGCTTAGGAGGATGAGTTCGTAGGTAGGTTGTCGCATTATCTACAGATACTGAAGCCCGAGTTGTTGCCTAGATTTCTTGTCAGCTCGACCAAATGAGGTCGGAGAACGAGGAGAAAATGAAGTTAGAGTTGGATGAGAGTTGGTGTCGAGAACAGTAGCAAGGAAAACATATGATTTGGATGAGTTTGATGAAGAGGATGATTATGAGAGGACGGATGATGACCAGAGAGATGGTTTATTCATTTTGTTTTGTTTTTTTGTTTTTTTTTTTTGAAATAATTTGATCCAACTTATTTTTCTTTGTTAATATATTCATTTTTAGTTTATTCAATATACTTATTTTACTTCTATTTTTATTCTCATCTTATTAACCGCTTGGATAGTTAAATTTTGCAGTGTATTATATCTTTGGATGTATATGTGTTTTATGATTCAAGGTGTCAAATTTTCATTGTTGAATATTTATGTTTTTGTGCTACAATTTTCCGATGGCTTTACGATGACTGTCCAATAGCTAATATCATTTGGTTATCAAACCAACAGGTTTGCGATGCTCTATAAAAGTGTCAATGGCTTTACACCACCACTAAAACCCACAATCAAGTAACAGATGTTCACGGTTACTGATGGAGGGCTCGTCGGTAGCGACGTCGGTTAATACTGACTGCCTACCGACACAAATCGACTAGCACTTTTGAACTATATTCGATAGATTTTGGACCGTCGATACCATTACCGACAAAACTGATGGGTAACCGACACTTTAGATTTTATATAATAACTACGACCTAGGCCGTCGGAAATGCATCGAAAAATAAAAGTCATTGGTAGTAATGTTGGAAAATAAATTATCGACAAATGTTTTAGCTACCCACAAAAAAATCTGTTTGTAAGCAGTCAGAATTTTAAAATTTGATGGCTTTTTAATTATTTCTGAGGGATTTAGATTGTCAGTAATAGGCTGATCTCTTGTAGCGAATGGAGATCACTGAGACACAGAAGAAATAGACTGAGAGAAAGTTAATTTTGGAAAGTTAAGAAAATTTACTAAAATAATAAACATGAATCAATCTTAACAAAATGAGTAAACTCTATCATAACACCCAAAAGAAAGAAGAATGCATTAAAATTCTAAACACAAGGTTGGAGTTAACATGCCGCATTTATACCATATCCTCACGAGCTCAAATTTTGAACACAATAAATAAGAGGCGATCTTCTTAAAACACTAATACAACAAGCATAAATTAAAATATTTCAAATAAAATAGATCTCAACATATCATGTAAACAATTGAATGGCCCTTTTATTCCAATATTGGGAATATTGAGAATTTTATGCTAGTGAAGTGCATTGATTGCCTATGCACTAATGTTGCACACATAGGCACTCACATAAGAGTTTGCATATATAAACGCTTCTAGGCAGATGTTGTACTCTTTCATTTCATTCATCGTTTTATAAAAAATAAACTTTTCATTATTAACTTGATATTATTTGTCTCCCCTCAAAATACTAATTAAAAAAGAGAAAGATGGCACAAATATGGTTTAGAGTCTAGATATCTCCCACAATATAGCATCTTGTGAATAACCACTCTCAAACCATAACTGAAAAAAAAAGAACTGTCATAACCCAAAATTGGTTGCTCCACTTCCATGTTACAACATTAATAAACTCAGTTATTTAACTAATGATCATATGCATGTTAGAAACAATAAAGAAGTAATGTTCTCTCGGCACTTAGATTGCTGAGATTAGCTTCCTCACAACAATAGCATGTCGGGCATTTATTTTAGTCCTCCTTGCACGCCTAAACGCTAACAGCAGTCAAACAGTAAACACCAACCATTACAAACCATTAATCATTCCTGAAATAGAACCCAAACAGACAAGGACATAAATCCTGCAAGAAATGCTTTGTACAAATTCTTATTAAAAATAACTTATCATCACTTACTATATTACATCAAGATCTATTATCTTCTAAGCATAGGTTTCATTCAAGGACGCATACTTGTAACACAGATCTTGATGCATGCGTACGTAAACGAAGATAAGCAATTTTAATAAAAATTTATAACTGGAATTCTAATAATAATTTCTGTCCACAAACAAACATGAAGAACAAAATATGCAATACCATAAACTAGCTAGTTGTAAGGGTGTGTTTGGGGCAGCTTATTCATTGCAGCGGCGCTTTCACCGTTTGGAAATTGTGTTTACACAATTTATTTGAAAATGCAGTTAGTTTTTTATACTAAATGCGGAACGCAGGTCAAACCTCACGGTCTGCGGTTTCAGATAAGCGGCATATCTGATTATAAGCAGAAGCTGCCCCAAATGCACTCTAAGTTAGACATACATGTCAGTATTATCAACAACGCGCCTTCTTTTCGACCTGTCAATGGCCGATGCCGACCGGTTGACCACACTCATTAGAGCTTCTCTGATTAACACTCCTCCATCCTCATCTGAGCCGTCACCTATTCCTTCGTCATACTTCATATCCTTCTCCCTCGCAAGCACCAAAACATTCCGAACTCTGCCACCAAGTGTCGCAATCTCGGCTCTCAAAGTCTTCATCCGAAGCGTTCGGAGAGTCTCAATGAGCTCTGGGAGGAGATCAGAGCGGTCGTCGCAGCATACCGAAGCTTCAAACACTGACATCTGACAGCCGTCGGAAGTTGAAGTTGAGGAAGCTGTATGAAGGCTTCCCGGAAGCACACTAATCTCATCTGTCTCAGTTGGAAAGAGCTGTGCTTGAGATATTTCAGCAATACGTTGCTTTAAGTCTCTAACCTGCTCTACAGCCTTCGCAAGCAGTGATGCTTTGTCTGTCTGAGGAGAGAGTAAAGAGAAGAATGAAAACTGATCAGCGAAAGCGTTTAAATCTAGACATGAAGAGATAAAGCTTACTTTTGGCATCCTTAACCTTAAATCATAAAGAAAACGTACTTTGCCCAATCTTATGTCTAAATTCTTTCAAGAGTCCGACTTTCCTAATCTATTTTATTACTTATACGTTGCTTTTTGGCTGTCTTTCCACAAAAATGGATTATTTAACAAATACATACATATATATATACCTGCTAATTCAAATCAACACCAACAAAATCATCATTTATCACCAAAATATATACCTTCTATTCATTAATTTCTTAATATTGAGTAGTCTTGCATGAGCAATTTTTTTAAACGCTGTCTTTACCCTCCCTTATCTCTAGTCTATTCCATCTTCTAGTAATTCAACCTTAATTTATTTTTATCAGTACATAATGTGTATCTCTTATTATTAGTTGGTCATATGCATGAAGTTAACGAAGTTTTATAATTCCTTCAAACTAAAGAATAACTACAACTCATTATATTACTGATTGGAATTTCCAGTAATATTTAAGAATTTTTTTAGAAGAAATAAAGAAAAGCTTGAAACTAATTAAATACAACAGGCCAGCCTCACTTTACCAAAGCCACTCAACCCTAGCCATCATTGTTTTTGTCTGCACAAATCAATGAAGCAAGACAAATCAAGCAAGAAATCAGTTCATAGCTCATGAATATGCCATAGCACAACAATTTTCCTTGAGCAAAATATCGAAAAAAATCTATCAGAAAAACTTAATAAACAATAGTTAGAATTCAGTCATCATGACTATGAAATAATCATCTTCACATACTATAATAGAAGCCTTGAAAGGTCAGTTGTAGCTTTAGATGAACTTCGAGCCATGAATTGTATTAACACAAACCTTGGGATCACAGGAAAGGATGACCCGAAGGCGATCAAGGTGGGATTTTATCCGCTCCCTTCTCCTTTTCTCGGCCTCTCGGTGGTTCCGTGAAGCCAAGACAGCTCGGTCAATCGGCACATGATCGGTTCTGACTGCTCCGGCCATCTCCATGGGGAAGAAGGAAGCCATAAAGTAGCTTGGAAGGGAAGCAGCAGCTGCAGCGGGGCTTATCATCACCTCCGGCGGAGCATAGGCGGACTCATCATGAGATTCCGGCAAAAATGGAAACATGATGGGTGTGGTTTGGTGCACCGGCGGCGGTGGAGACTCGAGCTTTTGGTTGTTTATGAATGAGACACCAGTGGGAGACAATCAGAGTGGGTAAGTGGAAATGGAGATGGTCGGTTGGCTTTACTCGGCATATATATATATATATATATATATATATATATATATATATATATATATATATATATATATATATATATATATATATTGTATGTATTGTATGTATATAGGGGGTAATGTAAATAAAGCAAGTCGAGTCCAGTGAGATGGCCGGGACCTTCGACGATATCAGGGTGATAAATTATATATATATAATTAATTGTTTGCAATTTCTGAAGAATATATTTATAAACTCTGCAATTTTTAAAGAATAAATTTATAAAATCCAAATTTTCATTGGAATTATAAGGAAAAAAAGAAACTGATATAATCAGTTGTTATTTTATTATATTCAACTTTTTTATATTAAAAAATCTCAATATTTTAGTGGATTAATATTTATGTGTGTATATATATAATTATATGTATATGTATGTGTGTGTATATATATATATATATATATATATATATATATATATATATATATATATAGAGAGAGAGAGAGAGAGAGAGAGAGAGAGAGAGAGAGAGAGAGAGAGAGAGAGAGAGAGAGCTTGAACTTACATGCCCCATTGTTATTATAAATTGAATAATTATGTTCTTTACTCATTATCTGGGCAAATGATACCCTCAGTTTTACTGTAGAGTACTTATCTAAGTATATCACGAGCAAAATTTATTCAAAAGAGAGTTGAAAAAGAGGAACAACATTCAAAGAATATGGGGATCATATTTAATAAAAGGGGCATTTACAAACAGTTCACACAATTCTTATGTAATTACATGTATAACACCTAAACAATCATATTTATATGTATATCACTCAAATCTTTAACATCACGAAAAACAATATCATCGTCACGGTCTTTTTAAAGTGAAATGAACATTTTCATGCATTGATTTTTGACACCAAGCTGTTATAAGTGTAAAAATAGAACTTTGGGTGGTAGATATATAAATACATAAGAATTGTGTGATATGTATGTGATGTTCCTTTATATGAATAAGAAACATTCTTAAATCGTTAGTAAAATCATATTTAAATCATCATTCAAAGATAGGTTCGAATAATCGTTCTAAATTAGAATCAAATAGAGTTAGAATAAAGTTTGAATATTGATTGAAAAAGACTCTAATAAGATTCACATAAGGTTCAAATAAAACTTTGGAAGGTTTGAATAGATCAAGGTATGATATTATTTTATTATCATATATCTAACATACTTGATACAACTAAAATAGAGAGCCAACTAATGTGTATGATATCATATCTTGAGGAAATGTAAATGATTAGATAAAAAATCGTCAAGATGTTTTTTGAAATAAGTTATATCAATTATTATACAACATACACTTATTCACGTATACTCAATTTTATATGGGAGAAAATACTAAAATATTTTATATGGGAGAAATACTAAAATAAATAAATATTTTAAATATTTTAAATATTTTACCTTATATTAGCCATTGAGATCTCATCAATAACGACCCTACTAGGTGTATATAAATATTTGAAGAAAATACATACCATTGGTCAAATGGCCTTTAATTCTTAAGAAATCTTAGGAATCATCTACAAGAAGATACAATCATTCAAGTATACTCAATGGGTAGACTTGCCTTTATAAAAATCAAGGATACACGCGCACCATTCGAGCTTAAGACAAGCTCACTATATGAGTCCTTGGATGACTCACCAAGTCAAGCTCAACATGAACTAACCAATTTGCATAGGACTTGCTAGAAAATCTCAACGCGCTCACACATATTATAACTAGGGAAAATTCATCAACTAACTATGGGAATTCATCAACTAAGCTTCTAAGAATTTTCCACTATACTATCAAGAAGCTCAATACCCAAATGTGGAGAATTACTCAACAACTACCACTATAAGAGCTTTGGTTTCTTCAACTGTAATAACTGACTACTAGTTTGAGTTTGAGTCCCTATCTAGACTATGAACCTACTATTCTTTAAATTTTTAATATGTAGTGCCCATTCTTTAGCTATTCTATCTTATTTATACCAAAAGTCATGCTTATAAAATGTGGATCATGGAAAGAGCTAAGACCACCACTTATTTTAGATGGTTATAACCCTCTTCTACATTATATTAGTATTAATTAAACTAATAGTAGGTTTTTCCATCTTTCACTCAAATTTTATCTCTGGTATTCTCTTATACTCCTTTTTTCTCTAAATTGGCAAGATTCTAACATAACTCATTGCAAAGTCAACTTACTTGTATATCCTCTTAAGATAGAACTAAGCCATAAAACCTAACTCCTCTCATTACAACAAAATCCATATAGAGGTGCATGAAAGCCCTCTCTACTAGTGATTCTGATTTTTCTAATAAACATAAAGCTCAAGTGCAGCCCATTAAAATCAAAGACTGTGGAGCTAAAATTGAGCTAAATGGAGCAAAATGGTGGAGTTGCTGCAGAGTGGCGTTGAAGGCGCCAGAATGGGCGCCGATGACGCCAGAGTCCAGAGAAGGATGAGTTTAGGAGCCGACGATGCCCAAAAAAGGCACTCACGGTGCCAGGGATGGTTATTGCCCATATACATTGAATTTAGATGATTTTTGGAAAGTTTCTTGAGGCAACTCTTGGAAAATTCGTCCCTACATTGTAATAGAGTAATTTTATGTCAGAAAAGGTGGTGTGTGTGTGAGTGAAAAAGTGTGGAGAATGTTTAGAGATCTTAGAATAGGAGTAGAAATGTAGATATATACCATTTTGGAGAGATTGGTGAGGGGGTTTTGAGAGAATGTGCAAGGGCATGTTCTAACATTACATGGATCAATGGGAGATTTTGTGGGAGAGATTTTCATCTTTCTTTCAAGGAGAAAAAGCTAAGTATTATATTCTTCATTATTTTATGATTTTGTAAACACTTATCTAGTGGATCTGCTTTAATGTAATGAAGTTTTCTGTTGTGTTTTCTTCGTGCTTTGTGATGTGTTTTTCTTACTCTTGCTTCTTATTTAGAAAGAGTGGCACAAGAAGATTATGCCATTATTTTCCTTATATTTTTCTTTTGCAATGAGTAGGATTCATGTTTAGGATATTGGGATGCATGCTAGAAGAAATTTTAATTATAAATGTGATGGTTTTTACTTTCACTTCATTTACATTAAAATAAAGGCCCATTGTAGTGTTAAAATTTGTTGTAATTGCATTAAGACCCGAGAGAGTAGTGTAATTCTCAACAAAGTGGAACCACATTCAAATTCCATGGATGAGTGAGTAGTCCATGGGGGTTAACTGCAAATAAATAGGGAAATAAACTTTGATGACTATAGAATTGAAGATTTTAGGGTGACAAAATAAAATCCTCAATTTGGTCCAAGTGTTTGGAAACTAAAGCACGATGTTAGCCCCTAGGTGAGGGGCAGTGGGAGCTCTCGAGTGAGAGCCAGTATACTCCCAGCCTAACCATGGATTTAGTGACCAAACTTTGGATTAGCCAATATTCTTTATGCACTCGGAAGAGGGTAAAGAATAAGATTGCTCCTATTTGGCACATACAATATTTAATGTATCTCGTTCCGTTACATTATCCAATTCACAACATAAGAATAGTAGTTTTTACATTTCAAAATTCTCTAAACCAATTCATTCAGAAACGGTTATCTTAGAATTAATATTTTCCTTTATGAGTAGTTATTAATTGTTCTAAACATAAAACTTACCTTTAGGAGTACTTGTTAGAAAAACCACTTAAATCGATCTTCCAAACTAAGGTTTGATAGTAGTATACTAGAATTTGAATAAGGACCAATTACCTTGCTTTCCTAGGGGATCGATAAATGGGGCTCCACTAGAACAATGTATTACTTTAATGATACGTATACTTGTGTAGAACATCTAGTGTAAGCTCGTACTTTTGAACATAAAATAAGCAGAAAAACAACACACGCCGGAGGCGCATCAAATTTTCAGTGTCGTTGTTTGAGAAACTTCGGTAAGAACTTTAGTAGAATTTTAGTTAAACATGTAAGTCTTAGATTTGGAATTTATAGTATTATTATATAGTGTGTTTAATTACTGTTTGTTTATTTTCAAGAAAAATCCAAAATACCAAAAATAATTTTTAATATATGTCCTATTAGTTAAGTCTTTAAGCGTAGTTTAGGAGCTACAGACCTTGAATTTTACGACTCAGATTTAGAGAGAACTTTTAGGAGAATGATGAATCAGAAAATACTCCATGAATTTAATGTAGAAATGGCAGATCAACGGTATAATGAATATCCAGATTTGTATTATAATGTTAGTAGCATCAAAAGAGTAAACCCAAGAGGGTGGCAAATTTTCAAGAGGATATGCTTACTATTTTAATTTCTTAGGTTACAGATATTGAGAGGAAGTTAGATCAATACATAAAGAGCTATCCTCAAGGTCTCCCCAGTTATTAAGAAAAATTCATTTAGACAATTAATTGAGCCTAACTATTTTGAAACTAGCCATGAGATACATAATCATTATTCTAATTATTACAATCTAGGTTGGGAAAATTATTCAAATTTTAACTGGAATAATAATTTTGGAGGAGAAAACCAATTTTAGGAAGATAATCAATTTAATCAGACATGCAATTGGAAGAGTCAGAGTGATTTTAACAATGAACTATATTTTCCTCATAATTTTAACTTCAACCCACATAATGAGGAGAAGAAATTACTATTAAAAGAGGATGATAATCAAATGCAGTGTTGGAAAGTCAAGGGGCTAAAATAAGGAATATGGAAAACCAACTTGGGCAGATTATTAATGCAAATAACAATTATCCCCCAGAGATTTTACTTAGTGTTTCTGAGATAAACCCTACGGAGATAAATGATGAGAAATATAAAGTTATCAAACTAATATTTAGAAGAGAATTCGAGGATATATTTCAAAAGAAATTTGAGTTAAGAGATGAGGATAAGGAGCTTGAAAGACCATTAGAAGAAATAATTAAGGAAGTAGAGAAAACTATATCGTCAACATAGATAGATATAGAAAGACCACCTTCACCACTTCCTCAAAGAATATTTATACAAGAATTAGACAAGCAATTCTCATAATTTAAGGAATAATTCAAAAAATTAACTAAAAATATTCTATTTACCAAGGTGTTAGAAAAAATGCCCAGTATTGTGAAGTTTAAAAAGGAGGTTCTTTATGGAAAAATTAATTTTAAGGTTCATGTAATATCTAGCTTTATGTATGAGATAATTGAGCTAATAATATATCCTATTATAGTATCCAAGGGGAAGAATTGAAAGACAAACCTGAACAGAAGAGTAACATAGAAGAGTTTTATCCAGAATCTAAATTATTTAGAGAGAATCCAATCCAAAATTTGGGAGTATCTTGAAGTATCTTATAGAGATCCATTTCTTATAAATTTCAGGGAAGATATTAATATGAAAATTGAGAAAATTAATAGAAGAATATTGGAACTAGAAAGAAATATTAGGAAAAATGGTATGAATCAATCTAAAAATGAAGAACTGAAAGAAAAATTAAAATTTGAGAATTTTGTAGGAATCCATGAATCTGAAAATGATTGGGCGAATGATCGAGGTTTACTTAATTTGAATTTTGATCCAGGAGGAATTATTTGTCTAACTGGCGATATTAAACCGAGCGCTTTATGGGAGGCAACCCATATTTATCAGTGTGGTTTGATTTAGTATGCTTGAAAGTCATAATTATTAGTGTTGTATAATGTTTGGTTTAGTGTGGATTGTTCAGTTTGATTGATGATTGGTGGATGTTTGGATTGTTAGTAGTTTGATTTGATCTTTGAGTGTTATGAGGGAGGTGATTACTTAAATTTTTATTATAGCTAGACTTTTATATTCTCTTGTAGTAGTTGGATTGACTAGTCCACTATGACTCTGGTCTCACCCAAATTTGAGTTTTACAAGAGCTATCATGAATTTGAACGTGACAGATCCATCTCAATTTTGTTAGTTCCTTTCTCTGAATTTGTTTTCATTTGATATGATTCATGAACCTATTTGATGAATAACTTGTTAATGATCTTACACTATGATTTATAACTGTTATAGGTGCTTAATCAAATGGATTAGATGATGCCCGAGATTGGTGCCTGAGAGCCAATATATCAGGATAATCTTATCTTTGGGATTATACTCTATAAAATCATTTAAAATGTACCTAATTTATTAGTTAGTGATTCTATTTGAATTTGGAAGTAAGGTAGCGAGATGCGATGAAATGTAGGAAGAATTTATCTCATTTATGACGTGTGCTTGTTTGAGTTTTATAATGTTATATAAGACTTGAAGAACATTTTTATATTCACATGCTAATACCTATTTTGCTAGTTAAAATTTTATTTAGTGAATTTCTTATGGCATGTTTAGTTTAGATTTACTTTCTACTACATGATTACTATCCTAATTAATTATTGTAGTTGTTTCTGATAGACATGTGTGGTAGATAGAATTTCTGAACTATTTTTTTTCCTACTTATATTTTCTATACTAAATGTTATACATGTTAAAAATCAAGTCTAAGGGTAGAAAGAAAAATAAAATTTTAAAGTGAGTATACTTCGTTTTAGTTTAATATTATTGCAAGCATGTTTTAGGCTAGCTTTACTTTCTCCTGCAGTCATTCTATCCTAATTATGCATGTATATGAATTTAATAGGATATTTTAGTAGTAGGTAGATTCAACTTTTACTTTTTCTTCCTGCTACATTTTATGGAATTAATTGCAAAATATTTTAAAATTCAAGTTCGGGGAAAACACAAATTTTCTTAAAAAAACCTAACTTTATTTGTTCTCAGTAGCCCATATTTAATTTAATATAATATTTAAAATGACTTATAGTATGTGGTGTTACCTTTATGTTACTATAATTTCAATTTTAGGAATGTTAGATAAATAACTTAGTTGAAATCCTATGTGAAGAAACTGTTCTAGAGTTAAGATACTTTGTAAGAAACATTTGGAAAATGATTTTGCTATTTATGGTAGAAGGGAGTTGAATCTTTGAAAAGCTAAGATTGTTAGATTTATACTTATTGAGAATGGAGCCTTTATTGAAACCTTTTTCAAATTAATACTTATAATTTTAAAAAGTGAGGGAAAGTTTTGAGTTTTGGACTTTAAAAAGAGGATAGTGAAATTCAAAATTATTAAAGGTCTATCCAGATATAGTAATCCTCACATGAAAAAAAGGGGAGGAAAAAAAAAAGAAAAGAAAAACAAAAGAGAAAGAAAATTAAAAAAAAAGAAAAGAAAATATGTGAGGAGAAGCTTGAGGAGATGCCTAATCAAAAATTGGATTCACTTGAATCTTTTTAAATGAAAAGACTTAACAATAACCTAAGCTTATTCTTATTTCAAGTTATTGGTCAAATTGGTATAGAAAATGTGCTTAAATTCTTTTTTTATACTTTCTAAGAATCTTTAGTTTGACAAGTTTCAATAACTATTGAAGTAAATAGAAAATCAGGATTCTGAAGTTGAATATGAGTTATTCTTACACTCTAGTCCTAGGCTGATTTCCCAAAATTTATCCTGAGTTACACTATAATATTTCTGAAATAAAATTATAGGAAACTCTACTGAAACCCACCACCACAAGTCAACATATTTGGTTTCTAAAAGTTATAGTGTTACTTGAGGACAAATAACAGTTAAGTTTGGGGGAGTTGACACACCTAAAAAATGCTTGATTTTTCATATACATTTTATGCTTAATTATAATGATATTACACTTTAAAGGAATTTATTTTGCACTTTTTTGGTTTTGATTACAACAAAATATACTTTTGGGGAAAAAGAAGAAAAAATGGTGCAATTTCGAGCAAAAACGGGCAAGGAAGCAATTTCTGACATGACACATTTCGATATGTCTTTCTATGCTTAATCTCATTTATACTTCTCACATGTTTTTAAATAAAATTAAACTTTAAATAAAGGTTGTTTTTATGCTTATTTTATAGATGAAGATGTTAGAAATGCAAAGCAACTGAAACAGGGCGAAATGGAGCAAAACAATAGAGCTGCTACAGAGTGGCGTCGACGGCACCAGAATGGGCGCCGACGATGCCAGAGTCTAGAGAACGATGCTTTTTTTGCTCTGATAGTGCCCAAAAATGGCTCCAATGGTTCCAAAGATGGTATTGCCCGTATAAATTAAATTTGGATGCTTTTTGGAAGGTTTCTTGAGGCAACTCTTTTGGAAATTCATCCTTATACTATAATAGAGTGATTTTATGTCAAAAAAAGTGGTGTGTGAGTGGAAAAATGTGGAGAATGTTTAGAGATCTTATAATAGGGTAGAAATGTAGATTTCTACCTTTTGGAGAGATTGGTGAGGGGATTTTGAGATAACTTGTAAGGGAATCTTCTAACATTGTATGGAACAACAGGAGACTTTATGGGAGAGATTTTCATCTTTCTTTCAAAAGGAAAAAGCTAATTATTGTGTTCTTCATTATCTTATGATTTTGTAAACATTTATCTAGTAGATTTTCTTTGATGTAATGAAGTTTTTTGTTCTGTTTTATTCATGCTTTGTAATGTGTTTTCCTTACTTTTTCTTCTTATCTAGAAATAGTGGCATGAGAAGATTATGTCGTTATTTTTCTTTTAAGTTTCTTTTACAATGAGTATGATTCATGTTTAGGATATTGAGATACATGCTAAAAGATTTTTTTAATTATAAATGTGATGGGTTTTACTTGCACTTCATTTACATTACAATAAGGGCCCATTGTAGTGTTAAAATTCATTGTAATTGCATTAAGACCCAAGAGGGTAGTGTAATTCTTAATAATGTGGAACCACATTCACATTCCATGGATGAGTGAGTAGTCCATGGGGGTTGAGTGAAAATAAATAAAGAAATATACCTTGATGGGCTTAGAATTAGAGATTTTAGGGTGACAAACTAATATTCCCAGTTTGGTCCAAGTGTTTGGAAAATAAATCGAGATGTTAGCCCTCAAGTGAGGGGAAGTGGGACTTTGAAGTGAGAGCCAACATCCTTCCAGCCTGACCACGAATTTCAAACCTTGAATTAGCCAATGTTCTTTATGCACTCGGATGAGGGCAAAGAATATTATTGCTCCTATTTGGCACATACAATATTTAATGAATCTCATCCTTTACATTATCAAATTCACTACATAAGAATAGTAGTTTTTACATCTTAAAATTCTCAAAACTAATTCATCTAGAAAGGGTTATCTTTAGAATTAATATTTTCCTTCAGGAGTACTTTATTAGTTGTTTTAAACATGAGACTTATATTTAGTAGTACTTGTTAGAAAAACTACTTAAATCGATCTTACAAACTAAGGTTTGATAGTAGTAGACTAGAATTTGACTAAGGACCACTTACCTCGCTTCCCTATGGGATCGATAAACGGGACTCCACTAGAGCCTTATATTACTTGAATATGTATACTTGTGTAGAACCTCTAGTGTGTGCTCGTATTTACGAACATAAAACATGCAGAAAAATAACACAAGTTGGAGACGCATCAGTTAACCACAAATAACTAGTAGAATAAACATATTCTAGTTAGGATTTACAACCTAAATAGAGGAACCTAGAAGAATCCTGAGAAATGTCATAGATGTAAGCTAAACCGAACCTTATGGAGTATCTAATTCTCCTTTTAACGTGGTCATCACACTGCTCCATTGAGCACTTTATTGTGTAGTGATACCTTTTGCTACAGAACCTACTACAGACATCTTGCACTCCGAGGTAGTACCATAGGCAAGCTCTTTCGAGTGCAGCTCAGGTGTTTGGATGGTCACAAAGTCACGGTATCTCGAGAGGTTGTAATCCTTGAAGTTCTGACTCAGGTTGTGTCGGCATATTTTTAGATTGTGTGTTGTATTTTTGAAAAGAGGTCGCCTACAGAAATTGTTGAAGAATTTTTAATTTAATTTAAATAAATAATTTGAAAAGTAGTATTTGATTTTGAAAATTTTAAGATATGAAATCAAACTGATCTCACATCCCGAAAAGTTTATATAAACGAGCACCGCACCACAAACTGTATATCTATCCCGGAGAATAGACACACTGCTTGATGATGGGGCTCAGTTAAATAAACTAGAAGATTTGTGACATCTGTTTAGTCTACGAACCAATTTTATAAGCCGACGAGTTCCCACGCTTAATATAAATGAATTAAGCGGGGGTTTATATTACCGGGTTCTTAAAGTTCCTATAAGAGGCAAGCCCCTATAGTTAATTACATCTTAAATGACGAGAATCACTTAAGAAAACTCTCAATAATGATCGAGTGGTTTTGCTCTCGAGAATTTGAAAGTTTAAGGTGTTCGAAGGTTGGATTTTGAAATTTCAAAAGTGGGTGGATCAAATTTGGAACAGTTATTTTAGGGGTCCAAAGAAAGATAAGTAGGAGAAGGCGAGGATCCAAGAAGAATCTTGACAACTTCCGAACTATCCTATTGTTTGGCTTCGATTTGGGAATTTATTTAATATTTCGATCTCGCCGATTTTAATTAATTAGGGCTTATATTAGTATGACATAATCAAACAAATAGCCTCGAAGATGTGAGGGTTTATGTCGTACCAAACGACTACCTCGGAGTCCTAAGACTGGTTAGGGCTTAATTTACATAACATGATTATGTAAATACCTAACAAAAGGGTTGAGGATTTATGTTGCACTAGGCGAAATACCTTGAAATCCTACGGTTTGGTTGTTTAATTCTAGGAAAGGTTTAGCTGATGTAGAGTTGTTTTGCTAACGAAGATGGCCGTGCTGCCCACCGTGCTCCAAGCTCCTTGTTGTTGCAGAGGTTTAGTTATAGAAGGTGAAAATCAAGAGATGAGAAAAGTGTTTTGTTTTAGAAATCTTAAAGTCCAAGTGTTTTTAATGTTTTAATTAGAACAAATCTTAAAATTGTTTAAACAGAACCAATTAAGATCCCACGATTCCGTCATCCCGACACCGTTATTTTCATTGAATTCACTTAGTCCAGATGAATTTGCTAAACTCAACTAAATGAGTTCCACACTTTCATTTAGACCTTGGGAAATCCCGTTAGCAACACGTGGGTTACATCATCCGAAGGTATTCCCACATCATTCAACGAGACGTTTTAATTTAGTTAAAGTTGTAGTTTTGTTGTTACGTTTGTGATTAAATTTTGAGTTGTTTTATATTTTGAAATGTTGTGGCAGTGATTTTTATCTTGTAATGACTTTTAATTTAGTTTTGGTTTCGATTCGGGGACTATCCTAAAGGTTTTGGTTTTCATGCGACGAGTTGTTTATCATGCGATAAAAGTAAAGTACGAGTGCTTGTAAGTAAATTGCAACAAAATAAAAGCGTACACTGGAGGTCTTCCCGTCATCCCAATCTGCACTTAAAACACATGTTAAGGCATTTAAATATTTCAACAAAGAAATACTAGGTAAAGCTAAGGGAAGGTTACAGTTATCTGCCAAAATCCTAATCTATATGCTAGTCATCTCTATGGCGTCTAGGTTTCTTGTGTTTTGGTTTAAGGGCGATTTTCTTTATCGAAGAAACAATTAAATTCAATTGTTCTTATAAACATCCTATCATATTGAGGAAGTTCTTAAGGCGAGTCTTAAACATCTTTTCAATACCTACAGGATTGTTTTAATTCAAGAGAATTTAATTATACAAGTGAATTAATCATCAAGGGTTTAAGTTTTGTTCTTTTGCTTTCAGATGAACTAGGACATTTGAATGTCATAGGTGAAGTAACACTTCATTGATACCTCATTTAAGAGTGATAATACTAAAAGATTTAAAAGTGCAAATCAAATTATTAAATATTTTAATGATTTAAACTTAATGATTTAATTTCAATTTTGACTTAAAAAAATTTAGTTTAAGTTTGGAATAGTGTTCAAATTATTTTAGATTTAATTCTTAATGATTTAATTTAGGTTTGTTGATAAATGATTTTGATTTAATTTAATTCAATTTAATTTAATTTTAATTTAGTTTAACTTAATTTAATTTAACTTAATTTAATTTAATTTAATTTAATTTAACTTAATTTTAATTTGATTTAGTTTAATTTAATTTAATTTAATTTAATCTTAATTTAATTTAATTTTTAATTTAATTTAATTTAATTTAATTTTGATTTAATTTAATTTTTAATCTTAATTTTAATTTAATTTTAATTTCATTTAATTTAATTTAATTTAATTTTAATTTAATTTTAATTTAATTTTAATTTAATTTTAATTTAATTTAATTTAATTTAATTTAATTTAATTTAATTCAATTTAATTCAATTTAATTTTAGTTTAATTTTAATTTGGATTATTATTTTAATTAAGTATTATTGAAGTGATTTATTTAGGGATTTTCAAATTAAAGAATAAATATCTTCTTAAATAATATCCCTACTTTAATAATTCCAATTTCTATTATTCTTCCAAAATTTCAATTAATTAATTAATTAAAGTTTTATTTTAATTATATTTGAAATGATTAGTAGATTTCTCCCTTAATCATTTAAGTTTCAATCATCCAAAAATTAGTTTAAGATCAAATATTTTGCCCTCCCCTTTGATTAATCCTAAAATTTTGATTAAGTGTTAAAATTTTTAATTACCATTTTGCCCTTCAAGCTTAATAATTCTATAACTCACATGTCAATTAAGACATTAGAGGAGAAAATGTGATTTTTTCTGTATTTAATTTATTTATGTAATTATTTTTAATGGAAAATAGGGGTTTTCAAGGAAAATTCAATAACATAACCAAGGAAATGTTTCTATCCTTAAGAAAATTATGGGATGTTCCTAATGACTAGAGGACCATTTGGACCAATTTTGGTGATTTTTTGAATTATATTTTATTTATTAGAATTATTTTGAGTTTTGGAGTATTAATTAATTTTAAAATAAATTTAAAGTTGAAAAATAGATTTTATATTTTTCATAATTCTCTCTAATCTCAAGGAGTTCAGAGAAACAAATTTTGTATTTTTCTAATTTTTCTTTGATTTATTAGAATTATTTTAGTGCAAAGGTTGGAAAATACATTTTTTAATATTAAAAATTACATTAAGCCTTTAAAATTCAATATCTTACCCTAGGGATTTAAGAAAAATATTTAGTTTGTTCCTAAATGATTAGAATTCAAAATATAACATTTTGGTGATTTTTAATATTTTTATGATTTTTATTAATTTTTAATTATTAAAAATATTAAAATAATGATAAAAATCAACCTTTTTAGAAAAATGCAATTTTAATTTTCCTAAGTTCCTCTGATATCATAGAAGCTTCAAAACCATTTTTGTGAATTTTTGAAAAGTATTTTGTGAGTTATGAATTTTTAAAGTTTAATTTTATCCCTTTTGCTTAAGAGGCTTAATCAGCCCATTTGGTGGAGTTAATCAAGTCCAATTGATTTCAAATTTTTATGTGAGACTCTCCTGACCCTAAAGGATAGTGGAGAATTGTTTTTAAGTTAATTTGATGAGTGGTTAACCCTAATTAATTAAAGTTCAATTTTGGGTATTTAGGCCAATTAGGGTTGTTCCAAGTGAATTAACTCAAAAATTATTTTTTCTAAGTCCCTCTGGTCATAAGAAACATCACCAAATTTTTCTAGATTTATTTCTCAACATGCTAATTATTGGAATTAAAATACTCAAAACAGTAACATAAACTTGGAAAATCAATAACTTCTCATAGGGATGGCCTCTGACCTTGGAAAATTCAGGGAATGTTCCCGAGTTCGGAGGCTTCAACAGTCCTATGGTCTCATGCCATGAGTGAATTGCCTATGCAAATGGAGAATTAAAACAATGCAGAGAGTAAATAAATCATTAAAAATAAAATATTTAATGAAATTACTTGATTTCTTTTCCACATTATTCTCCTCTGTTCACTGAGTAAGAAGATATTTTTATTTCATTTTTAGGATTTTTCTACACAAAGTTATTCATTTTTGAAGTTCTAGTAATTAAATAAATAGAAAAATACCCTATTTTCCTACTTATCCACGCGGCGCTGACTCAACCTCGACGTCTCCGAAGCTCCACTCGACATCTCCTGGTTCTGAGCCGCCATCTGACTGGGATGCCACGCGGCCCGCGGTTCATGTCCCGTTGCTCCTTCCGGCACGATCCTGACCATCCATCCGATACACGCGCGATCCAACGGATCCCAGTCACCGTCTACGGCCGGGTGTGAACCGTGACCATCGACCTTCTAACCCTAATTTCTCACTCGATTCTCAACGGATTTTTGTGTTCTTATACTCTATGGATTCGTCTTGAAGAGACGAACACATCCATACAGTAATAATATATTGAAATTAATTCAAATTAAATGAAGAATCTCTGTAAGCTCGGGAGGAGGAGAGAGCTCATACCTTTGCTCGGAGAAGTGAAGCTTAATCCGAGGGCTATGTCACCTTCGATTGGGTCCAAGCAAGCTCCGGATGAAGTCCCTTGGCACAGTGAATTGCTGAGGTACAAAAGTGACCACATCCGATCACAAAGCTTGGAGGCTGGAAGCAATGACTGGCCTGGTGAGGGGGCTTTTGCTGGGAAACTTCTCCTCTTGGTCTGGTGAAGGTGTAGAGCCAATCAATTTGGGGATTGGTTCACTGTGGTGAAGTGTCCTGGTTTTTCTGTGCTGAAATTTGAACTCAAAATTGAGCTCAGCTAGGGGGAATTGGGGCTGGAATCCAGTGGGAATCAAGTGCTCTATGTGTAGAGAGTGGTCTGGGATGATTTTGGCAGGGTTTCGATAAGGTTTGGTTCGACACCTCTCTTGGGCGAGAGGAGGGGTGTTTAAATAGGAGAGGCTGGAGGCACTCCCGAGGGATTTAAGGGTTGGGATCAGTATCTTCGGTGAGGAGAAGAACAGCTGCGGTGGCCATTTGGAGTGAGGCGGCTCGGCAAGGTGGAATTCCAAAATTGGCTCCTCCCGAGGTCTCGGCCATGGTGTTTTCCGGCGATCCGGGCAGTGGCCGGCAGGCATGGGTCACCCTTAGGTTCAGGTGAGTCAGGGCTTGGGTTTAGTGTAGGCAATTGGGCTTTGCCATGTGTAAAGAACTTAGATTAAAATGGCATGAGGGAGAGGCCATTTTGGCTTGATTTGGTCCAAGCCATGGTTTGGGTTGGGTTCACCTTCCCATGACTTGGTTTTAGGTCGAGAGGATCATGTGAGTAAACCTACCAAAGGTAGTGAAGTCCACATCAAGGATTAGGTGGCAAAGTATGGTTTAGAGTGTATCATGTTTAAGGTAAAAAAAAAGGTTTAAAAAGGTTTAAGAAAGAGATCCCCTCTCTTGCCATTAATGGCTTGGTGAGGTGGAAAGTAGATTCCATGGCTCTCATGGCTCCCATGTGGCTCATGCATGGCTTCATGGCTGATATATGGCTTGGGAAAAGTTGTCTCACTTGCATGAGAAAGGGTGTTGGAATTTTTTATGGATTTAAGGAGAATTGTCATAAGGCTTGATTTGGATTTATTTGGTGATGGATTTTAGAACTTAGGAAGTTTTTTAAATCAAAGGGATGATGAGAGGAATTTCATGTGGGCTTTGTCAAGGACTTTGGGCTTTTGAACTTGCTTTGGATGGACTTTTTAAGAAGGCCTAAGGAGTGGGCCTTAGGTTTTTTTAAAATAAGTTTATGGATGAGAATTTTGTATAAGGTTGGGCCAAATAATTGTTGGGTTTGGTTTAGGGATATTTCATGAGTGATTTGAAATGAATTTGAGGTGGTTTGGGTTTGAATTGGGTTGGATTTGGGCTTCTTTGGTAAAGGGGCCAATATAGGTAAAATTGGGCTAATTTGGGCTATTGTTGGGCTAGGGTTGAAATTGATGTAAAATTAATGTTGGGAAATGTTTATGGGAGTGTTTCAAAGAGGTTTCAACTTTGGTTTGGTTTTGGTTTTGGGATTTGGGCTTATTTGGGTTAGGTTTGGGTTTAGGTCAAAATTGGGCTTTTTGGTTTTGGGTTGAATTTGAGTGGTGTTTGGGTCCAAATTTTGGGCAAATTATGTTAGTTTTTTGTTTGTGGGGATTTTAGGGAAGGTTTAGAAAAGGTTTGGGGTTAATTGGAGTTGAATTGGGTTAGTTTGGGCTAAGTTTGGGTCATGGGTCCAAATTGGGCTTTAAGGTCAAAAGTGAAATTGGATTCAAATGTCAATCAAATTGGACTTGGATTTGGTCTAGATTGATATTGTGGATATTGAATTGAAGTTTAGAATTGAATTGGACCAAAATTGGGGTCAATTGGGTAGGTTTGGTTTGACATTGGGTTCAGTTGGGTTAAGAATGGGCTAAATTGGGGGTTTTGGTAAAAGTGGGGTAAATTGATAAAATTGGCCCATGGTGTAGTTGAACAAAATGAAATTGGGAATATTTGAAATTTTTTGGAATTTTTTGGGAATTTTCTGAATTTTTTGTATTTTTGGGTCAAGAGGGGCATTTTGGGTATTTGGAGGGTACTTTTGGAATTTTGGGTATTTTTGGCTATGGATGATCAATTTGATTGGTGAGGAAGTGTTCAAGGTTAATTTTGGGGAATTTTGGGCGATTTAAAAATTTTGGAGGATTTGGGCAATTTTAAGGGCTTTTGGTAGGTTTGATAAGTGTAGGGTCCCCGGAGTCAAAACTTGAAATTTTGGAAAAATGAAGATTGATCAAATATGAGTGAAATGAAATCACTTTGGTTGAGCCATGAAGCCATATTAAGCCTATATGAGCCATGAGAGGACTCATTTGAGGCATTCACTATGTTGTTCCTAACCCTCTTAACTAGGGGCTTAGGGGTTAAGGTCCATCCATATGAATTACCTACATGAGTCGGGGAGTCAAGTTGGGTATGAGTGTGGTTTTAGGATTTGGATTGTGTGTGTGAGAGTGTAGAGTATGAGTGTAGTGAGTGTGTAAGTCGACCCTCACCGGACCAAGCCGCCCGGGGTGGTCCTAAGGCCAAAGAGTCTTATAAGGAACTCGTCCTTTGAACCTTCACTTTTGATTTTAACCCTCTAGGTGATTAGGGGTCTTCAATCAAGTTTGTGGGGTTTGTAGGGAGTCAAGAGGTGTTTGAATTTCTAAGTGGTAGGTTCCATTTCTAGTCCTCTAAGATTAGTCAAAGGAAAAGCCTAAGGCTAGATCCTAAGTACTAAAGAGAAAAGAGAAGACCTCATCAAAAATGAGGTCAACAGGTTGGTAGTGGACTAGGCTCTTTTTAAGGTGCATTCTCATTAGTGTGATTGAAATCCTTTGTCGGCTCACCCCTGGAATGCAATGTTGCTCCACATCTGCCCTTTTCTTCTTAAAATTAGCACAGATCCAAGAAGGAGGGTTATCCAGAATAAACCCCTGAATTCTCCAGGTCCATTGATTTGTATCTAAGTCCCAAATAGTATGAAGCATTCTCTTAGTAGTGAAATCGTTCAAAAAGGCTTTTCAAAATCTTGGTGGTCAATATGGGGCATAATACAATCCCCCTTCATAGATGTTGATGATACAGCTGTCATGGATGTAGTTCACAGAAAGTATACTCCATGTCCCCAGACTCTTAATTATTTCAATTATTACTAAAGGCATCAGATCCACTCAATCATATTTTAAGATGCTAGGGGAATTCCCTATCTGTCCATGGAAAAGTTATAACAACAATCATATTGTATAGTGATCCTGCCTTTTCCTCGTTTCAATCAGCTGGCCTTTGAATAAGTTGTCTTTTTCATATATCCTAATCATCCTTTGTCGTGGGCCTCCATCATGTGTTCAAAATGTTATCTTATTCTTCCTTGTTGAATACCCTGGTGAAAAGTTGCACGCCTTCTGGTATATTGATATTCTCACTATTGACTTTTTGCAAATGTTGGAAGAACTGTAACATGATCGTCTGTATATGCCCCAACTCTTCCTCAGATATGATATATGTGATGATGGGTTCTATAGTTATCAGGTGCACAACCTAGGTTGTGTATGGATTTGGCGTGAAGATGTGGCTCTCCATCTTGTCTTCCTCAAGATCAAATTTTTCGATCCCCAAGATGAGGTATGCTTCCCCAAGTGTATAATTCGATATCTAAAACCGAAACAGTGTCAAATCCTCCTCCATGGGTTATGGCAGGGGTTCTTGTTTCTCCTGTTTTTCAGAACTCTTTAGTCGTTTGTTCAGATTACTTCATTGAGTACATGTTAGGCCCATTTTTATTTTGGTCAGCACTGCTATGGAGGCATCCATAATTCCCTAGGTGGCGGGTACTACTACTTGTTTTAGTCTTCCATTATTTTTACCCCATCAGCAGTTTGTTCAAATTTTATCCACTCTGTCTTCTTCTCGATGGTTTATTGTAGTCAAGAGAGGAACTCCGAGATACGTTCTCTTTCTTTAGCCTCCTCATGGCCAACAACTGTCAGTAATGGACCATTATACACTTGTTCCATTTGTGTTGAGTCGAACTCAAAATGGATCCTTGCTCCTTTCTACATGCACCTGCAGTCCAAGATCAAGATCAAGCGCACACCACTATGGAAAACAAGTCTAAGGTGTGACATTTTCCTACAAAAAACTGGAGAAACGTTAGTGTGTGTGTGTGTGTTTTAAGCATGTTATTGTGATTTTTATATATTTATGTTCTTTTTTGTTTTAATTTTAGTTTATTTGTCCTTTTCATTTTCGCACAATTAATTTCAAGATTTAACTGTCATCATGGAGAAGAGTTCATAGATATCAATCTAATGAACAAAAGGAGAGTTTTTTGAAAGCAAAGATTTGAATTCATAAATGGAACTAGATTGAAAGAGACAAATCTCATTCAAATTTTTCATTAATTTATTTTAATTGTCCCAAGTTTACAAAATGGGTCATTTTTTTCATGTATCATAATATTTTTTAAAATATCACCTATTAATTGAGGAGATAACTCTTTCTTCTTGGCAATCAACCAGCTGATAGAATATTCTTGAATATGTCTATTTAATGATGTATGGGCCCTCCCGTGTTGGTTCGAATTTTCCACCTATTTTACAGTGAGTGGGGATAGGTCTTCGAAGTACCAAGACCAAATCACATTTAAAATGTTCTTCGATGAACCAACTTATCATGGGCCCGTAGCATTTTTGCTTAATACAGTTCCAAGTTTTGAGCTTGCAAGCACTTTCCCTCTAAACCGTGGACTTCTTTTAGCCACAATTTTGTATTTTCTTCTTTAGTTTTCTTAGTTGGCAAATGTTACTCTAAGAGAGGGAGTTGCACCTGAAGCTGAAGTACAACTTCAGACTCGTACAATAGAGCAAACAGTGTTTACCGAGTGAGTGTTTGGTATGTGGAACGATAGGCCCACAAAGCTTCTGACAACTGCTCATGCCATTGTCTCATGTTTCTGTTAAATGTCTTTTTTATGATTTGAACCAAAGTCTTATAAAGGTCATTTTTATGATTTGAACCAAATTCTTGTAAAGACTTCGAACAAAACATTAGCTTTGGGATAATACATTGTTACATATTTCTAATCTATTCCATGTTTTCGAATTAAGTTTTCTTATTTTTGTATTATTCAAGGATGTCTCATTTTCTGAGAGTATCCTTCGAGGGACTCTAAATCTATAGAAAATTTATGTCTTGAAGAACTGCAGGACCTGATTTGCTTTCACCATTCAGAGCGGTATCACTTCCATCTACTTGGAAAAGTAATCTGTGCTGGCTAGAATGAACTTGTGGTCTTTAGATGATGCTGGGTCTATTGGGCCAACTATGTCTGTGCCCCCAACACTCAAACGGCCACGACACATTTATCGGGTGTAGCACATTCAGAGATTGGTGTAAGACCATGCTATGCACCTGGCACTGGTGGCACATTTTGGCAGCTTTCAAGTAAGCTATCGTTATTACCAGCCAATAGTATCCAAGTCTTTTTATTTTCATTTTTATCTTTGACACTGATTGGTGTGCACAACAAAGTTATAAGTGGACTTCAATAATGATGTCTTGAGCTTCATATTTGCTCGGGCACAGTAGTCAAATGATCGGTGGTAGAGGACATTATCCACTCGAGTGTAAGACAACACTCGCTGTTTAATTTGATTCATAGTAGAATGTCTTCTGGTAGTCTCCCAGACTGCAAATATTTTGTTGTTTCCAATATTCTTTCCCTTTCTCTTCAGTAGATGCTACTGTCACGTCAATGAAGATTTTGTGAAGGTTATCCATATCTATTAGGTAGAGAACTTATCGTCCTTGTACTGAAATTGGAACATGGTCCTCTTTCAAACAGGCAAATCCGTTGTAAGCTTTGCTAAAGCGTTTGCCAAAAATTTGTCTCACCTTATAGTTAGAAAAAGCATTACATTTGGGATTTGTTCTAACAATTTCATCGTATCACAAATGTATTGCTCAAGTCATCATTACAAGGACTTGTATTTTCCAGTGATCTGTTTGATGATAAATTGAGAATCCTCAAAGATGTCGATATCTTTATTTTTCATTAAGATTTAAAATTCCAGGCTGGTTACGAGTTCTTGATACTCGACTTCATTATTCGTGCAAGGCTCTATCAAGAGGTGGGAGAGGGGAATCATCGCTTGGTCTGGAGTGATGAAAACCAATCCTACCCTTACCTTACCAAGTACAATCATCTATGTGTTTTTTTCTTTATAAGCAAGTGAATCTTTGTTGAAGTATAGTTCCCAATGCTGAGTTTTGGAACCTTCGAGCTCAAAAATCTATTCGTCAGGCAGGTCGTCGTTGAGAGGATACCCTACCGGTATTGGGTGTGCTGCTAGAAATTCTTCTAGTATCTATTCTTTGATGGCACGCAGAGTTACAAATGTTATGTCAAACTGAAGTAGAATCATTGCCAACTTGGTTAATCTTAAGGAGAGCGTCGGTCGAGTCATTAGGCACTGCAGAGGGTTCAGTCTCGAAATGAGTCACCTTATGAGAGATCATGTAGTTCTTGAGCTTTTGAATGGAAAAGATCAAAGCCAAGAAATGGTTCTAAATTGTAGGATATCTTATTTCTGTTAGAATTAGATGACACTTAAGTAATAAAGAGCATTTTATTTACCATCGCCATGAACTTAAGCTAGCAAGGGTCCGCGACAGTTGTCTAGAGCCGCAGTGCAGAGGATCAGAGGCCTTCCTGAGAGGGGGCTGCTATAACATGAGGTGTCATTAAATATTGTTTGATGCTTTCAAAGATGTGTTGGATTTTGTAATCTCACACGATTTGGTATCTTTTCTAGTTAAGGTAGTTAGAGGTTGACATCTACCTTATAAGTTAGAGATTATATATTTCAACTTTCCATGGAATGACCGTAATTGGGTTAAATTTTTCTAAGGAGGCATATTTAAGATCACCTAAATTTTAAGTGAGTCAATTTCGAATCCACAATAATGAACAACAAATACTAAGAACTTCCCTGAGGTGACACCAAAGGTGCACTTTAAGGGATTTATCTTGAGATTAATTGTTGCAATCATTTGAATAAATTCTCAAATCATACACATGGTTTTCTTTTGTCTAATCGATGACTGAGTCATTCACATAACACTCGACATGATTGTGGATGAGTTCCTTGAAGATCCTTATCATAGCCCACTGATATATCATGTCAGTATTTATAAGTCCGAAGGGCATTACCTTATAATAGTAAATCTCGGGGGGTGTTTGAAAGGTTGTATTTGGTTCATCTTCCAAAGAAATTTTAATTTGTTTATAGCATGAATATCCATCCATGAATGAGAATATTGTATGTTCTGACGTAATATCTACCATCAACTCTGGGATCGATAAAGGGAATTCATCTTTTGAATCAACTTTATTTTAGTATATGAAGTCGACATAGATTTGAATTTTACCGTTTATATTTTTCATAGACACTATGTTGGTCTGCCAAGTGAGAAAATTTTCTTCACGAACAAAGCCAGCATCGATTAACTTCTTAACCTCAGCCACGACCTACTGTTCAACTTCCATGTGCATCCTTCTTGGAGCTTGTTTTACTGGGATCGAAGTTTGCTTTATTCTGAATTTATGGATTGCCACCTATGGTGCAAGTCCAGGCATTTCACCGTAGCTCCAGAAGAAATAATCTTTATATACTTTTAGTAGTTGGCTTATTTCTTTTGCTTCGATGTGATTAAGTAGCGAGCTAATGAATGTTGGCCTTGAGTATCCAAGTCTTTCTATTTTCATTTTTATCTTTGGCCCTGACTGGTGTGCACAACAAAGTTCTAAGTGGACTTCAATAATGATGTCTTGAGCTTCAGATTTGCTTAGGCACTCTAGTCAAATGATCAGCGGTAGAGGACATTATTCAATCAAGTGTAAGAAAACACTCGCTGTTTAATTTGATTCATAGCAGAATGTCTTCTGGTAGTCTCCCAGACTGCAAATATTTGGTTGTTTCCAATCTTCTTTCCCTTCCTCTTCAGTAGCTGCTACTGTCACGTCAACGAAGATTTTGTGAAGGTTATCCATATCTATTAGGTATAGAACTTGTCGTCCTTGTACTGAAATTGGAACATGGTCCTCTTTCAAACAGGCAAAATCCTCTTTAAGCTTTGCTAAAGCGTCTGCCAAAAAGTTGTCTCACCTTAGAATTAGAAAAAGCATTACATTTGGGATTTGTTCCAACAATTTCATCATATCGCAAAAGTATTGCTCAAGCCATTATTTCAAGGACTTATATTTTCCAGTGATCTGTTTGACGATAAATTGAGAATCCTCATAGATGTCGATATCTTTATTTTTCATTAAGATTGAAAATTCCAGGCTGGTTATGATTTCTTGATACTCGACTTGGCTCTATCAAGAGATGGGAGAGGGGAATCATCTCTTGGTCTGGGGTGATGAAAACCAATCCTACCCTTACCTTACCAAATACAATCATCTAAGTGTCTTTTTCTTTATAAGAAAGTGAATCTTTGTTGAAGTATAGTTCTCAATGCTGAGTTTTGGAACCTTCGAGCTCAAAAATCTATTCGTCAGGCGGTTCGTCGTTGAGAGGGGACTCTGTCGGTATTGGGTGTGCTGCTAGAAATTCTTCTAGTATCTATTATTTGATAGCACGCAAGGTTACAAATGTTATGTCAAACTGAAGTAGAATCATTGCCTACTTGGTTAATCTTAAGGAGAGCATCGGTCAAGTCATTAGGCACTGCAGAGGGTTCAGTCTCGAAATGAGTCACCTTATGAGAGATCATGTAGTGCTTGAGCTTTTGAATGGAAATGATCAAAGCCAAGAAATGGTTCTCAATTATAGGTTATCTTATTTCTGTTAGAATTAGATGACACTTAAGTAATAAAGAGCATTTTATTTACCATTGCCATGAACTTAAGCTAGCAAGCGTCTGCAGGGGTTGTCTAGAGCCGCAGTGTAGAGGATCAGAGGCCTTCCCGAGAGAGCGGCTGCTAAAACATGAGGTTTCATTAAATATTATTTGATGCTTTCAAAGATGTGTTGGCTTTTGTAATCTCACACGATTTTGGTATCTTTTCTAGTTAAGGTAATTAGAGGTTGGCACCTACCTTATAAGTTAGAGATTATATATTTCAACTTTCCTTGGAAAGACTGCAATTAGGTTAAATTCTTCAAAGGAGGCATATTTAAGATCACCTAAATTTTAAGTGAGTCAATTTCGAATCCACAATGATGAACAACAAATTCTAAGAACTTCTCTGAGGTGACACCAAAGGTGCACTTTAAGGGATTCATCTTTAGATTAATTATTGCAATCATTTGAAGAAATTCTCAAATCATACACATGGTTTTATTTTGTCTAATCGATGACTAAGTCATTTACATAACACTCGACCTGAATGTGGATGAGTTCCTTGAAGATCCTTGTCATAATCCGCTGATATGTCACGTCGGTATTTATAAGTCCAAAGGGATTACCTTATAATAGTAAATCCCGGGGGGTGTTTGAAAGGTTGTATTTGGTTCATCTTCTAAAGAAATTTTAATTTAGTTATAGCATGACTATCCATCCATGAATGAGAATATTGCATGTTCTGACGTAATATCTACCATCAACTCTGGGATCGATAAAGGGAATTCATCTTTTGAATCAACTTTATTTTAGTATATGAAGTCGACGTAGATTTTAATTTTAACATTTATATTTTTCATAGACTCTATGTTGGTCTGCCAAATGAGAAATTTTTCATCACGAACAAAGCCAGCATCGATTAACTTCTTAACCTCAGCCATGACCTACTGTTCAACTTCCATGTGCATCCTTCTTGGAGCTTGTTTTACTGGGATCGAAGTTTGCTTTATTTTGAGTTTATGGATTGCCACCTATGGAGCAAGTCCAGAAATTTCACCGTAGCTCCAAAAGAAATAATCTTTATATTCTTTTAGTAGTTGGATTATTTTGTTTGCTTCGATGTGATTAAGTAGCGAGCTAATGAATGTTGGTCTTAAGTCTTCTTCCATTCCCAGATTGACTTCTCTTAGCTCGTGTATTGTCAATTTGGTTTCTTCTTCAAATTTTGGAGTGCATATTTAATTGAAGGTTCTTCAGAATCAGATGCTTCTGCACATTCGATATCAGGTTCTTTGGTAACAACAAGGCAAAATTCTATGTCAGCTAGAGATTCTGGTGTACCAAATCCAACACCATCTTTCAAGTTTCGATTTCATTGTTTATTTTCCCATACTTTTTCAAAGAGGTGTGATCAGTTGGCTGACCACTATTTCAGTGTCAAACCACATTGAACAAGGTTTTGAACATAAGGGGAATAACATTCAACTAGAAGTTTCATTAATTTTAAGAAATTTTCATCATGTTTCAGAACTAGAAAAGGAACAACCAAATTGGAACTTAATAGGTTCCATACCCTCACCATGTACTTCTTTGACCACTAAACTCTCAATTTTACTGAAGAAGATTGGAGTTAGGGGCATAGATTGCACATGGTGATTGATTCTTTCTTACATGGACTCATATTCTTTCTTTTTCTCTATGTCCTTGAGGGATGTTTTGAATTGTGGCTTCTTTTAAGTCATCGTCATTGTTATCTTTTTCTTTTTTTCCTCATCAAAATTGAAGTCCAAGAAAATTTTGATCTTTAAAGGTTTCTTCATTTTGACGATTGGATTTTCTCTCCCTCATCCTCGTCCCGGCCTCTTCCTCAGATGTGAGTCTTGTATGAGTCCTCACCCTTTCGTTGATTTGTAGCATGGTACTTTTCAATTTTCTCTTCTTCTTATTTATCTTCTTCATTCTTTTTTATGTTTTTATTTTTTTCTTCTACATTTATCACCACATCTCTGGAGAAAAACTGTCTTCTTCAATGAGGCGCAGTATGCAACATCTTGATGCATGCCAATCTTATGTACCGAGAATGGCTGCAGGTCATCTGTAATACAATATTCCAATACCTCACGAGGATACTTGAAAGACTGGTGTAGAGAAAAAGGAACCATCTTTTATTCATAGATCCATGGTCAATGAAGTAATGCATTGAAGGATGTCTCACTGTCTATGACATGGAATTTTGTCATTGTCAACAAATCGCTAATTTCTAGGAGCAATGTGATTGAATCTATGGCTCTTTCTCCTTATTGGTTGAAGCTACGTAGAATCATCTTGTTTTTTGTTATCCTACAGCGTCGATGTCCAAATAAGCAAGGGTTCTTAAGCTCATAATGTTTACTGAATCATTGACATGCCTAATAATTGACCACCTTTTTATATGAAATTAATGCCTATTTTATATGATATTGCACTTTAATGGAAGGAATTTTACATGTATTTGGTTTCAGGTACATAAAATAGAACTTTAGAGAAAATGAAGCAAAATGAGGCAAAATGGATCAAAAAGTGGCACCACAAGGTCTGGTGCTATGCGCCAACTTTTGGCTCCATGGTGCTAGTTCTCAACGTAAAATAGGCACCATAGCACCCTAGTTTGGCGCTATAGCGCTAGAAGCAATTTTCAATTTGGTTCGTTGAATTTGGATGAATTTTGAAGAGGTTCTTAAAGTGACCCTTGCTTATTGTCATAGCTTTATGAAATGGAGCCATTGGATGGTCGAAAAAGGGGTCTCTAATGGGTATGTGAGTTGGTAGGGGTGAGATTGTGAAAGAGAGAAGTGTCCTTGATTGTGTAAGAAGATTTTGGAGATATCTTGAAATGAACTTCAGGAATTTCTTGGGAGGACTCTAAGAAAAGTATTTGTATTTGTATTTAAGCTTTTGTTAATAAGACTTAGCTTTTAATATAAATCATGTTTTATTGTGTTATCTCCTTGAGTTCTAAGTAGTTTTCTTTCTTTCTCTTTACAATAAGAAGTAATCATGTGGAGGATTTAATTTATTTAAAACTTCTTTTATTCCATAAATTGTGATGATATTTTCACTAGTTCTTCATTAACTTTGCAAACTAGCCATTTATGATACTAAAATTTGTTGTGAAACATAATGACCCGGGAGGGCTATGATTTCACCCAACTAGTGAGTACCACACTAACCTTGCGAGGAAGGGAATCACAAACTAAGGAGAGTACAAATAGATATGGAGATAAGTTTTGATGGGCATAGAATTGGTGTTTCTAGGGTGACAGGCTATATCATTTACTAATTTGGTCTAAAGTAGGAGATAAGGGTCCCTGTTAGGTTTTATGTAGAGGACCTAGTGGGTAATCTAGAAGTGGCAGGCTAGAATCTATCCAGCACTACCACACAAGCTAGAACTTACAGTAGAATAGTCAATGTTCTTTATGCACACGGAAGAGGGTAAAGAAGCATGTCTCCTATTTGTCACAACAAAACATTTAGAGCATTAAACTTTTTTATTCCAACACTGATTATGAATTAATTGCAAGGGGAAAGACTATTTATATAATTCAAATTTTTATACATTTAATTAGTTTATAATTTTTGCATTTTAATTGTGCTTAGAATTAAATCTTGCATACATTTAGTTTTAATCTTTTTGAAATACTTCAACATTCTTATCCTATAAGTTGTGTTTGCAGTTTTAATAGAAGTCTTTCTAAGTCATTATAGAAGTTACTGCTTTCCCCGTGGGATTGATACTGGGTATTTAAAGAAAATCATATATTACTTGAAACGATACATAAACTTGCGTAGTACCCCTAGTGTGTAACTATTTTCTAAATTTCATAACATTTCCTTTTTTCACACTAGCCGCTAAATATAAATTGAGTTATGATTCTGAAAATCTTTCAGAATTTAAATATCTGCGTAATTGTCAGTCAAATCAAGTTTTAGGCACAATTGCTGGGGATTGTGAAGAAACCTTTTAAATTAGAAAATTTTTATTTGAATTGTAGGCTTACTTTAAAAGAAATGTATTTTAATTTTCCTTGTATTAAATAACTGAAAATTTAAAAAAAATTAAAAACCAAAAATCAAAAAATTTATTTTTAAGAATATTTTTATTTGCTAAATTCTTTCTTTTATATGCGAAGTTTGGGATCTGAAGGTTTAGTGACTTACGATTCTAAGTTAGAGTGAATGATAAGAAAAATTAGAAAACACAAAGGACTCACAATTTTCAAGAAATGACAAACACATTACAAAATAGCAGTGATAATCAAATTACTAAAAATGAACATCATAATATATAAAGACCTTTGAGGGACTACACAAACCTTATAGTAGATGAATTTCACTTAAGCATACAAATTTTTGTTGTAGTGGCTAACTCATTTGAACTTAAATCTGATATTATACAAATGGTATAAAATAATCAGTTTGGGGGAACACCATCTGAGGATCCAAATTTACATTTGGCAAGTTTCATAGAACTGTGTGTTATATTTAAGTATGTAGGCGTATCAAACGATGCTCTAAGACTTAGAATTTTTTTTCTTTTTCTTCAAGGGATAAAGTTAAGATGTGATTAGACTTATTAGCACCTAGATCTATTAGAACTTGGGAAGATTTAGCACATAAATTCTTAGCTAAGTATTTTTCACCTTAAAAAACTGCTAAACTGAGAAATGATAATACTAATTTTACTCAGTATGAAGGTGAGTCAATTTATGAAGCTTGGGAATGATTTAAGGGACTCCTCAAAAAGTGTCCACATCATTCTTTTCCAGACTGGTTAATTATAAAACATTTTATTACGGGTTATTAGGATCCCTTAAATCTATTAATGATGATAATGTTGAAGGTCATTAATGTCATAACCATTTGATAAGTTTACAAATTAATAGAAGAAATGTCTACTAACAATCTTCAATGACCCTCTGAAAGAGTAAATCCTAAAAAAGTAGCCAGTATTCATGATGATGTTGTAATTTCAATTCTTGCATCTCAAATTGTTGCAATATCTAGGAAATTAGATCAATTTGGAATGACGTTTTTCATACACTTAATGTGATTGAAAAAAATTCATTAGGACAAATGATTGATTCTCAACCATCATATGAGACTTAAAATGCTATTAATAATAGATCCAATAACCCACATTCTAACTATTACAACCCAGGTTGGAAGAACTACCCCAACTTTAACTCGAATAATAATTATAGTGGTGGAAATCAGCAATTGGGGAATAACCAAGTGAACCCATTGGGAAATTGGAACAATCAGGGTAATTCTAACTATAAACCTTATTATCCTCCTAGATTAATAATAACCAACAGATGAAAGTAAAGAAGTTGTGTTTTGATGAAGTGGTATTACAAATGGGAATCAATTACAAAGTTTAAATACTACTGTACAAAATATCGAGAATCAACTGAAGAAAATGGCTAAATCACTTAGTAGTATACCTCAAGGAACACTGCCTAGTAGCACTGAAGTTAATCCTAAAAAAAAAATAATGAAGAAGTTAAATCAATTAAGTTGAGAAGTGGTAAGGAGTTGGAGAATGTAGTGCAAAAAGAAATTGAATTTGAGGGGGAAGAAATTAAAGAACATGAAGAAAATATTCCTAAAGAGATAAAAAAAACCCACATCTCCAGGAAGCGCCCTAACATACTACCATACATATGAAGCATGCAGTCACACCATAAGCACAATGCAGAAGAAAGATTCCTAGCTAGAGCAACCAATCCAACAAAGAATAATAGTCAGACATCAAAAAGAATACCTAGCAACCTAAGTCCTAGCCTAGCACACCATCTAACGAAAAGTGCACTAACCTAGTGCCCAAGTGCGGGTAAGTCTAGGTATAGTATGACTTTGACGGGGTCGCCATGCCGGCTGACTTGCCTAAAAAATGCTTGATTTTTCATATATATTTTATGCTTAACTTTAATGATAATGCACTTTAAAGGAATGTATTTTGTATTTTATTATTTTATATACACGAAATGGACATTTGGAGAAAAATAAGCAAAAACAGTGGAATTTGGAGAAAAAACGAGCAAGAATGCAAATTCTGACTTTGGACATTTCAATATGTCTTTCTACGCTTAATCTCTTTTACACTTCTTGCATATTTTTGAATGAGATTGTAATTTTAAAATAGTTTTTCTTCATGCTTGTTTTGTATTTTAGCTATTAGAAACGCAACGCAACTGAAACGGGGTGAAACGGAGCTAAACAGAGCAAAATGATAGAGCTGCGCAAAATAAACGCCAACAACACCCCTGTCGGGCGCCAACGGTGCCAGAAACCCGAGATAAACTTTTATGGGTGCCAACAGAGCCCAAAAATGGTGTCGACAGTACCCAAAAATGGCGCCTGTGCCAGGGATGGTTATTGACCATATACATTGAATCTGGATGCTTTTTGGACGGTTTCTTGAGGCATCACTTAGGAAATTCCTCCCTACACTATATTAGAATGATTTGTATATCAAAAAAGTGAGAGGAATGTTAGGAAAAATGTGGAAAATGTTTAAAGATATTAGAATGAGAGTAGAAATGTAGATTTATATCTTTCTAGAGAGATTAGAGGAGGGATTTTGAGAGAATCTGTAAGGGTTTGTAATAGCATTGCATGGATCAGCGGGAGACTTTGTAGGAGAGATTTTTATCTTTCTTTCAAGGGGAAAAAACTAAGTATTGTGTTCTTCATTATCTTATGATTTTGTAAATACTTATTTTGTTGATTTACTTTGATGTAATGAAGTTTGTCGTTGTGTTTTCTTCGTGTTTTATAAAGTGTTTATCTTACTCTTTCCTCTTATTTGGAAATAGTGGCTTGAGAAGATTATGTCATTTTTTTCATTTTAATTTTCTATTGCAAGAGTAGAAATCATGTTTAGTATATTAGGATGCATGTTAGAAGAATTTTTAATTATAAATGTGATGGTTTTTACTTGCACTTCATTTATATTACAAAAAGAGCTCGTTGTAGTGCTAAAATTTGTTGTATCTAAATTAAGACCCGAGAGGGTGGTGTAATTCTCAACAAAGTGGAACCACATTCAAATTTCATATTTGGTGAAGTTCATGGGGGTTGAGTGCAAATAAATAAGGAAATATAGGGTGACAGACTAAAATCCTCAATTCAATCCTAGTGTTTGGAAACTAAAGAGAGAGTTAGTCTTCAAGCAAAGGGAAGTGAGAGCTCTAGAGTCAGAGCCAGTATCCTCCCAGCCTAACCACGAATTTAGGGACTAAACCTAGGATTAGCTAATTTTCTTTATAGCACTTAAAAGAGGCTAAAGAATAGGTTTGCTCCTTGTTAGCCGTTAAAATTTAATTTAAATATATATATATATATAGTTTTAAATAGTTTTGGAAGAATTATATTTTGAAAATACAAGACCAAACGGTTCCCATATCTTTAACAATTTAAATAATTGAGCGCCGCACCATAAGCTATGCATTTATCCGAGGAATAGACGCATTGCTTAATAATGGGGCTAGATTAAATAAACCAGTAAGTTTATGACGTCTGTTTGGTCTGCGAACCATTTTTATGTTGACCTACAAATTCTCTTATTTAATACAAAAGAATTAAACAGTGTTTATATTAAGTTGGCTTCTGAAGTTCCGTATAAGGGCAAGCCCCTATAGTTAATTACATCCTAAGTGACGGGAATCACTTAAGAAAAGTCTCGATAAAGATCAGTGGTTCTGCTTTCAAGAATTTCAAAGTTTAAGTTTTCACGATTGGACATCAGAAATTCAAAAGGGAATGGATCAAATTAGGTACAATTATTTTAGGAATCCAAATGAAGACTGGTAGGGGATGTCACGGATTCGAAGCGAACTTCGATGACTTCCCAATTATGCTATTTGTTTGGCTTGAATTTTGAGGATATGTTTCTTTAATGTTTCAATCTTGCCAATTTTAATTAATTAGGACTTATATTTTTATGACACAATCGTACAAATGGCCTGGAAGATATGAGGGTTTATGTCATAACGAATGACAACCTCGGAGTCCTAAAATGAGTTCAGGGCTTGAATTTCATAGTATGATTACTAAAGGATGAAGTGAGGATTTATGTTGCGCTAGGAAAACTACCACGAAATCATATGGCTTGGTTGTTTATTTCTAAGGAAAGGAAGCTGACGAAGACGACCGTGCTGTCCACCGCGCTTGCTCTGAGCTCCTCGTTGTTACAGAGGGTTTAGTTTAAGAAATAATAATCAAGAGATGAGAGAAGTGTCATGGTTTAGAAGTTGAGTTTTCTAATGTGTCAATTTCAATGTCTTAAATTTTATTAAGGGAAATATTAAAGTTGATTAAGCAGAACCGATTAAGATGCCACGTTCCATCATCCCCGCACCACTATTTTCATCAAATTCACTTAGTCCAAATGAATTTGCTAAACTCAACTAAATGAGTTCCACACTTTGATTTAGACTGTGGAAAATCTCATTAGCAACACGTGGGTTATATCATCTGAGGTATTCCCGATCATTCAACTAGACAATTTAATTTAGTTATGATTGTAATGTTATTTGTTTTGTTTGTGATTAAGTTTTAAGTTGTCTTATATTTTGAATGTTGTGGCGGTGAATTTTATATTTTTTTTAATTTTAATCCTAATTTTTTGTTTCAGTTTTGAGGCTATCCTAAAGGTTTTAGTTTTCACGCAAGGTGAAATTGTTGTTTAACATGCAACCTTGCAAGAAAGGAAAGTAAAATATAGCCCATGTAAGTAAATTGAAATAAAATAAAAGTGTCCTTGGCGGGTCTTCTCTTCATTTCCAACTTCACTTAAGACGCATGTTAATACATTAAATATTTAAAAGAAAACACCTAGGTAGAGCTAAGGGAAGGTCCTAGTTGTCTACTGACCTGGGGTCGGGAGGCAGCAGGGTTTATATAATTGCGGAGCTTTATATTATATATATTATAAAAGATTATCAGAGTAAATGTAGCAATTGTGTCTCCCCACCTTTTATCAATACAAGTATACGTATTGTTCATGTAATAAAGGGCTCTAATGGAGACCTAGATATCGATCCCACAGCGAAGTTTAGAGATTAAGAACTAATTTCAGCAGATGCAATTACTATCTAGTTTACGGAAATAAAGAACGCTTATACTAAACTCTATTACTTAATTTTTAAATAGAAGATTGCAACTTAGAAAAAGTATCTTTCTCCTTGTTAAGAGAATTAAGTGAATGAATAATTAAATTTGTTAGAATTATATTTTACCAAATAGGAGTATTCCTATTCTTTACCCTTTGGTCCAGGCATAAAGAACATTGACTAATCCTATGCTTGGTTACTGAATCTATGGCTAGGCTGGGAGTATACCGGTTGCCACTTCAGAGCTCCCACGTTCCCCTCGTCTGAAGGCTAACATCTACACTTCAGCTCCCAAACGATAAGACCAAATTGAAGATTTTAGTCTATCACACTAAAATATCCAATTCTACGCCCGATAAATAATATTTCCCTATTCATTTGCACCCTCCTTCCAAGGCTTTTGACTTCCCTTAATCTTAGATGTAACCTTTACTATAGTTGATAATTCAACATATTTTTAACAATTCAATTGGCCAAATTGAAAGTAAATTAAGATTTAAGTAAAAAAATTATCACTATTTTTATTTAATGTTTTTAGGCACAAATAATTCAAATCTTCATTTCACAAAATCTCAACAACAATGAGAAAGACAGAGAAAACTACTCAGAATGCATAGGAAAAATAAATCAAAACTTGGATTTCATTTAAAGTTATAAAACAATAAATAAAAACTTATCTCGAATCTTCTCCCCAAGCAGACTCCTTGAAGTTCCTCTAACTCTTCCTTCTTATACAACACACTTAATTATACTTACTAATATACTCTAAAACACACTAATGCACACATAATAGACTCACCACACACTACTGACTTCGACAAGACACACACTTTTCAGCCTCAATTTGTCTATATTTAAAGAAGAAGGAATATATCCAAAGGTTGCTTAAGCACCTTTTCAAAAAGTGTCCATATTCAATGTATTTGGCTTGAACCGACATTTTCGCCATCGGCGGGCTCGATCTCGCCTCCGGCGGGTTTCTAGAACTTTGGCTAACCGCTAAAGCTCGCCGTCGGCGGGTTCGATCTTGCCGTCGGCGGGCTCCTTTAAAATATATTCAAAACTTTCAGGAAATTCACGCCGTCGGTGGCCTATTCCTCGCCGTCGGCGGGATAGTTCAATTTCCATCTCTTTTTAGTCCTTTTCGTTCCAGATTTGCTTCTTTTCGATCTTTTTGCTTCCATTACTTATAAATCTTCATACCTGCAATAAAAAATAAAAAATATCTTTCTTTAAAGTACAATTTCATATAAAATTGGTATGAATTTCTTAATACATTTTTCTGCGGTCAAAATCCCCTAAACTTAACTTTTACTTGTCCTCAAGGAATCTTGATACTATATAAAAGTAATGATTATTTGTAATAAAATTTTAATTCAGAAATACTATGAATTTGATTTAAATAAAATATTATAGTAAAGTTTATTAGAAAGATTTTTAGATAATTAAATTAACTTTATAGATGTAAGGTTATTTAGTCATTAAGTTTAAGATTTCTAGTCTTCTATTTATTTCAAGAATGACTATATTTTGCAATATTAAATTACTTAAGATATTCAAATGATAAGAATTTCATGAAAGCACTACTTAGTAAAATACTAATCCATATATATAAGTTAAGAAATGTAACTGAGTTTACCCTTTATGTTGATTCAAATGAAGCCAATTTTTGATAAGGCATCTCCTCAAGCTTCTCCTCACTTACTTTTTCTTTTCTTTTCATTTGGATTGATTTTTCAATCCTTCTTTCTTCTTCTTTTTTTTTCAAGTGAGGATTACTGTATCTAGATAGCCTGTTAATAATTTTGAACTTCACATTCCTCTTCCTAAATTTGAAACTTAAAACACTTACTTACCTTATATGTATTTCAAAGTTTTTACTTCATTGAGTTTTAATCTTTTCTTTCTCAACTAAATACTTAAGAATTTCATATTTTGAAATATAATTTTCCTTACTTTAAATAGTTAACTATATTCTTATCCTCTTATACCAAATATTTTAACCTACAAAATTAGTTTAATCACTAGAAATATTTCTTTTAACTTTCTACAATAAATTAAATAAATTAATTATTGTTCACTGAATTAAATTCATTACAGAAAATCATTTTATAATAATTTTTGAAAATATAAATTGAGAACAATTTAATAATTAAATTTTTTATTTATTTTTCCTCCCCCAAACTTAAATTTTCTATTTATATAGGGTGAAAAGAAAATAAACTGTAAATTTAAATCATACCTTCGTGCTTTAGGTATTTCTCCTTGTTGAAGTTCTGCAGGTTCTTTTCATCACTTAATTAACCTGTACTGTTAATAATTATCTACACATATATAATATCAAAGAAATTTGCTGGGTAAAGAAGTTTTGAAATAAGTATAACTACTAATACAATTTATAACACAACATAACACAACATCCACATATATTTCACAAATCCAGTTTCAAAGTTACAATCACAAATTGAAATATTAAAATTTAAAAGCCACACAAATTTAACTTATGCAACAATATTAAAATGTCTTACACAACATAATAATCAAAATTTATAAACTAAACATCAATACTGAATCTAAGAAAACAAACAAACAATCACATAACATAAATACCTAAGCATAGAATCTAATCATCAACATTAAAATCCCAAACTATATCCTCGTCTCCTTGTTCAGCAGGTGGAGTAGGCTGGTAGTGAGTATAGCAGAGGCACTCAGAAAATATAACATCAGGCTCTCCTCTCCGATAACGATTCTCAGCATCATAGTAGGCTATCTCAAATTCAGGATGTCTCTTGAGATAATTGATGTCATAATTATACCTCTGTTCTAATCCTCCAATTCTCTAATCAATATGCTCCAATTTTTCTTCAATCTTTTCAAAACTTTTTCGGTGCAGGGTCATTTCATTCATCAAATCATAAAGGGTAGGAGAACTATAGGTATGAGGGTCATAACTAGTAGAGGGAATATCCCTACTAGTTGAAGGTGCATAGCTTCTAGTCCCAGATCTCCATCCTTCGTGGGATACATAAGTTTTTATATTAGCCTGGGTAATGGGTTTCATAGGTTCAACCCATTCCTCATCATCTCTAACCTCTACTCCAGATAATTGGCAGAGTACATAAATTAGACCATGATGTCCTAGTCTCCTCCACTTTCACTTCATGCAGTGGCTAATATATTTTTGCAAATAATACTTCCCACATTAATACTTCTGTGGTTCTGAAAAAAAAAATTCAGAACCGCTCTATCTCTTGTTACTTCACTATGGTGATAGGTAGGTAACAAAGTAGAACAAATAAAATAATGCCAAGCTTTAGATGTTGCATTTAACATAGACAAAGGGAAGTTAACCCGTTCATGCTGCTTTATTTTCCAAGTCCCTTTCCCATCAGTGAGAAAGTTAATCACCTCCTCCAGCGGTCCTTCCATTATTCCGAATGTATCGTACTTGCTGGTATGCAGATCTTGTACTTCGTAGAAAGAATTTATTCTTGCAGCATTAATATCAACTAAAAATCCTCTTCCCTTTATTGGTACATCTTCTATCTCAGTCGGGTTGGCATAAAATTCTTTCACGATTTCAACTGCAGCTCTATTTGTTGTATAACAAAAATTTTCCCATCTTCTCTCTTTTATCGTTCGTTCCACTTCTCCTCCCATATTCTTAAAAACTCTATCTTGAATGCATTTTCTTGCTTTGATATTAAAGTTGTATCTTGATTGAGCTCTAGCATTCACGAATCGTGTCTCGTCATAATCTAGTCGCCTTTTCTATCGTGGAGCCATTTCTTGATCTATCAAATTTACAAAAATCTTGACTAAACTTCAAAATAATACCAGAATGGCTTCCAAAGGTGACTTAAAATAATCTAAAATGAATTCCATGGATTTCTTCCAACTATTTTTTCTATATTTCAGTTTTTTCGAAAATCCCCAAATGTGGAAGAAATACTCGGTGAAAATAAAAAATTTTTGCATGGGAGCGAAGCACTTGCCAAGGGAAGATAAAATTCGGTGTCAAAATGTGTTGATATTGCTCCAAATCCATGATCTCTCAAGCCCTAGGTAGGTTTTTCAAAGTTTTAAGGAAGGGAACGATGAACAGTGATGGTTGACCGGTCAAAATAAAGTGTTTTTCAGGATCTCGTCGTCAGCGGGAAAACTCTCACCGCCAGCGGGCTAATTAATCAAATAGGCTTAAAGTTTCTGGAAAATCTCGCCATCGGCGGCATCGTTCTCGCTGTCGGCGGGATTTTTCGGGAATTAATATTTTTAATATTTATAATGTTTTCAATTTATTTTATGCCTTGATAATGTCCGATCAATCAATTAAATACATTTTATTGTGATTAGATACTATTTTAACTCACATAAATTCACACAACACAAAACATAACAATTTTATATATGAAATCCAAGGTTTTACAATATGCATACACCACATTTACTTAACACTTAAAATTCAGCATCACAATCCAAACCACAGTACTCAAAACGCTGAGACTAAACAAACAACACATAGTATCATCTATACTGAGATCAAATCTTAAAATCTAAAATATCAAAAGTGCAAATTTCATAAAAATTAAATTCAAACAAACTCAACACATAAAAAAATACGAATGTCTTCTACTCGTCAGTGTCTGTACTAAATTCATCTCTGATATCTCTGATAGAACGTAGATGAATGAAAAGATTGTAGAAAGGCCTGTAAGGAAATTCTTCTGTAGAATCTTCTTCAATCCATCTTTTCTTTCTTAAAAGCCTTATGAAACTAGCCTCAAGATGTCCAGAATAATCGAAGTGTTCCTTCATCCTCCAATCAATATGATCAAATAAATCAGAGATATTATTAATGGAAGTCATCACATTTTGTACCTCTTTTTCCAATCATTTGAGTTTTCGTAAGATCATATTTGTTTTATCAATAAAGGACCTGAGTGAAAGAGATTTTTGAGATGCTTGATCCGTAGTAATGGCTGTCTCATTATCGTTATCTAGAGTAGGAAACATATCAGTCGGATCTAAAGGCTTCCAAGGCAAAAGTACCTTTTCCCAGGCTTCATAAGAAACTTAGTACTGACTGCATAATGCAAAAATTGTTGAAGGATGTCCAAACCCATAAATCAATCCATGCACAATCAGGCCTAAAGCAGACTTCACAATAATTGAACCAACATCGATAGGTAATCCTGCTTGAATACAATAATTCAGAATTACACACTCCTTAGAAACTTTGTTTACCCTCATAGTGGGTAATAATTTTGAAGAAATAAAGAAGTGCTAGTGTTTAGAGACGGGGTTTAGAAGTGATGCAGAAAAGCTAACATACTTGTCTTCTCTTGTTTCCCAATCTTCTGATTCATCAATCAAATATCGATATATCTCATTCATATTATTTCTTGTAGGAACTAAATTGGAATAGTGGCAAACAGGTGTATTTTCAATTGAATATAACTCATTGATTCTAGAATGAGTGAAACTTACCCATCTGCCTCGCACATAAACGCTTCCGTTGTTGATTCCATGAAGATTGGAGAAGAATTCTTTTACTACGAGGATGACTACTCCAGAAGTTGTAAAGCATAATACCTCCCAATGTCGTCGCATAATCAACTCCTTGATAGACGTTGTCGAATTCTCCACCCCTCTATTCACGAATCCTCTTTCTTTGATTAATCTTTTCTTCATCATAACTTTGTTGAAGATTCGTTGGGCCTCATAACTAACAAACTTTCTGCAATTGAACACTCAGGATCTAGTGATTTCAAGTGGATTGGATGCCATAATGATGAGTTTTTGTGGAGTTTCAAATCATTTTCAGGAAGTAAATGGTTTAGATTTTGAGTTTTAGGCATTCTTAACGAGTTAAAACACTTAGAATCACCAGAAACCATCAAAATAACTCCCTAAATCGCTCATTCACCGATCTCGCCATCGACTGCAACGATCTCACCGTTGGCGGCAACGATCTCGCCGTTGATGGGATTCTTAAAAATAAGAACTGAATTTGGCAGGCAAAACTCACCGTCGGCAGCATCAATCTCGCCGTTGGCGGGCTAAGGCAAAATTTCCCAGTTTCGCTCTGGTCCGAATGCTTTCCAATTTTGTCTATGTATCCAATATCGTGATGATTATAAATATAAATTTGAGTAGTAGAATTCATTTTATACCAAAAATAGTAATAAATCAAATAAATATACAATTATTACACCTAAATAAAGTTCACTATGGGTTGCCTCCCATAAAGCGCTTGGTTTAACATCGTCAGCCCGACCTATTCTGGTTATTAATCAGGTTGACTGAGCTTTAAAACCTCTTTAAAACTTGGTCTTTTTCCTTCAAAATATGGTTTTAATCTGTGTCCATTTACTTTAAATCTGTGTCAAGTCTTTTGATCTTCAATTTCTACAACTTTGTATGTAAATATTTGAGTTATAGTGAAAGGTCCTAACCATCGAGATTTTAGTTTCCCAGGAAATAATTTCAATCTTGTATTATAAAGTAAAACTTTTTGTCCTAGTTCAAAATTTTTTTATTTAATCTTCCGATCATGCCATAATTTCATTTTCTCTTTATAAATTCTATCGATTTTATAGGATTCATTTCTTAATTCTTCTAATTCATTCATCTGCAACAATCTCTTCTCACTAGCATCTTTTAAATTATAATTGAATTCTTTAATCGCCCAATACGCTTTGTGCTCTAACTCAACTGGTAAGTGACAAGTTTTTCCATAAATAATCCTATAAGGAGTCATTCCAATCGAGGTTTTATAAGCAGTCTTGTATGCCCATAATGCAGTGTCTAGTCTTGTAGACCAATCTAATCTACTAGGGTTTACAGTTTTTTCTAAAATTCGTTTAATTTCTCGATTAGAAACTTCAGCTAATCCACTAGTTTGTGGATGATAAGCAGTCGATATTTTATGAATAATGTTAAATTTTTCTGCCAATTTCTAAATATATTTATTCCTAAAATGGGATCCTCCGTCAGTAAAAATCACTCTCGGCATTCTATATCTTGTAAAAATATTTTTCATTAAAAATTTTGAAACACTCTTAGCATCACAACGAGGTAAGGCTTGTGCTTCAATCCATTTAAAAATATAATCAACAACAACTAATATATATGAGTTTCCAAATGAAGGAATAAATGGTACCATGAAATCTAATCCCCAAACATAAAAAATTTCAACTTCTAATATAAAATTCAGAGGCATTTCATTTCTTCTAGATATATTACCTACTCGTTGGCATTTATCGCAAGTTTTGATATATCTATAAATATCTTTAAAAAGAGTAGGCCAATAAAATCCATATTGTAAAATTTTATAAGCAGTTTTATCAGTCCAAAAATGTCCTCCAAATTCAGAATTGTGACATTTTTGAATAATCTATTCAGTTTCTTCATAAGGCATGAATCTTCTAATAATTAGATCCTTACATTGTTTATATAAATATGGTTCATCCCAAAAATACGTTTTAGCATTGTAAATGAATTTTTTCTGTTGTTGCAGAGTTAGCATGAGTGATAAAATATCACTTACAATATAATTAACTATATCAGCATACCATGATATTTTCCACAAATTTATATTATAAAGTTGTTCGTCAGGAGAACTGTCTGTAATTTCATTGTCAGTGTCAGATAATTCACAATATTCTAATCTTGACAAATGATCTGCAATTTGATTATCAGTTCCCTTTCTATTAATTATTTCAAAATGAAATTCTTGCATCAGTAATATCCATCTGATTAATCTTGGTTTGGTCTATTTCTTTTGCATTAAATATTTAATAGCAGAGTGATCAGTATGCACAATACATTTAGTTCCAATTAAATAAGGTCTAAATTTATCAAAAGCATAAACAATTGCTAATAATTCTTTTTTGTAACTGTATAGTTGATTTCAGCACTATTGAGAGTTTTACTAGCATAGTATATAACTTTAAAAAATTTATCATACCTTTGTCCAAGAACAGCTCCTATAGCATAATCACTAGCATCACACATAAGTTCAAATGGTTTCTCTCAATTAGGTGAAACTATTATAGGTGTTGTGATTAATTTATCTTTTAATAATTTAAAAGCATTTAAGCATTTTGTAGTGAATTTAAATTTCTTGTCTTTTTCTAAAAGTTGGTATAAAGGTTTAGTATTTTTCGAAAAATCTTTTATATAGCGTCTGTAAAATCCGACATGTCCAAGAAAACTTCTTACCCCTCTCACTGTAGTAAAAGGAGGTAATTTAGCTATAACTTGAATTTTTGCAGGGTCTACTTCCATGTCATTTTCTGAAATTTTATGCCCTAATACTGTCGGCATATTTTTAGGTTGTAAATTTAATTTAAGTATATATATATAATTTGGAAAGTAGCATTTGGTTTTGAAAATAATTTTAAGTTTAAAGATTTCATGATATGAAATTAAACTGATCTCACATCACAAATAGTTTATATAAAGGAGCACCGAACCACAAACTGTGTATCTATCACAAGGAATAGTCACACTGCTTGACGATGGGGCTCGATTAAATAAACTAAAAGATTTGTGACATCCGTTTGGTCTGCGAACCAATTTTATAAGCCGATAGGTTCCCCTGCTTAATATAAAGGAATTAAACAGGGTTTATATTACTCAGGTTCTTAAAGTTCCCTATAAGGGCGAGCCCTTATAGTTAATTACATCCTAAATGACGGGAATCATTTAAGAAAACTCTCGATAATGATCAGTGGTTTTGCTCTCAAGAATTTCAAAGTTTAAGGTTTTCAAAGGATTGAATTTTAGAATTTCAATAGGGAATGGATCGAGTTTGGAGCAGTTTATTTTAAGAGTCCAAAGGAAGAGAAGTAGGAGAAGCTGAGGATCCAAGAAGAATCTTGGCAACTTCCCAAACTATCCTATTGTTTGGCTTCAATTTGGGAGTTCATTTAATGTTTCATCTTGCCTGTTTTAATTAATTAGGACTTATATTTGTATGACACAATCATATAAACAGCCTTGAAGATGTGAGGGCTTATGTCGTACCAAACAACTACCTCGGAGTCCTAAGACCGGTTAGGGCTTAATTTGCATAAGAAAATTATGCAAATGCCTAATAAAAAGTTGAGGATTTATGTTGAACTAGGCAAATTACCTCGAAATCCTATGGCTAGTTGTTATTTAATTTCTAAGAAAGGTTTAGCTGAAGTAGATCCGAGTTTTGCTGACGACGATGGCCGTGCTGCCCACTATGCTCCAAGCTCCTTGTTATTGCATAGGTTTAGTTTTAGAAGGTGGAAAATCAGGAGATGAGAGAAGTGTTTTGGTTTAGAGAAATCTTAAAATTCAAGTGTTTTTTAAATGTTTTAATTAAAATAAATCTTAAAATTGATTATAACAACACCGGTTAAAATCTCACGGTTCTATCCTTCCGGCATTCGTTATTTTTATCGGATTCACTTAGTCTAGATGAATTTGCTAAACTCAACTGAATGAGTTCCACACTTTCATTTAGACCGTGGGAAATCCTATTAGCAACGCGTAGGTTACATCATCCAAGGTATTCCCGATCATCCAACGAGACGTTTTAATTTAGTTAAAGTTGTAGTTTTTGTTGTGTTGTTTGTGATTAAATTTTGAGTTGTCTTATATTTTGAAATGTTGTGGCGGTAAATTTTATCTTGTATGACTTTTAATTTAGTTTTGGGTTTCAGTTTTGTGGCTATCCTAAAGGTTTTAGTTTTCATGCAACAATCTTATTTATCATGCAAGAAAAGTAAAACGCGGTGCAGGTAAATAAATTGCAATAAAGTAAAAGCGTACCTGGAGGCTCTTCTCGTCATTCGCAGCTGAGACTTTAGTATTGCATTGTATATATGTGTTTATAATTTTGCAGAAATTAAAGCATGCCAGAAAACAGGAAGAAGTAGAACTAACAAGAAGTAACTACTCAATCCTATGATGTCTATGTTTAAATCCTGGTTGTCTACCAATTCTTATGATGTCTATGTGAATTCTTATGTTGTGTTTCAATGAACTTTTTTAATTTAATTGAGGATGGTTTCGTTAAGCAGACATATTAAGTTTAATAGACCTCAGAGGTATCCAAACAGTCAAAGAAGGATGTAGGTCCATGCTTCCCTCTCATATCCTGATGAAAAGTCTCGGGCTCATTTAGACTTATTATGTTGCTTAAAAATTCACCCCACCTATACCCTTATGCTTAATGAACACAGTTGTTCGGGGTAGATTGGGGCAGATGGGTTTAGGTGTGGTTTGGATTTGGATTGGTGGCAATTGGTAGTTTGATTTGGACTTATGGGAGTATTATGAAGAGTTTATGGTTTTTAATTGAGTTTGATTTTAGTTTGGGGAATGGAGGATTTGAATTTGGTTTGTGTTTGTATTTGGTTTGGGTTTGAACTAGGTTTGGTTTTGGTTTTGGTTTGAATTTGGTTTTGTTTTTGGTTTGTTTTTTGGAGCTAGGAAGTTTAAGTTTGGAATGTGAATTGAGAAGGTTGTGTGGACATCGGGTAAAATTTGGGTTACTTCATGCATTCATTAAGCATAAGGGTATTCTTATTATGTTTTCTACACTAAGTTGTGATTTCCTAGGGTCTTTGTAAAGGGAAAAATAAACCATGCCTCAGGAGGCCTATCCTAGGTTTGATTGCTATCGTGTTGGTATCGTATTATGATTAGGACTGCTGTTGTTGTTGTGATTTGTGATGGTTGTGTTATTTATATATTATCATTTTATTATGTTATTATTGTTTATGTTGTTATGTGTTATTATTCTTTGTTATTGTTTATTATTTGTGTTGTTATGTTATTTAAAAATTATTATCTTTTATGTGTAATTAAAATTATTATTATCTTTATGGTTTATTTAATTTATTATTTATTATCTTATGTGATTTATTTACTTTATCATTATTTATTTATTTAATTAATTGTTATTTATTTATTTTATTTTACTTAACTTGATATTTATTTATTTAAATTATTATTTTAGTTTCAATTTATTTTATTTTGTTATTTAATTTAATTTAATTTAATTTAATTAATTATTATTTACAATTATTATTAATTTAATTTAATTTAATGTAAAGCATTATTGTTTAATTTAATTTAATTTAATTTGTTTTATTTTATTTAATTTAATTTAAATTACTATTTATTTGCATTATTATTTAATTTAATTTAATTTAATTTATTTAGTTTAATTTATTTTATTATTTATTTACATTATCATTTAATTTAATATAATTTGTTTATTTAATTTATTTAATTTTTAAATTTTATTTATATTATTATTTAATTTAATTTAATTTAATATGATTTGATTAATTTAATTTATTTAATTTAATTTAATTTATTATTATTTACAATTATTATTTAACTTTAGTTTAATATTCGGTTTTCATTAATTTATTTAACTTAATTTAATTTAATTTTAAATTATTTATTTATTTACATTAATATTTAATTTAATATAATTTTGATTTATTTAATTTGTTTAATTTAATTTGATTTAATTTATTTTATTATTTATGTACATTATCATTTATTTTAATATTTGATTTTCATTTATTTAATTTAATTTAATTCATTTAATTTAATTTAAATTATTATTTTAATTATCATTTAATTTAGTTTATTATCCATTTATATTATTTAAATTATTTTTAATTTATATATATATTTGTATTATTTATTTTATTATTCTTTATATTCTTATCTTTTAATATATATATATATATATATATATATATATATATATATATATATATATATATATATATATATATATATATATATTATAAGTCATTTTTATTTTAATTTATTATTGTTATTAATTATATGTATATTTAAGTCATCATTTATATTATTATTTATTTAATTATAAAGCTTTTCATTTTCTCTCTCCTCAATTATCATTTTCGTTATTTAAACTTATGATCATTTATATTAAGTTATTATTTATTAAAAATTATTATTTACACATATGTTTACATTTAGATTATTTTAAAGAGGCATGGTATTTTTATTTGCTTATTTTTACTATTATTTATCTATTTATAAAGCTTTTTTAAATTATCCTTTCATTTATTTTAAATTATTAACCTTTAATTAAAGCTATTAGAATTATTATTTAATTATATTATTTTTAAAAAGAACGACATTTTTATTTACTTATTTTTTGTATTTACAATTATTATTTTATTATTATTATCCTTTTCTTATATTTTCATTATCTTTTAAGTTTATAATCATTTATTTTATTCTTATCACATTACTTTTTATTATTTACATATTGTTATTATTCATTTATATATATATATATATATATATATATATATATATATATATATATTATTCATTTATATTTTAGTAGTATATAGTTCTGTTATTTAAATGTAGTGTAGTTATTTATTTAGTATTATAATTTATTTACAATATTATTTAGCACATAAAGTATATTTACATTTATTTTATTTATTTTACATATGTATATAGTTATGTTATTTTATTATCATACATTATTAAAAATTTATTCCATTTCCTCTTATCTTATTTTATTCTTATGTTTATTTATTTTCTTCTTTTTTTTATTTTTATTTTCTTTATGTTATATTTCTTTTCGATTTTAAATCTCATATTTTTTTTAAGTGTTAGTAGAAATAGGTGGTAGATTTGTAAATATTTAACATTAGCCATATAACTTTGCATAAAAAGAATTCCTAAACATATACATGAATAAAATTTAAAAAGCATGAAGAAGAAACAACCTACACATGATTTTGATTCTAAATAGCTTGCATGAAAGGGAAAAAAAGAAAATCCCTAAGGCTAAGCATGAAAAAGTTTAAATGGTGTGAAGATTTGTAATAATTAACACATAATATTTTTTTTTTGAAACCTATGTAGAGGAAGAAGATTTTTTAAAGAAAATACATGTATGTGTGGGGTCTTAGGCTAAGCATGAGAGGGGTGAAACATTTCTTTGAAGCTTAAATGTTCATAAGATAAAAGAGAGGGGGAAGAAGCTTACCTTGCTTTGGAGGAGTTGATGGAAGAACCCTTGAAGAATCCTTGTTGAAGCTAACGACTAGAAGGGGATTTGGGTGGGTGTGGCTTCGCTTGGAAGAAGGAGAGGAGGAGGAGGAGAGGCTCACGGCTAGGAGGGGATTTTTTGGGGGGTGGAATGGCTAATTGTAAAGGTGTGCGTGTAAGGGAGTGTAAGTGAGATTATGAGAGGGATTTTTTGGAGGAGGCTCACGGCTAGGGAGTCAAAGGGGGAGTAATGGAGAGATGAGGTGGAGGTGTGGTGAGGGTAAGGAGGAGGTGAGGTGGGTAGGGTGAGGTGGCTAGTAGGGTGAGGGAGAGGTGAGGGGAGAGGCATGGAAAGATATTTTCCTTTTTTTTTATTTCATTTATTTATTATATTTTTTATTATATATATATATATATATATATATATATATATATATATATATGATTTTAGGGCTGCCATGAGATTAATTTGATTAATTTTGGTTTAATTTTGGTTGATTTGAATTATTAGTTCAATTAGGTTCATTTGGGTTTGGGCTAACTTAACTTGGGTTTGAGTGAGAATGGGGTCTAGATGCCTTGACCAATATTATTCACATGATTCTACTGAAGATCTTTCATGAAGACACAAAGTGGTTTTGAGCTCATTTGAAGGTTCAATTTTGGCATGGATTGGATTTTTTATTATTTTGGACCATGTTGGGTTCGGGTCAAGTTATCTTGAGTTTGAGTGGGAATGGGGTTCAGAGGTCTTCAACAATAATGTATATATGGTTGTCTAGAAGAATTTTCATCAAGACATAAAATGGTTTGAATAGGTTTAGGGGGTCAATTTGGTGGATTTAAAACATGTGTTCAGCTTGGGTCAAAATTGGGGTTTCTTTGGTCCAAAATGGATTTGGGTAAGACCTGAGCTCAAATTATGGGCAATTGATGATCCAATTCAGTTTAAGAAGGTGTTATAAAGAGTTTGGCATTGAAATTTGGGAGGAATTGATTGACATTGGGTCACTTTAGGAGTTTTGGGTTATTTAGGCAGAATTGGGGTTTTGGATTTCAAGTGGAATTGGATTCAAATGTGGGTCACATTAGACTCAAATTTGGTCTAAGTTAATATTGGGGATGTTGAATTTTGGTTTAGAATTGAATTTGATGAAAATTGGGGTCAATTGGGTCAAGATTGGGTTTGGTTTAGGCACCTTTAGGTTAAATGGGCCAAGTTGGGATTTTGGATTGAAAGTGCATTAATTTGGCAAAATTGGCCCATAGTGTAGTTGAACAAAATGAAATTAGGAATTGCAGGATTTTTTGACATTTTTTGAGAATTTTTTTTTGAAGTTTTGGATTTTTGGGCAAAAAGGGTATTTTGGTTATTTTGAGGGTATTGGGGTGTATTTTTGGAAATTTTGGAATTTTTGGTCATGAATGGTCAATTTGAGTGGTAAGGAATATCTTGGAATGATTTTTGGGGGATTTTGGTGAATTTGAGTAATTTTGGAAATTTTGGGTATTTTGGGTAGTTCAGGGTTATTTAGGTGGCAAAGGGGCCAAAAATTGAAATTTTGGAAATTTGAAGGTGGCTTCAAGGTGAGTAGGATGTAATGACCAAGGGTCACTTACATTTGGTCCTCTATGTGTTGGTCCCTACCACTTAGTCATAGACTTAGGGCTGGGCTATCCACATGAGTTTCCAAAGAGTTCAGGGTTGAAATTAAGATGTGCAGTGTGTGTACGTTATGAATGTGAAGTGTATGAGTGGCGATCTCCAAACCTCCTTCAAGGTAAATCCTAAGGTCTGACCACCTATAGGAGACTTCTCCTAGGATTCCTTATGCTTGCCTTTTTCCTACCAAAAGGTGGAGGTTAGGTCTTAAGCATATAAAAACCCCCTAGTGAAGCAAGAAGAGTTTTGAATTTCTATGGGAAGGGTTTCATGACTAGTCCTCTAAGAAAGTCACCAGGAGAGTCCTATGGCTAGACCCTAGGCTATTCTAAAGAGAGACTAGACCTCAACCAAAAGTTAGGTCAACAAATACAATTCCTCATGCAACCATAAATTGACATTTCTCCCAATTTAGAGCTAAGTTAGTTTGTTCACATACCTCTAAGACTTTTTCAAGATGATCCAAGCATGTGTCAAATGATGTTCCAAATAGAGAGAAATCATCCATAAATACTTCTATTCCATCATCAATTAATTTACTAAATATAGACATCATACATCTGTGGAATGTTGCAGGTGCATTACATAATCCAAAAGGCATCCTTCGATAAGCAAATGTTCCATAAGGACTAGTAAATGTAGTTTTTTCTTGATCCTCAGGAGCAATATGTATTTGATGATAGTCGGTATATCCATCTAAAAAACAAAAAAATTTGTGTCCGGGTAGTCTATCTAAAGTTTGGTATAGGAATGGTAAAGGGAAGTGATCTTTCCTGGTGGCTGCATTTAATTTTCTATAAGCAATACATATACGTCATCCAGTAACTTGTCTTATAGGTATTAAATCATTATTTTCATTAGCTTCAACAGTCACTCCTCTTTTCTTAGGAACACAATGAATTGGGCTTACCCAAGAACTGTCCGAAATAGGATATATAATACAATTGTCTAACCATTTCAATATTTCTTTCTTGACTACATCTTTCATTATTGGGTTTAATCTCCTTTGGGGATCAACTCTTGGTTTATGTTCATTATCCAAAATAATTCTATGCATACAGATCGAAGGACTAATTCCCTTAATATCTGCTAAGGTCCAACCAAAAGCTTTCTTATACTTTTTAATGTGTCCAGAAGTTTTTGCTCTTGTGATTCATTTAATTCTGCCGATATAATAATTGGTAAAGTTAAAGAATTTCCCAAAAATGCGTACTTCAAATGAGTAGGTAAAACTTTTAACTCAAGTTCAGGAGGTTTAATAATCGATAGAACTATATTCTTTTTAGCGTTTTTAGTAATATCCAACATCTCAAATCTTTCTTGTATATAATCTAATTTTTCATTGTCTGTTTCTTCAATTAATTCTGTATTTTCTATTTCTAGTTTATCTTCAATGTATTCTTTAAAATGTTCATTTTGTAAATGTTCAAGAGTTTCCATTCGAAAAAATTCATCTTCTTGTATAACAGGATATTTCATTGATTTCGCAATGTTAAAAGTTACTGCTTAATTGTTTACTCTCATAGTTAGTTCTCCTTTTTGAACTTCAGTCATAGCTCTTCCAGTAGCTTAGAAGGGTCTTCCTAAAATTATGGGTATTTCTTTATCTTCCTCCATATCTAAGATAATAAAATCCACTGGGAAGATAAATTTATGCACTTTTACTAACACATCTTAAATAACTCCTTTAGGATATGTCATTGAATGATCAGCTAACTGAAGAGTTACTGAAGTAGGTGAGACTTGTCCCAATCCTAATCTTTTAAAAATTGATAGAGGCATAAGATTTATGCTGGCTCCCAAGTCTCATAATGCTTTTCCATAAAATTTTTCTCCAATAGCACACGGTATAGTGAAACTACCAGGATCTTTTAATTTCTCAGGAAGCTTTTTCCGAATAATTGCACTACACTCTTCGCTAAGTGCAACAGTTTCATTATTTGTGAACTTTCTTTTCTTGTTTAAAATATCTTTCATAAATTTCACATAATTGGGCATTTGTTCTAATGCTTCTACAAAAGGAATGTTTACCGTTAATTTTTTCAGGATTTCAAGAAATTTAGAAAATTGCTTATCCTTTTTATGTTGCTTTAATCGCTGAGGAAATGGTGGTGGTGGTCTCTCTATAGAAATTTTCATAGGAATTAGTGGATATTCTAAATTTCGATCTTGCTGATCCTTTTCTTTTTCGCTCTCACTTTCTCTTTTTCACTTTCGGTTTCTTTTTGTATTCTTGTTTCAAATTCTTTTCCACTTCGTAACTGTATCGCTTTAATTTGTTCTTTTCCTTGATCTTTAGGATTTATTTCCACATTACTAGGAAAAGTGCCAGGAATTCTATTATTAAGTGCAGTAGCGATATGTCCAAGTTGAGTTTCAATATTTTTAGTTGTAGTTCCTTGATTTTGTAATTGGTTCCCTTGAATTTGTAGCTGATTTTCCTTGATTCTGCAAATGCTGACCCATATTTAATATTAATTCTTCCATAGATAACTTATTTCCTTAAATTGAGAGTTATTATTAAATCCAGGTGGATAAGAAGTTTTATAATTTGAATTTCCTTGGGTAGATGAATTTCCTAATGGGTTTACTGAGTTGTTCATCCCTTGTTGATTAGCAGAGTTGTTATTCCAATTAAAATTTGGATGGTTCTTCCAACCAAGGTTGTAATAATTTGCATAAGGATTATTGGGTCTATTATTAATAGCCTTTAAAGTTTCATATGAAGATTGAGCTTCTATAAGTTGTCCAGATGAATTTTCTTCTATTATATTGGGAGAATAATTCATTCCAAAATGATCTAATTTCTTGGATATAGCAGCAATCTGAGAAACTAACATAGATATTGCATCAGAGTCATGTATACTAGCTATTTTCTTAGGATTCAACCATTTAGAAGGCCATTGAAAATTGTTGGTAGCCATTTCTTCAATTAATGAATAAGCCTCATCAAATGGTTTTGACATTAATGAACCTCTAGCAGCAGCATCTATAATAGATCTAAGAGATCCTACTAATCCATTATAAAAAGTTTGTATAATTAACAAATCTGGTAACGCATGATGTGAGCATTTCCTAAGAAGATCTTTAAATCTCTCACAAGCTTCATATATCAATTCTCCATCAAACTGACTAAAAGATGTTATGTCATTTCTAAGCTTTGCAGTTTTTGAAGGAGGAAAATATTTGGATAGAAATTTTTGTGATAGTTCTCTCCAAGTTCTAATAGATCTAGGTGCTAACGAATTTAACTACATCTTAGCCTTATCTCTTAAAGAAAAAAGAAAAAGCCTAAGTCTAACAACATCATTAGATACTCTGTCATATTTAAAAGTAGCACAAAGTTCTAAGAAACTAGAAAGATGTAAATTAGGATCTTCGTTTGGTGAACCACTAAATTGATTATTCTGTACCATTTGGATAATTGCAGGTTTAAGCTTAAATGAATTAGCCGCTACATCAGGATTTTGGATAATTAAATGAATTTAATCTAATGTTGGGTTAGCGTAATCTCTTAAAGGTCTGGGTTAATTTATATTTTCAATTGCTGGATTATTTGCCATTTGAGTTAAATTTATAGCTTCTTTTCTCTGTTTTCTAATTCTTTTAATAGTGCGCTCTAATTCCAAATCGTAAGGTATTAAACTTTCGGTTCCAAATTTATGCATACACAAATTAAGTAGATTTTTTTAAAAAAAAAAGTCTGTTACTCTAGTAATTATCTTTAATAATTATTTTATTAATTACCTTAATAATTACTTTACTTCCCCAGTAACGACGCCAAAAACTTGACCTGGGGTCGGGAGGCAGCAGGGTTTATATGATTGCGGAGCTTTATATTATATATTTTATAAATGATTATCAGAGTAAACTTAGCAATTGTGTCCCCCCCTTTTATCAATGCAAGTGTATGTATTGTTTAAGTAATAAAAAGCTCTAATGGAGTCCTAGATATCGATCCCACAGCGAAGTTTAGAGATTAAGAACTAATTTTAGCAGATTCAATTACTATCTAGTGTACGAAAATAAAGAACGCTTGTACTAAACTCTATTACTTAATTTTTAAATAGAAGATTGCAATTTAGAAAAAGTATCTTTCTCCTTGTTAAGACAATTAAGTGAATGAATAATTAAATTTGTTAGAATTATATTGTGTCAAATAGGAGCATTCCTATTCTTTACCCTTTGGTCCAGGCATAAAGAACATTAACTAATCATATGCTTGGTTACTGAATCTGTGGCTAGGCTGGAAGGATACCGACTGCCACTTCAGAGCTCCCACGTTCCCCTCGCCTGAAGGCTAACATCTCCACTTCAGCTCCCAAATGATAAGGCCGAATTGAAGATTTTAGTCTATCACACTAAAATATCCAATTCTACCCCCGATAAATAATATTTCCCTATTTATTTGCACCATCCTTCCAAGGCTTTTGACATCCCTTAATCTTAGATTTAATCTTTACTATAGTTGATAATTCAACATAATTTAACAATTCAATTGGACAAATTGAAAGTAAATTAAGATTTAAGTAAAAAGATTATCACAAATTTTATTTAATGTTTTTAGGCACAACTAATTCAATTCTTCTTTTCACAAAATCTCAACAATAAGGAGAAAGACAGAAAAAACTACTCAGAATGCATGGGAAAAATAACACAAAACATGGATTTCATTTAAAGTTATAAAACAATAAATAAAAACTTATCTCGAATCTTCTCCCCAAATTGACTCCTTGAAGTTCCTCTAACTCTTCCTTCTTATACAACACACTTAATTATACTTACTAATATACTCTAAAACACACTAATGCACACACAATAGACTCACCACACACTACTGACTTCCACAAGACACACACTTTTCAGCCTAAATTCTTCTATATTTAAAGAAGAAGGAATATATCCAAAGGTTGCTTAAGCATCTTTTCAAAAAGCGTCCAGATTCAATGTATTTAGCTTAAACCGACATTTTCGCCGTCGGCGGGCTCAATCTCGCCTCCGACGGGCTTCTAGAACTTTGGCTAACCGCTAAAGCTCGCTGTCAGTGGGTTCGATCTCACTGTCGGCGGGCTCCTTTATAATATATTCAAAACTTTCGGGAAAATCACGCCGTCGGCGGCCTATTCCTCGCCATAGGCGGGATAGTTCAGTTTCCATCTCTTTTTAGTCCTTTTCATTCCAATTTGCTTCTTTTCGATCTTTTTGCTTCCAATACCTATAAATCTTCATATCTGCAATAAAACATAGAAAATACCTTTCTTTAAAGTGCAATTTCATATAAAATTGGTATGAATTTCTTAATACATTTTCTTATGGTCAAAATCCCCAAAACTTAACTATTAGTTGTCCTCAAGTAATCTTGATACTATATAAAAGTAATGATTATCTGTAATAAATTTTTAATTCAAAAATACTATGAATTTGATTTAAATAAAATATTATAGTAAAGTTTATTAGAAAGATTTTTAGATAATTAAATTAACTCTATAAATGTAAAGTCTATTTAGTCATTGAGTTTAAGATTTCTAGTCTTCTATTTATTTCAAGAATAACTATATTTTGCAATATTAAATTACTTAAGTTCTTCGGATGATAGGAATTTCATGAAAGCACTACTTAGTAAAATACTAATATATATATATATATATATATATATATATATATATATATATATATATATATATGTGTTCGAAATGTAAGCGAGTTTACCCTTTAGGTTGATTCAAATGAAGCCGATTTTTGATAAGACATCTTCTAAAGCTTCTCCTCACTTACTTTTTCTTTTCTTTTCATTTGAATTGATTTATCAATCCTTCTTTCTTCTTTTTTTTTCAAGTGAGGATTACCGTATCCGGATAGCGTCGGCATATTTTTAGGTTGTGTTGTATTTTGAAAAGGGGTCGCTCTAACGAAGTTGTCGGCGAATTTTTTAATTTAATTTAAATAAATAGTTTGAAAAGTAGTATTTGATTTTAAAAATAATTTTTTAAATTTGAAGATATATGAAATCAAACCGATCTCACATCCCAAATAGTTCATATAAACGAGCACCGTACCACAAACCGTGTATCTATCCCGAAGAATAGGCACACTGCTTGACGATGGGGCTCGATTAAATAAACTAGAAGACTTGTGACATTCGTTTGGTCTGTGAACCAATTTTATAAGCCGACAAATTCCCCTGCTTGATATGAAAGCATCAAACAGGGTTTATATTACCTGGGTTCTTTAAAATTCCCTATAAGGGCAAGCCCCTATAGTTAATTACATCTTAAGTGACGGGAATCACCTAAGAAAACTCTCGATAATAATCAGTAATTCTGCTCTCAAGAATTTCAAAGTTTAGGTTTTCAAGGGATTGAATTTTGGAATTTCAGTAGGGAATGGATCGAGTTTGAAACATTTTGTTTTGGGAATTCAAAGGAAGAAAAGTAGGAGAAATTACAGATTCGAAGCGAACTTCGGTAATTTCCCGACTATCCTATTGTTTGGCTTGGATTTAGGAAAGTCCTAATGTTTATTTAATGTTCTGATCTTACCAATTTTAATTAATTAGGACTTATATTAGTATGACATAATCATACAAATAGCCTCGAAAATGTGAGGGTTTATGTCGTATCGGACGACTACCTCGGAATCCTAAGACCAGTTAGGGCTTAATTTGCAATGCAAATGCCTAACAAAAGGTTGAGGATTTAGGTTGCACTAGGTAAACTACCTCGAAGTCCTATGGCTTAGTTATTTAATTCTAAGAATGTTTAGCTGATGTAGATTCAAGTTTTGCTGACGACGATGGCCGTGCTGCCCACCATGCTCCAAGCTCCTTGTTGTTGCAGAGGTTTAGTTATAGAAGTCATAAATCGGGAGATGAGAAAAGTGTTTTGGTTTAGAGAAAATCTTAATTTCCAAGGGTTTTTGTGTTTTAATTAAAACAAATCTTAAAGTTGATTATAACGACACCGGTTAAGATCCCACTGTTCCATCCTTCCAAGCATCGTTATTTTTATCGGATTCACTTAGTCCGGATGAATTTGCTAAACTCAACTGAATGAGTTCCACACTTTCATTTAGACCGTGGGAAATCCCGTTAGCAACACGTAGGTTACATCATCCGAGAGTATTCCCGATCATCCAACAGGACGTTTTAATTTAGTTGTAATTGTAGTTTTGTGTTCTGTTTGTGAGTAAATTTTGAGTTGTTTTATATTTTGAAATGTTGTGGCGGTGAATTTTATCTTGCAATGACTTTTAATTTAGTTTTGGTTTCGGTTTTAGGGACTATCCTAAAGGTGTGGGTTTTCATGCAACGATTGTTTATCATGCAAGAAAAGTAAGTGCGATGCGATTAAATAAATTGCAATAATGTAAATTGCAATAAAATAAAAGTGTACCAGGAGGGTCTTCCCGTCATCCCAAGCTGCACTTAAAACACAATTAGAATATTTAAGCAAGTTCCTAGGTAAAGCTAAGGGAAGGGTTATGATTTTCTACCAAATTCCTAATCACTATAGCTTGAGTCATTTCCTATGACGTCTAGGTTCTTGTGTTTTGGTTTGAGGACAATTTTCTTCATCAAAGAATAATTAAGTTCAATTGTTCTTATAAGTATCCTATCATATTGAGTAAGTGCTTAAGAAGAATCTTAAACATCTTTTCAATACTGATAGGATTGTTTTAAGTTCAAAAGAATTTAATTAATTAGGTGAAGTAATCGTCCGAGAATTCAAGTTTTGTTATCTTGCTCAGTGAACTAGGATATTTGAATGTCCTATAAGTGGAGTAACATTTCATTTAATGTTCTATTTAGGGGTTATGATAACCAAAGTTTTCGAGGGCAAATTGGTGTTCCAATGATTTGTGATTTGATTTAATTTCAGTTATCGGGTTTAAATTTGGAATAGTGTTCAAGTTGCTTTATATTTAATTTCTTCATGTCTTAGGTGATGTTATTTTTTAATTCAATTTAATTTAATTTTAATTTAATTTTAATTTAATTTTAATTTTAATTTAATTTAATTTAATTCAATTTAGTTTGATTTGATGTTAAATTAATTTAGTTTAATTTGATTTAATTTCCTTTAATTTAATTTAATTCGATTTAATTTTAATTTAATTTAATTTAATTTAATTTAATTTAATTTAATTTAATTTAATTTATTTAACTTATTTAATTTATTTAATTTATTTAATTTATTTAATTTATTTAATTTATTTAATTTGTTTAATTTGTTTAATTTGTTCAATTTGTTTGATTTAATTTAATTTAATCTCTAATTTAATTTTATTTTTAATTTTAATTTAATTGAAAATTTAAAAAGAGTTTAATAATTTAACTTTTTAATTTAATTTAATGATTAAGTCCTTTAACATTTTAAAACTTAAATTTGAATTATCACTTTAATCAGGAATTAAATATTATTGAGATGATTAATTTAGGGATTTTTAAATTAAAGAACAAATCTCTTCCTAATAATATCCCTATTTAATAATTCCAATTTTATTATTCTTCCAAATTTAATCAATTATTTAATTAAGGTTTATTTCAATTATTTTGAAATTGTTTAGTAGGTTTCTACCCTTTAATTATTTAAATTTCAATCATCCAAATCAGATTAAGATCAAATATTTTATTTGTTAATTTTATTAAACCTAAAGTTTTAATTAAGGGTTAAAATTTTAATTGCCATTTTGCCCTTCAAGCTTAATAATTCCATAACTCACTAAATTGAGCTCAAATGAATTTGAATTTTTTATGTGACTTCACTCATATGTCAATAAAGACATGAGAGGAGAAAATGTGATTTTTCTGTATGTAATTTATTTATATAATTATTTTTGGTAGAAAATAGGGATTTCCAAGGAAAATTTAATAATATGACCAAGGGAAAGTTTCTGTCCTTAAGGAAATTATGAGACATTCCTAATGACCAGAGGACCACTTGGACCAATTTTGGTGACTTTGAAATTATATTATTTTTATTATAATTATTTTAAGTTTTGGAGTATTAATTAATTTAAAAATAAAATAAAGGTTGAAAAATGAATTTTATATTTTTCAAAAATCTCTCTGATATCAAGGAAATCAGAGAATCAATTTTTATAATTTTCTGATTTTTCTTTGATTTATCATAATTATTTTAGTGAAAATGCTAGAAAATACATTTTTTTTAATTTTAAAATTACCCTAAGGCTTTAAAATTTAATATCTCATCAAATAGACCTAAGAAAAATATGGGATTTGTTCCTAAGTGATTAAAATTTAAAATGTGACATTTTGGTGAATTTTATTATTTTTATGATTATTATTATTTTTTAATTATTAAAATATTAAAATAATGCAAAAAATTAAATTTTTTAGAAAATTGAAATTTTAATTTTCTAAAATTCCCCTGATATCAGAGAGGCTCCAAAACCAATTTGGTGAATTTTTGAAAGGTATTTGGAAAGTTATGAATTTTTAAAGTTCAAAATGGCTAAATGGCTCAATCAACCCATTTAGTAGGGCTAACCAAGTCCAATTGACTTCAAATTTTTATGGTGGGTTCCTCTGATCCTAAAGGTCAGTGGAGAATTGATTTCAAGTCAATTTGATATATGGTTAGCTCTAATTAATTAGGGAGCTATTTTGGGTGTTTAAGCCAATGAGGGTTATTTTAAATGAACTAATTCAAAACCTATTTTTCCTAGGGTCCTCTGGTCATAAGAGACATCACCAAATTTTCCTAGAATTTATTTCACAACATGCTAATTATTAGATTTAAAATACTCAAAACGGTAACATGAATTTGAAAAATCAATAACTTCTCATAGGGATGGCCTCTGACTTTGGAAAATTCAGGGAATGTTCCCAAATTCAGATGCTTCAAAAGCCCTATGGTCTCATGCCATGGTGAATTTCCTACATGCATGGAGAATTAAAACAATGCAGAGGGGAAATAAATCATTAAAAATAAAATACTTAATGAAATTAAATGATTTCTTTTCCACATTATTCTCCTCTGTTCACTGAGCAAGAGGGTATTTTTATTTTATTTTTCTGATTTTCCTACACAAAGTTATGGATTTTTGAAGTTTAGGGAATTAAATAAATAGAAAAATACCCTAATTTTCTATTTATCCACGCGGCGTCGCGTCAACCTCGGCAGCTCAGAAACGCCGCGTGTCGCTCCTGGGCCCCGCTGTGTCGTTCCATCTCCTGATCCGGTGCGATCCTGGCTGTCCGTCTGCGCGTGTATTAAATGAACAGCATCCGTTCATCGTCCCCAAGCATCCTTACCTGAGAGCCGTCCGTCTTCTAGGCCTAAGATCTCACTCGATACTTGACCAAATTTAACGTTCTTATACTCTATGGATTCGTCTCAGAAAAACGAAAACATCTATACGGTTTATGTGGCATGAAATTGACTCAATGAAAATGGAGAATGTTCAGAAGCTCGGGAAGAAGGGTGAGGCCATACCTTTGCTCGGAGAAGTGCGGCTTCGATCCGAGGGTTGTGTCACCTTCGATTGGATCCCGGCAAGCTCTAGCATGAAGTCTCCTGGTCCAGTGAATTGCACAGGTAGGATTTCGACCACGACGGATCACAAAGCTTGGAGGCTCGGAACAAGCTGGGTGGCCTCGGAGATGGGGCTTTCGATGGGAAACTTCTCCTCTTGGTCCAGGTGAAGGTGTAGGACCGGTCGATTTGAAGATTGGCTCATTGTGGCAAAGTGTCCTAGTTTTGGGTGAAATTTCGGTTGAGAAATTGGATTCGTTGGTGGGGATTAGGGCAAATTGACACCGGGGATCAAGCTGCTCTAAGTATGGAGAAGGGTTTGGAACAATTTTGGCGAGTTTCAGCGAAGGTTTGTGCAACTCTCTTCTCATGGCCATGAGGGGGTCGTGTTTAAATAGAGGTGGCCGGAGAGCCTCGCGGGGATGGCTAAGGGTCGAGATCACCGCCTCGGTCATGGGAAGAACAACCATGGTGGCCATTGGGCATGGAGCAGCTCAGCAAGGTGGAATTCCAAAGTTGGATCACATGTGAGCTCTCGGGTGTGGTGTTTTCAAGCGACCCAGGCGGCTGGCCGGCAGGCATGAGTCACCATCTTGACCAGGGAGGTCAGGGCTTGGCAATGGTGAAGTCAATTGGGTTTGGACATGTGTAAAGTAGTTGGATCAAAGTGGCATGGGGGGTGTGGCTATTTTGGCTCTAAATGGATCAACCCATCCTTTTGGGCTTGGTTCACCCTCCAAGGTGGCTTTAGGTGTCAAAGGAATCAGCTGGTTTGGCATGGAGAAGTCCCTATCCAAATATATTTGGATTAAATTTGGGTTAAGGTGAAACATGTTTAAGGTTAATGACTTTTAGGAGGTGCTTAAAGGACCTCCTTCTTTTGCCATTTAAGAAGGGTTGACAAATTAGAAATTCTCATGGCTTGCCAATGGCTTACATGCGGCTTCATGGCTTCATATGGCTTGGGAAAAGATTTGGTCAATTTCATGAAAAAAGGATTTTGTGAGTTTTGGCATTTTGATAGGAATTGTTATGAGGCTTGATTTTGAATCATTTAATGATAAATTAGGACTTTAGGAATGATTTTAAATTGAATGTGTGATGAGGGAAAGTGTCATGTGGGCTTTGTCATGAACTTTGGGCTTTTGAATTTGTCTTGGATGGGCTTTTAGGAAGGTTTAAGGGAAGTGGGCTTTAGGCTTGAAAATAAATTGGTGGATGGGAAATTTCTAAAAGTTTGGACCAAATAATTGTTGGGTTTGGTTTAGGAATGTGCCATGAGTAATTTGAAACAAGTTTGGAGTGATTTGGGTTTGAATTGGGTTGAATGTGGGCTTCTTTGGTGAATGGGCCAATATAGGTCAAATTGGGCTAACTTGGGCAAATGTTGGGCTAGGGTTGAAATTGATGTAAAATAAATGTTTAGAAATGTTTATGGGAGTGTTTCAAAGAGGTTTTGGCTTTGGTTGGGCTTTGATTTTGGGGTTTGGGCTTATTTGGGTTAGGTTTGGGTTTAGGTCAAAATTGGGCTTTTTGATTTTGGGTTGAATTTGAGTGGGATTTGGATCTAAATTTTGGGCAAATTATGTTAGGGTTTTGTTTGTAGGGATGTTAAGGAAGGTTTAGAAAAGATTTGGGGTTAATTGGAGTTGAATTGGGTGAGTTTGGGTTAGGTTTGGGTCATGGGTCCAAATTGGGCTTTAAGGCCAAAAGTGAAATTGGATCCAAATGTCAATCAAATTGGACTTGTATTTGATCTAGATTGGTGTTGGGAATGTTTAAATGAAGTTTAGAATTGAATTGGACCAGAATTTGGGTCAATTGGGTAGGTTTGGTTTGATATTGGATTCACTTTGGGTTAAAATGGGTCAAATTGGGGGTTTTGACAAAAGCAGGGTAAATTGACAAAATTGGCCCATGTTTTAGTTACATAAAATGAAATTGGGAATATTTGGGATTTTTTGGAATTTTTTGGGAATTTTCTGAATTTTTGGATTTTTGGGTCAAGAGGGGTATTTTGGGTATTTGGAGGGTATTGGGAGGTATTTTTGGAATTTTTGTATTTTTGGCTATGAATGATCAATTTGAGTAATGTGGAAATTTTTGGGATTGGTTTTGGAGAATTTTGGGTGATTTAGAAATTTTGAAAAATCTGGGTGATTTCAAGGGCTTTGGGTAGGCTAGGCGGGTGTAGGGTCCCGGGGGTCAAAATTGAAAATTTAGGAAATTGAAGATGGGGTGAATGTAAGTGGAATAAAATCATTTTGGTTGAGCCATGAAGCCATATCAAGCCCACATGAGCCATGAAAGGACTCATTTGAGGCATCCACTATGTTGTTCCTAACCTCTCTAGCAAGGCTTAGGGGTTAAGGACCATCCATGTGAGTCACCTTTATGACTCAGGAGGTCAAGTTGGGTATGGTTGTGTTTTAGGAGGTGTGTGAAAGTGTAGTGTATAAATGTAGTGTATGTGTAAGTCAGCCCTTTCACTGCACCGAGCCACCTAGTAGGCGATCCTAAGGCCAAAGAGTCCTATAGGAACTTATCCTTTAAACTTCCACATTTGATTTCAACCCTCTAGGTGATTAGGGTTCTATAGTCAAGTTTGTGGAGTTTGCAGGGAGTTGAGAAGTGGTTTGAAATTCTAAGTGGTGGGTCGCAATTCTAGTCCTCTAAGATAGTCAAAGGAAAAGCCTAAGGCTAGATCCTAAGTACTAAAGAGAAGAAGAGAAGATCTCATCAAAAATGAGGTCAACAATAGCATGTTAATAATTTTGAACTTCACCTTCCTCTTCCTAAATTTGAAACTTGAAACATTTACTTACCTTATATGTATTTCAAAGTTTTTACTTCATTGAGTTTTAATATTTTCTTTCTCAACTAAATACTTAAGAATTTCATATTTTGAAATATAGTTTTCCTTACTTTCAATAGTTAACTATATTCTTATCCTCTTATACCAAATATTTTATTGTACAAAATTAGTTTAATCACTAGAAATATTTCTTTTAACTTTCTATAAAAAATTAAATAAATTAATTATAGTTTACTGAATTAAATTCATTATAGAAAATCATTTTATAATAATTTTTTAAAATATAAATTGAGAAAAATTTAATAATTAAATTTTTTATTTTTTTTCCTCCCCCAAACTTAATTTTTTATATCTATTTATATAGGGTGAAAAGAAAATAAACTGTAAATTTAAATCATACCTTCGAGCTTTAGGTATTTCTCCTTTTTGAAGTTCTGCAGGTTCTTCTCATCACTTAATTAACCTGTACTGTTAATAATTTTCTACACATATATAATATCAAAGAAATTTGCTGGGTAAATAAGTTTTGAAATAAGTACAACTACTAATACAATTTATACCACAACATAACACAACATCCACATATATTTCACAAATCCAGTTTCAGAGTTACAATCACAAATTTGAAATATTAAAATTTAAAAGCCACACAAATTTAACTTATGCAACAATATTAAAATGTCTTACACAACATATTAATCAAAGTTCATAAACTAAACATCAATACGGAATCTAAGAAAACAAACAAACAATCACATAACATAAATACCTAAGCATAGAATCTAATCATAAACATTAAAATCCCAAACTATATCCCTATCTCCTTGTTTAGCAGGTTGCGTAGGCTGGTAGTAAGTATAACGGGGGCACTCAAGAAATATAACATCAGGCTCTCCTCTCCGATAACGATTCTCAGCATCATAGTAGGCTATCTCAAATTCAGAATGTCTCTAGAGATAATCGATGTCATAATTATGCCTTCATTCTAATCCTCCAATTCTCTAATCAATATGCTCCAATTTTTCTTCAATTCTTTCAAAAAATTTTCACTGCAGGGTCATTTCATTCATCAAATCATATAGGGTAGGAGAACTATAGGTAGGAGGGTCATAACTGGTAGAGGGAATATCCCTACTAGTTGAAGGTGCATAGCTCCTAGTCCCAGATCTCCATCCTTCATGGGATTCATAAGTTTTTATATTAGCCTCGGTAATGGGCTTCATAGGTTCAACCCATTCCTCATCATCTCTAGCCTCTACTCCAGACAATTGGCAGAGTGCATAAATTAGACCAGGATGTCCTAGTCCTTCTCCACTTTCACTTCTTGTAGTGGCTAATATACTTTTGCAAATAATACTTCCCACATTAATACTTCTGTGGTTCTGAATACAAAATTTCAGAACAGCTCTATCTCTTGTTAATTCACTATGGTGATAGGTAGGTAACAAAGTAGAACAAATAAAATAATGCCAAGCTTTAGAGGTTGCATTTAACATAAACAGAGGAAAGTTTACCCGTTCATGCTGCTTTATTTTCCAAGTCCCTTTTCCCATCAGTGAGAAAGTTAATCACCTCCTCCAGCGGTCCTTCCATTGTTCCGAATGTATCATACTTGCTGGTATGCAGATCTTGTACTTCGTAGAAAGAATTTATTCTTGCAGCATTAATATCAACTAAAAATCCTCTAGCCTTTATTGGTACATCTTCTATCTCGATCGAGTTGGCATAAAATTCTTTCATGATTTCAACTGCAGCTCTATTTGTTGTATAACAGAAATTTTCCCATCTTCTCTCTTTTATCGTTCGTTCCACTTCTCCTCCCAAATTCTTAAAAACTCTATCTTGAATGAATTTTCTTGCTTTGATATTAAATTTGTATCTTGATTGAGCTCTAACATTCACGAATCGTGTCTCGTCATAATCTAATCGCCTTTTCTGTCGTGGAGCCATTTCTTAATCTATCAAATTTACAAAAATCTTGACTAAACTTCAAAATAATACTAGAATGGCTTCCAAAGGTGACTTAAAATAATCTAAAATGAATTCCACGGATTTCTTCTATCTTTTTTTTCTATATTTCAATTTTTTCCAAAATCCCCAAATGTGGAAGAAATACTCGGTGAAAATAAAAAATTTTTGCATGTGAGTGAAGCTCTTACCAAGGGAAGATAAAATCTGGTGTCAAAATGTGTTGATATTGCTCCAAATCCATGATCTCTTAAGCCCTAGGTCGGTTTTTCGAAGTTTCGAGGAAGGGGACGATGAACGAGTGACGGTTGACCGGTCAAAATAAAGTGTTTTTCAGGATCTCGCCGTCAGCGGGAAAAATCTCACCATCGGCGGGCTAATTAATTCAAATAGGCTTAAAGTTTCTGGATAATCTCGCCGTAGGCGGCATCGTTCTCGCTATCGGTGGGATTTTTTGGGAATTAATATTTTTAATATTTATAATGTTTTCAATTTATTTTAAACCTTGATAATATCCGATCAATCAATTAAATACATTTTATTGTGATTAGATACTATTTTAACTCACATAAATTCACACAACACAAAACATAACAATTTTATATATGAAATCTAAGGTTTTACAATATGCATACACCACATTTACTTAACACATAAAATTCAGCGTCGCAATCCAAACCACAGTACTCAAAATGCTGAGACTAAACAAACAACACAATCTCATCTACACTGAGATCAAATTGTAAAATCTAAAATATCAAAAGTGCAAATTTCATAAAAATTAAATTCAAACAAACTTAACACATAAAAAATACGAATGTCTTCTACTCATCAGTGTCTGTACTAAATTCATCTCTGATATCTCCGATAGAACATAGATGAACGAATAGATTATAGAAAGGCCTATAAGGAAATTCTTCTATAGAATCTTCTTCAATCCATCTTTTCTTTCTCAAAAGTCGTATGAAACTAGCCTCAAGGTGTACAGAATAATCGAAGTGTTCCTTCATCGTCCAATCAATATGATCAAATAAATCAGAGATATTATTAATGGAAGTCATCACGTTTTGTACCTCTTTTTCAAAACCTTTGAGTTTTCGTAAGATCAGATTTGTTTTATCAGTAAAGGACCTGATTGAAAGAGAGTTTTGAGATGCTTGATCCGCAGCAATGGATGTCTCATTATCGTTATCTAGAGTAGGAAACATATCAGTCAGATCTAAAGGCTTCCAAGGTAAAAGTACCTTTTCCCAGGCTTCATAAGAAACTTGGTACTGACTGCATAATGCAAAAAATTTTTGAAGGATGTTCAAGCCCATAAATCAATCCATGCACAATCAGGCCTAAAGCAAACTTCACAATAATTGAACCAACATCGATAGGTAATCTTGCTTGAATACAATAATTCAGAATTACACACTCCTTAGAAACTTTGTTTACCCTCATAGTGGGTAATAATTTTGAAGAAATAAAGAAGTGTCAGTGTTTAGAGACATGGTTTAGAAGTGATGCAGAAAAGATAACATACCCGTCTTCTCTTGTTTCCCAATCTTCTGATTCACCAGTCAAATATCGATATATCTCATTCATATTATTCCATGTGGGAACAAAAATGGAATAGTAGCAAACATGTGTATTTTCAATTGAATATAACTCATTGATTCGAGAATGAGTGAAAGTTACTGATCACTGAAAAATTTATTAAGAAATTCATACCTATTTTTGATGAAATTGCACTTTAAAGAAGGGTATTTTCTTTATTTTGTGCAGGAATGGAGAATTTAGGTGATAAAAACAAAAATCATAAAAATGAGCGGATTTGGAGCAAAAAGGAAGAAAATAATGCAATTTGTGCTAAGTCGCCGACGGCGAGATCGAGCCCGTCGACGGCAAGGATACGAGGAAGAAAATTCTGAAGGATTTATAACTGTCTCGCTGACAGCGAGCCCGAGCCCGCCGATAGCGAGATAGCGCAGTTTGAAGATCTTCTAGAAGCCTCGCCGATAGCAAGGTAGTTCATCGCCGACGGCGAGCTAGTTCAAATGGAGCAGATACATTGAACCTGGACACTTTTTGAAGGGATGCTTACACACCTCTTAGTCCTTTGCTCACCTCTATATATAGAGGCCGAAATTCAGTCTTAAAGTCTGCAGTTTTTGTGTGTTATTTGTGAAGTGTGTTAATTGGTGTTATTGGTTGCTAAGTGTTATAAGTGTGTTATTTTGTTTAGTGAGTTAGTGAGTTTTTAGTGAGTCTTGCTGTACTAGAAGGAAGAGTCAAAGGAACTGCTAGGAGTCTGCTTGGGGATAAATCGAGATAAGTATTTGTATTTATTGTTTTTAACTTTAAATGAAATCCATGCTTAGTTTAGTTCCCATGCATTCTGAGTAGTTTATTAGTCTTTCTCCCTATTATGAAATTAAGTGACTTAATGAACTAAAAATAGAAGTACTTTTAT